>CM040117.1:193838322-195048821 GCA_022559845.1 Amorphophallus konjac
GCCCCCTTCATTTCAAATCCGTCAGGATCATTATTACTACGGGCCCAGGTGACCACGGCACGTGGCTACTTAACACCGTCAGATCTCCACCCACCTGAGCCACGCCGGTCCAACGCCCTCAAACACTACTCAACCAAGCCTCATTTGGCTCGGCAGTAGGAGGGGGACAAGTGGAGAGGGGGATTTCTGCAGCCCAATGGAGCATCCCAACTAGGCCCGGCAGGGCCCAATGAGGTCAAGCTCACCCAAGTGACAGCCCACAAGGCCCACTTAGGGGAGAAAGCCCAATTTACAGTGCTCGAGGAAACAACCCTCCTAGGCGGCCTCAAGGCTCGGAGGGCCCGAGCATCGGTCAAGTCACTAGAAGGTCCGCGCCCGAGCCATCCCTCTGCCCGGGAGAAGGAGGCATAAGCCGGCCTATCCGACCCATCTTTTACCGAGCTAAGCCTACCGCCCGGATAGGGTCGGCCTCTCCGAAGCTCGGAACGGTCGACGAATACTTATCTTTGCAGCTGTTAAGAGTCCGCAACAGGCAAGAATCCGGGAAGACATGGGACTTCTTCTTCCCCGCGAGGATAACGCTCCCACGATAAGGCAATAAAAGCCCACGATGAGGACGTAACCTCTACCTGAAACCCCTCGGCTTGCAGGACTCCTCGGGACGGCGCACTATTTAAACCAGGGGTACCCTCCGGTGAAAGGTAAGCCAAAAAGGTAATCATACGCCCTAAACTCCTGAGCACGAACCGCTTCACCCCTTTGGTGGAGAGGGATCTCACGCATAAACTAGCCCCTCCCCATTATCGCTCCCGCCATAGCTCTACTGACTTAAGCATCGGAGGGTTTACCCCAGGGACTACCCCTGGGCCCTCTGATCCGTTTCCCTGTCTTGCAGTTCACAATCTGGTGAGTATCAGCCCGCTCAGGAACATTGCGAGATTTCGCCTCTTCAGTACCCTATTATTTTCGCGGGTATGGATACAAGTATATCCATCACGGGTATGGACATATCTGCGGATATCCGTATCCATCTATAAATCATAAGTCCACGTCCACATCTAAGGGAATATGGGATTTATGGACAGTGGAAAAAAAAGAAGTCCAGTCAATAATTTTCTTTCCAAAGTAATTTTTATGTTTTATAAAAACGTTCTTACAGTTTTAGCAAGAAGGTGAAACTCATAAACCCAACAAGGAGGGCAACTGGTTGAGTTCATGCCAAAATCATAGGCCTAACATACACACTGAGTTATTAAGAACGGGTTCGGATCGGGTATGGATTCGGGTGCACTAAATCCACACCCTATCTGAACATACAACGGGTATTTTAGACATATCCGAACCCAAATATATATCCGTTTATTCGAGTATTACCCGATCCATCACGGGTCTGGTGATACGAGTAATCGGGTTTGCGGGTATTTTTAACATCCCTAGGTGGCTGTAAACGTCGGAGCATGGGTGTTAGATAGAAGCGGTGCACATTCATGGGGTCGCAGCTTTTCCTGTGGGATTTGAGATTTAGCGTGGATCGGAGGTATTCAGAGCTTAGAAGCGTCGTTGAGGTAGGGGGACGAATCCCGACTTCTCCCCTCACATTTCCTTGTTGTATAGTGTTGAATCAGGAGAATGAGAGGGGTTTATTTCGCATTTGGGGAAAATAAAAGTCGAGGGTTGAGAGTCGAGATCTGATCGATTCTCGCGGTAGATTTAGTTTATTTTGGTGTTTCCATGATGTATGATCAAAGGGGATCAATTCCCCATAGTTCCCACTCGCAATGGGGCGAGTTGGGCATGGTTTAAAACCCTCACAACACATTTCTGGTTCGGGAACCTCAGCAGGAGGTGGCCAAATCGTTGGCCATCGGAGGTTGGAGGCGGCCAGGGGTTCTGCCGCCTTGCCCATCTGGGCGGCCAACAGTCTGGCCACCTTGATGGATGGGCAACCAGAGATATGGATGCCCAGAGGAGAATGGGAAGCCCAGTTCTGGGCGGCCAAGTACTTGGCCACCCAGGCTTCTGGGCGGCCAGGTTAGTGGTCACCCAGGCCCAACAGTAGGTAGCCTTAAGGGTGGCTGCCCAGGGTTCAATTGCTAGAACATCAGCTTTTTGTGTTTTCCCACAGAAGGTTATTTTCGCTCGTGCCGTATGAGCTGGTAGCCGATGGTTTATCTATCTGAATGGACGTTATTGAGTTTTAGTAATGTCGGACCACCTCGTGACATGTTATATGTATATATTAGGTAGGCATGACCCGGTGGTACTCTGGCGGTTTTTGCTTCTACAGTGAGTTCTTACCTTGAGTGACTCCCCACTAATCGTAGCTTTCTTTACGACACGCAGTGTCGACCCACCTGGGAGTGGTGGAGCGACAGTCCCAGTTGAGATAGCTTTTAGGTTGGTTTCCATAGGGCCCCCCTACTGTTACAGCTTGAGTCCAGGCTAGGAGGAAAACTAGCTAGAGGGCCTCATGTCGAGCTGTCAGTCTGTGTGTGCACACGTGGTTGGGGGCTTTAGACGTATGCTGGCGAGTATGACCCCAGCTAGTCCTTGTCCTGTGGTTACTATTTTTGGTGTCTCAGTTACCGCTTTGAGGCTAGTGGGTGACACCTGAGGTGCAGACTAAGACATTAGTGGACGCTTCCGACCATGCTTCTAGTGGGTTGTTCTCTGTTGGGATCGGTGCGATGGATTCAGAGGGGGGGGGGTGAATGAATCCCCTTATAAAACTCTTGCCCAATTAAAACTTCCTGATACAAGCTGAAAACCAATGAGCAGTTGCGAAAATAACAGATTCACTAGGTCAACTAAGATGCTTACAGATGAACAGATTAGTGACTTAGGATCAATACCAAGGGACTCACAAAGCAGTTATCGAACAGATAGTGTGCATGAACTTAAACCTGATAAGGAATTAAACACGTTCATGACTGTAGGTTGAAATCGAGTCTAGCATACATAGAGCAGTGATTAAGTAATCAAGGTGACTCTCACAGGACCAGTAACAGATGATTGATATGCAATCAAATTCCCTGCTAAATAGAAGATCCAAATCGGCCTATGCAAACATCTAGCGAAAACAAAAATGAACATTCAAACCACAGTGCACAAAGGGTTTTTAGGTGGTTCGGTCCACAGACCTACGTCCACCCCTCACTCCAAACCGGAGTGAGGCTTCCACTAGCAAAAGCTAGAACCGCAGACTCAGTCTGCAAATAGGTGCTGCCTAACAGCTTGACCAGGGGAACAACCTCCCCTCTTCCTCCAGACCGGAGGGAAACCACTAGTGACTACCCGTCACTAGCAACCAGAGACCGAGGTCTCTCTTCCTCCACCCAGGAGGGAACCCACAAGCGACACCAGTCACTTGCAACCGGAGACACCAAGTCTCCCTTCCTCTGAAACCCAGAGGGAACCCACAAGTGACACCCAGCCACTTGCAGTCGGAGATTAAAATCTCCCTTCTCCTGAACCAACAGGAGGAACCCCGACCTCTTTATAGAGTATCGGAAAAACAAAAAACAAGGAAGTGTAAAGTAAAAAAAAAGAAACGAAAAATACAGCAATCAGAAAGCTGTAAAAGATGATAGCACAAATGTGACTCTCAACGGAGCTGACTGGCCTGGATTTGATCCACGGTCTAGTAGGAGCAGATCTTCAAGCAACTTCCCTTCTTCTCCTCTAACTCTCTATCTCTCTCTCTATCTCTCTTCTTCTCTACTGCACTTCTCTTCTTCTCTCGATCTCTGCTCTCAAAGGATATCTCTCTCTATCTCTCTTCTTCTCTGCTGCACTTCTCTTCTTCTCTCGATCTCTGCTCTCAAAGGATCTCTATCTCTTTCTTCTTCTTCTTCTCTCTTTCTCCTCTTTCTCTTCTGTTCTCTCTTTTTCTTCTTCTGCTAGCTCTTTCTGCTTCTGTCTACTTCTTCGATCACTCTCTGCTCCTTTTATCACGATCATCCTGCTCTCGAACACCACTATTCTTTTTATAGCAGCAGCAGGTAGGAGGGCGTGTGGCTTCCAGATTCCCGCCCAGAGAGCACCTCGGATCACATGCCAGGTGTCAACCTCGGGTCACGTGCCAGGTGCCAACCTCGGATCACGTGCCACTCATCAGCTTGAATCAACCTGAACGAAGAGAAAAATGGATGCATCGAGTTAGTTCAAGATTTGAACCAAGCATGTATAGACTTAAAGAGTGTACAGACTTTATGTGATGCCATCCGAAGCATGTATAGACTTAGAATGCATGGAAGGGATTGTACAGACTTTGTCTGCGTGCATGCTGTGTATGTAAATATGCTGAACTACAGCATGTATAGACTTGCAACCTAGCACTTAAGAACCAATGCGATGAATGTATAGAGTTGCTTAAACTAACGCATGGAACAAGTCTGTATAGACTTGCTTAACTGACCCACTGACAACACAGCACATGCATGAACAAGCCACACAAATTGTACAGACTTATGTATGCATGAGACAATGTATAGACTTGTGTTCGTGCAACACAAAGGCTGTACAGACTTCGTGTGTGTGCTACAGGACAATGTATATACTTATGTGTGAAGGGCAGACAATGTACAGACTTTGCATATGCAATGTGCATGCGATGCGATGTACAGACTTGCTGTAACGAACGATGCCCAAATGCATTGACTATGGCTAATATATGTATAGACTGTGCAGACATTGTATATACTTGGAAAGCTTGAACACGAACAGGCTGCAATGTATAGACTTTGAGTGAGATGCTGAGTGAGACGGATGGATGTACAGACTTGGGCTGTACAGACTTCAACTCAAATATGCATAGAGACACTAAGTGAGACGGATGGATGTACAGACTTGGGCTGTACAGACTTCAAATCAAATATGCATAGAGACGCTAAGTGAGACGGTGGATGTACAGACTTGCTGTGTGTAATGCATGCGATGTATAGACTTGATAGCATGATGCATGCACAAGCCACAACGATGTATAGACTTGATGAACGATGCAATAAGACTCTGTACAGACTTGGCCAATGTACAGACTTAGCAGTATAGCATGAGACGCTAAGTGAGACGTGAAAAGCATTGGCTTTGGCTGTATAGACTTGATCAATGAATGAACGCATGGACTATGCCCTTGAAGAATGTTCAGACATGAAATGTATGCATGGACTATGCACATGCATGAAGAGCACTGAACAGACTATGCACATGAAGAATGTTCAGACATGAAATGTATGCATGGACTATGCACATGCATGAAGAGCCCTGAACAGACTATGCACATGCATGAAGAGCACTGAACAGATGCTCACCATATGCATCGACCTTAAGGTATGCAGCAACTATTGAAATGAATGCATTATGATGTGACAAAATGACTGAACATCGCATGGTGACTCACAATGTTTGACTCACATCAAAAGCAATCATCAAAACCACATGGGCACAATAATATCCCCCTTTTTGATGATGGCAACACTATGAGTCATTCTGATGGCTCAAACTATTCTCCCCCTTTGACTTCATCAAAAAGAAAATAGTTTGAGAGAGCAAAAGAAACCTGCATGCAATGAATGAAGGAAAGTCTCCCCCTTTGGCAATAATCTCCCCCTTTGTTAATATCAAGAAGAACCATGGGGAGGAATGAATGTAGAGATGCAGATGCAACAAGAAATGCAAGATCTCCCCCTAAATATATGAATGCAAGCACACAATTCTCCCCCTTTAAGAATTTCTATGCAGCATGATTCATATGACAAGGAAGCTCCTCCTGAATAAATGGAGTCTTATGAGGTGGATGAGAAGGAGACCACAGGGGCAATCAAGGATAAATTCTGGTCAAGATGAATCAAGGATAGTGAGCAAAGGAGTTTCAAATAAGCTCCAAACACAAGGAATTTCAACAAGAATTTCAAGGAGATACCAATCTCATAAATCCAAAACATAAATTTTCAAAGTCTTCCATCATAAGGGCTTATGAATGAACTTTATTGATCAGTATGGTTTAAACATGATGTATGCAAAGTTTGTCAATAAAATTCTGTATTTATATCTAAAATCACGGTTTAATAAAAATGAACCAAGCCCTCATATTTATATCTTGATTAACCTCCCTTTCTCTTACACAATCAAATTTATTGACTTCTTTCAGAATTACATTCACTAGTATTGAGATCAAGCAATAATGAAGTCATGTGATTTTGTCTAGGGTTATAGCAATTTGATTTTTGCATCAATATTCAAATATTGCAGTTTGTTCAACAAATTTTCATGCTACAAATTTTACGAGCACTCTAGTTCAGTGCACACCTTGTAACTAGAGGATATACGTTGATCAGACGCCAATATCCCTAAGCACTTAGTGTGACTAACAGTCATGCTTTATATTAACAGAGTTAACATTTACACCTCATGACATACCTTAACTCATTTCTTTGATGAGTGAGATGTATTTCTCAGTGTGCATGCTATTGCTCTGCCAGATTATCAATCATTCTTAAGCAGAGTTAACTATGGCTACCTCATGACACAGTCCTTTGGACATGGTTTCTCAGTGACCAAAGTCATTGCTCTGACAACTATTTACCCTTTAGACATTTCAGAAAGCTCATTTACTCCAAATCAATACTAATTTCATGTACTTAACCAAATAAAGCCATGTATTCAATAGTGCAGATTTCAGAAGTTTTTACAAGACACAGCATGAAACAGTTGGTTAACGTTTATTAAACATGATTCAGATATTTTTAAGAGATTTAAAAGTCAAACTCAATGGATACATTAAACTTAAACCACCTGAGTTATTTCAGACATTTATAAAATCGTATAATAGAAGATTTCTAGTTCAAGTGTTTTCAGATTTATGATCGAGACATGCCCCATTGAAATCTTTATGAATGACTGATAGAAGAGATCCGGCAAGAATAAGTGATTTTGAAGCCCAGTGTTTTCAGATATGATCAAGGTTTATCAATAGAATCAATAAAAAGGATATGCACCCCAAGCAAGATATCAGGAGGTCAGGCATGCTTCAGGATCTTCAAGGTTAATATGCAATGAATTCTGACATAAGAGTATACAATTGACAACCTGTATGCAATGCATTAACTCCCCCTGACAATATGCATTCAATCAATCTTTTTGGCATTTTCAATGTAATGAAATGAAATGCAATTAACTACATGTATGCAAAGACATGCAAAGACTCAACAAACTCCCCTTGAAAATATGCAATGTTTGCACTGAAGACTGAACACATGATTTTGTGACTCGTGTTCATTCAGACTGCCCTATCAAGTAATATGACCCATGGTACTAGGCGGAGAACTTGGTCTAAAGGACCATTTCACACATAGTAAGAACCTCCAGACAGATTTCACCTGCCTTTTAGTAGCTTACTATTTAATATACCATAGTGGTCATGTATGACAATGCAATACCAACAGTCCTAAGTGCATCAGATTTTCAATGAGTGTATGTCAGATGCAAATCATGTGAAATTCAGGTGTTTTCAGAGAATTCTTAATCAGGCAATGTTTATCAACAGAGTTGAGTGCAAAACATAAATTTCAGATGAGGAGAGTTCGGAGAATTCAAATTTTGACAATGCAGATGATGAATGAATATGCAAAAATAGATTTAACATGCTATGAAGTAATCAAAGATAGAAAATTTTGAATGACAGGAGTTTAACATGACATACCTGGTAAATGTAGAACTGGGGTTTTCATTCTTGAATGCCTTGGTTTATTACCCCTTTTATTTATCAACTTCCAAGGCATACCTGCAACAGACACATCATCTTGATGCAACAGGTACCCAAGAGGTCTTGGGTCCTGAATTAACAGTGACACCTTTGGCAGGTGTTCTAAGCAAATTTTTAGCTTGATGATCATCAAATTTTATCAGAGAATAACCATCCATTAAATGTCCAGATTTACCATAATGATAGCAAGGTGTAGCAGATTTCAGATTTGATTTATGCACATTCTTATTAGCATGAATTCTATGTGCATATGCATGAAAATTTTTGTTAACAGAATTAAAATTATGTTTACCAAAACCAGTCTTGCTTTGGTATCCTACCAGCCAACAGGTTGCAGCCCTGTGACCTGGCTTTCCACATTCAAAACATAGAGAAGAACTCATTCTATTAAAATTCTCATAAAATGCATGTCTTTTTGCAGGGATTTTAGCAGGTTTGGAGTTAAGTGTTCTCCTCTTAGCATGCCAACAATTTGCAACAATGTGACCCAATTTGTCACAATGAAAGCAATTGAGTTTTCTTTTAGGAGTTGCATGATATTTAGGATGGAGTTGTTTGTTATGCATTCCTACAGCAACTAGATCATCTAATTTCATTTGTCTACACTCATGCATGAGATGACCTCTCTCATGACAATAGAAGCAATGAATTCTTTTCATTTGAACAAAAGAGGGTTTCTTAACATGAGAATTTCTAGCATGTACTTTATCAACATTCAGATCATCCTTTTTCAGCACAAGACAATTGTCCATGAAGTGACAATGCTTGCCACAGTAATGACAAGAATCATTATTGGATTTCTTTAAAGCATGGCTTTTATCAATTAAGTTCTTGGCATGCAGATTGTTCCTTTTATTTTTCAGTGGTTTTTATTTTTCAGTTGTAGTAGACTGTTTTGGGGATTGTCTTGAGGTTCCAGCTACTTTAGAGTTTTGAATAAAATCGGTGTACAGTTGGTTCCTCTTGACCTGCTTATTTTTAGAGATGTTGCCAGTCCCCTTTCTTTGACCACTTACATTATCTTCCAGAGGCATTTTCATTTTGCCTTTATCCTTCACAAATTTAGACATGGAATTGTTCAATTCAGTTACCTCAGATTGCAGAGAAGAAATTTTGAATTCTGAATTAGTCAAGTCTTCCTCACATGAGATAATTTTTCTCTGCATGGCATCATTCAAATTTTTAACAATTTCTAGTTCCTATTTCAGTTTCAATTCATTCTCAAATTGAATTTCCTTATCAGCAGATTTTTCTTTCTCGACAGCCAGAAGCCTCTCTGATATAACAACATTTAAGACCATGAGTTTCTTGTTTTGTTCTTTTAGACCTTCATTCTCCTCAATCATTTGTTCATTCTGAACTATTTCATCAATTCGGATTTGATCATTTCCTAATGAATTCAGCTCATTATCTAGTTCAGAAACCTTAACAATAAGTTCATTATTTTTGTTTTTCAGCACAGAAATTTATTCTTTATGCTTGCCAAGTTCAGCTTGATTTTCTTGTTGAAGCCTTTTAGCCTTTTCATTTTCAAGCTTCAGTTGATTCATTTCTGAGCCTGTATTTTCAGCTTCTTCCAATTGCTTCTTATAGTTCTGAATATCAATCAGATAAGCATCATGAGATTGTTTCAATTTTGATCAATTTTCACATGATGAATCAGAACAATTTTGATCAATCTTTTATTTTTAGATTTTATTTTTCTATACTTTTCATACAATTCAGCATACATTTCCTTTAAATCATCAAAGGTCATTTCGTCAGAATCAGATTCAGAATTTACCTGATCTTCTTCTTCATTGCTTGAGGTACTTCCTCTTATGGTAAGACATTTCTGATTCTCATGAAATGTGATCACTGAATCCCAGATTTCCTTCGCAGTCCTACATGTAAGAATAGAGGAAATAACATTAACGTCTACAACATTCTTCAGAATGTCCCGAACTCTTATATTCTCACTGTTCAATTGTTTATCCTTCTGGGACCATTTACTCTTCTCTCGAGGCAAAACATGTGGACCATATTCAATGAGATTCCACAGTTTTGGATCTATAGAGTTTATAAAACCACATAGACTGCGTGACCATTTCTTGAAGTTAGAACCATCAAAAACTACAGGTGATGCCATTATAAAGCAATGGAATAGACTCAGATCAATGAGCAAGAAAGCAATATCAGAAGAATGCACCGCACTGGAACTGTAAAGCACGAAATCAAATCAGCAGGATCCTCTGCAGATCGTTGGATCTGGAAGTCAGAGACCGCTCTGATACCAATTGTTGGGATCGGTGCGATGGATTCAGAGGGGGGGGTGAATGAATCCCCTTATAAAACTCTTGCCCAATTAAAACTTCCTGATACAAGCTGAAAACCAATGAGCAGTTGCGGAAATAACAGATTCACTAGGTCAACTAAGATGCTTATAGATGAACAGATTAGTGACTTAGGATGAATACCAAGGGACTCACAAAGCAGTTATCGAACAGACAGTGTGCATGAACTTAAACCTGATAAGGAATTAAACACGTTCATGACTGTAGGTTGAAATCGAGTCTAGCATACATAGAGCAGTGATTAAGTAATCAAGGTGACTCTCACAGGACCAGTAACAGATGATTGATATGCAATCAAATTCCCTGCTAAATAGAAGATCCAAATCGGCCTATGCAAATATCTAGCGAAAATAGAAATGAACATTCAAACCACAGTGCACAAAGGGTTTTTAGGTGGTTCGGTCCACAGACCTACGTCCACCCCTCACTCCAAACCGGAGTGAGGCTTCCACTAGCAAAAGCTAGAACCGCAGACTCAGTCTGTAAACAGGTGCTGCCTAACAGCTTGACCAGGGGAACAACCTCCCCTCTTCCTCCAGACCGGAGGGAAACCACTAGTGACTACCCGTGACTAACAACCAGAGACCGATGTCTCTCTTCCTCCACCCAGGAGGGAACCCACAAGCGACACCAGTCACTTGCAACCGGAGACACCAAGTCTCCCTTCCTCTGAAACCCAGAGGGAACCCACAAGTGACACCCAGCCACTTGCAACCGGAGATTAAAATCTCCCTTCTCCTGAACCAACAGGAGGAACCCCGGCCTCTCTACAGAGTATCGGAAAAAAAAAACAAGGAAGTGTAAAGTAAAAAAAAAGAAACGAAAAATACAGTAATCAGAAAGCTGTAAAAGATGATAGCACAAATGTGGCTCTCAACGGAGCTGACTGGCCTGGATTTGATCCACGGTCCAGCAGGAGCAGATCTTCAAACAACTTCCCTTCTTCTCCTCTAACTCTCTATCTCTCTCTATCTCACTTCTTCTCTGCTGCACTTCTCTTCTTCTCTCGATCTCTGCTCTCAAAGGATATCTCTCTCTATCTCTCTTCTTCTCTGCTGCACTTCTCTTCTTCTCTCGATCTCTGCTCTCAAAAGATCTCTCTCTCTTTCTTCTTCTTCTTCTCTCTTTCTCCTCTTTCTCTTCTGTTCTCTCTTTTTCTTCTTCTGCTAGCTCTTTCTGCTTCTGTCTACTTCTTCGATCACTCTCTGCTCCTTTTATCACGATCATCCTGCTCTCGAACACCACTATTCTTTTTATAGCAGCAGCAGGTAGGAGGGCGTGTGGCTTCCAGATTCCCGCCCAGAGAGCACCTCGGATCACGTGCCAGGTGCCAACTGTAGATCTCTAATTTAGAATAATCCACTTAAGGAAGAATTAAAGAATATGAATAAATAAGCATGAAATAGCACGAGGTGCTAAGGGGAATTTGTGATCGCCAGAGACACGAGGCCTCAAAAGATATAACAAATAATAAACATGGAGGGATCGCGAAAAATACCTTTAAAAGCGCGGGTGATTGTGAGTGCTCCTTTCTCTTCAAATCGGCCGGCCGATGAAGAGAGTTCTTCAATATGATTACCCTTGCAAAAAAAGACACAAACACCAACAAAAGATAGGAATTAGAACATGGTGAGTGTAGCATCAAATCCTAAATAAAAATGTGAGCATGATAACATGGTGAAGAACACACCTTAAGGGTATTAGCCCTTAAACCCCTATGCAAAAGGGTGTGGGAGTATGATGATTGAATGCAAAATAGAATAAGGGAAAGAGTGCAAGAGATGCACTTATGGGAGATTTCTCAACGTGGTTGAGAAGAAGAATTAACATGAAATAAACATGCATGCATGCATATGAATGATGATAGTAAAACATAAAAAAAAACTAATAAGAGCCTGTGCTTGGCTTGAATGCTCGATGGGGAGAAATCTTCCAAAGGATGATGAAGTTAAAGTGCATGAGGGATTCCTCCTTCAGCCAGCATCAGCACCCTGCGTGAAGAAAGAAAAACAAAAAAACAAAACAGAAGAAAGAAAAAAAGAAGAAGAAAGAACAGAAAAAAAGAACGGAGGGCGATAGGGAGAGGGATCGAACCTGAACAACAGAGCCAATGGCTCTATTAAATAGGTTGAGGAAGAGATAAACATGGGCAAGAGTCTAATAAGGGGGAAGGATAAGAATGGGCAAGAGCCCCAATCAAGGCAGGAGTCTAACGAGGCAAGGACTCTCTAGGGAAAGGGCTGCGAAGCCAGAAGATGAAACACGCCCTTGGTCAGGGCGTCAATTCAAGAATTGACGACCTGTCAAGGGGCGTTAATTTAAAACACGCCCTGGGTCAGGGCGTTTCTTCCTGGATTAATTTTAGAAATAAACATTTCTTTTATTTAGAAATTGTGAAAGACGCCTCAGGGAGAGGCGTGAATTGAAAAACGCCCCATGGTAGGGCGTGATTCAACATTTTTCAAACATTTATTCTTTTTTCAAAAATTGGATAATTCCAGGAATTGACGCCCTCATATCAGGGCGTCCTTTCATCAAGAAACGCCCAGGTCAGGTCGTGTTTTAAAACACGCCCTTCACCAGGTCACGAATTTATAAAATAGGTAAAATGGGGAGAAATAGAGAAAATGGGGAGACACGCCCTCGATGAGGCCGTGTTTTAAAAACACGCCCCTCTCCAGGGCGTTAATTTAAAAAAAAAGAGGGAAAGGGGAGAAAATCCATGAAAAATGGAAAAAAACACTCAAATAAGCTAACTTGAGGGTCAAATGGGGCATTACAAGGTAATATGAGAAATACTCAAAGTAATGTCAATTTTGGCGTGTCTACAACTGCCCCGCCTTGGCGTCTGCTTTGCAAGGGAGCGTAGCAAACTGAAAAGTAGATGCCAAGGTGTGATGAGAGACGCAATTAACATCACGTGATGAGAATCAAATCAAAAGCACGAGATGAAGCAAATCTCGGGAAATCCAACAAAATCAACAATGTTTGGATAAAAGGGGAGTGTGCACGCGGTGCACGAAGGAGATAAAATAAATGATCAACTTCCAGCGCGGTGGAAGTACCCCAGGTCACAAACCTGTAGATTTCACCATTGGGGAGCTGTTACCAGCCAGTGTGGATGTGCTGCAGCCAAGGTGGATCAAAGGGAAATGATTAAAAATAAGATGATAAAAATCCAAACAAGGAGCTTTCGAGAAAAGACCCAAAACAACGACAAATCGAACTGAGGACTCAATTTGGCATGGAATATCTCATATCGAGAAAGATTAAGATCAATTCAACTCTCAACATCAGCTTATCAGAATGATTTTTCAACAATTATTTCAAATTCTACATGAATGCATGCTGGGTTTAAAAGGAAAAATCAAATCAAATGAAAATATAAGATAATCAAGGATAATATTGTTAAACTGCCCAGACTGGGTCAAGAAACCAATTCTGCGAGCTGATACTAAGCCGAAGCCCGTTTATCCACGCACCAACTCGTAAAAAGGGAACCATCGTCCCCAGTCTTGGACGGCTCAACGGCCTATCCGTGTGACTAAGACTTCTCTGGAATCATCCTTGTTTTTGATGAAGGGGAACTCAAATTCCAGATTTACCAAAGCCACAAGGTCCTTGATATAATCTAGTAGCGTATGCAACATATAATAGAATGCATACAGGGAGATGGTGATAGCAATGAGCATATGGGGGACTGAGATGAAATAATGTGCAAACACCGTGGGGCTTGGATGATGATGATGCCCAGTCGGCGGGACCAAGAGCCTCTTCCTGCGCTAAAAAATTCATTAGCCAAGATATAACAAGCAATGAATAAATCATAGCATGCATAGCATGAATCAAAGCAACCAATCATAGCATATATCATGAACAACATAAGTCAAATCATGGCATAGCAAAGCATCATTATTTGTTGTTTGTCATGAGGATGACAATCTGGCTAATCAAGTTTTAGAGATGAATGATCAAGATCTGATATAATGCCCATAGGCGGAGTAATCAGATGAAACGAGCAGGAGTTGATTGAAAGATTTGGAGATGAATAATCATGAGATATGATAATCAGAATGATATAGGGAAATGATGCCCCTGGGTGGCATGTCACGATATTGGGAAGAATCAATAGATTGATAGCAATAAGTGGAGAGAGGACTCATCCCGTGCTTTTGGTCTCTGCAAAGCTGTTCCTGCAAAACACCATCAGAAAAATACAATGCAAATTTTTAGATTTTGGAAATATGCAAATTTTTATGAGTTTTGAAAATATGCAAATTTTTATGAGTTTTGAAAATATTTGAATTTTTATGGAGATTTTTGGAAAATATTTTGAATTTTTGTTGGGATTTTGATCGGGAAATATTCAATTTTTTTTGGATTTTGGCTTAGACATTGTTAATGCAGCATCAAAGGGTTGTTTTGAACCACTGGCTAGGGGTCCTTGTTCCTTCCCTTTTCGCTAAAACTGCCCAAAGTTGGACGTGCATTGAAAGTGGCATCCTATAACCGACCGTCTTTGATCAACGGTGCCCCTACCAAGGCCATACCTGAGAAACATTCGGTCTTAGAGGGAAAAGAGAAGAGTAATTGGAGATAAACTTTATGCAGGATGGGAGATATCGGGACTTGAATTCCTTCCAAGGTGTTCCCTTCAAAGAGGTAGTCTGTTGTGCCGGGGCTTTATGCCTTTGATTTTTAGACCCTTGACATGCATACGACCAGGATTTTCCCTGCGGGGACTTTGCCACTCTTGACATGCCATAATTCACAATCTTGCTTTTATCGAAATTCTGACTTGATTTTCATAATAGCCCTTTTGGCGAAATGTATATCATGAAAACTCATATTTAGTTTGGGTCAAGACTGCCCCTATTTGAGACTCCTCTCGTATTGGGGATTACCAAGGTTGGGTATCTCATCCGTCAACCTCTTGCCCCTGCATTCGGCCGGGTAAAGAAGAGAAAAGACTTTCAGATATACTCATGGCATGGCCAAGGTAGCAACATGTTTAACCAAAGGAGCCGACTAAGGACGCCGTGAAGTGTGTGAGGTGCCCAGCTGAGGGTTGATCTTAACAAGCAGGGAGAGAATGTTGAATTCCCAGCGCGGGGTTCTTATTAACCAAGAGTGCTACAAAAGCAAGCCTAAAGACTCTTTTTGAAATATTTAATTAAACAAAAGCTTAAGATAAAGGTTTAAAACACCACTCTTAATCTCGTTAAGAAGCACTTGATTTTGAAAATCATGCGTGAAGTAATGAGAAAATGATATCATTAAAATGCATACTTACGCCAATATGTTACCTTGCAACCTTTGTAGAAGCAGCTGTCAGAGGCGAGGTTGATCATCGTGGGATTTGTCCTCTTTGGCAGTCAAAAGGATTGGAAGCAAATGATTTTGGGAGTGGCTTAACAAGAATGAGTGGTGCTCAAACCAGACTCAGACGAATAAGGAGAAAAGGAAAAGAGGCGAGGGCTAGAACTCCCTCACTAAGGCGCGGAGACCCTGATCACATGGAACAGTCTACAGAAGAAGCGGAAAATCAAGAAGAGGGGTGAGGACTAAAGCCTCGGAAGCAATGGGAGAAAGGGCAGATGCCCAAGGCAGTGGATGTGGAAGAAGTTGGGTCGGACCCAGAATCAGGAGGAATTAGAAGAAGAAATTGATAGATAGAAAGAGGCGGATCCGGAGGGTCCGGAGGCAGAGGAGAATCACGAGAGGAAAAATCCGAAGGCTCCAGAGGGATGACAAAAGAAGGGACGCGATGCCCTGAGACGAAATAGGGAAAAAGATGATGGAAAAGGAAGAAAAAAATGAAGGATGTGATGTTCAGGAAAATTAGAAAGATGAATTGGAAGAAAGATGGAGGGTCGGAGGTTCCGGAGGAAGCAAATGCCGAGGGACGCGATGCCCAGGGAGGAGAGAAAAATCCGGAGGTTCCGGAGGAATGAAATCAGGAAGGAGAAGGTGGAAAGGGGCGTCGTGCCCGAGGGAAAAGTCCGGAGGTTCTGGGGGAAGCAAATGGAAAGGGGCGCGATGCCCAAGAGAGAGGAATGAAGGAGGATCAGGAGGAAAATCCGGAGGTTCCGGAGGTAGCAAATGAGAAGGGGCGCGATGCCCAAGGGGAAAATCCGGAGGTTCCGGAGGAGGAAGGTGAAAAGGGGCGCGATGCCCGAGGGGAAAGTCCGGAGGTTCCGGAGGAGGAGATTGGAAAGGGGCGCGATGCCCGAGGGGAAAGTCCGGAGGTTCCGGAGGAGGCAAATGAAAAAGGTGGAGAGAGGCGTCGTGCCCAAAGGGAAAGTCCGGAGGTTCCGGAGGAATAGAATCAGAAAGGGCGAGATGCCCAAAGAGGAGGGATAAAATTCCTGGAGGTTCCAGGGAGATAGCAGGAAAAGGGAGGCGATGCCCCAGGGATAGTGGATAAAAAGATGAAGATGAATAAGATGGGAAGTGCGGAATATCCAGAGGTGCCGGAAGGCGGGGAAGATACGGGTTTGGGAACCCGGGAAGCAGGAGGTGCAAATGCATGCAATGGGATGGATGCGATGAATGCATGAAATGCAAAGAATATGAAGAATGCGAAGGGTGAGAGGATGAGATTCTACTCTTAACCCTGGGAATGGCCCATGAGGAAAAAGTGATAGAGATGGATGAATAGAAAGTGGAACAAATAAGGGATGGCCCCTTAGCATTAAGATAACTGCCCCTCCACGGCAGTGAAAGTGTATGAGAAATAGCCCCTGCCGAAGCTTCAATGGTGAATGTCAACTCCCTTGGAGAGTGCAAAGTAATGGTGTGAGGGAATTGGAAAGTTGGGCTCGGAAGCCTTATGTTGCCCAAAGATTCAAAATTTGGAAATTGGAACAGAGGGTGCCCTGCCCGGCCCTTACACAGCATCAATGCTTGGCATGTCGGCGACTTGGCTTCTTCGACCGTGCTTGGCACAATAACCCGGATTGGCATCCGGCAAATGAATTCTTGAATCTTGAATGGCGCGGCCAAATCCTTGCTGCCCGGCTCTTGATCGTCCTCGGCACCTGTGCTTGTAGAAGGCCCCCCATTCCGAGTAGTAAGGGGAGGTGAAGTGGAGGCGGAAGGCTTTGTGAGTGGTGGAGGTATAATAGAAAGTGTTGGCGGAGGTAGAAGCGGAGGTTCAAACACATCAAGTTTCTCCCTTTGCTCGGAAGCAGTCGGGGTTGGCTCGAGTGCAAAAAGTGGTGGATCCTGCTCAGGATTAACCATGGGTAAAGATGAAGGGTTAAGTGGGGGAGTAGGTAAGGTGGGTTGAGGCGGTGATAATGGGATAACGGAAGGTCGAATTAGGGAAGGTTTAATGGTAGGCTCGGTGAAGGCTAAAGGCTCAATATGTAGAGGTTTTATAGTGGAAGGCTCGGGGGAGGCTGGTGTTGTGAAGATTGATGGCATAGTGGATGGAGGTGTAATTAGTGGAGGTTTAATGGGTGATGGTTTAATTGGGGGAGGTTTGGTGCGGAGAAAATGCCGAACAGGGCGAGCGGCGTTAGGAGTGGGAGTAGACTCAAAATGCACCGGCGTGGGTGATTGGAGTATCGACCCATCGTCGTAACACCAAGAAGTCTCGGGAATAGGGGGTGAATTGGGAGTGGTAGCTTCATCCTGAGCAGGGGGTTCATCAAATGAAAGTGGGGGAAGTGGAAAGCGAAGGAAACTCGGAAGGGGTGCCTGCGGAGCTTCATCGTCATATACTGGCTCAAATTCTTCAATTGCCGGCTCTTGTTCGCTTGAAATGCTGACACCATAGTCCTCTCTCCTATCTTTCCATTCTCTCTCCATCTTTGTAATCTCGTCCAAAGCGGCGTGGAGAGGATTGACTGGAGTAGGAGGAGCCGTGACCCTCTTTATTTGTTCCTCCATCAAAGTAATCTTATCAAGCAGAGATTGTTGGAGGGGTGTGACTTGAACAACCGAGGGCTGGCAGGGCCTTGAAGGAGGAGGGGTAGCATAAAAATGCCGTGGAGGGGAGTTAACGGGATGACCCGTAAAAGGACCCGGACGGGCCGGATTACAAGGAGTAAATGGGCCTCGGGGCCGTGATGGAGGAGGAATAGAAGGAGGCGGGTGTCGGACCACCCGAGGAGGAGTGTGAATAGAGGGAGATGGGTAATGGGCTACCCGATTAGGAACATGAGTGGAAGAGGGAAGTGGGTGATGGGCCACCCGTGGAGGGTCGTGAATAGAAGAGGGATGTGGGTGATGGGCCACCCGATTAGGATTGGAAGGGGGAGATGAAGGAGATGCACCCTCAACAGCGGCCTTAAGGGCTTGGATCTGTTGAGGGGTAAGATGATCTAATGCATGCAAAATCTGGGAGACCTTCTCATCATTGGGCCGAGAGGGCTTAATGGGAATAGTGGCTCGAAATTGAGTTGAAGGACCATTGGATTGGACATTGCCTAAGGGTCGGGCAACACCATAAGAGTGAGGACGTGGTCCTTTGAAAGTATGGTGAGAATGTTGAATCTGAGGGGAATAAGATGTGCTAGGTTGATCACCCTCATGAACATTAATTGAATTGAACATGTTATTTTGTCTATCAAAGTAAGCCATTCAAGCAATTTAGTGTGCAAACAATTTGCAAAGAAACACACAAGTTGTGATGGTTACCTTGATTTCTTATGTTCGATCCTTGGTGAATTAATGAATTTTAGCAAAGTTTGGGATGATTCACACAAGGGGAGGAAACCTAGTTTCAATATGGTTTGAACTCCAATGCCAACTAGGAACCCTCTCTCACCACGTATAGGCCAACTAACTCGGGACTTCAAAAGGGTACAACCTGCCCGGCGTCCGTGAGGGAATCCACGGGTGCGGGGACTTACGGAGGCTTGGAAAAGGGATTTCCAGTCCAAAGAGACGGAATGCTCAATGGAGGGTCGTCCCGATTCCAAGAGGGTGTGTGGATCCTAATGAAGAGGAGGGGGCCTCTCAAACCAAATGCAAATGTGAATGCAGCAGGGTAAACAGGCCAACCACAATAATATGATCAATCAACAAAGATAAGCATGAAATATCATGAAAACTCACCCACGGGAAGGGTTCTGGAAACCCACAGTAAAAACACGCCCTGGCAGGGGGCGCTACTAACAAAAGACACGACAGTGTGACTGTCGTGACTCAAAGCGAGGTGCCAGGGACAGTAAAAACACGCCTTAGGGTGAGGCGCTATAACTGGAAAGGACGCCCTTGACCGAGGGCGTCAAATCAAAAGAAACGCCTTGCTGAGGGGCGCTAATCAACAAAGAAACGCCCTGGCGTGAGGCGTTCCCAAGTAAAGACGCCCTGGCGAGGGGCGTGAATTCACAAACAAGCAGGGTAATCACCACAATATAATCAATCAATGAATATGAGCATGGCATGAATCATGATGAAAAATCACGCAAGGAAGGGTTCTGCAAACCCACAGTGAAAGACGCCCTGGAAGGGGGCGCTACTAACCAAAGACACGACAGTGTAACTGTCGTGAATCAACGTGAGGGGCCCAGGGGCAGGGTAAAACGCGCCTTAGGATGAGGCGCTATCAATAAAAGGATGCCCTTTCCAGAGGGCGTCAAATTCACAAGACACGCCCTGATTTGGGGCGCTAATCAAGTAAAAGACGCCCCGGATCAGGGCGTGAATCCACATGCAGCGTAAAATAATGAAGAAATCAGGAGATATGCTCGAAGACGCCCTGCCAGAGGTCGTTACACTGGAATAAGACGCCCCGAGTTAGGGTGTTAACTTAAAAACGCGCCTCTATCAGAGGCGCTAATTACCTTTCTTCCAGAAAACCTTCACGACCGACAGTATCAAGCACTCACAGTCACAGCAGGCAATCAACAATATGGATATTAAGATAACAGCATACTCATCAAAGATTTGGAATAAGTGGAAATTCTAAAAAAAAAAATAGCAAACTGGCAAATCACTTAGGGAAGAGTGCAAAGCCAATGGAGGGTGCCCGAGGGGCACAAAAGGAGACGCACCGAGGGTGCAATAGGGGAGACGGCACACGCGGGTGCCTAAGGGGAAAGGGTAATAAACAAAGAACACAAAGTGTCCCACCGTGATCGCCAATTTATAGATCTCTAATTTAGAATAATCCACTTAAGGAAAAATTAAAGAATATAAATAAATAAGCATGAAATAGCACGAGGTGCTAAGGGGAATTTGTGATCGCCAGAGACACGAGGCCTCAAAAGATATAACAAATAATAAACATGGAGGGATCGCGAAAAATACCTTTAAAAGCGCGGGTGATTGTGAGTGCTCCTTTCTCTTCAAATCGGCCGGCCGATGAAGAGAGTTCTTCAATTTGATTACCCTTGCAAAAAAAGACACAAACACCAACAAAAGATAGGAATTAGAACATGGTGAGTGTAGCATCAAATCCTAAATAAAAATGTGAGCATGATAACATGGTGAAGAACACACCTTAAGGGTATTAGCCCTTAAACCCCTATGCAAAAGGGTGTGGGAGTATGATGATTGAATGCAAAATAGAATAAGGGAAAGAGTGCAAGAGATGCACTTATGGGAGATTTCTCAACGTGGTTGAGAAGAAGAATTAACATGAAATAAACATGCATGCATGCATATGAATGATGATAGTAAAACATAAAAAAAAACTAATAAGAGCCTGTGCTTGGCTTGAATGCTCGATGGGGAGAAATCTTCCAAAGGATGATGAAGTTAAAGTGCATGAGGGATTCCTCCTTCAGCCAGCAGCAGCACCCTGCGTGAAGAAAGAAAAACAAAAAAACAAAACAGAAGAAAGAAAAACAGAAGAAGAAAGAACAGAAAAAAAGAACGGAGGGCGATAGGGAGAGGGATCGAACCTGAACAACAGAGCCAATGGCTCTATTAAATAGGTTGAGGAAGAGATAAACATGGGCAAGAGTCCAATAAGGGGGAAGGATAAGAATGGGCAAGAGCATGAAACACGCCCTTGGTCAGGGCGTCAATTCAAGAATTGACGACCTGTCAAGGGGCGTTAATTTAAAACACGCCCTGGGTCAGGGCGTTTCTTCCTGGATTAATTTTAGAAATAAACATTTCTTTTATTTAGAAATTATAAAAGACGCCTCAGGGAGAGGCGTGAATTGAAAAACGCCCCAGGGTAGGGCGTGATTCAACATTTTTCAAACATTTATTCTTTTTCAAAAATTGGATAATTCCAGGAATTGACGCCCTCACCTCAGGGCGTCCTTTCATCAAGAAACGCCCCAGGTCAGGTCGTGTTTTAAAACACGCCCTTCACCAGGTCACGAATTTATAAAATAGGTAAAATGGGGAGAAATAGATAAAATGGGGAGACACGCCCTGGATCAGGCCGCGTTTTAAAAACACGCCCCTCTCCAGGGCGTTAATTTAAAAAAAAAGAGGGAAAGGGGAGAAAATCCATGAAAAATGGAAAAAAACACTCAAATAAGCTAACTTGAGGGTCAAATGGGGCATTACAAGGCAATATGAGAAATACTCAAAGTAATGTCAATTTTGGCGTGTCTACAGCTGCCCCGCCTTGGCGTCTGCTTTGCAAGGGAGCGTAGCAAACTGAAAAGTAGATGCCAAGGTGTGATGAGACACGCAATCAACATCACGTGATGAGAATCAAATCAAAAGCACGAGATGAAGCAAATCTCGGGAAATCCAACGAAATCAACAATGTTTGGATAAAAGGGGACTGTGCACGCGGTGCACGAAGGAGATAAAATAAATGATCAACTTCCAGCGCGGTGGAAGTACCCCAGGTCACAAACCTGTAGATTTCACCATTGGGGAGCTGTTACCAGCCAGTGTGGATGTGCTGCAGCCAAGGTGGATCAAAGGGAAATGATTAAAAATAAGATGATAAAAATCCAAACAAGGAGCTTTCGAGAAAAGACCCAAAACAACGACAAATCGAACTGAGGACTCAATTTGGCATGGAATATCTCATATCGAGAAAGATTAAGATCAATTCAACTCTCAACATCAGCTTATCAGAATGATTTTTCAACAATTGTTTCAAATTCTACATGAATGCATGCTGGGTTTAAAAGGAAAAATTAAATCAAATGAAAATATAAGATAATCAAGGATAATATTGTTAAACTGCCCAGACTGGGTCAAGAAACCAATTCTGCGAGCTGATACTAAGCCGAAGCCCGTTTATCCACGCACCAACTCGTAAAAAGGGAACCATCGTCCCCAGTCTTGGACGGCTCAACGGCCTATCCGTGTGACTAAGACTTCTCTGGAATCATCCTTGTTTTTGATGAAGGGGAACTCAAATTCCAGATTTACCAAAGCCACAAGGTCCTTGATATAATCTAGTAGCGTATGTAACATATAATAGAATGCATACAGGGAGATGGTGATAGCAATGAGCATATGGGGGACTGAGATGAAATAATGTGCAAACACCGTGGGGCTTGGATGATGATGATGCCGAGTCGGCGGGACCAAGAGCCTCTTCCTGCGCTCAAAAATTCATTAGCCAAGATATAACAAGCAATGAATAAATCATAGCATGCATAGCATGAATCAAAGCAACCAATCATAGCATATATCATGAACAGCATAAGTCAAATCATGGCATAGCAAAGCATCATTATTTGTTGTTTGTCATGAGGATGACAATCTGGCTAATCAAGTTTTAGAGATGAATGATCAAGATCTGATATAATGCCCATCGGCGGAGTAATCAGATGAAACGAGCAGGAGTTGATTGAAAGATTTGGAGATGAATAATCATGAGATATGATAATCAGAATGATATAGGGAAATGATGCCCCTGGGTGGCATGTCACGAGAATATTGGGAAGAATCAATAGATTGATAGCAATAAGTGGAGAGAGGACTCATCCCGTGCTTTTGGTCTCTGCAAAGCTGTTCCTGCAAAACACCATCAGAAAAATACAATGCAAATTTTTAGATTTTGGAAATATGCAAATTTTTATGAGTTTTGAAAATATGCAAATTTTTATGAGTTTTGAAAATATTTGAATTTTTATGGAGATTTTTGGAAAATATTTTGAATTTTTGTTGGGATTTTGATCGGGAAATATTCAATTTTTTTGGATTTTGGCTTAGACATTGTTAATGCAGCATCAAAGGGTTGTTTTGAACCACTGGCTAGGGGTCCTTGTTCCTTCCCTTTTCGCTAAAACTGCCCAAAGCTGGACGTGCATTGAAAGTGGCATCCTATAACCGACCGTCTTTGATCAACGGTGCCCCTACCAAGGCCATACCCGAGAAACATTCGGTCTTAGAGGGAAAAGAGAAGAGTAATTGGAGATAAGCTTTATGCAGGATGGGAGATATCGGGACTTGAATTCCTTCCAAGGTGTTCCCTTCAAAGAGGTAGTCTGTTGTGCCGGGGCTTTATGCCTTTGATTTTTAGACCCTTGACATGCATACGACCATGATTTTCCCTGCGGGGACTTTGCCACTCTTGACATGCCATAATTCACAATCTTACTTTTATCAAAATTCTGACTTGATTTTCATAATAGCCCTTTTGGCGAAATGTATATCATGAAAACTCATATTTAGTTTGGGTCAAGACTGCCCCTATTTGAGACTCCTCTCGTATTGGGGATTACCAAGGTTGGGTATCTCATCCGTCAACCTCTTGCCCCTGCATTCGGCCGGGTAAAGAAGAGAAAAGACTTTCAGATATACTCATGGCATGGCCAAGGTAGCAACGTGTTTAACCAAAGGAGCCGGCTAAGGACGCCGTGAAGTGTGTGAGGTGCCCAGCTGAGGGTTGATCTTAACAAGCAGGGAGAGAATGTTGAATTCCCAGCGCGGGGTTCTTATTAACCAAGAGTGCTACAAAAGCAAGCCTAAAGACTCTTTTTGGAATATTTAATTAAACAAAAGCTTAAGATAAAGGTTTAAAACACCACTCTTAATCTCGTTAAGAAGCACTTGATTTTGAAAATCATGCGTGAAGTAATGAGAAAATGATATCATTAAAATGCATACTTACGCCAATATGTTACCTTGCAACCTTTGTAGAAGCAGCTGTCAGAGGCGAGGTTGATCATCGTGGGATTTGTCCTCTTTGGCAGTCAAAAGGATTGGAAGCAAAGGATTTTGGGAGTGGCTTAACAAGAATGAGTGGTGCTCAAACCAGACTCAGACGAATAAGGAGAAAAGGAAAAGAGGCGAGGGCTAGAACTCCCTCACTAAGGCGCGGAGACCCTGATCACATGGAACAGTCTACAGAAGAAGCGGAAAATCAAGAAGAGGGGTGAGGACTAAAGCCTCGGAAGCAATGGGAGAAAGGGCAGATGCCCAAGGCAGTGGATGTGGAAGAAGTTGGGTCGGACCCAGAATCAGGAGGAATTAGAAGAAGAAATTGATAGATAGAAAGAGGCGGATCCGGAGGGTCCGGAGGCAGAGGAGAATCACGAGAGGAAAAATCCGAAGGCTCCGGAGGGATGACAAAAGAAGGGACGCGATGCCCTGAGACGAAATAGGGAAAAAGATGATGGAAAAGGAAGAAAAAAATGAAGGATGTGATGTTCAGGAAAATTAGAAAGATGAATTGGAAGAAAGATGGAGGGTTCGGAGGTTCCGGAGGAAGCAAATGCCGAGGGACGCGATGCCCAGGGAGGAGAGAAAAATCCGGAGGTTCCGGAGGAATGAAATCAGGAAGGAGAAGGTGGAAAGGGGCGTCGTGCCCGAGGGAAAAGTCCGGAGGTTTTGGGGGAAGCAAATGGAAAGGGGCGCGATGCCCAAGAGAGAGGAATGAAGGAGGATCAGGAGGAAAATCCGGAGGTTCCGGAGGTAGCAAATGAGAAGGGGCGCGATGCCCAAGGGGAAAATCCGGAGGTTCCGAAGGAGGAAGGTTAAAAGGGGCGCGATGCCCGAGGGGAAAGTCCGGAGGTTCCGGAGGAGGAGAATGGAAAGGGGCGCGATGCCCGAGGGGAAAGTCCGGAGGTTCCGGAGGAAGAAGATGAAAAGGGGCGTGATGCCCGAGGGGAAAGTCCGGAGGTTCCGGAGGGGGCAAATGAAAAAGGTGGAGAGAGGCGTCGTGCCCAAAGGGAAAGTCCGGAGGTTCCAGAGGAATAGAATCAGAAAGGGCGAGATGCCCAAAGAGGAGGGATAAAATTCCTGGAGGTTCCAGGGAGATAGCAGGAAAAGGGACGCGATGCCCCAGGGATAGTGGATAAAAAGATGAAGATGAATAAGATGGGAAGTGCGGAATATCCGGAGGTGCCGGAAGGCGGGGAAGATACGGGTTTGGAACCTGGGAAGCAGGAGGTGCAAATGCATGCAATGGGATGGATGCGATGAATGCATGAAATGCAAAGAATATGAAGAATGCGAAGGGCGAGAGGATGAGATTCTACTCTTAACCCTGGGAATGTCCCATGAGGAAAAAGTGATAGAGATGGATGAATAGAAAGTGGAACAAATAAGGGATGGCCCCTTAGCATTACGATAACTGCCCCACCACGTGAAAGTGTATGAGAAATAGCCCCTGCCGAAGCTTCAATGGTGAATGTCAACTCCCTTGGAGAGTGCAAAGTAATGGTGTGAGGGAATTGGAAAGTTGGGCTCGGAAGCCTTATGTTGCCCAAAGATTCAAAATTTGGAAATTGGAACAGAGGGTGCCCTGCCCGGCCCTTACACAGCATCAATGCTTGGCATGTCGGCGACTTGGCTTCTTCGACCGTGCTTGGCACAATAACCCGGATTGGCATCCGGCAAATGAATTCTTGAATCTTGAATGGCGCGGCCAAATCCTTGCTGCCCGGCTCTTGATCGTCCTCGGCACCTGTGCTTGTAGAAGGCCCCCCATTCCGAGTAGTAAGGGGAGGTGAAAGGGAGGCGGAAGGCTTTGTGAGTGGTGGAGGTATAATAGAAAGTGTTGGCGGAGGTGGAAGCGGAGGTTCAAACACATCAAGTTTCTCCCTTTGCTCGGAAGCAGTCGGGGTTGGCTCGAGTGCAAAAAGTGGTGGATCCTGCTCAGGATTAACTATGGGTAAAGATGAAGGGTTAAGTGGAGGAGTAGGTAAGGTGGGTTGAGGCGGTGATAATGGGATAACGGAAGGTCGAATTAGGGAAGGTTTAATGGTAGGCTCGGTGAAGGCTAAAGGCTCAATATGTAGAGGTTTTATAGTGGAAGGCTCGGGGGAGGCTGGTGTTGTGAAGATTGATGGCATAGTGGATGGAGGTGTAATTAGTGGAAGTTTAATGGGTGATGGTTTAATTGGGGGAGGTTTGGTGCGGAGAAAACGCCGAACAGGGCGAGCGGTGTTAGGAGTGGGAGTAGAGTCAAAATGCGCCGGCGTGGGTGATTGGAGTATCGACCCATCGTCGTAACACCAAGAAGTCTCGGGAATAGGGGGTGAATTGGGAGTGGTAGCTTCATCCTGAGCAGGGGGTTCATCAAATGAAAGTGGGGGAAGTGGAAAGCGAAGGAAACTCGGAAGGGGTGCCTGCGGAGCTTCATCGTCATATACTGGCTCAAATTCTTCAATTGCCGGCTCTTGTTCGCTTGAAATGCTGACGCCATAGTCCTCTCTCCTATCTTTCCATTCTCTCTCCATCTTTGTAATCTCGTCCAAAGCGGCGTGGAGAGGATTGACTGGAGTAGGAGGAGCCGTGACCCTCTTTATTTGTTCCTCCATCAAAGTAATCTTATCAAGCAGAGATTGTTGGAGGGGTGTGACTTGAACAACCGAGGGCTGGCAGGGCCTTGAAGGAGGAGGGGTAGCATAAAAATGCCGTGGAGGGGAGTTAACGGGATGACCCGTAAAAGACCCGGACGGGCCGGATTACAAGGAGTAAATGGGCCTCGGGGCCGTGATGGAGGAGGAATAGAAGGAGGCGGGTGTCGGACCACCCGAGGAGGAGTGTGAATAGAGGGAGATGGGTAATGGGCTACCCGATTAGGAACATGAGTGGAAGAGGGAAGTGGGTGATGGGCCACCCGTGGAGGGTCGTGAATAGAAGAGGGATGTGGGTGATGGGCCACCCGATTAGGATTGGAAGGAGGAGATGAAGGAGATGCACCCTCAACAGCGGCCTTAAGGGCCTGGATCTGTTGAGGGGTAAGATGATCTAATGCATGCAAAATCTGGGAGACCTTCTCATCATTGGGCCGAGAGGGCTTAATGGGAATAGTGGCTCGAAATTGAGTTGAAGGACCATTGGATTGGACATTGCCCAAGGGTCGGGCAACACCATAAGAGTGAGGACGTGGTCCTTTGAAAGTATGGTGAGAATGTTGAATCTGAGGGGAATAAGATGTGCTAGGTTGATCACCCTCATGAACATTAATTGAATTGAACATGTTATTTTGTCTATCAAAGTAAGCCATTCAAGCAATTTAGTGTGCAAACAATTTGCAAAGAAACACACAAGTTGTGATGGTTACCTTGATTTCTTATGTTCGATCCTTGGTGAATTAATGAATTTTAGCAAAGTTTGGGATGATTCACACAAGGGGAGGAAACCTAGTTTCAATATGGTTTGAACTCCAATGCCAACTAGGAACCCTCTCTCACCACGTATAGGCCAACTAACTCGGGACTTCAAAAGGGTACAACCTGCCCGGCGTCCGTGAGGGAATCCACGGGTGCGGGGACTTACGGAGGCTTGGAAAAGGGATTTCCAGTCCAAAGAGACGGAATGCTCAATGGAGGGTCGTCCCGATTCCAAGAGGGTGTGTGGATCCTAATGAAGAGGAGGGGGCCTCTCAAACCAAATGCAAATGTGAATGCAGCAGGGTAAACAGGCCAACCACAATAATATGATCAATCAACAAAGATAAGCATGAAATATCATGAAAACTCACCCACGGGAAGGGTTCTGGAAACCCACAGTAAAAACACGCCCTGGCAGGGGGCGCTACTAACAAAAGACACGACAGTGTGACTGTCGTGACTCAAAGCGAGGTGCCAGGGACAGTAAAAACACGCCTTAGGGTGAGGCGCTATAACTGGAAAGGACGCCCTTGACCGAGGGCGTCAAATCAAAAGAAACGCCTTGCTGAGGGGCGCTAATCAACAAAGAAACGCCCTGGCGTGAGGCGTTCCCAAGTAAAAGACGCCCTGGCGAGGGGCGTGAATTCACAAACAAGCAGGGTAATCACCACAATATAATCAATCAATGAATATGAGCATGGCATGAATCATGATGAAAAATCACGCAAGGAAGGGTTCTGCAAACCCACAGTGAAAGACGCCCTGGAAGGGGGCGCTACTAACCAAAGACACGACAGTGTAACTGTCGTGAATCAACGTGAGGGGCCCAGGGGCAGGGTAAAACGCGCCTTAGGATGAGGCGCTATCAATAAAAGGACGCCCTTTCCAGTGGGCGTCAAATTCACAAGACACGCCCTGATTTGGGGCGCTAATCAAGTAAAAGACGCCCCGGATCAGGGCGTGAATCCACAGGCAGCGTAAAATAACGAAAGAAATCAGGAGATATGCTCGAAGACGCCCTGCCAGAGGTCGTTACACTGGAATAAGACGCCCCGAGTTAGGGCGTTAACTTAAAAACGCGCCTCTGTCAGAGGCGCTAATTACCTTTCTTCCAGAAAACCTTCACGGCCGACAGTATCAAGCACTCACAGTCACAGCAGGCAATCAACAATATGGATATTAAGATAACATCATGCTCATCAAAGATTTGGAATAAATGGAAATTCTAAAAAAAAAAATAACAAACTGGCAAATCACTTAGGGAAGAGTGCAAAGCCAATGGAGGGTGCCCGAGGGGCACAAAAGGAGACGCACCGAGGGTGCAATAGGGGAGACGGCACACGCGGGTGCCTAAGGGGAAAGGGTAATAAACAAAGAACACAAAGTGTCCCACCATGATCGCCAATTTGTAGATCTCTAATTTAGAATAATCCACTTAAGGAAAAATTAAAGAATATGAATAAATAAGCATGAAATAGCACGAGGTGCTAAGGGGAATTTGTGATCGCCAGAGACACAAGGCCTCAAAAGATATAACAAATAATAAACATGGAGGGATCGCGAAAAATACCTTTAAAAGCGCGGGTGATTGTGAGTGCTCCTTTCTCTTCAAATCGGCCGGCCGATGAAGAGAGTTCTTCAATTTGATTACCCTTGCAAAAAAAGACACAAACACCAACAAAAGATAGGAATTAGAACATGGTGAGTGTAGCATCAAATCTTAAATAAAAATGTGAGCATGATAACATGGTGAAGAACACACCTTAAGGGTATTAGCCCTTAAACCCCTATGCAAAAGGGTGTGGGAGTATGATGATTGAATGCAAAATGGAATAAGGGAAAGAGTGCAAGAGATGCACTTATGGGAGATTTCTCAACGTGGTTGAGAAGAAGAATTAACATGAAATAAACATGCATGCATGCATATGAATGATGATAGTAAAACATAAAAAAAAACTAATAAGAGCCTGTGCTTGGCTTGAATGCTCGATGGGGAGAAATCTTCCAAAGGATGATGAAGTTAAAGTGCATGAGGGATTCCTCCTTCAGCCAGCAGCAGCACCCTGCGTGAAGAAAGAAAAACAAAAAAACAAAACAGAAGAAAGAAAAATAGAAGAAGAAAGAACAGAAAAAAAGAACGGAGGGCGATAGGGAGAGGGATCGAACCTGAACAACAGAGCCAATGGCTCTATTAAATAGGTTGAGGAAGAGATAAACATGGGCAAGAGGCCAATAAGGGGGAAGGATAGAATGGGCAAGAGCCCCAATCAAGGCAGGAGTCTAACGAGGCAAGGACTCTCTGGGGAAAGGGCTGCGAAGCCAGAAGATGAAACACGCCCTTGGTCAGGGCGTCAATTCAAGAATTGACGACCTGTCAAGGGGCGTTAATTTAAAACACGCCCTGGGTCAGGGCGTTTCTTCCTAGATTAATTTTAGAAATAAACATTTCTTTTATTTAGAAATTGTGAAAGACGCCTCAGGGAGATGCGTGAATTGAAAAACGCCCCATGGTAGGGCGTGATTCAACATTTTTCAAACATTTATTCTTTTTTCAAAAATTGGATAATTCCAAGAATTGACGCCCTCACATCAGGGCGTCCTTTCATCAAGAAACGCCCCAGGTCAGGTCGTGTTTTAAAACACGCCCTTCACCAGGTCACGAATTTATAAAATAGGTAAAATGGGGAGAAATAGATAAAATGGGGAGACACGCCCTCGATGAGGCCGTGTTTTAAAAACACGCCCCTCTCCAGGGCGTTAATTTAAAAAAAAAGAGGGAAAGGGGAGAAAATCCATGAAAAATGGAAAAAAACACTCAAATAAGCTAACTTGAGGGTCAAATGGGGCAATACAAGGTAATATGAGAAATACTCAAAGTAATGTCAATTTTGGCGTGTCTACAGCTGCCCCGCCTTGGCGTCTGCTTTGCAAGGGAGCGTAGCAAACTGAAAAGTAGATGCCAAGGTGTGATGAGACACGCAATCAACATCACGTGATGAGAATCAAATCAAAAGCACGAGATGAAGCAAATCTCGGGAAATCCAACAGAATCAACAATGTTTGGATAAAAGGGGAGTGTGCACGCGGTGCACGAAGGAGATAAAATAAATGATCAACTTCCAGCGCGGTGGAAGTACCCCAGGTCACAAACCTGTAGATTTCACCATTGGGGAGCTGTTACCAGCCAGTGTGGATGTGCTGCAGCAAAGGTGGATCAAAGGGAAATGATTAAAAATAAGATGATAAAAATCCAAACAAGGAGCTTTCGAGAAAAGACCCAAAACAACGACAAATCGAACTGAGGACTCAATTCGGCATGGAATATCTCATATCGAGAAAGATTAAGATCAATTCAACTCTCAACATCAGCTTATCAGAATGATTTTCACAATTGTATTCAAATTCTACATGAATGCATGCTGGGTTAAAGGGAAAATAACAAATAAAATATAAGATAATCAAGGATAATATTGTTAAACTGCCCAGACTGGGTCAAGAAACCAATTCTGCGAGCTGATACTAAGCCGAAGCCCGTTTATCCACGCACCAACTCGTAAAAAGGGAACCATCGTCCCCAGTCTTGGACGGCTCAACGGCCTATCCGTGTGACTAAGACTTCTCTGGAATCATCATTGTTTTTGATGAAGGGGAACTCAAATTCCAGATTTACCAAAGCCACAAGGTCCTTGATATAATCTAGTAGCGTATGTAACATATAGTAGAATGCATACAGGGAGATGGTGATAGCAATGAGCATATGGGGACTGAGATGAATAATGTGCAAGCACCGTGGGGCTTGGATGATGATGATGCCGAGTCGGCGGGACCAAGAGCCTCTTCCTGCGCTCAAAAATTCATTAGCCAAGATATAACAAGCAATGAATAAATCATAGCATGCATAGCATGAATCAAAGCAACCAATCATAGCATATATCATGAACAGCATAAGTCAAATCATGGCATAGCAAAGCATCATTATTTGTTGTTTGTCATGAGGATGACAATCTGGCTAATCAAGTTTTAGAGATGAATGATCAAGATCTGATATAATGCCCATCGGCGGAGTAATCAGATGAAACGAGCAGGAGTTGATTGAAAGATTTGGAGATGAATAATCATGAGATATGATAATCAGAATGATATAGGGAAATGATGCCCCTGGGTGGCATGTCACGAGAATATTGGGAAGAATCAATAGATTGATAGCAATAAGTGGAGAGAGGACTCATCCCGTGCTTTTGGTCTCTGCAAAGCTGTTCCTGTAAAACACCATCAGAAAAATACAATGCAAATTTTTAGATTTTGGAAATATGCAAATTTTTATGAGTTTTGAAAATATGTAAATTTTTATGAGTTTTGAAAATATTTGAATTTTTATGGAGATTTTTGGAAAATATTTTGAATTTTTGTTGGGATTTTGATCGGGAAATATTCAATTTTTTTGATTTTGGCTTAGACATTGTTAATGCAGCATCAAAGGGTTGTTTTGAACCACTGGCTAGGGGTCCTTGTTCCTTCCTTTTTCGTTAAAACTGCCCAAAGCTGGACGTGCATTGAAAGTGGCATCCTATAACCGACCGTCTTTGATCAACGGTGCCCCTACCAAGGCCATACCCGAGAAACATTCGGTCTTAGAGGGAAAAGAGAAGAGTAATTGGAGATAAGCTTTATGCAGGATGGGAGATATCGGGACTTGAATTTCTTCCAAGGTGTTCCCTTCAAAGAGGTAGTCTGTTGTGCCGGGGCTTTATGCCTTTGATTTTTAGACCCTTGACATGCATACGACCAGGATTTTCCCTGCGGGGACTTTGCCACTCTTGACATGCCATAATTCACAATCTTGCTTTTATCGAAATTCTGACTTGATTTTCATAATAGCCCTTTTGGCGAAATGTATATCATGAAAACTCATATTTAGTTTGGGTCAAGACTGCCCCTATTTGAGACTCCTCTCGTATTGGGGATTACCAAGGTTGGGTATCTCATCCGTCAACCTCTTGCCCCTGCATTCGGCCGGGTAAAGAAGAGAAAAGACTTTCAGATATACTCATGGCATGGCCAAGGTAGCAACGTGTTTAACCAAAGGAGCCGGCTCAGGACGCCGTGAAGTGTGTGAGGTGCCCAGCTGAGGGTTGATCTTAACAAGCAGGGAGAGAATGTTGAATTCCCAGCGCGGGGTTCTTATTAACCAAGAGTGCTACAAAAGCAAGCCTAAAGACTCTTTTTGGAATATTTAATTAAACAAAAGCTTAAGATAAAGGTTTAAAACACCACTCTTAATCTCGTTAAGAAGCACTTGATTTTGAAAATCATGCGTGAAGTAATGAGAAAATGATATCATTAAAATGCATACTTACGCCAATATGTTACCTTGCAACCTTTGTAGAAGCAGCTGTCAGAGGCGAGGTTGATCATCGTGGGATTTGTCCTCTTTGGCAGTCAAAAGGATTGGAAGCAAAGGATTTGGGAGTGGCTTAACAAGAATGAGTGGTGCTTAAACCAGACTCAGACGAATAAGGAGAAAAAGAAAAGAGGCGAGGGCTAGAACTCCCTCACTAAGGCGCGGAGACCCTGATCACATGGAACAGTCTACAGAAGAAGCGGAAAATCAAGAAGAGGGGTGAGGACTAAAGCCTCGGAAGCAATGGGAGAAAGGGCAGATGCCCAAGGCAGTGGATGTGGAAGAAGTTGGGTCGGACCCAGAATCAGGAGGAATTAGAAGAAGAAATTGATAGATAGAAAGAGGCGGATCCGGAGGGTCCGGAGGCAGAGGAGAATCACGAGAGGAAAAATTCGAAGGCTCCGGAGGGATGACAAAAGAAGGGACGCGATGCCCTGAGACGAAATAGGGAAAAAGATGATGGAAAAAGAAGAAAAAAATGAAGGATGTGATGTTCAGGAAAATTAGAAAGATGAATTGGAAGAAAGATGGAGGGTCCGGAGGTTCCGGAGGAAGCAAATGCCGAGGGACGCGATGCCCAGGGAGGAGAGAAAAATCTGGAGGTTCCGGAGGAATGAAATCAGGAAGGAGAAGGTGGAAAGGGGCGTCGTGCCCGAGGGAAAAGTCCGGAGGTTCTGGGGGAAGCAAATGGAAAGGGGCGCGATGCCCAAGAGAGAGGAATGAAGGAGGATCAGGAGGAAAATCCGGAGGTTCCGGAGGTAGCAAATGAGAAGGGGCGCGATGCCCAAGGGGAAAATCCGGAGGTTCTGGAGGAGGAAGGTTAAAAGGGGCGCGATGCCCGAGGGGAAAGTCCGGAGGTTCCGGAGGAGGAGAATGGAAAGGGGCGCGATGCCCGAGGGGAAAGTCTGGAGGTTCCGGAGGAGGCAAATGAAAAAGGTGGAGAGAGGCGTCGTGCCCAAAGGGAAAGTCCGGAGGTTCCGGAGGAATAGAATCAGAAAGGGCGAGATGCCCAAAGAGGAGGGATAAAATTCCTGGAGGTTCCAGGGAGATAGCAGGAAAAGGGACGCGATGCCCCAGGGATAGTGGATAAAAAGATGAAGATGAATAAGATGGGAAGTGCGGAATATCCGGAGGTGCCGGAAGGCGGGGAAGATACGGGTTTGGGAACCTGGGAAGCAGGAGGTGCAAATGCATGCAATGGGATGGATGCGATGAATGCATGAAATGCAAAGAATATGAAGAATGCGAAGGGCGAGAGGATGAGATTCTACTCTAACCCTGGGAATGGCCCATGAGAAAAAGTGATAGAGATGGATGAATAGAAAGTGGAACAAATAAGGGATGGCCCCTTAGCATTAAGATAACTGCCCCACCACGTGAAAGTGTATGAGAAATAGCCCCTGCCGAAGCTTCAATGGTGAATGTCAACTCCCTTGGAGAGTGCAAAGTAATGGTGTGAGGGAATTGGAAAGTTGGGCTCGGAAGCCTTATGTTGCCCAAAGATTCAAAATTTGGAAAGTGGAACAGAGGGTGCCCTGCCCGGCCCTTACACAGCATCAATGCTTGGCATGTCGGCGACTTGGCTTCTTCGACCGTGCTTGGCACAATAACCCGGATTGGCATCCGGCAAATGAATTCTTGAATCTTGAATGGCGCGGCCAAATCCTTGCTGCCCGGCTCTTGATCATCCTCCGCACCTGTGCTTGTAGAAGGCCCCCCATTCCGAGTAGTAAGGGGAGGTGAAGCGGAGGCGGAAGGCTTTGTGAGTGGTGGAGGTATAATAGAAAGTGTTGGCGGAGGTGGAAGCGGAGGTTCAAACACATCAAGTTTCTCCCTTTGCTCGGAAGCAGTCGGGGTTGGCTCGAGTGCAAAAAGTGGTAGATCCTGCTCAGGATTAACCATGGGTAAAGATGAAGGGTTAAGTGGGGGAGTAGGTAAGGTGGGTTGAGGCGGTGATAATGGGATAACGGAAGGTCGAATTAGGGAAGGTTTAATGGTAGGCTCGGTGAAGGCTAAAGGCTCAATATGTAGAGGTTTTATAGTGGAAGGCTCGGGGGAGGCTGGTGTTGTGAAGATTGATGGCATAGTGGATGGAGGTGTAATTAGTGGAGGTTTAATGGGTGATGGTTTAATTGGGGGAGGTTTGGTGCGCAGAAAACGCCGAACAGGGCGAGCGGCGTTAGGAGTGGGAGTAGACTCAAAATGCGCCGGCGTGGGTGATTGGAGTATCGACCCATCGTCGTAACACCAAGAAGTCTCGGGAATAGGGGGTGAATTGGGAGTGGTAGCTTCATCCTGAGCAGGGGGTTCATCAAATGAAAGTGGGGGAAGTGGAAAGCGAAGGAAACTCGGAAGGGGTGCCTGCGGAGCTTCATCGTCATATACTGGCTCAAATTCTTCAATTGCCGGCTCTTGTTCGCTTGAAATGCTGACGCCATAGTCCTCTCTCCTATCTTTCCATTCTCTCTCCATCTTTGTAATCTCGTCCAAAGCGGCGTGGAGAGGATTGACTGGAGTAGGAGGAGCCGTGACCCTCTTTATTTGTTCCTCCATCAAAGTAATCTTATCAAGCAGAGATTGTTGGAGGGGTGTGACTTGAACAACCGAGGGCTGGCAGGGCCTTGAAGGAGGAGGGGTAGCATAAAAATGCCGTGGAGGGGAGTTAACGGGATGACCCGTAAAAGGACCCGGACGGGCCGGATTACAAGGAGTAAATGGGCCTCGAGGCCGTGATGGAGGAGGAATAGAAGGAGGCGGGTGTCGGACCACCCGAGGAGGAGTGTGAATAGAGGGAGATGGGTAATGGGCTACCCGATTAGGAACATGAGTGGAAGAGGGAAGTGGGTGATGGGCCACCCGTGGAGGGTCGTGAATAGAAGAGGGATGTGGGTGATGGGCCACCCGATTAGGATTGGAAGGGGGAGATGAAGGAGATGCACCCTCAACAGCGGCCTTAAGGGCTTGGATCTGTTGAGGGATAAGATGATCTAATGCATACAAAATTTGGGAGACCTTCTCATCATTGGGCCGAGAGGGCTTAATGGGAATAGTGGCTCGAAATTGAGTTGAAGGACCATTGGATTGGACATTGCCCAAGGGTCGGGCAACACCATAAGAGTGAGGACGTGGTCCTTTGAAAGTATGGTGAGAATGTTGAATCTGAGGGGAATAAGATGTGCTAGGTTGATCACCCTCATGAACATTAATTGAATTGAACATGTTATTTTGTCTATCAAAGTAAGCCATTCAAGCAATTTAGTGTGCAAACAATTTGCAAAGAAACACACAAGTTGTGATGGTTACCTTGATTTCTTATGTTCGATCCTTGGTGAATTAATGAATTTTAGCAAAGTTTGGGATGATTCACACAAGGGGAGGAAACCTAGTTTCAATATGGTTTGAACTCCAATGCCAACTAGGAACCCTCTCTCACCACGTATAGGCCAACTAACTCGGGACTTCAAAAGGGTACAACCTGCCCGGCGTCCGTGAGGGAATCCACGGGTGCGGGGACTTACGGAGACTTGGAAAAGGGATTTCCAGTCCAAAGAGACGGAATGCTCAATGGAGGGTCGTCCTGATTCCAAGAGGGTGTGTGGATCCTAATGAAGAGGAGGGGGCCTCTCAAACCAAATGTAAATGTGAATGCAGCAGGGTAAACAGGTCAACCACAATAATATGATCAATCAACAAAGATAAGCATGAAATATCATGAAAACTCACCCACGGGAAGGGTTCTGGAAACCCACAGTAAAAACACGCCCTGGCAGGGGGCGCTACTAACAAAAGACACGACAGTGTGACTGTCGTGACTCAAAGCGAGGTGCCAGGGACAGTAAAAACACGCCTTAGGGTGAGGCGCTATAACTGGAAAGGACGCCCTTGACCGAGGGCGTCAAATCAAAAGAAACGCCTTGCTGAGGGGCGCTAATCAACAAAGAAACGCCCTAGCGTGAGGCGTTCCCAAGTAAAAGACGCCCTGGCGAGGGGCGTGAATTCACAAACAAGCAGGGTAATCACCACAATATAATCAATCAATGAATAAGAGCATGGCATGAATCATGATGAAAAATCACGCAAGGAAGGGTTATGCAAACCCACAGTGAAAGATGCCCTGGAAGGGGGCGCTACTAACCAAAGACACGACAGTGTAACTATCGTGAATCAACGTGAGGGGCCCAGGGGCAGGGTAAAACGCGCCTTAGGATGAGGCGCTATCAATAAAAGGACGCCCTTTCCAGCGGGCGTCAAATTCACAAGACACGCCCTGATTTGGGGCGCTAATCAAGTAAAAGATGCCCCGGATCAGGGCGTGAATCCACAGGCAGCGTAAAATAACGGAAGAAATCAGGAGATATGCTCGAAGACGCCCTGCCAGAGGTCGTTACACTGGAATAAGACGCCCCGAGTTAGGGCGTTAACTTAAAAACGCGCCTCTGTCAGAGGCGCTAATTACCTTTCTTCCAGAAAACCTTCACGGCCGACAGTATCAAGCACTCACAGTCACAGCAGGCAATCAACAATATGGATATTAAGATAACAGCATGCTCATCAATGATTTGGAATAAGTGGAAATTCTAAAAAAAAAATAACAAACTGGCAAATCACTTAGGGAAGAGTGCAAAGCCAATGGAGGGTGCCCGAGGGGCACAAAAGGAGACGCACCGAGGGTGCAATAGGGGAGACGGCACACGCGGGTGCCTAAGGGGAAAGGGTAATAAACAAAGAACACAAAGTGTCCCACCGTGATCGCCAATTTGTAGATCTCTAATTTAGAATAATCCACTTAAGGAAAAATTAAAGAATATGAATAAATAAGCATGAAATAGCACGAGGTGCTAAGGGGAATTTGTGATCGCCAGAGACACGAGGCCTCAAAAGATATAACAAATAATAAACATGGAGGGATCGTAAAAAATACCTTTAAAAGTGCGGGTGATTGTGAGTGCTCCTTTCTCTTCAAATCGGCCGACCGATGAAGAGAGTTCTTCAATTTGATTACCCTTGCAAAAAAGGACACAAACACCAACAAAAGATAGGAATTAGAACATGGTGAGTGTAGCATCAAATCCTAAATAAAAATGTGAGCATGATAACATGGTGAAGAACACACCTTAAGGGTATTAGCCCTTAAACCCCTATGCAAAAGGGTGTGGGAGTATGATGATTGAATGTAAAATAGAATAAGGGAAAGAGTGCAAGAGATGCACTTATGGGAGATTTCTCAACGTGGTTGAGAAGAAGAATTAACATGAAGTAAACATGCATGCATGCATATGAATGATGATAGTAAAACATAAAAAAAACTAATAAGAGCCTGTGCTTGGCTTGAATGCTCGATGGGGAGAAATCTTCCAAAGGATGATGAAGTTAAAGTGCATGAGGGATTCCTCCTTCAGCCAGCAGCAGCACCCTGCGTGAAGAAAGAAAAACAAAAAAACAAAACAGAAGAAAGAAAAACAGAAGAAGAAAGAACAGAAAAAAAGAACGGAGGGCGATAGGGAGAGGGATCGAACCTGAACAACAGAGCCAATGGCTCTATTAAATCGGTTGAGGAAGAGATAAACATGGGCAAGAGTCCAATAAGGGGGAAGGATAAGAATGGGCAAGAGCCCCAATCAAGGCAGGAGTCTAACGAGGCAAGGACTCTCTGGGGAAAGGGCTGCGAAGCCAGAAGATGAAACACGCCCTTGGTCAGGGCGTCAATTCAAGAATTGACGACCTGTCAAGGGGCGTTAATTTAAAACACGCCCTGGGTCAGGGCGTTTCTTCCTGGATTAATTTTAGAAATAAACATTTCTTTTATTTAGAAATTGTGAAAGACGCCTCATGGAGAGGCGTGAATTGAAAAACGCCCCATGGTAGGGCGTGATTCAACATTTTTCAAACATTTATTCTTTTTTCGAAAATTGGATAATTCCAGGAATTGACGCCCTCACATCAGGGCGTCCTTTCATCAAGAAACGCCCCAGGTCAGGTCGTGTTTTAAAACACGCCCTTCACCAGGTCACGAATTTATAAAATAGGTAAAATGGGGAGAAATGGATAAAATGGGGAGACACGCCCTCGATGAGGCCGTGTTTTAAAAACACGCCCCTCTCCAGGGCGTTAATTTAAAAAAAAAGAGGGAAAGGGGAGAAAATCCATGAAAAATGGAAAAAAACACTCAAATAAGCTAACTTGAGGGTCAAATGGGGCATTACAAGGCAATATGAGAAATACTCAAAGTAATGTCAATTTGGCGTGTCTACACCGACCTCGGGTCACGTGCCAGGTGTCAACCTCGGATCACGTGCCACTCATCAGCTTGAATCAACCTGAACGAAGAGAAAAATGGATGCATTGAGTTAGTTCAAGATTTGAACCAAGCATGTATAGACTTAAAGAATGTACAGACTTTATGTGATGCCATCCGAAGCATGTATAGACTTAGAATGCATGGAAGGGATTGTACAGACTTTGTCTACGTGCATGCTGTGTATGTAAAGATGCTGAACTACAGCATGTATAGACTTGCAACCTAGCACTTAAGAACCAATGCGATGAATGTATAGAGTTGCTTAAACTAACGCATGGAACAAGTCTGTATAGACTTGTTTAACTAACCCACTGACAACACATCACATGCATGAACAAGCCACACAAATTGTACAGACTTATGTATGCATGAGACAATGTATAGACTTGTGTTCGTGCAACACAAAGGCTGTACAGATTTCGTGTGTGTGCTACAGGACAATGTATAGACTTGTGTGTGAAGGGCAGACAATGTACAGACTTTGCATATGCAATGTGCATGCGATGTGATGTACAGACTTGCTATAACAAACGATGCCCAAATGCATTGACTATGGCTAATATATGTATAGACTGTGCAGACATTGTATATACTTGGAAAGCTTGAACACGAACAGGCTGCAATGTATAGACTTTGAGTGAGACGCTGAGTGAGACGGATGGATGTACAGACTTGGGCTGTACAGACTTCAACTCAAATATGCATAGAGACACTAAGTGAGACGGATGGATGTACAGACTTGGGCTGTACAGACTTCAAATCAAATATGCATAGAGACGCTAAGTGAGACGGTGGATGTACAGACTTGCTGTGTGTAATGCATGCGATGTATAGACTTGATAGCATGATGCATGCACAAGCCACAACGATGTATAGACTTGATGAACGATGCAATAAGACTCTGTACAGACTTGGCCAATGTACAGACTTAGCAGTATAGCATGAGACGCTAAGTGAGACGTGAAAAGCATTGGCTTTGGCTGTATATACTTGATCAATGAATGAACGCATGGACTATGCCCTTGAAGAATGTTCAGACATGAAATGCATGCATGGACTATGCACATGCATGAAGAGCACTAAACAGACTATGCACATGAAGAATGTTCAGACATGAAATGTATGCATGGACTATGCACATGCATGAAGAGCCCTGAACAGACTATGCACATGCATGAAGAGCACTGAACAGATGCTCACCATATGCATCGACCTTAAGGTATGAAGCAACTATTGAAATGAATGCATTATGATGTGACAAAATGACTGAACATCGCATGGTGACTCACAGTGTTTGACTCACATCAAAACCAATCATCAAAACCACATGGGCACAACATTCTCCTGTCACATGAGAGGTATTGACTCCAGTTTCCTGTAGTCATGACTTAGTGTTCTGCCGACTGAGGGTATTCTGTTGTGCATAGCCGAGTGCTAGTTCTACCCCTCGTAGTTGTGGTTTCCTCGGGATGTGGTTTATGACGGCAGGCTTAGTGTTAGCCTTGTAGATTAATTTATTTATTCATTGCCTATTTATTTACTGCTTCCTGCTATTTAATTATTGTTCTTGTTGTTATTCTCATTGTGTGGTGGGGATCTGGGAGATCCCTACTGAGCCGATGAGATGAGGCTCACCCCTTTATTTTTTTGTGAGGTGTGTCTTACTCATAGTGCTTCTAAGGCTCCACTCGGCGCCAATACTCAGTCCTAGGTACCAGTTGCCAGAGACGGGGTATGCCCCGTGATCTTATACTTTTCCTCTTGTTGATTGTACTTGTCATGGACTTAGAATTTCTGAATAATATAATTATTTAATTATATAATTATTCAATTAAAATGTGTATCTTAATTCCTACATTTATTTTAGATTCTTGCATATTCCCACACCAATAACTAACCCTTCTGAGTCCCTGGCTCGTAGGTGATGGGCCAAGATTCGGGTCACGTCGGTTCCTTTCCGGTACTCTGATCCTGGGTCGTTACAGTTGGTACCAGAGTGTGGTTGTGGAAGTGTATGGGAACCTAAAATAATTGCAGCTGTCCAGAAAGTCTATGGTAATCAGTACTGTTGGCAACTGACATAGGGCACCGTGTTTTATTGACTTCGTTGTTTTATCTCTTTTTCTATCTAGAAGATCGATGGCGCCTAGGAGGAGCACCCGTTTCCAGTCTAAGCTGCTAGCTAAGGCCCAGGAGGAGTAGAGTAGGACATCTCCTCCCCCGGCAGCAGTAGCAGCGGGAGCACCAGGACGGGCAAAGTTCTTTGAGGGGATGTATCAGTTCTATCTTCAGTAGGAGGGCAGAGAGACTGGAGAGGGCACTTCCTCTCGGGGTGGCCGTGAAAGAGCTCTATAAGAGTTTTTACAGTTCCATCCACCCCACTTTGAGGGACAGTCGGATTATGATGCGATGAGGTCCTGGATCGATGCCATGGAGAGAGTGTTCTGGTAACGACCCAAGACCTGGATACCGAGAATTATCTGATACCATTCGAATCTTGGCCCGTCACCCACGAGTCGGAAGGCTCGGAAGGGTTAATTGAGTGTTGTGGAGGTACATTAAAATTTTAAATAATGCATGAAATAACTATAGAATTAATTGTTTAAATAACAGAAAATAAATTGCATTTTTATTAATAAATTAACTACAGAGTGTAGTCCACAAAGTACAGTATACAGGGAAAGAAACGTACTCAATCATCGGGTACACCCCCAACACTAGCAAGTTGGCAACTACGAATCTCCACGCTGCACCTCCGAATCTCAAGGAGGAACCGCTACACCTGAAAAGAAAGGGGTGAGCCTCATATCAATGGCTCAGTAGGGGTCTCGCAGATCCTCACCACGAAACAACAGCGGTAAACAGCAGCGATAATAGCAGTAATAACAACAACAACAACAGGAGTAGTAACAACAACAATAACGACAGAAGTAACAGCCGTATCAAGAATAGTAACGACGGCAGTCAGTGGGACCACTACTCTCTAATCTACTCCTACTCTCTATAGAGAAAACCTTGACCCCACGGGTGGGACCATTGAACCAACGGGAAACCCTAGCTACACTATCGGGAAAGGAACCACGACACCTCTGTCATGAAGGCCCGTCCTCACTGAGAAGGCCACAGCCCAGACCACATGGTCCTAGGCAAGGTCATGATCTCACCATCGTGACACAACTCTCGCTACGGTGAAATCTCGATGACTCTGTCGGGAACCCTTGACCTCAAAGTCGAGAACAACACACGGCAGTCACCTAGAAACCACGACCTTGCTGTCGGAAAACCAAAACGTCGAGTCACGAGAGTCACACCTCACGCGGCAGGAGTACCTGCCCACAAGAAGCAAGGTCGGATGCGTCCATTGATGACTTAGTCCATGCCTCGGGTGTCTTCCTACTAGCCCCAGGTAAAAATTGAGACACCGTACAATGTAACACAAGGACAAGGGTCTAGTTGGGGTGGTGCTCGTCAGCACGCGTCCGTAGTCCTCGACCACGTGTGCACACACTGACTAACTGTGCTACATCACGCCCTCTAGCTGGTTTTCCTCCCGGCTCGGACTCGAGCTGCCACAGTGGGAGGACCTATGAAAACCAACCTCAAACCGTCTCTCCGGGTCTAGCTCTCCACCACTCCCAAGTGGGTCGGCACACGCATGCCTAGGCAAACTACGACTAGTAGGGAAAGTCACTAGATGTGGGAACTCTCAGTAGAGAAGAAACTACTGGAGTACTGATGGGCTTCACACGCGCCCATTGTAAGTATCGCGGAACACACGGTGGCACGGTTCCACCAGACTCAGGATGACTAGCTAGTCGCTAATACAATGGCCATAGAGTCACGTGACTCAACTCAAGGCCATTATACCATACGGCACCATGCCATCAAATTATCCTAATCTGAGAGTCAGAAACCACGATCAAAGGACTCATGAGGCCGCTCACAACCGCCGGGTCTTGTGGACACCGAAAATTGCACGCACAGATATCCTGCTCGGCCCAGCATCAACAACAGCACCGAGTGAAGAAACCCCGGAAAGACTGGTCACCCGGACTCCCCAAACAAATGCACACACTACCGTGAAGCCGTCTCCGGAATCACGACAGCGAAGAGAAATCAACCACCAAGAGCTCCACAATCCATGGGCCTCGAAGAAAATTAAATGGGCCACAACTAGTGCTCACAACGGGCTCAAAACTGCCCATTTAGCCCTTCAGCAGCACGCCCCTGGAGCCTTTCAGCGGCACAGCCCCCATGGGCTTCAGCGGCACCCCCCTTGGGGGTCTTCAGCGGCACAGCCCCTGTGGGCTTCAGCGGCACGCCCCTTCGGGGTCTTCAGCGGCACAGCCCCATGGGATTTCAGCGGCACAACCCCAAGTGGGGTCTTCAGCGGCACGCCCCTTTGGGTCCTCTACGGCACACTCTTTTGTGCCCAACGGCACGTCTTTTGCCCTCTTCAGCGGCACGCTTGGGCAACCTTCAGCGATGCGCCCTTTTGGCCCTCCCCCGGCACAGCGCTAAGGCATGTCAACGGCTGGACGACGTGGTGCCCATGCCCTACGCATCCTTGGCACGCAGTGAACCCTCTGAGGTGTCAATCAGGGATTGGGCCACACAGGCTATTCCGCTGACATCCAGGACAGAGGGAGTCAAACCCCATCATGACGGAGCTGCTTCCCGCCTTCGACGGCCGTGCTCAAAAGCTCCCGCTGCTGGGAGTATAAAACCACTCCCATTCGAGAAAAGAGAAAGAGGAGGAGGAAGAGACAGAGAAGAGAAGAAGAGAAGAAGAGGAAGAGAAGAAGCGAAGAAAGAAGAGGAGGGGAGGCTCCGCCTCCCCCTTTCTGCTGCTCCGTCCACCCGCCACCGCCGTCCGCGCGAAGAGAAGAAGGATAAGAAGAGAAGAAGAGGAGCTCGTCGCTCCACCTGCCACCACCGTCTGTGTGAAGAGAAGAAGAGTGAGTGGAGAGAGGGAGCGAGGTCCGGGAGGGGAGGAGTCCACGCTCCGTCCCCCCCCCCCATTGTATTTTCTTTTCCTCTTTCCTTTCATTTCTTGTTTTGCCGTCGTTGCGATGTATTAGCCCCCTTGGGGTACTCTTATGAGAATAGAAGTAGAAGTCTTGCAAATATTTTTTGGACGTCTTCCTCAAACATTTCTCCCGTGTTTGCATCCTTCGGTGTTTTACGCCCCTTTCCCTTTCTCCTTTTGTTAGGGCTTGCTTCCCCTTTGGCATTTTTGCCTTCGCTCACCCCTGCGTGCCCTCAGCGGCACACCCCAGTCGTGCCTTCAACGGCACGCCCTTGGACACCTTCCCCGACACGGTCCTTTGGACCCTTTCCCGACACGCCCTGGTCAAGCCTTCAGCGGCACACCCTCCTGTGCCCTTCCCCGGCACGGTCCTTTGGACCTTTATCCGGCACACCCTGGCTAAGCCTTCAACGGCACGCCCTCTCGTGCCTTCCTTGCCCGGCACACTCGCCCCTCCTTCTTGCCCGGTGCACTCCCTCTTTGGCCAGTCCTAGGAGTAGTCTTCCACTCGCCGTTCCCTCCGAGTTTTTCGAGGTTTATAAAGGTGTTGCCGCCCTCGAGCGCCCACCTCCAGTTGTCGGGTCCTGCCACTCCATGTGGGCGCGTTCCCTGTATCTCCCTTACACTCGGGTTAAGGGGAGATGCTGCCGAATTTTCGTTAGAAACGACAACATATTAAAAGACAAAAGGAAGCAACAAACAAATGGAACAACCACACCTTAAAAAGGACTAAAAGAAAGCAACAAACAGACGAAAAGAACAACGGTGAAACGCGTTCACTAAGGCAAGGGAACCGTAATAAACTCAAAGAGAACCAAACCGAACGGCAACTAGACAACTCGAACATCCGTCCCCACAAGAGAAAGAATGAAAGATAATCAAGAGAAAGAGAGAGACAAACACATGCACACTTAATAAAATCAGAAAAGAAGAAAAGAAAAGCCTCAAAAGAATTAGGGGGAGAGTGGGCCCTCATCGGTACACCCTTTTAGCCCCTCAGCGGTACACTCCCTCAGCCCTTCAGTGGCACAGCCCCAGGCCCTTCAGCGGCACACTCCCAGCCCTTCAGCGGTACACTCCCTCAGCCCTTCAGCGGCATGCTCCTGCTTCAGCCCTCGGCGGCACACTCCTTGATCCTCCAGCCGTACACCCCTGGCCCTCAGCGGCACACCCTTTTGGCCCTCCAGCGGTACACCCCCTGGCCCTTAGCGGCACACTCCTTTGGCCCTCAGCGGCACACTCCCTTGGCCCTCCAGCGGCGCACTCCCATGACCCAGCGGTACACCTAAAACAATGATATTAATAAAGATAATAAGCTAAAAGAAAACATAATAAATAAACAAATAATGATACAAAACTTAAATAATGATAATAATAACAAACTCAAAAGAAAATAGAGAAATAATAGCAAACAATAATGTTAAACAACAATAATAAATGATAATAAATTCAAAAAGGTGAATAAATAAATAAGAATGATAAAGAAATAAGCAATAATAATAATAAGCTTAAAAGAAATAATAATAATGATAAATCGACAAATAAATGATAACAAAAATAAATAAATAATAATAACAAACTTAACAAAAAAATGACAAGTAAATGAATGATAATAAAACGAACAAAAATAATAACAAACCTAATAATAACAATAGTAAATGAATAAATCACAAAAAAATGAATAAATAGTAATAAAGAATTCACTCAAAGATATATATATATATAAATTAACAAATGGTAATGATAACATTTCTTAAATAATAATAAAACAATGGGATCCGCTTCGCAGCCCCGTCTCTCCCGTGACCCGGTGCCAAAGGAACAACAATACCGCACTTGCGAGTTGGGCCTGAGTCTAGGGAATTATCCCGAAATGGCCATGGCCTGACCTCGCCTCGAGCTGACATTCCGATTAAACCGGACTCATTTCTCCGGCCGGATCCCTTCCGAGCCGCTACTAAAATTGCCGCACGTTCGGCAGACATTTGAACGGATTCATCTCGGTTCCCGCCGCGTTCTTATTATGGACCTACGTCCGAACATGAAAAGGCCCGTGAGTGACCTGCATAGCCGGTGGCTCCTACCCCGATATGGTTGTGAGCCGGCATTGCTCCGGGCCAATAGCTCATCAATTCCGACCCGTTCCTGTAGGGATTCGTTCCCGCCCTTTCATCGAAATTACCGTAAACTCGGCATACATTTGTACGGGGTTGTTCCCGCCCGCGTCGCACTTTCAATATGGGCCCTTGCCCAAACATGAAAAGGTCGGCAAGTGACCGACGGAATCCGAATTAGAACGAGACGACTCTCGCCACCCCCGGACTCCTTCCATGGGAATATCAATAAGACCTCCGTGGGCCATACTCAGACCTCGGGCCTGTCCCGATCATGGTCATCGTCTGGCTCATATCCTCGGTCTACAACCCGCTCCTTTCGAACACATTTTCGATTCTGGAGTCTAGCCCCGGGACTCTCCCCCGTTGCCCTCCGACACCGAAAATATTAATGATGCCCGCGTAAGCCCCGTTCGGACCACGGGAGGCGCCCCCAATATGGTCCTGACTCGATCTCGTACCGGGCCAATAGTTTCGCTGGTTTCCAGCTACAATAACCGAGATTCAACCGAATGTTTTCAGTGTCTCGGAATAATAAACTTGCCGTATCCCGGCATGTATATGTTCCAGGTCCTCCTGCGATGATTACAATATTCTTAAGCTGGACTCTCGTCTGAATATTAAATGGTCTCCCGAATGACCGACATGTTTCGAACGCCCGCTTCTCCGGACACAGGGCTTTTCAGCCGATTCAAGGGATATTCCCTCGTTGTCCCTTAGCACCGGAAATACTAATGCCGCTCATGCAAGTCTTGTTTCGACCGCGGGGGGCCCACCGCAGTATGGTCGCAGCTTGCTCTTGCACCGGGCCAACAGATTTATCGGTTTCCGACCGCTCTAACCGAGGTTTAGCCGAATGTTTTCTGTTCTTCTGAACAATAAATTGCCATATCCTGGTATACATATGCTCCAGTCTTCCCGCGACGATCGCGCTTTTCCCGAGCCGGACATTCGTCCGAACATTAAATGGTCAGCACATGACCGACATGACCGCGAACGCTTTCTTCTCACCCTCATACGGGGACTTTGATACCTCCTAATAGACTTTTCATGTAATTAATTCTTGGCCATGAGGCCCTGAATCTCGACGATTAATCAAGGGTGTTCCCTCGTACGGGGGATGTAAATGACGTCGTGACCTTTATGGCGCGGCGGGTTTTGGGTCCCGACACGAACCACACAATCGTTTGACGAAGTCAGATCGAGCGCACCATGGGCTCTTCGGAGCCCGAATAAATTGTCACTTCGGTGACTGGCACGCCCACGCACTTAATAAACGAATAAACTAACGAGAGAACAATAAGCGAACGAAAAGTGCGTCCACAAGTCTGGCACGCCCGGTGGGACCAAAACCACCCTTCATCTCTTCGCCGGGATTCAGGGCCTCATGGCCCCCCTAATAAACGATGTTTGCCTGCTTTGATGAATTGCAGGTGCTGTCTTCGCCAGCCCTATGGGGGGAAAATCCAGACTCGGCGCAGCTGCCTTCGCGGCCTCGAGGACGCTGCTTCGAAGCATATGCAGCTTCCAGGAATCATGGGGGCTATTATAAAAAAGGGGGAGAAGAGAAAGAGAAGAGAAGGGGGGGGGGGGAAATCAACCCCCCCGTTTCCCTCAAGAAGAAAGAGAAAAAAAGAAGAAAAGAAGAAAAGAAGAAAAGGAGAAGAGAAGAAAAAAAAAAGAGAGAGAAAACAAAGAAGCAAAAAAAAAGAAGAGAAAGAATTGGCAATAGAGGGTTGTACGGCCACATCCGTCGAGACCCGTGCTGAACAAAGATTACCACTGTGGGGTTGATGCGGTGGAGCGAACCACTCATCCCCTCCCTGAAGGGGTGAGCGCTCTCCTGAACCTCCACCCTGGTCAATCATACAAAAAAGAAGAGAAGAAAAAAAAGAGAAAGAAGAAAAGTCGGCCAACATCGCCGACCAGAAGAGCAACAAGAAACCCGGTATCCCGCCCGACTCTAGGTGGCCCTGAGTCCGTGGTGTAATGACCCGGCCCGTTCCTCCTTCCTGCTGCCTCCGTCCGGCACAAAACGGCCCCCCCGAGTGGTTGTTAAAAGACCCAGCGAGCAACGATTGTAGCTTGGTGAATGGCTACCCGCTGTGGGGAATGCTTTATAGCAATGGGGCCAAGCACGGCCACCACTCCCGAAGAGAGCATGCACATACCCCGCTATGGGGGGGATAAGAAGAAGAGATTCTACCCTGTCCGGGGGCATAACAGACAACAAAGCTACACCCCGGCTCAGGGGCCTTTGAAGAAGAGAACATACCCCGGTCCAGGGGCATAGAAGCAGAAGACATACCCCGACTGTGGGGCACATGAAGAGAAGCACACCCCGCCCTGGGGGCATAAGAAGCAACATAGTTTCACCCTGATCTAGGGGCATAAAGAGCAAAAGAATACACTCCGACTTAGGGGCGTATGAAGAGAAGCATACCCCGCTCTGGGGCATAAGAAGCAGAGCCCACACCCCGGCTTAGGGGCATTCGAGGAAGAAATATACCCCGGTACGGGGGCATATGAAGCCAAGAATCACACCCCCGTCTTGGGGGTATTTGAAGGAGAATCCCACCTCCCCTCGAGGGCCTAGAAGCTATAAAGAACACGCCCCGACTCAGGGGCATATGAAGAGAGGTCCACCCCGACCTAGGGGTATTTGAAGAAGCATGCCCTGCCAGGGGACATAGAAGCCATAAAGAATACGCTCGGGTTTAGGGGTACTTGAAGAAGCTACATCCCGCCTTGGGAGCATGAGAAGAAAAGAGAATCCACCCCGGCTTAGGGACCTTTGAAGGAGCATACCCCAGGCTCGGAGTCCATGTAGCAACATGCACCCCCCGGGGGGGGACATCTGAAGCAGAACAAACAACATCCCCCAGCTTAGGGAAGCATATGAAGAGAGGAATACACCCCGATATGGGGGCACGTAAACAAAGAAGAAAAATTCACCCCGCATCGGGTGCATAAAAAGCAAGAACCACACCCCGCATCAAAAGCGGCAATACACTCCACTCTGGGGGCACTAGAAGCGGAATACACCCCGTGCCGGGGGCATATATAAAAAAAGGGATACCTCGCTCTGGGGCATCAGAAGCAGCAATACGCCCCACCTTGGGGGCATCAAAAGCAGCAATACACCCCACCTTGGGAGCACAAGAAGCAAACATTCCCCCCGGTGTGTCTGGGAAGAAGAAAAGAATTCACCCCGGCCTGGGGACACTTGAAGAAAGAAGCACATCCCGCCACGGGGGCACATGAAGAGAACCCCTCCCGCCTCGGGAGTATAAGAAAGGGAAGAATACACCCTGGTCCGGGGGCTTTTGAAGAAACAACACACCCCCTCTGTGGGAGACAAAGCTACACCCCGACCCGGGGACACATGCAGAGCATCCACCCCGCTCAGGGGGCACAAAGAGGTACACTCCGCCCTTGGCGCATAAGAAGCAGAAGCATCTACCCCGACCCGGGGCACAAAAATGAAGAGACATACTTCCCGATCTGGGGGCATAAGAAGAAAGATATACTCCGCCCAAGCGGCATTTGAAGAAACAACATACCCTGCTTCGGGGGCACAGAAGCCGTAAAGAGATGCACCCCGGCCTCAGGGGGGCATAAGAAGCAAGAGATACACCCTGTGCCGGGGACATATGAAGAGAAGCACTCCTCCGCCTTCAGGGGTAGAAAGAGAGCAGAATTCGCCCCCGCTATGGGGGGGTATAAGAAACAAAAGACACACACCGTACCAGGGGCATATGAAGAAAAAACATACCCTGCCTTAGGGGCATATGAAGAAGAAGCATACCTCGCCTCGAGGGCCTAGAAGCTATAAAGAACACGCCTCGGTTCAGGGGCATATGAAGAGAAGTCCACCCTGGCTCAGGGGTATTTGAAGAAGAGACATACCCCACCTGGGGGCATAGAAGCCGTGAAGAGTATACCCCACCATGGGGGCATTTGAAGAGAGCTACACCCCGCCTCTGGGGCATTAAAAAACACACCCTGGTCTGGGGACATAGAAGCCAAAAAAAATACACCCCGCCTGGGGGCACAGAAACGAAGAGGCAAAACACACCCCCTCAGGGGGGATGCACACCAAATGAAGCTACGTCCCAACCTGGGGCACATTAAGAGAAAAAAAAAAGAGCAGAGTAAAGAAAAATACACGCACGAGGCAGACGTGGTCTTCGAGCCCGCCTCATCACACAAAAGAAGAGAAAAAAAAGGAAAAGAAGACACATGAGGCAGACATGGTCTTCGAGCCCGCCTCATCACTCAAAAGAAGAAGAGAAGAAAAGAAAGAAATGATCACGAGACAAACATGGTCCTTGCACCTGCCTCTCCATAAAAAAGGAAGAGAAGAAGAGAAAGAGCAATCATGAGGCAAACATGGTCTCTGCACCGGCCTCTCCATAAAAGAAGAAGAAAAAAAGAGACATGAGGCAGACGTGGCCCTCGAGCCCGCCTCACCAAACAAAAAGAAGAGAAGAAAAGGAAAGAAAAGACACATAAGGCAGACGTGGTCTTCGAGCCCGCCTCATCACGCAAATTAGAGAAGAAAAGGAAGAAAAGACACATGAGGCGAACATGGTCTTCGCACCCGCCTCTCTACAAAAGAAGAAGAGAAGAGAAAAAGACACATGAGGCGAACATGGTCTTCGTACCTGCCTCCCTACAAAAGAAGAAGAGAAGAAGAGAAAGAAGGGTCACGAGGCAAACTTTTACCTCCGACCTCCAGCCATCCAACAAATAGAAGCCAACTAAACCTTCCGCCGACGGGGCGTTAAACCGACTAAACCTTCCGCCGACGGGGCGTTAAACCGACTAAGCCTTCCGCCGACGGGGCGTTAAACCGACTAAACCTTCCGCCGACGGGGCGTTAAACCGACTAGATCTTCTGCCGATGGGGCGTTAAACCGACTAAACCTTCCGCCGATGGGGCGTTAAACCGACTAAACCTTCCGCCGACGGGGCGCTAAACCGACCAACTTTCAGCCATCAGGGCTTCAACCCGACAACTACCCCTTCATCGGCCTTCGAGTCGACAGCTATCTCATCATCAACCTTCGAGTCGACAGCTATATAATCATTGGCTCCTAGCCGACAGCTACCTCATCATCGGCTCCTAGCCGACAGCTATATAATCATTGGCTCCTAGCCGATAGCTATCTCATCATTGGCACCCCAGCCGACAGCTCCCCAGTTAAAAAAATAGACCTCTCGCTTTGGTTCGGATCCTTCCCCGGCCAGAGAACAAAAGAATAAACCTTCCATTTTGGTCCGGATCCTTCCCCGGCCAGAGAACAAAAGAGACCATTCTCTTCGACTCTCACGTCCCGCTACCCAACGCCCCTCTGCAGGGCCATTTCGGCCGGGGCTCACTGTCAGGATTAATCCATCCGTCCCACCGCGCTCTCTGATATCTTTTCGGCTTTATAGCCTACTCCTAACATCTCTCGGCTTGTCAGCCTGCTCCCAATATCCCTTGGCTTTTTAGCCTACTTTCCAATATCTTCGGCTCTTGCAGCTTGCTTCCCAGAATTTGGCCTTCACGGCTCGCTTCCCATAATTTCGGCTCCTGCAGCCCGCTTCCCAATATCTTTGGCTCTCGCAGCCTGCTTCCCAGAATTCGGCCTTTACGGCCTGCTTCCCAGAATTTGGCCTTTACGGCCTGCTTCCCAGAATTCGGCCTTTACGGCCTGCTTCCCAGAATTTGGCCTTCACGGCCCACTTCCTAATTTCGGCTTTTGCAGCCCGCTTCCCAATATCTTTGGCTCTCGCAGCCTGCTTCCCAGAATTCGGCCCTTGCGGCCTGCTTCCCAGAATTCGACCTTCACGGCCCGCTTCCCAATTTCGACTTCTGCAGCCCGCTTCCCAATTTCTTTGGCTCTCGCAGCCTGCTTCCCAGAATTCGGCCTTTACGGCCTGCTCCCCAGAATTCGGCCTTCACGGCCTGCTTCCCGTAACTTCGGCCCCTGCAGCTCGCTTCCCAACTTCAGCTCCTGCAACATGCTTCCCATAATTTGGCTCTCGCAGCCCGCTCTCCTCGATTTTTGGCTATTGTGGCCCACTTCCAATATCAACTTCGGCCTTCACGGCCCGCTTCCCCAATGTCCTTTCAGCCGTTCGCAGTCTGCTTCCCTAATACCTCTACTACCACTACACTTATACGTAACAACAATATTTTCTTATGCCACAAAAAAAACAACAAACAAAAAAAAACACAGAAAAAACAAACAAACAAAAAAAACAACAACAAAACAACAAAACAAAAAAGAAGAAAGAAGAGAATGCTTGATTGCCCTGTTTGCATGGTTGCTTAATATAGAATAATGCACATCCTTGGAATTTTCTAGGACCGTGCTTCCTTGCTAAATAATATTGCCCCGATTCCGGATGCACGGGCGTCATGGCGCACGCTCAAAGGGAACCCAATTATGGTAGGTGCACACGTCAAGGGGAAGAGTCATGGCTGAATCGCTAAGCCCAGCTCACAAAATAAACCTGAGGCAACGCTCCCACACTTAGCACTTAATGTGTTCAATAGCCTTCGACTATAGGGATTGCCCGAATTTCTTCTTAGCACTCTACGGATGCTCGATTCCTGCACTCGCGTGAAAGGTAATCGTGAGGAAAAAGCTGCCTACCCCCACTGTAAAAAAAAAAAAGAGAAAAAAAAAGAGAAAAGAGAGAGACGTGAATCCGAGTAGCCGGGAATCCCCATTGAGACACATGAGGAGACTCGCGCGAAATGGTGAAGCAAATTATAATAAGGATGAAACCTATTAGCCGGGAATCCCCATTGAGACACATGAGGAGACTCGCGTCAAACGGTGGAATCTGTAATAGAATTACGATAAGGATGAATCCTAGTAGCCGGGAATCCCCATTGAGACACATGAGGAGACTCGCGCCGAACGGTGAAATCCGCTACCAAAATAAACAGACGGGGGGCTGTGCGAATCTACCATTATCGAGAGCCTGAAACATATGTGTAGGCACTAGAGTGATCCTCGAGTGTCACCAGGAAAACCTGCATATCCCTATGGTTAGGGCTCTTTGTTCACACATTTACACTGCCACGCCACAGAGAATTGCCTCGGGTGAAATGCGTGAATTTAGGCTATGCATGCAAGACGTGCGATATCCTCTTGACGGGTGCACCACCCCTCAATTGTGCCTCGCGGCCCGCACCGCATCTACGAATTACGGGCGATGTCCCTATCCTATCCCCCATAGGGGGAGCTGCCTTACTTATATTTATGTTATGCCTGCTAATGAATGCTTGCATGCTTGAATAAAAGGAAATATAATAAAAATAATAATAAATAATAAAAGTGTGTGTATAATAAACTCAATTTCGGCCATCGAAGCCTACTTTCCTAGCACCGGCTCGTAGAGCCCAATCTTGGCCCCCATGGCCTACCTCTTGCCCTCGCGGCCCGTTAATCTCCCAACTTCGGCTCCCCGCAGCCCGCTTCCAGCCATGGCTATTTTGGCCTCCCTCATCGGCCCCTGAGCCGACAGCTATTCACTTATCGGCCCCTGAGCCGACAGCTTTTTAATTATTGGCTCCCATGCCGACAGCTTTCAATCATCGGCCCCTGAGCCGACAGCTATATAATTATCGGCCTTCGGGCCGACAACTTTTCAATTATTGGCTCCCATGCCAACAGCTTTCAATCATCGGCCGCTGCGTCGACAGCTCTTATATCATTGGTATCCACGCCAGCAGCCACCCGAAGTTCTTCAAAAAAAAGGAGAAAAAAAAAGAAGAGAAGAAGAGAAGGGAGAAAAAGAAACAACAACAAAAGAGAGGAGAAAAAAAAAGAAGATAGCAAAAGAGAAGAGAAGAAAAAGAAGAGAAGAAGAGAAAAGAGAGAAGAAAAAAAGAGAGACAAAGAGACCAATATGCTGCTTCAGTTCCCGACACCCCGTCGGCACTGATGAAGAGACAAAGAGACCAACATACCACTTCAGTTCCCGGCACCCCGTCGGCACTGATGAAGAGCCAAAGAGACCAACATACTGCTTCAGTGCCCGGCACCCCGTCGGCACTGATGAAGAGACAAAGAGACCAACAAACCAGGTCAGCTCCCGGCACCCTGTCGGCACTGACGAAGAGACAAAGAGACCAACAAACCAGGTCAGCCCCCGGCACCCTGTCGGCGCTGACGAAGAGACAAAGAGACCAACATATCATGTCAGCCCTCGGCACCCTGTCGGCACTGACGAAGAGACAAAGAGACCAACATACAATGTCAGCTCCCGGCACCCTGTCGGCACTGATGAAGAGGAAAGGAGACAACAGACCATATCAGCTCCCGACAGCCCGTCGGCACTGATGAAGAGACAAAGAGACCAACATACTGCTTCAATTCCCGACACCCCGTCGGCACTGATGAAGAGACAAAGAGACCAATACACTGCTTCAGTTCCCGACATCGCGTCGGCACTGATGAAGAGACCAATACACTGCTTCAGTTCCCGACACCCCGTCGACACTGATGAAGAGACCAACATGCTGCTTCAGTTCCCGGCATCCCGTCGGCACTGATGAAGAGACCAATATGCTGCTTCAGTTCCCGACACCCCGTCGGCACTGATGAAGAGACCAACATACTGCTTCAGTTCCCGGCACCCCACCGGCACTGATGAAGAGACAAAGAGACCAACATGTCGTGTTAGTCCCTGACACCCCGTCGGCACTGACGAAGAGAAGAAGAGACCAACATACCACGTCAGCGCCGGGCAACCTGTCGACGCTAACGAAGAGAAGAAGAGACCAACATACCACATCATTCTCCGTCTCCGGTCGACACTGATGAGGAGAAGAAGAGACAAGCAAGCCACGTCAGCCTCCGACACCCCGTCGGCACTGACGAAGAGAAGAAGAGACAAACAAACCATGTCAGCTCCCGACACCCTGTCGGTACTGACGAAGAGAAGAAGAGACAGACAAACCATGTCAGCTCCCGACACCTGTTTCACACATCTTTTTCTTCTCCTTTCGTTTTGCCTTTTCGTTCGCGTATCGATCAACCAATTAACTAACTTGTAGTCAACTGACTGATTGACGACGCGGGCGTGCCAGTCACATGCGTGACGATTCTATTGTGCGCTCATTCTGACCCATGTCGGGCGAATGTGAGGTTCGGTCGGGACCAGCAGTCCGCCATACCATAAAGGCTATGGCGTTAATTACATCCCCCACGAGGAGGGAACACCTTTGATTAATTGCCGAGATAGCGGGCTGTTGAAGCCGGATTAAAAAGAGCTACATGATGATCATGACGAAGACATGCAGGATGCATATGTTTATGGAATTATGGACCCTCGGTACATGGCGGAGGACGTGGTAATGAAGATATGATGACAATATAATTCGGGCTCGCTTGGTCCCTCCCTTATTCAATTTATTATCTATTATGATTTATTAACGCCAACCCCGAGGGACGAGGTCCACTCGGGGGGGCTAGTGAGCGATTAAAGCAACAAGAGGCTTCAAAACCGGCGTGACCCTGCAATAGGTAGCTTATACGGCGCGAAGAAACGTAGGTATAGATGTTAATACGGCGCGGTGAAACGTAGGTATAGATGTTAATACGGCGCGGTGAAACGTAGGTATAGATGTTAATACGGCGCGGTGATCATGCGCGTTGAAACGGCGCGCAAGGGCTTGGGGGCGCGCCGGCTTAGGGCGCGCCGGAAAGTCGCAAAGGAAAAAAAAATGGAAATGAGTCTAACGTTAATCCGGCGCGGGGGGGTACCGCGCCGGATTAGGGCGCGCCGGCTAAGGCCGCGCCGTTCAACCCACTCTTTCTATGAATTTTGCAAATTATTGAGTTTGTTAAGTTTTGGGTGAGGATTCTGAAGTTATTTGGGGCCAATTGCTTATTGAATTGAAGTCCAGAACCCCGAAGGACGGTGTGATTAAGCTAGTGCGAGGTTCCTACTCGAGCACCGGGATAATTAGGTCCAGAACGAGCGTTCATTATAGATTACTCAACCTTAATCTGTCCAAAATTAGACAGCACCTCCCCTGAACCTGAAGGATTGCAGGGGAGAAGCGGGGTCATGCTCACTAATGGAGCAAGCCCCTAAACCGCCGGTCTGCACATTGACAGCCAGCAAAATCCCATCAGATAGGATACCCCGAGGACTAGCCTACAAGGGGCACCAATACTCCGTGGGTGAGAATAGATGGACGGGGCCATTGATGACGGGAATAACCCACAGATCATGGCACAACCGCTGAAGGGACCAATTGTTAAGAGAATGGGGCTCCGAGGGCTAGCCTACGAGGAGCGTACATCCCTTAACCTCGATTGGGTCTTAGATTATCGGGGCTGAACTCGTTGAGTTAGGACCCCCCTGTTGTTGTCTGCTGTGGGCTTGGGAAGCATCTACCACCGAGAGGTAGAGTCCTTAGTTGCCCAGCAATTCCGTGAAGCCACGGGGGAATGTCCCCCTCCCCGGGTAGTTAAAACAGTATGTGAAAATCCCGGACTAGTTCGAACGACTGTGATTAGGAGGAGTAAAGGCCCGGGTGAAACGGGTCAGCCGTAGAAGCATAGACTCGAACAGGTAGGACACAGCATTCAAGGGGATGCATCCAGCCATCCCGACGATGACTCCCACCTTGCGAAAAGTCAATAGCACAAAGGGAGGAACTGATGGGGGGGGGGAGACTTTCGATACCACGGCAGGAAGAAGCATGCGCATAAGCACAGCCCTGTCCATGAAGGGGGACACAGAGGTCCATGGATCAAAGCCGAGAACGGTCGATTAGAAGGACCCGGGGAGGGGTCATTTCTGTAGCCCTCGGTGCTTTGGGGCGTGGTCGGTACTTCGAGGAAACCGGAATCAAAAGACATGCACGAAAGAACTCAGAACCACATCGGCGTAGATAGAGAAGAGGATAGAAGTTCTGGGCATTCATTCGACCTCGCGGTCCAGACATTCATAGGCATATTGCCATCCTAGAAACGGGAATGGCCTCTCATTTATACATTAAGAATCCCGGCGCCAGCATCATTGCTTGGTCGCTGTTCATCATTCACGGGAGAATACACAGTAGTAGAGAAGAAATCACAGAGGAGGGGAGGGGTCGGCTCATATCATTGCCATCCCTCCCCTCTCTGCTTACAAATGGTGGACGGAAACCCACGAGAGAGAAGAACCTACGGAAGATCGAGGAAGACAGGCACTGGCGCCCACCTACTTAAAAAAAAAACAGAGTATCGGCCCCCTCCTTCTTCTCCGGCTCCGGAAGGCTTCGATCGGAACAGGGGAAGGCAGCCGCCGAAGAACACTGGGATAGAACTCCTTTTCCCTCGGAAAGCTCTCTCCCCCTTTTCCCTTTTTTTGTGCTCTCTGCCCTTTTCTTTCTTCCTTACAGGTCTTCTCCCTCGTGTCCTCTGTTTCTTCTTCGAACCTCGCCCCTATATATAGCAGGTTGGAGGCTCTTCATCCGGCGTGAGCTTTTGGCGCGCCGGGGAAGTCTTCGTCAACTTATCGCGCCGGTTTAAGGTGCCATTCGATAGGGTAACTGGCGCGCCGGGGAAAGGGCTGAAGGCAGGGGCGCGCCGGGGATAAGGACAGGAGATAAGGGGCGCGCCGGGATAAAGGTATTGGGTAAGGGGCGCGCCGGTTTAAGGCGCGCCGGGCTAATGTCCCTTGTACGCTTTTAAGCCGGTCGATGGACTCGGGGCCATCGTGAACATGTACTCTGCCACTGCCCACTAAGACTTCGACGATATGATCTGTCGAAGCTCCTAGATTGGCGTACAGCCATTCTCGAGGTTCTGGATAACTTTATCTCGATCGTACGGGCTTTCTACCGGCACGGCCCTCGGCTCTATGCTCCATGCTGTTGGTCCGGCCTGGCTCGTACTCAGAGCTTTCTGGGAGGTTAGATAGCCGGGAGATATTTACGCCTGAGCCGGGGGATCATTCGGCCACTAGTGGGCCCATCTTGACGGGAAGCCGTGCCCATGCCGGATGATCGGGATCTTCCACCGTCAGAGCTTTCGGTTCTCCGTTTCGGGAAGCCGGGGGGACTCCTTTATCCTCGGGAGAGCCTTTCATGAGGTGGGTAGCCACCGGGTAGACCGTCGACCTTGGTCGGACAACGGGTGTAGTGGATGCAGCACGACAAAGTCGATGCCGATTCATTGGGCAGGCTTGGTCGCACCGCCGGTTGGTTGTTGGATTCATCTCGGCTCTCCTGAGGTGAAGTCCCCGTATCCATACGGAGTGACTCGAGTCTCTGGCAGCTTTGAGAAGTCTTCAATATGTTGATCTTCATCGGCTCCCGTACTTCGGTGGGCCGGGTCATTCGTCCTTATGGCTTGGTTGCCGACGATCATATTTTAGGTGCCAACAAATGCCCCCCAGACGTGGGTGTTGCGAGCAAGGCACGAAGGTAGCAGGGCCGACGGATGTATTTCACCCGGACTGACCTTCCCTTTGGTTGGCGAGTGCCTGGGCTGGCCCTTGATTCGGCACGGGCGTTGACCCGGTATCGTTCAGTGGTCAGTACGGCGCGGGATAACCCGGCGCGCCTACTTGGTGCACTCACGATGCTGGCGTGTTAATACGGCGCGGCCTTGACGCTGACGCTTTGATCCGGCACGCCTTTTACCGGCGCGCCTTTTGCCTGACGGGTTGTTAATCCGGCGCGCTAAATAGCGCGCCAGTCTAGCGATGGGGAACTTCCCCTATTTATCTTCCTTCCCTTGCTTTTTTTTTTCTTCATCGCCCTTCATTTGACGTTTTTCTTTCTCTCTCTTCTCCTTCTTCTCCCCTTCTGGCGCCGAGAGCGGCGATTTTTCCTTCGGGTGAGTGGAGATGCTGTCCCTTTGGGTCTCGAAACCCATTCTTTGGACCCCGGGAGGCTTCTAGCAGGGCTTGCCCTCGGAGCTATTCCCCCGGGTGTTCCTCTGGCCTCGGTGTAATGCCGATGGCTGTCTTTTAGGGACCGTTCCTCAGTGGATGCGTTCCCGCTTTTCTTCGGCAATTCCCCGTGCTGGGGAGACTCTGCCGAAATTTTGTCAGAAGTTTGCCTTTGATTAACCGTTTCCTGACGTTGTTTTTGTTTGATATGCTCTTTTCGCAGCTGTTATGGCATCCAACTCTTCCTCTCGTGCCGTGGTGACATGGAAGAATGTTAATTCTCTCGACTGGGGTCACGGTTAGGTGGCCATAGTTGCGGAGTCCTCGGATTCGGAGACGGACACCGTAGACACCGGTCGTCTCCTTATCCTCGGGGGCGACTCCTTTCATTATAATAGAGAAGACGTGATCAGGAAGGATCATCCCAAGGACAAACACCTGATGTCCCTTCTTCGGCGTTTCAACCTTCAGGGGAAGCGGGACGTGTTTGCCGTGCGGAAGGTCGAGCAGGCTCTGCTGGTGGAGAGAGACAGCTTGGCCGAATGCGTAACGCGGGGAAGACCCATCTATCTCCCTGGGGAGGTCAGGAAGTGGAGCGTTGTGCTGGGGCTGCAAGACCTGGCTCCGTCAGACGGACTGTTGACCAGAGCTCCTGAATTTGTGCCTGCTCGGTGGAATGACTCCGCGGGCAGGGTAGATCGGGAGAAGCCGATCTTTGGCTTATTCCTTGCCTCGTTGAGGTGGGGATATAGAGATGAGTCATTTTTGCTAGATTGCTTGGCGATTCGCTTCAAGCACCAGATCTCCGTGGGATGGTTTGCTGAGTTGAAAGTCACAGATGCCCACGCATTCAGGCCCGGAGCAGTGGAATTCACAGACTATGTGCTGCATCACTATGCTCCTCTTTTGACCAGAGCTGGTGTTTATCACAGCGTATATGCTTCAAGGTATCGGTATCCGATTTCCCGAGGCTTGTGCTGCGGCATGATCGAGGTGTTTTGCCCCGAATACAACACCTTCTATACTTCAGAGGGGGAGACCTCTTTAGACTTGTGGAGTCTATCCCAGCTCAGCGGCCTGCCCATTGATGGAGAGCCGTATGAGGAAGTTTGTTGGCCCGACTGGTTGAAGGACCAGACCGACGGTGACGGTCGGTATATGGCGGGCTACGCCTATCGATATCTAATGAAGGCGTATCGCACCCTCTTTCATTCGTCGCACGACACGAGAGAAGCTCGAAAGCCGGGCGAGAAACGAAGAGTGCGGATGGGCGCTTGGCTTCAGTATTTCTTCCAGGGGAAGACCAAGTATGAAGATTTTCCTCCGATAGCACCGGTGGCCCAGAAGCGGAAGAAGAGGGTACGACGCCAGGCCGCTTCGTCATCTTCTTCGAGAGGAGGGCAGGGGGAAAACCCAAACCCTACTGGCGTTGATGCAGTGACTCACTGTGCTGCATATTTGGTTTATTGGCTTTGTTCCTTTGCTCTCCCTCAAGGTGACGAGAGCGTGATCAGGGCGGAAGCCATATATCCGGCCTGTCTTATGGCTTGGGGTACCAAGCTGTCTCTTTGCCCAGTGGCCCTGTGCCTCATTTACAAGATGTTGGGAGATTTGCACAAAACGCGCCTCCCCAGAAGCCTTCGGACGGTTGGTCCGTTACATTTCTTTAATGCTTGGGTCTGCACCCTGTTCCCGGAGGCAGCTCCTCGGGCATTACAAGCGGTTCCTCTGGTCCCGCGCATGATAGAGTTTGCAAGTGCCGAGCCATCATTGCTAATGGAGCAACTTTATGCTATTCGGGGTAAATTGACCCGTCTTCCCGTGGATTCGCCCGGGGTTCTTCATTTCTGGAGCTTAGCTGCTCACTCGAGCCCATTGACGAATAGGACGAGACAGTGCAAACTCTTTGAAACTGAGGAGTACATCCATCCGATTTCCCAGGCCAATTGTACCAGGCCTATTCTGGAGCCGGAGTTGGTTGATTGGGCACTGGCCATAAGGCCTAGTGTCCTCGTCTTTCGCAAGAGCGGCATTCTGTGGTTGGAGCCGTATTACCCGTTCCGTTTCAGTCGGAACTTCGGCTATGACCAGCAGATTCCACATTCCTATTCGCAATTTGCACTGCCCAACAGGCACAGGGCCGGGCAAACGTCCAATGACGACGCCCGGATATGGTGGGACTTTTTCCATCGTCGCGAAGACGTTTCTTTCCGGGTGCCCGCCCCCGCACGGTTCCCTCGCGTCACGCCTGAATACATCAAGTGGTGGAACGCGCGGACGGGATTTTACAGGACCTCCCGGAGAGAGTGCTGGGCCGTGGCGGAGCACAGGTTCTTAGCTTCCCAACCGGAGCCAGTTCTTGATATTGATGCTTCTTATTTGAAGAAGTTGAAATCTTGGACTAATACGGATGTGAAGGCCTATCTAGAGGCCCGCAAGCTCGTAAAAAGCCGCAGGACGAAAGTTGAGCTGAAGTTGCCCCCGATCAACAAGGATGACTATGTGAAGACCCTTCGGGGTTTATGCCGGGTGAGCAGTGAGAGGGTGATTCTCCAGCAACTCCCTTTGCCGGTAGAAGAGCCCATCGCGGCCGTGGCAGACTGGCGTCCCGAGGTAGACAGGTTGTATCCCTACCGGGCTTTCATTCGCAAAGAGGACAGGCGGGCTGATTTGTATGCCAACACCCCTTGGCTGTTTGCGCTCCTTCGGTCTCACGGCCTCTCGGTGGGTAGCCCCGGCGAAGCCATACTGGACCATCCTCTTCAAATCTCCTTCAAATACGCAGACAGGTGGGGGCTGGACCATCTGAGTCTGTATTACCTGCTATCCTCCCGTGGCCATGAGGACCTGGCACTGTTGGCTGAGCCGAGCGAGAAGATCGGGGATCTATGCTGGCTTATTCGCGAGGCGGCTTCGAGGGACAAGACGCCCTCGCTGTTTTATTGGCCTCTCTTCCCCTTTTATACGGGACCGGCAAGTACGTTCCATCTCTTCCTTCAGGCCCTTCGGCCAGCCTCTTCTTTTTATTGTGGTTGTGTCATTCTCACCCTTGTGCGTATGCAGTCCGACCGACTTCGGAGGAGACTCGGCACTTCAGGGAATTGATCATAAAGGCCCAAAAGCTGACATATTTTGAAGTTCCTGAGCCGGCGCCGACCACGACGCCATTGCCTCCTGGGGATTCGAGGAAGAGGACCAGGTCCCAACTGCGAGAGGCCGTCGGGAAGGCGAAAGCGGCGGTGACCCGGGTGACACGGGCACGCCGGAAGAAAGCTGCGGAGCAGACATCGACAACCGACCTTCCTCCCGTTGTATCTTTCAAAGAATTTGAGGCTTCTCGCGCACAAGGGCCAGAGGCCGAAGGTAGGCTCTTCTTTTCTTCAAAGTGCATTAGCTTGTCTTGACTGCTTGGGGCGGCCCATGCTGACAGTCACTGATACAGCTGCTGGGGTCGTCGGTCCCGAGGCGACGGTGGATGTAGAGGCTGGGGACGGGGCAGAGGAAATCCTTGTTGTTCCCATAGAAAGGGATCTGCCCTCCCCCACACCCCAGCGGGAGATGGAAGGTAATCCACAGTTTAGTTGCGATAGCAACGTAAATCTTTGTATCTTCAGTCGTCCTGACCCTGTTTTGCTGTGAATTTGTAGTCGATATACAACCATCATTGCTTCCGGGCTCGGAGAGCGTAGAGGAGGTGATCCCCTCGGGGCAGGGAGAACCCGCCCCTGAGGTATCATTTATTGCTGCCCCTGGTGCGGAGAGCACTGGGGGAGTTCCTGCCGAGGGTGATGCTCCTGCTGGCGAGGCTCCTGCTCCGTCGGTGGAGCATCCCAAGAGAGCAGAGGGATCCTCTTCCTCTGAGCGTGTAGACTATGGTGGCGGCTCCAGTGACGAGGAGTCACCGCTGCTTGATTTTGAGACCGACGATGCTGGGGCGTCCTCGGCCTACGAGAGCGACTATTTGACTTTCAGCCCGGCCCGGTTATCATGGGGCGGTCCTGTGCCGTCATTATCGCTTACGAGTGAGGGAGTTGGCGCTGGGGAAGCAGCTCTTAAAGAGTTGAGCTTAGTCCCGGCCGAGGTAAGGACCTATCCAGGGTCAATACTTGCCATGCTTCTTTCCTCCTCCTTTTAGCCAGGCTTTTAAGTGTATATATCTCTGATGCAGACTGAGGTGGCGCTACCGACTATGACGGTGCAAATACCACTCCCGGCCCTGGGAACAGGGCAGGCGACTTTCCCGTCCGTCCTGCGGCCCATCGCATTGCGGTACCCAAAGGATCATGCAGCAGCAATGGTTCCAGTTGGTCCCGGAGCGCTCGTGGAGGTTGATAGTTCGGCGATAGCCGGAGATTCTCCGCCAAGGGAGGCTGCACAGCAGTCAGCTCTGGAGAAGGGTGGCTCTGCTGAGATAGAAGCCGGGGAGATTATTGAGGGACGGACGTCCCCGAACCTTGGGGTTCTTGTTGGACTTCCATCCCAGGGGACCGGTAAGGAGATTGTTGTTGTTGAGGCTCCAGCCACCGCATCTGCCGGTGCGGTTGTTCCCGGTGGTAGTGGGCTGCAGCTTATGCCGTCGTCATCTTCCGGGACGGCTGATGATATATGGGCTGCCGTAGATAGCAGAGTAGAGTTCGAACTGCCCGAGACGTCGCCACTTGGTCTTCAATCCTCGAGTGATGTCGTGTGGCAGTTCCTGGGGACCCTCCAGCAGGCCGTAACAGCCAGTAGGGATTTAACTTATGTTCAGCTGAGGGGGTTGATAGAGCATCTGTCCCGCTCGCTGCTGGCCCTTGGCTGTCCCATGGACGACTGGACTCCACGGGTGATCCTGCTCCTGAAGTATGTGAACCGGAGGGAGTTCTTGGGCCGGGAGGCAGCTGACCAGTTGGTGGCCATATCAATGGAGCGGGCTGAAAACAAGACGGCCCTCATTTCCCTGCAAGAGACCGCGGTGAGGGCGAGGGACGAAGCCAACGCCTCTCTTCAACGCCGGAACTCCCTGACGGCCCGGATGACGGCATTGCGGGCCGAACTTTCCAGGATAGAGGCTGAACTTGAAGAAGTAGATCGCCTGGGGGTCCAAAAGGTTGAGGATGCTGAGATGGCCGAAGGACAAGCTGCTTCCCTGGAGGCGAAGCTATCCGAGCTGGAGGCCACCGAGTTCAGATTGCAAGAACTGATCCGTCATCCGTCCTTGGGTATTCCTGTGCTGGAGGACATCTTCCGACGCCCTTTGCCGTAGTCTCTTTTCTTTATGTGCTCACTTTTAATGCACCTTATGTATCCCAGGGCATGGTCCATGTAATCATGCGCCTTCACTTCATAGTAATGAAAAATCTCCATCCTGATTTTGAATGAAGACTCCATCTTGTCATTGTGTTGTTTCCCTTTTTTTTTTGGTTTGCCCGTCGATTCTAGTTCGAGTGTATGAGTCATTAGGGCAGGAGAGCGCTCACGCCTTCAGGGAAGGGGTGAGGTGTTCACTCCACCGCGCCACGACTTTTCTCAAGACTAGAAACGGCTTATGCTGGTCGAGAGTTCGGGGAACTTAGGGGGGCATAGTGAAACTGGCGGATAAACGGTCATGCCGAGAGCGGCAAGAACCGAGAACGGGTAGCGACCGGTCTTGCCGATGATGACAAGGGTCGAAAGGGTAGACGGTCTTGCCGATGGTGACAAAAACCGGGTAGGTAGTGACCGATCTTGCCGATGGTGACAAGGGTCGAAAGGGTAGACGGTCTTGCCGATGGTGACAAAAAATCGGATAGGTAGTGACCGATCTTGCCGATGGTGACAAGGGTCGAAAGGGTAGACGGTCTTGCCGATTGTGACAAAAACCGGGTAGGTGGTGACCGATCTTGCCGATGGTGACAAGGGTCGAAAGGGTAGACGGTATTGCCGATGGTGACAAAAACCGGGTAGGTAGTGACCGATCTTGCCGATGGTGACAAGGGTCGAAAGGGTAGATGGTCCTGCCGATGGTGACAAAAACCGGATAGGTGTAGTGACCGATCTTGCCGATGGTGACAAGGGTCGAAAGGGTAGACGGTCTTGCCGATGGTGACAAAAGCCGGATAGGTAGTGACCGATCTTGCCGATGGTGACAAGGGTCGAAAGGGTAGACGGTCTTGCCGATGGTGACAAAAACCGGATAGGTAATGACCGATCTTGCCGATGGTGACAAGGGTCGAAAGGGGTAGACAGTCTTGCCGATGGTGACAAAAACCGGATAGGTAATGACCGATCTTGCCGATGGTGACAAGGGTCGAAAGGGTAGACGGTCTTGCCGATGGTGACAAAAACCGGATAGGTAATGACCGATCTTGCCGATGGTGACAAGGGTCGAAAGGGTAGACGGTCTTGCCGATGGTGACAAAAACCGGATAGGTAATGACCGATCTTGCCGATGGTGACAAGGGTCGAAAGGGGTAGACGGTCTTGCCGATGGTGACAAAAATCGGATAGGTAGTGACCGATCTTGCCGATGGTGACAAGGGTCGAAAGGGTAGACGGTCTTGCCGATGGTGACAAAAACCGGATAGGTAGTGACCGATCTTACCGATGGTGACAAGGGTCGAAAGGGTAGACGGTATTGCCGATGGTGACAAAAACCGGATGGGGTAGCGACCGATCTTGCCGATGGTGACAAGGGCCGAAAGGGATAGACACTGGACGTGTATAAGTGGGATATCGGATGAAGACCCTCGCCCCGACCTCGGAAATGGCCTTTGGACGACGGATGGTTCATCACTATTCATCATTCATTTTTATTCACATTACTGACCTAAGCGCCCTTTCGGGTTTTCACCAAAGCCAGCCCCCTCTTGCTTTTGCCCGCGCGCCCTTTCGGGTTTTCACGCGACGGGGTACCCGATTTTGCCTGCGACGCCCTTTCGAGTTTTCGCCACAGCTGGGTTATAGCCATTTTTGCACTTGACCTGATATAGGAGCAAGTCTGGCGGGGTATCTCTATTTTTAACCCCATTTTTTTCTTTTCTTCTTTTTTTTGTTTTTTTGAATTCGAGATTCAGAAGAACTGGACCGCGGGAACGCTGACCGTCCTTGTCGGTGAGGACAAGGGTTGGTCTTAGGTTTATCTCGTCGACACTGGTTAAATGTCGAAGCAAAGGATATGGTCTATTAGCAAGGATATAAGATTCGAGTTAGGAGTAAAGCTTGACCGATCTCGCCGATGATGACGAGGGTCAAACACATGTTTATTGACCAGCATAGGTTATCGTCGAAACAAAGGTGGGTTTATTAGCCAGGACGGAAGGTCCAAGCTTAGGGGTAAGGATTGATCGATCTCGCCGATGATGACGACGGTCGACCATGGGTTTATTCATCATCATGGGTCACATGCCAAAGCAAAGATGGGATTATCAACAGGGACGTAAGGTCCAAGTGAAGGGTAGAGATCGCCGCTCTCGTCGAGGATGACGAGGGTCGAGGAGGGTTTGTTCATCGACATATGTCACTGCCGAAACAAGGATGGGGTTGTCAACAGGGACGTAAGGTCCAAGTTGGGGGTAGAGATTGACCGATCTCGTCGAGAATGACGAGGGTCAAAAGGGGTTTGTTCATCGACATGGGTCACATGCCGAAGCAAAGATGAGGTTATTAACAAGGACGTAAGGTCCAAGTTATGGACAGAGATCAACCGATCTCGTCGATGATGACGAGGGTCGAAAGGGTTTGTTAAAGTATTCCCGGTGGGACTTTGATGATTGTCCCTTTCGGAGTTTATAGGGTGGAGAACAGGAGAGGCATTTGGAAATTACCACTTTACCGACTCAGGCGCCCTTTCGGGTTTTCGCCGAAGCCAGCCCCCTCTTGCTTTTACCCGCGCGCCCTTTCGGGTTTTCACGCTGCGGGATACCCAATTTTGCCTGCGACGCCCTTTCGGGTTTTCGTCACAGCCGGGCTATAGCCATTTTTGCACTTGTCCCGATGTGGGAGCAAGTCTGGCGGGGTATCTCTATTTTTAACCCCATTTTTGTTATATATATATTTTTTGACTTCTTTTTTTATTTTATTCGGAATGCGAGTCGAGAAAGGGTAGCTTGATCAGGGCGGAATGCCACTAACCAAGGAGAGATAGCTTGATTAGGGTGGAAAAACCGCCTAATCCAGGGAAAGTAGCTCGATTAGGGCGGAATGCCGCTAACCAAGGAAAGGTGGTTCGATTAGGGCGGAATGCCACTAACCAAGGAAAAGTAGCTTGATTAGGGCGGAGTGCCACTAACCAAGGAAAAGTAGCTCGATTAAGGCGGAGTGCCACTAACCAAGGAGAAGGTAGCTCGATTAGGGCGGAATGTCGCTAACCAAGGGGAAGGGTAGCTCGGTCAGGGCGGAATGCCACTAACCAAGTAAAAGTAGCTTGATTAGGGCGGAGTGCCACTAACCAAGGAAAAGTAGCTCGATTAAGGCGGAGTGCCACTAACCAAGGAAATAGCTTGATTAGGGCGGAGTGCCATTAACCAAGGAAAAGTAGCTTGATTAGGGCGGAGTGCCACTAGCCAAGGAAAGGGTAGCTCGGTTAGGGCGGAGTGCCACTAGCCAAGAAAAGGGTAGCTTGGTTAGGGCGGAGTGCCACTAGCCAAGGAAAAGGGTAGCTTGGTTAGGGCGGAGTGCCACTAGCCAAGAAAAGGGTAGCTTGGTTAGGGCGGAGTGCCACTAGCCAAGAAAAGGGTATGTTCCGGCCGATCACTCGGGGTGTGTTGGCTGCGCCGCATGATACAGCTTAATGTGTTTTCCGTTGAGGGGAGAGAACTGGACGGCTCCTTTGTGGTCTACAAGGACGTAGGCACCCCCTTCATATACTCGGCGAACGATATACGGTCCGACCCAGCTTTCGACCAGCTTCCCTTTGGGGTTAGAGGCCATCACTTCTCTTCTTTTGACCATCACCAGGTCTCCTTTCTTGAACTCTCGACCCTTGACTAACTTGTCAAAAGCACGGGCCATGCGAGCTTGGTAGAGTTGGATGTTTTGTTGCGCCTGGAGGCGTTTTCCTTCGAGCTCAGCGAGCTCTTCCAATCTTCTTTCTGCGTTGGTCTGCTCACCACTGACTAATCCGTGCTGGATGGCAACTCGCAATGAAGGAACTTCGAGTTCAATCGGCACTACAGCTTCCGACCCATAGACAAGGGAGAAGGGTGAACAGCCGGTTGGGGTCTTGTAGACAGTACGATAGGCCCAAAGCGCTTCGTACATCCTTTCTTCCCAATCTTTTTTGTTAGACTTGACAGTCTTCGCCAATAGTGTGCACAAGGTTTTGTTAAAAGCCTCTGCTAGTCCGTTGGCTTGAGGGTTGTAGGGGGACGACGTCCTCCAGTCAATTTTGTATTTGTCAGCTAGCCGATAAACCTTCTGATTTCTGAAATGGCTGCCGTTATCAGAGATGATTCGGCTGGGGATCCCGAACCGGAATATTACATTCTGCCGGAAGAACCTTGCAACTAGTTCTCCGGTCACATCTCTTAGTGCTACTGCCTCCGCCCATCTGGAGAAGTAATCTGTAGCTGCTAAGATGTATCTGCATCCTGATGAAGATGCTGGTAGTGGCCCTACCACGTCCGTGCCCCACTGAGCAAACGGCCAACTTGGTAGGGTGGGATGTAGTGGCACTGGGGGTCTCCTCGCCACATTAGCATGTTCTTGACATTTCTGACAAGCCTTGGCAAACTTGCAGCAATCATTGAATATAGTGGGCCAATAATAACCCAATTTCTTTATCTCTATTTTCATTTTCGGACCGGCCTGGTGTGCCCCAGCTGATCCCGCATGAACTTCTTGCATCACCTGTCCCGCTTCTGCTGAAGACAAGCAACGGAGTAGGACTTTCCTTCGGGCATCTGCCATAATTCGGAACAAGGTCCCGCTTCTCATTTCATAAGAATCCTTGATCCTCAGGAGCTTCATTCTTTGTTCCTTTTCTTTTGGAAGTTGCTGGTGTTGAAACCAGCGTAGGAGATGCTCTCGCCAGTCGGGCTGCTGGACCCCTTCGATGACTGTTACCTCCATCTCATGTTCGTCGGCAAGGACCTCTGTTACGCTGGGGACCTGTCGGCGGTTGATTACTGTTATATTCAGGCTTGTGTCTGGCGGGACCGCCAATGAACTGGCCAGCTTAGCGAGGGCGTCTGCCTGAGCATTCTGGCCTCGATTGATGTGCTTGATGCTGATGAAGTAAAATTTTGACATCAGTCGAGTTGCCAACTGGTGATAGGGGAGGAGCTCTTGCTTTCGCACCTCGAACTCTCCTTCCAGCTGTTTTATAACTAGCATGGAGTCTCCGAACGCTTCCAGCATCTGAATTCCCATGGACAGAGCGATCTGCAACCCGATTATCAGGGCTTCATATTCTGCTTCATTGTTTGTGCATTGTTTGTTTATGGAGCAGGATGTATGCACCACTTCTCCTTCTGGGGACTTCAAGACTATGCCCGCCCCTGCTCTGACCCTGGATGATCCGGTGGCAGAGGTGTCAATTCTGGAAGCGCCATCAAAATATAGCTGCCATAAGGAAGGCTGTACTTGGGCGGCTTCTAGGGTTTCATCTTCGGGAAGTTCCGGTTCCCACGGGCTTTCTCCGGGTATCGGATGTTCAGCAAAGAAATCTGCAATAGCTTGACCTTTGATGGCTTTGCGCGGTACGTAAGAGACATCAAACTCCATAAGGATTACCGCCCATTTGCCCAGGCGGCCTTTGAGTGCTGGCTGGGACATGATATATTTTAGGGGATCCTCCTTGGACACCAAGCTGATTTCATGCGACAACATATAATGCCGGAGCTTTTTGACTGCGAAGACTAGTGCCAGACAGATCTTCTCAATATAAGTATATTTTTCTTCGGTTCTGACCAGTCTTCTACTGAGATAATAGAGGGCTTGTTCTTTCCTTCTTCATTGTTCTGGGCTAGCATTGCCCCCAGAGAATTGTGTGTAGCTGCTATATACAGTATCAATGGCCGTCCTTTCACCGGTGCGCCCAATACTGGAGGAGTCTTCAGATAATCTTTTAGCTTGTCAAAGGCTGTCTGGCAATCTTCATCCCAATAAAAGGGAACATCTTTCATCATCAACTTGTGGAAAGGCTGGCATCGCCCTGACAAATTGGAAATGAACCGCCGGATATAAGCCAGGCGGCCCTGTAGTGACCTCAGCTCGGAGATGTTCCTTGGTGGAGGTAACTCCTGAATCGCCTTGATCTTTGCGGGGTCTATCTCGATCCCCCGATATCGGACGACAAAGCCCAAGAATTTTCCGCTCGATACTCCGAACGCACATTTCATAGGATTCATTTTTAGCTCATGCTGCCTCAGCCTCTGAAAAACAATCCGGAGGTCTTGCAGGTGATCTTCTCTTCTTATGGTTTTGACCACCAGGTCGTCTATGTAACATTCGACCTTGTGGTAGAGCAACTCATCAAAGATTTTGGTCATTGCGCGCTGATAGGTTGCGCCAGCATTCTTCAGTCCGAATGGCATTCTCTTGTAATGATAAATGCCTTTAGGAGTTCGGAAAGCAGTATGGACCCGGTCATGCTCCGCAATCCAAATCTGGTTGTAGCCGGACGACCCATCCATGAATGACAGGGCTTCATGGCCGGTTGTAGCATCGATCATGACCTCGGTTATTGGCACCGGGAAGTCATCTTTAGGGCAGGCTTTGTTTAGATCTCGGAAGTCGACACAAATCCGGATCTGTCCATTCTTCTTTTTCACGGGGACGATGTTCGCCAGCCATGTGGTGTACTGATTTTCTTCAACAAATCCCACATCAATGAGCTTGTCAACTTCAGCACAGATTCGGGTGATGAGCTCTGGCCTCATACGCCGCGGTGGTTGCTTCACCGGCTCGGCTTCAGGGTTGATTGCCAGCTCATGTTGTGAGACAGCAGGGCTTAGACCTGGCATCTCTTTATAAGTCCAGGCGAAGCAATCCCGGTATTCTAGTAGTAGTTGAATGTACAGCTCCCGTTCTTCCGGGGATAGTTGGGCACTGAGGAAGGTAGGCCTAGGGTCCCCCTCATCTCCCAAGTTGACTTCTATTAGTTCATCGACTGTGGCCTGGCCTCCGTCTTCTATTTCCGGAGGTGCCGGTTGGAGGTCGACGAAGTCTGGAATACCATCTTGAGGGTCGAGTACTTCGACTTCCTCGTCAGACACCGCCAGAGCTTCATGGGGTCTCTTGATCTCTTGTGCTAGCGACTGTGTGGATGGATCTATTGATACTTCCGTTGCCGTTGCAGCTCCTGAGGGTGAGGGAGCAGCTTCAGTGCTTGTAGATGAGGTTGCAGCCATGACAGGCCGGTAGTTGTTTGCCGCCGGACTCGGACAGCATATTGGATTTGTAGCAGAAGTTGAGGGAGTCTCGCCTTCTGGGACAGTTGTATCTTCCACAGAAGTGGCTTTTTCTTTTCTGGTAGCCGGCTCCCCTTGATTGGAGTAAACCGAGGCTCTGTTGACTGGCAGAAAGGGTGTTGAAGTCGTCATTAGCATGACCCCTGCGGAGGGAGAGACTTCTGCTTCTTGAGCATCTTCGGCTTCGCTGCTGCTAGCCGTATCAAATTCGGCTTGAAAGGCCGCTCCTTCAGGACGGACCTGCTCCCAGCATCGGCAGGAGATCAAGGTCTCCATTTGTTGATTCCCGGATAGAGCCAATTCAGCATGTTCGGCTTCCGCCGGGTATTCATCAAAGGTTGCCCCCAGAGGGCTATCTTCAGTTGGATAGAAGGTGGAGATGGTGTCCACCTCGTACCGCCCACTGTAATAGTAGTCTTCCAGGGTGAAGCCCAGACCCGGATGTTGAGAGACACGTCTCATTTCTTTGTCCAGATTTACAGGATACCACATCTTCTGGAAAGCTTCCTTGCGTTTTTGAGGTTGATCGGGAGGGATGTGTTGCTTTTGAAACATCCTGGCCGTTCGATCAGTGGTAAATGCCAGGCCCTGAACAGGAACCCGCGGGTCGGCTAGATCCTCAGGGAGGCTGCAGTCTGTGTCTTCCTGAGTGGGATGCTCCTCAGCCGTATAGAACAAGCTGCTGGGCCCATCTTCTTGTGCCACCTCCCAGGCTTTGAAAGGTTCGACAGTGGGACCATCGAGGCCGGAGACTGGCTTGGTGAGGCCGGCCGGGACTCCGATGCGGTCGTGCTGTCGATCAACATGCGCTTCCTTAGCTTTGGGGTATAATGCTGGGGGTGTCACCCTGCCGACATTTCCAGAAGCCGTGATGTGGGAAACCACCTTCGGCTTGACATATCCGCGCGGCGGTGGTGGATACCAACCGTCACCCGATCTATTCTTTGATGCCCCTACGGGGGCTTCAGTTTCAGAAACCTTCCGGGGAGACCCCGTATACAGATTGGCGTCCGCCAAGTGACATTCAAACACCTCGAACGGGTGGATGTCAGCAAATATCCTTTCCTCCTTCCCCTGGAGGCTGTATTTGATGCACTGGTGGAGCGTGGAGGGCACCACCATATTTTCGTGCAGCCATGGGCGGCCGAGCAGTGCTTTGTAGGAGGTGCGAGAATCAATGACGTGAAACTGCACCGTTGTAGTGAAATCTGCCAGGGTCAGTGTGAACTCTGCCACTCCCATAGATACTTCACATTTTTGGTTGAAGCCAGCGATACGCATATCCCCGACTTTCTCGAGATGTACATTGAAGTGGTACCTCTCGTATATTCTATATGGCAAGATGTTGACTGCTGCACCAGGGTCAACCAGAATCCGGTTCAGTTCTCTTCCATTCAGATGTCCTTTCATATATAGCGGCCTGTTGTGACTGGCAGTAGGTAGTAGCATGTCTTCTGGAGAGAAGGTCATACTGGCTTCTGGTATAGCCTCAGCTATGCAGGTTTCAAAATGAGCAGGCGTCTGCAGAGCAGTGATGATTGCCTGTCGAGTCTCTTCACTCAAAGAGAGAATTTCCCAGATCGTAAATCGAGCAGGGAGCTTCTTGAGCAGCTTCATTATTCGGCTTCCAGCCCGGACATTGGAGAGCTTCATCTCTTCAACCCATCTGGGCTTAGGAGGGTTTTGATTTGTGGGTCCAGACGGACCTGCTTCATCTTCCTCGGACTCGGCACCCTCTTGACTGGCACCGGCTGTCGGGTCTTCTTTATTAGCTGTTGTAGGGCAAGCCCCATCTGCATTTGCATCCTCAGTAGATTGCACTGGCCGAGGGTGATTGACCCCGAGTGTAGGGTTAGCCTCCTGACAAGGCTGCTTTCCCTTTGACATCTTCATAAATTCAAGGAATGAAGGGGCTGTCTTGCCCCCAGTCTTGCTGTATAGACCTGACGGAGGAGGGATTTGTACTCCCTTAACCTCCGGCGGAGGTGTCTTGTAGGGTTGCTCCCCTCTGAACATAATGTTGTGATTGGGCGGCGGCTGGCGCCCCCATTTCCGGCCTGACCGAGTGGCATGTGCAGCAGTTGCGGCCTCGGCCTTGCCTCCCCCAGCATGGGGTGTGAAGCAAATTTCTTCTTCTTCCTCTTCTCCGGGTAGGTTGAAGAGTGCTGACAGGGTATTGCAGGAGACGACCTGTGTTTTATGGGCCCCAGCGGCCTTTCTCTTCTTTTTCTTTTGCTTTTTCTTCTTTTTGATTTCTGCAGGTGCTTGCCCCCAGAACAGGTTGCTCTCTTGAGGTGGTGCTGCTTCAGCTTCCTCCCCTTGCTTGAGTGAGAGTTGCTCCAGCTCTTGCCATGGGACGTGGTCCCGTACCAGCAGAGGTTTCAGTTCGGGCTGTACATATTCCTCTAGCCCTTCAATTAAGTGTTGCAGTCGAAGGACCCCAGGATTGGTTTCCTTGATTACTGGCAGCGGAGTTTGTCTCCTCCTGTTGGGTGTATATATTCTGACAGCTGTAGGTGAAGTGACCCATACGGGCGCTACCACTGGCGGAGCAGGCCGGGGTGTAACGCCACGGATATGTGCCCCCTCTTTTGGGCGGGGTGCCCCCTTCTTCTTGTGCTTCACAGGGATTTGCTGCCACCCCTGCTGTTCCTTCACGGGCTCCAGGAAATGGATTTCGTAGGTGCTCCGTGTGCTTGCTTCAGAGATCTCCTCGGGTAGTGCCTGATAGAGGGAGACCATGTTGACTGCCGCTCTTCGGGGAGGAGCTTCATGTGGCTGAGGAGGGTCTACTTTGTACTCTCCCAGCTCTATCTCATTCTTCTTCACCATCCCTCGATGACGTCTTTGAAAACATAACAGTCTTCGATTGAATGTCCCAGCATTTGGTGATAGGGGCAGAATCTTGGACTGTCTCTTCTTTTGAGGTCCTCTGGTCTTCTTGGCTCAGGCAGAGTGACCATACTGTATTCTGTTACCCAGTCAAACAGGATCCGGGTCTTATCCTTAGGAAAGGAATAAGCCTTCTTCATTTTGTCCCTCAACGAAGGACCCTCTTTGTCATCTGGAGCTTTCGCAGGTTGCGGGGGAGCCGCCTTCTTGCCTTTCTCCTTCTGTTGTTCGAATGCCTTGATATCAAGCGCATTTGCTTCTTTAGGTGTGGGGCGCCGCTCCGCAGCCTTGCCTTTCTGGGCTATGCTGACAGCTGACGTCGGGACAGGTTTAGCTAGGAAAGCCTCCACCTCGGCTACCACATTATTCAGCCGGTCGAACGACCGTATTTCCATTCCGATCATTTTTTCCAGGACCTCCCTCCTGAGATTTTGCTTACATATTTGCACAGCGTCCTCCTGGTGCGGGGGTCGCTTGCATCTCATTCCGAGGTTCCTCCACCTCTTGATGTAGTCAAGGGCGGTCTCATCTGCCCTTTGTTTTGTCGAATAGAGTTCGGCCACTGTGACCTCCCTCTCTGTGACATGGAATCTTTCTCTGAACTTCCTCTGCATATCTGACCAGTCATTGATTGACCCGGCCGAGAGGCTGGAGTACCATTCAAATGCGAGCCCCGTCAGCGAGGACCCGAAGAATTTCAGCAAATATGACTCGTCGGTGGACAGATCACCCATAACGGTCATATAATATGCAATATGTTCTTTTGGGGAACCTTTCCCGTTGAATTTGTCAAATTTGGGTGGCTTGTTGACTCCCGGGGGAAGTCGCTTAGCCGCATGGTGTTGCGGGTAGGGCACCCGATAGGCATCGAATGCGACGTAGTCGCCTTCGCTCTTCTCTGCGAGCTTCAGCTCGATCATCCTCTCCACCATCATCCGGTTCACGACCGTGGGGTCGACTGGCTCCGGATAGAAGTGTGCTGGCTGCAGGTACGGGGTGACCAGGGTGGTCGCCTGTGGAGGATGCAGCAGCGGGGGTGTTGGGTGCACCTGAGGAAGCACCGGAGGTAGCAGCGGCTGAGGCTGTGGTGGCCGCTGTTGTGCTGTCGTCACAGTTGGCTCTGACGGCTGGGGTAGTGTATAAAGTGGTGGAGGGTCGTCTCGACGAGCCGCTCCCCGGGATGATTCACCTTGGACTTCGGGTGGTTTAGAGGCCGATGAGTGTTCAGTTTTCTCCATCAGCTGTTTCTTCAGGGAATCTATTTCCCGTTGATATCTTTGCAGCAACATCAAGACTGATGGATCTATAGTGGTGGGGACACCTTCTGTTGTTTCCCCGGACGTACCCTCGGGCAGGATGTCGAGGAGTACGTCGTCTTCTTCTTCCGTCGTTACCACATTAGCGGTCAAGACGGGGGCTTTGTCATCCCAGTGGAGGTATAACTGGGGCTGTTTCTCTTTCATCCTTGTCAGAAGCCCTCTTGCTGCTTCTGTCCTGCGGGTAGCTGGTCCCGGCCGTACGGCCAACTGAGCCAGTTCTTGGGGGTCTTCAGGAAGCTCCCCATATCGGCTGGATACACCAGCCATGTTGCAAGTGAAAACCTGCATCCTCCTTCTTTGTCGATGGACCCTCCGCCTTGCTTGTTGCGGAAAGGTCAGCCTCTCGAACACAGAAATTCTTCTTCTTTCTTCCCGCTCGGGGAGGCTTCATCGGCTTCGATCTCAAAGCCGTCATTGTGTCCATTGTCGTCGACCGACGACATCCTCATTATATCCTCCATTTCTTCTTCATCTGCCGTTGATGGGCAGTAATTTTCTTCAGTGGCGACTGTCTGCATCAGCCGCTGCTGTCCGAGCGAGGTGTTACCCAATCCTCGGAAATAGCTTCTGACCAGGCAGGCCATTTCTTCTCGACCCCGTTCTTGATGTAGCACGGGGGAAAGTGGTCGACCTCCAGCAGGAGGAATGTAGGCCAGTCGAGCTCTGTCGGCTGGTTGTTGGAACCTTCGCCCCGTGGCAGGGACGTTGGCTTGACGGGCCACAGCCCGGAAACTTCTGTGACGCGGAGGATCCGCAACCACCTCTTCTTCATTCATCGGGGGCAAGCCCCTTTCTCTTCTCGCTCCCGCCTCGTCGTTCATAGGACGACGGCGGGTGGGCGTTGGATGGTAGGCAGGTTGGGTCCGCTTAGGAACCCACACCTGTTTGAATTTCCTCGGCCTGAGCGCCGGGTTTTCTTGGCCATGGTGGCCGGCTTCTTCTCTTTCTGCCCTCCTTCCAGCGAGAGCTTGATAGTTGTTGTAGACAGGGACGTTTGGGATGACGCGATCTGGGGTCACCCGTGCCGTGCGCCCGTTGAGGAAGACACGCATGCCTCCCACCAGCATTGATTTTCCGGACTGAGAGACAGTTCCGGTGATCACGGCAGTATTTTTGCGAGCCTGGCGACGCTGACGTCCTCCAGGGGGCTTGTTGATATGAGTGGGATGCATCCCACGTACAAGGTGGTGCACCAGGCAGCTAGCGGCCGGGGCCGGATCCTTGAGCGAACCATTGCAGCAGGGAGCCTTCAGAGGTTCCATTTCCTTCACGGTTTCCTTGACGGGTTCCGTGGCTTCGACCTCCAGCAAGTCGACAAAGGCCAACCCCAAGAAGTTGGGGAAGCCCACAGCAGGAGGAAAGCTACCAAATTCCATGGGCACCGCCAGGTACCCTTGCGCGTGTCCGGCGACTATCGATTGGTCGAAGTCGACGCCAGCTATTCCATGAGTCGTCATTGTTTGCACTGAAATATCAAACAAGGCGATAATCAGTAGTCTTTGAGAGGGCTTCGAAGCCCGAATATCTCGGCAAAGAGATGAAAGGTGACACTGGTCCCACCGGGCGTGCCAGACTTGTTTCGCACATCTTTTTCTTCTCCTTTCGTTTTGCCTTTTCGTTCGCGTATCGATCAACCAATTAACTAACTTGTAGTCAACTGACTGATTGACGACGCGGGCGTGCCAGTCACATGCGTGACGATTCTATTGTGCGCTCATTCTGACCCATGTCGGGCGAATGTGAGGTTCGGTCGGGACCAGCAGTCCGCCATACCATAAAGGCTATGGCGTTAATTACATCCCCCACGAGGAGGGAACACCTTTGATTAATTGCCGAGATAGCGGGCTGTCGAAGCCGGATTAAAAAGAGCTACATGATGATCACGACGAAGGCATGCCGGATGCATATGTTTATGGAATTATGGATCCTCGGTACATGGCGGAGGACGTGGGTCCGAAGACCGCCGTCGCGCATAGCGAAGACTTCCGACCAGACATAATCCGGCTTTTCCGTCGACGCCATTTGATATACCCGAGGATGTATGCATGGATGCACATATGACGTTCATGACTATATTAAGCATGATAATGGAATTGTGAAAGTGAATGATGGTCAGCCACGTTTATTACTCCTCATCGAGAGGAGGGAAGGCAACATAAGTGTGACAGCGAAAGCAAAGTGCTAACAGACGTGGTAATGAAGATATGATGACAATATAATTCGGGCTCGCTTGGTCCCTCCCTTATTCAATTTATTATCCATTATGATTTATTAACGCCAACCCCGAGGGACGAGGTCCACTCGGAGGGGCTAATAAGCGATTAAAGCAACAAGAGGCTTCAAAACCGGCGTGACCCTGCAATAGGTAGCTTATACGGCGCGAAGAAACGTAGGTATAGATGTTAATACGGCGCGGTGAAACGTAGGTATAGATGTTAATACGGCGCGGTGACCATGCGCGTTGAAACGGCGCGCAAGGGCTTGGGGGCGCGCCGGCTTAGGGCGCGCCGGAAAGTCGCAAAGGAAAAAAAAATGGAAATGAGTCTAACGTTAATCCGGCGCGGGGGGGTACCGCGCCGGATTAGGGCGCGCCGGCTAAGGCCGCGCCGTTCAACCCACTCTTTCTATGAATTTTGCAATTATTGAGTTTGTTAAGTTTTGGGTGAGGATTCTGAAGTTATTTGGGGCCAATTGCTTATTGAATTGAAGTCCAGAACCCCGAAGGACGGTGTGATTAAGCCAGTGCGAGGTTCCTACTCGAGCACCGGGATAATTAGGTCCAGAACGAGCGTTCATTATAGATTACTCAACCTTAATCTGTCCAAAATTGGACAGCATCTCCCCTGAACCTGAAGGATTGCAGGGGAGAAGCGGGGTCATGCTCACTAATGGAGCAAGCCCCTAAACCGCCGGTCTGCACAGTGACAGCCAGCAAAATCCCATCAGATAGGATACCCCGAGGACTAGCCTACAAGGGGCACCAATACTCCGTGGGTGAGAATAGATGGACGGGGCCATTGATGACGGGAATAACCCACAGATCATGGCACAACCGCTGAAGGGACCAACTGTTAAGAGAATGGGGCTCCGAGGGCTAGCCTACGAGGAGCGTACATCCCTTAACCTCGATTGGGTCTTAGATTATCGGGGCTGAGCTCGTTGAGTTAGGACCCCCCTGTTGTTGTCTGCTGTGGGCTTGGGAAGCATCTACCACCGAGAGGTAGAGTCCTTAGTTGCCCAGCAATTCCGTGAAGCCACGGGGGAATGTCCCCCTCCCCGGGTAGTTAAAACAGTATGTGAAAATCCCGGACTAGTTCGAACGACTGTGATTAGGAGGAGTAAAGGCCCGGGTGAAACGGGTCAGCCGTAGAAGCATAGACTCGAACAGGTAGGACGCAGCATTCAAGGGGATGCATCCAGCCATCCCGACGATGACTCCCACCTTGCGAAAAGTCAATAGCACAAAGGGAGGAACTGATGGGGGGGGGAGACTTTCGATACCACGGCAGGAAGAAGCATGCGCATAAGCACAGCCCTGTCCATGAAGGGGGACACAGAGGTCCATGGATCAAAGCCGAGAACGGTCGATTAGAAGGACCCGGGGAGGGGTCATTTCTGTAGCCCTCGGTGCTTTGGGGCGTGGTCGGTACTTCGAGGAAACCGGAATCAAAAGACATGCACGAAAGAACTCAGAACCACATCGGCGTAGATAGAGAAGAGGATAGAAGTTCTGGGCATTCATTCGACCTCGCGGTCCAGACATTCATAGGCATATTGCCATCCTAGAAACGGGAATGGCATCTTATTTATACATTAAGAATCCCGGCGCCAGCATCATTGCTTGGTCGCCGTTCATCGTTCACGGGGGAATACGCAGTCGCGGAGAAGAAATCACAGAGGAGGGGAGGGGTCGGCTCATATCATTGCCATCCCTCCCCTCTCTGCTTACAAGTGGTGGACGGAAAGCCCCGAGAGAGAAGAACCTACGGAAGATAGAGGAAGACAGGCACTGGCGCCCACCTGCTTCAAAAGAAAACAGAGTATCGGCCCCCAGCTTCTTCTCCGGCTCCGGAAGGCTTCAATCAGAACAGGGGAAGGCGGCCGCCGAAGAACACTAGGATAGAACTCTTTTCCCTTGGAAAGCTCTCTCCCCCTCTTCCCTTTTTTTGTGCTCTCTGCCCTTTTCTTTCTTCCTTACAGGCCTTCTCCCTCGTGTCCTCTTTTTCTTCTTCGAACCTCGCCCCTATATATAGCAGGTTGGAGGCTCTTCATCCGGCGTGAGCTTTTGGCGCGCCGGGGAAGTCTTCATCAACTTATCGCGCCGGTTTAAGGTGCCATTCGATAGGGTAACTGGCGCGCCGGGGAAAGGGCTGAAGGCAGGGGCGCGCCGGGGATAAGGACAGGAGATAAGGGGCGCGCCGGGATAAAGGTATTGGGTAAGGGGCGCGCCGGTTTAAGGCGCGCCGGGCTAATGTCCCTTGTACGCTTTTAAGCCGGTCGATGGACTCGGGGCCATCGTGAACATGTACTCTGCCACTGCCCACTAAGACTTCGACGATATGATCTGTCGAAGCTCCTAGATTGGCGTACGGCCATTCTCGAGGTTCTGGATAGCTTTATCTCGATCGTACGGGCTTTCTACCGGCACGGCCCTCGGCTCTATGCTCCATGCTGTTGGTCCGGCCTGGCTCGTACTCAGAGCTTTCTGGGAGGTTAGATAGCCGGGAGATATTTACGCCTGAGCCGGGCGATCATTCGGCCACTAGTGGGCCCATCTTGACGGGAAGCCGTGCCCATGCCGGATGATCGGGATCTTTCGCCGTCAGAGCTTTCGGTTCTCCGTTTCGGGAAGCCGGGGGGACTCCTTTATCCTCGGGAGAGCCTTTCATGAGGTGGGTAGCCACCGGGTAGACCGTCGACCTTGGTCGGACAACGGGTGTAGTGGATGCAGCACGACAAAGTCGATGCCGATTCATTGGGCAGGCTTGGTCGCACCGCCGGTTGGTTGTTGGATTCGTCTCGGCTCTCCTGAGGTGAAGTCCCCGTATCCATACGGAGTGACTCGAGTCTCTGGCAGCTTTGAGAAGTCTTCAATATGTTGATCTTCATCGGCTCCCATACTTCGGTGGGCCGGGTCATTCGTCCTTATGGCTTGGTTGCCGACGATCATATTTTAGGTACCAACAGGAGATGCTGCCAAAATTTTGGCTCGAACGAGTTTCACTCGGAATGATCGCCGTGCTCGAGTATGAACCTCGCGCGAGCCTATAACTCGACTTCCGGATGGCCCGGGGCCGATCCGTTGAACAATTGACTTAATAAACTTTCAAAATCTTCCAAAAATGTTTTAACAAGTCCAAAATAAATCAATAAAACCTCGGTTTCTGTGAAGCGTGGCTAAATCGGCGCCACCGTCACCCGGCGTGCCTTAAAACGGCGCGCCCTAATACGGCACGCCCCAATCCGGCGCGCCAAGAAAAAGGCCGCGCCATTTTAATTCTCCCCCTTCAACCACGTTTTGCCGCACCGTTTTAATTCTCCCCTCCACGTTTTGCCGCGCCGTTTTAAGCTTTTACCCACGCTTATCGCGTCGTTTCAAGTCCTATACCTACACGTACCGCACCGATTTCATTCCGAATCGTGTCATTGTGCCGTCTCGGTCCCCTCCTCGCCTCTGGGGTGGTTTCCAATGTTAATAACAGAACTAAATAAACCTTTTAATTAATAAATTGAATAAATTAGCTTGTTTAAGCTTGAATTAATTAATTTTATATCTTTGTCGTTATGCTTTAGTCTAAGCATTCATGTCGCATCAATGCATGCCTGAGTGTACGGACCCTTAGTATATCAAATGGCACTGACGGAAAGCCGGGCTACGCCCGACAGGAAGTGTTGCCACGCGTGATGGTGGTCTTCGGGTCTGAGTCCTCCGCCGCGTACTGAGGATCCGCCCTAATAAACCGTGTGTAATAAATCATAATATCCTGCGTGATCATTTGCATCCTCTGCATCCTTTATTCCGGCCTCGACAGCCCATTATCTCGGTAATTAATCAAAGGTCTTCCCTCCTCGTGGGGATGTAATTAACGCCATAGCCTTTATGGTATGGCGGACTGCTGGTCCCGACCGAACCTCACTCCTGCCCGACACGGGTCAGAATGAGCGCACAATAAACTTGTCACGTACGTGACTGGCATGCCCACGCAGTCAATCAGTCAGTTAATTACCAGTTAGTTAATTGGTCGATCGACACGTGAAATAAACTAAATGAAATAAAATAAAAAAAATAAAAACGAACGAGCATGGGCAGGAGATTCCCGTCGCAAACAGTCTGGCACGCCCGGTGGGACCAGTGTCACCTTTCATCTCTTTTTCGAGATACTTGGGCTTCGAGGCCCTCCCAAAGGTTGCTGATCGCTAGTTCATTTGTCTTTGCAGGAGAACGATGACGACAAGTGGGCTGACTGGCGTCGGCTTTGGCCCTTCAATTATTGATAATCATGCACAGGGGTACCTGGCGGTGCCCATGGTGTTCGGCAGCTTCCCTGCCGCCATTGGCTTCCCCAACTTCTTAGGGTTAGCCTTCGTAGACATGCTGGAGGTTGAACCCTCGGAGCCTAGCGAGGGAGCTACAAAGAACATGGAGCCTCTGAAGGCTCGATGCTGCCACGACTCGCTCAAGAGTCCAACCTCGGTCGCCAGCAGCCTGGTGCACCATGCTGTCAGTGGGGTTCCCCCCGATGCTGTCAACAGGAACTCCGGAGGACGTCAGCGCAATCAAATCCGGAGGAGTGCTGCTGTAGTTACCGGAACCCTCTCGCAGTCCGGTAAATCTATGATGGTGGGTGGCATGCGCGTCTTCCTCAACAGACGCGACGCGCAGATAGTCCCGGATCGGGTTGTCCCTTCCATCCCCATCCACAACTCGTATCAAGCCCTCGTTGGAAGGAGAACAGAGAGAGAAGAAGCGGGCCATTACGGCCAAGAGAAGTTGGCCCCCAGGTCAAGGAAATTTAAACAGGTGTGGGTCCCGAAGAGGGTCCAACCTGTTCATGAAGCTGCACATGTCCGCCGCCGCCTTGCTCATGGCGGGGCAGAAGGAAGGAGAGAAAGGGGCCCGGCCCCGAAAGAAGAAGAAGTGGTTGCGGACCCTCCGCGCCGCGAAGGTTTCCAGGCCTGCGCCCGCCAAGCCAACGTCCCAGCCATGGGATGAAGATTCCAGCAACCTGCCGACAGAGTTCGGCTGGCTTACATCCCTCCTGCAGGAGGTAGACAACTGTCCCCCGTACTACATCAGGAACGGGGTCAAGAAGAAATGACCAATTTGGTCCAGAATTATTTCCAAGGGTTAGGTAACCCCTCGCTTGGACAACAGCGGTTGATGCAAGCAGCTGCAACCAGTGAAGGCTTCTGCCTGTCAATGGCAGTTGAAGAAAATGAGAGAGAAGAGATGATGCTATCGTCTTTCGACGATAATGGCTATGATGACGGCCTCGGGATTGAAGCTGATGAAGCCGCCCCTAGATGGGAGGAGACAAGAAGGACCTCTGTATTCGAGAGGCTGATCTTTCCAGATCGGGCCAAGAGAAGGGTCGATCAACAAAGAAGAGGGACGCAGGTCTTCACCTGCAACACGGCTGGCGTATTCAACCGATACAGAGGGCTTCCTGAAGATCCCCAGGAATTGGCTCAATTAGCCGCAAGGCCAGGGCTTAGCACTCGAAGAATAGAAGCCGCAAGGCAACTCCTGGAGACAGCTGAAAGACAACAACCCCTGGTCTCCCACCAGTCGGATGAGGAGACTGCGATTCTAACCGCCAATGTAGTGACGGCGGGAGAAGAAGATGACGTCCCCCTCGACATTCTGCTTGAGGGTGCGTCCGGGGAAGCTACAGAAGCGACTCCTAGCACAGCGGCTATGGACCCGTCGGTCCTAATGCTACTCCAAAAATACCGGCAGGAGATAGACTTGCTGAAGAGGCAGCTGATGGAGAAGACTGACCAATCATCAGCTTCCAAGCTGCCCGAAGTCCAGGGTGAATCATCTCGGGGAGCGGTTCATCATGTCGACCCTCTGCCGCTTTACACCTTGCCTCAGTCGTCAGAGCCGTGCATGGCAACGACTCATCAGCGGCCACCACAGCCCCAGCCGCTGATGCCACCGGTGCTCCCTCAAGTGCACCAGACGCCCCCGCTGCTGCATCCTCCACAGGCGACCACTCTGGTCACCCCGTACCTGCAGCCAGCACACTTTTATCCTGAGCCGGTTGACCCCGCGGTCGTGAATCGGATGATGGTGGTGAGAATGATCGAGCTGAAGCTCACAAAAAGAAGTGAAAGTGACTACGTCGCATTTGATGCCTATCGGGTTCCTTACCCGCAACATCATGCTGCCAAGCGGCTTCCCCCAGGGGTCAATAAGCCGCCCAAGTTCGACAAGTTCAACAGGAAGGGATCCCCGAAGGAATATGTTGCATATTACATGACCTTCATGGGTGATTTGGCCGCCGACGAGTCATACTTGTTAAAGTTTTTCGGGTCCTCACTGAAAGGGCTCGCATTTGAATGGTACTCCAGCCTCCCGGCCGGGTCGATCAATGACTGGTCAGATATGCAGACGAAGTTCAGGGAGAGATTCCATGTTACAGAGAGGGAGGTCACAGTGGCCGAACTCTACTCAACAAAGCAAAGGGCCGATGAAACAGCCCTCGACTATATCAAGAGGTGGAGGAACCTCAGAATGAGGTGCAAGCGGCCCCCGCATCAGGAGGACGCTATACAAATATGTAAACAGAACCTCAGGAGGGAGGTTCTAGAAAAGATGATCGGAATGGAAATACGGTCGTTCGACCGATTAAACAATGTCATGGCCGAGGTGGAAGCTTTTCTGGCCAGACCTGTCCCTACATCTGCTGCCAGCACAACCCAGAAGGGCAAGGCAGTGGAGCGGCGCTCGTCGCCTAAGGAAGCGAACGCTCTTGACATCAAGGCGTTCGAACAACAGAAGGGTGAAGGCAAGAAAGCAGTCACCCCACAGCCTGCAGAAGCCCCAGATGGCAAAAAAGGTCCCTCGCTATGGGACAAGATGAAGAAAGCCTACTCATTTTCGAAGGACAAGACCCGGGTTCTGTTCGATTGGGTAACGGAATATGGCATGGTCACCCTGCCAGAGCCAAAGAGGCCGGAGGACCTAAAGAGAAGAGACAACCCAAGATTCTGCCCCTACCACCAGATGTTGGGGCATCCAATAGAACACTGCTATGTTTTCAAGGACATCATCGAAGGGATGGTAAAGAAAAATGAAATCGAGTTGGGAGAGTACAGAGTGGACCCTCCCCAACCGCATGAAGCCCCTCGGAGGAGGGCAGGAGTCAACATGATCTCCCTGTACCAGGCACTGCCTGAGGAGATCTCTGAAGCAAGTACGCGGAGCACCTATGAACTCATTTCTTGGATCCCGCGAAAGAACAGCATGGATGGCAGCAGGTCCCTGTGAAGCATGGAAAAAAGAGGGCACCCCGCCCAAAAGTGGGGGCACATATCCGTGGCGTCATGCCATAGCCTGCTCTGCCGGTGACAGCACCTGTGTGGACCACACCACCTGCAGTCATCAGGATACCTACACATAATCGGAGGAGACAAACTTCGCTACCGGTGGTCAAGGAGATCAATCTCGGGGTCCGCCGACTACAACACCTGATTGAAGGGCTAGATGATTATGTGAAGCCCGAATTGAAGCCCCTGCTTGTGTGGGACCACGTCCCATGGCAAGAGCTGGAATAGCTCTCACTCGAGCAAAAGGATGAAGCTGAAGCAGCACCTGATAAAGAGGGCAGTTTGTTCTGGGGGCAGGCACCTGTTGAAGCAAAGAAGAAGAAGAAACAAAAGAAAAAAAAGGAAAGGTCGCTAAGGCCGATAAAGTGCAGGTCCTCTCCTGTAATACCTTATCAGCACTCTTCAACCTGCCTGGGGAGGAGGGAGAAGAGGAAATTTGCTTCACACCCCGTGCTGGGGAAGGCAGAGCCGAGGCCGCAACCGCTGCACATGCAACCCGGTCGGGCCGGAAATGGGGGCGCCAACCGTCGCCCAACCACAATATCATATTCAGGGGACAACAGCCCTACAAGACACCTCCCCCGGAGGTCAAGGGAGTCCAGATCCCTCCTTCGTCAGGCTTATATGGCGAGAGTGGGGGCAAGACAGTCCCTTCATTCCTTGAATTTATGAGGATGTCCAAGGGGAAGCAGCCATGCCTAGAAGCTCACCCTGCACCCAGGAATGTCTACCCGCAGCTAATACAGTCTGCCGAAGTTCTAGATACAGATGGAGCTTGCCCTGCAGCAGCTAATAAGGAATGCCAAGGATCCTGTACCAACCAGAAAGGCGCCGAATCTGAGGCAGATGAGGCAGGTCTGTCAGGGCCCGCAATTCAAGACTTCTCTAAGCCCAGGTGGGCTGAGGAAATGAAGCTCTCTAATGTCCGAGTTGGAAGCCGGATAATGAAGCTACTCAAGAAGCTCCCAGCTAGATTCACAATCTTGGAGATCCTCTCTCTGAGTGAAGATACTCGACAGGCGATCATCACTGCTCTGCAGACGCCTGCGCATTTTGAGACCTGCTTGGCTGAAGCTATACCGGAAGCTAGTATGACCTTTACTCCAGAAGATATGCTGCTACCTACCACCAGCCACAACCGGCCGTTGTATATGAAGGGACGCCTGAATGGGAGAGAGCTGAATAGGATTCTAATTGATCTCGGTGCGACAGTTAATATTCTACCCTACAGAATATACGAGAGGCACCACTTCAATGTGCATCTCAAAAAAGTCGGGGATATACGTATCGCCGGCTTCAATAAAAAATGTGAAGTGTCGATGGGGGTGGCAGAATTCACACTTACCATGGCAGATTTCGCTACGACGGTGCAATTCCATGTCATTGACTCCCGCACCTCGTACAAGGCACTGCTCGGCCGCCCATGGCTACATGAAAATATGGTGGTGCCCTCCACACTCCACCAATGTATCAAATACAGCTTCCAGGGGAAGGAGGATAGGATATTTGCTGACCTCCACCCGTTCGAGGTGTTTGAATGTCACTTGGCAGATGCCAACTTATATACAGGGCCTCCTCGGAAGATTTCTAAAGCTGAGACCCCTGCAGGGGCATCAAGGGGTAGGTCCGACGATAGTTGGTATCCACCACCACCGCGCGGATATGTCAAGCCCATGGTGGTCACTCACATCACAGCATCCGGGGACGTGGGCAGAGTAACGCACCCAGCATTATACCCCGAAGCTGAGAAACTACAGGTCAACCGGCAGCACAACTACATCGGAGTCCCGGACGGCCTCACCAAGCCAATCCCCGACCTCGACGACCTCACTGTCGAGCCTTTCAAGACATGGGAGGTGACACAGGAAGATGGACCCAGCAGCTTGTTCTATACGGCTGAAGAGCACCCTACTCGAAAAGACACAGATTGCTACCTCCCCAAAGATATAGGCAACCCGTCAGTCCCCGTCCAGGGTCTGACATTCACAACTAATCGGATGACCAGGATGTTCCAGAAACAGCACATCCCCTCCGATCAGTCTCAGAAGAGCAAAGAGGCTTTCCAGAGAATGTGGTATCCCATGAGTCTGGATAAGGAAATGAGACGCATTTCTCAGCACCCAGGGTTGTGCTTCACGTTGGAAGAATATTACCACAGTGGGCGATACGAGGTGGACACCATCTCCGCCTTTTACCCTATTGAAGATAACCCGCTGGGGGCAACTTTTGATGAATACCCAGCAGAAGCTGAATATACTTATTGGGATCAACTCGAGGGTTAGGGAACAGAGGCCATGGTCCCATGCCAATGTTGGGAGCAGATCCGCCCTGAAGAGATGACCTTTCGAGCCGATTTCGATGCGGCTAGCAGTGGCGAAGCCCAAGGTGTCAAGGAGGCCGGGACTTCTCCCCCTGACGAAGACCAGCTGATGTCAACCTTGACACCCCTCATGATAATCGGGAGAGCCGATACCAACTCCAACCAAGGCATATGTACTGCCAAGGAAGGGGATGCCATCCCTATAGAAGATGTAGCTTCCACAGAAGGCGAGATCCCCTCACCCTCTGCTACAAAGCTCGGATGCTCTTCCGGCTCAACAATAAATGGCCACCAGTCAGTCGTGACCACAACCCCATCCGCAAGGACCGAAGTTGCCCTCTGGCCCCGAGGGACTGCAATGGCAGCGGGCTTACTGAAAGAGCAATACAAGCAGCCGCTATCAAATGAAATAGAGGACTTCTGAGAAGCTCTGATGGTGTCAGATGAGGAAGTCAAAGTACTCGACCCTCAAGATGGTGTTCCAGACTTCGTCGATCTCCAACCGGCACCTCCGGAGATAGAAGACGGAGGCCAAGCCACAGTCGACGAGCTGATAGAGGTCAACTTGGGAAGTGAGGAGGACCCTAGGCCTACCTTCCTCAGTGCCCAACTGTCTCCAGAAGAACGGGAGCTGTACACCCAACTGCTGCAAGAGTACCGGGATTGCTTCGCCTGGACTTACAAAGAAATGCCAGGTCTGAGCCCTACAGTTTCACAGCATGAATTGGCAATCAACCCTGAAGCCGAGCCGGTGAAGCAACCACCACGGCGCATGAGGCCAGAACTCATCACCCAAATTTGTGCTGAAGTCGACAAGCTTATTGACGTGGGATTTGTCGAAGAAAATCAGTACACCACGTGGTTAGCAAATATTGTCCCTGTGAAAAAGATAAATGGACAGATCCGAATATATGTCGACTTCCGAGATCTAAATAAAGCCTGCCCCAAAGATGACTTTCCGGTGCCAACAACGGAAGTCATGATTGATGCCACAACAGGTCATGAAGCCTTGTCATTCATGGACGGGTCATCCGGCTACAACCAGATTTGGATCACGGAGCATGACCGGGTCCATATTGCCTTCCGAACCCCTAAAGGCATCCATCACTATAAAAGGATGCCGTTCGGACTAAAGAATGCTAGCGCAACTTATCAACGCGCAATGACCAGAATCTTTGATGAGTTGCTCTACCACAAGGTCGAGTGCTACATAGATGATTTGGTGGTCAAGTCCAGAAGAAAAGAAGACCATCTGCAAGACCTCTGGATTATCTTTCAGAGGCTGAGGCAGCATGAGCTGAAGATGAACCCCATGAAATGTACGTTCGGAGTGTCGAGCGGAAAGTTCTTGGGCTTCATTGTCCGATATCAGGGAATGGAGATAGACCCCGCAAAGATCAAAGCAATTCAGGAGCTACCTGCACCACGGAACCTCTCTGAGCTGAGATCGCTACAGGGCCGCTTGGCTTATATCCGGCGGTTCATTTCCATTTTGTTAGGGCGGTGTCAGCCTTTCCACAAGTTGATGATGAAGGACGTTCCTTTCTACTGGGACGAAGACTGCCAGACAGCCTTTGACAAGCTGAAAGACTATCTGAAAACTCCACCAGTGCTCGGCGCACCAGTGAAAGGTCGGCCATTGATCTTGTATATAGCAGCTACGCACAACTCCCTGGGGGTAATGCTGGCCCAGAACAATGAAGAAGGAAAAGAACAAGCCCTCTACTACCTCATTCGAAGACTGGTCAGGACAGAGGAGAAGTATACCTACATTGAGAAGACCTGCCTATCGCTGGTTTTCACAGTCAAGAAGCTCCGACACTATATGTTGTCGCATGAAATCATCCTCGTGTCCAGGGAGGACCCGCTGAAATATATTATGTCCCAGTCGGAACTCAAAGGTCGCCTGGGCAAATGGGCAGTGATTCTTATGGAGTTTGATATCTCCTATGTGCCGCAAAAGGCTGTCAAAGGTCAGGCCATCGCGGACTTCTTCGCCGAGCACCTAGTACCAGGAGATTGCCCGTGGGAACCGGAGCTCCCTGAAGATGAAACTCTAGAAGCCGCTCAAGTGCAGCCCTCCTTGTGGCAGTTACATTTCGATGGCGCTTCCAGAATCGACACCTCGATCACTGGATCAGCCAGGGTTAGAGCAGGAGCAGGCATAGTCCTGAAATCTCCAGAAGGAGAAGTTGTGCACACGTCGTGCTCAATAAACAAGCCCTGCACAAATAATGAGGTAGAGTATGAAGCTCTGATAATCGGATTGTAGATTGCACTGTCCATGTGGATTCAAATGCTTGAAGCATTCGGAGACTCCATGCTGGTTATAAAATAGCTGGAGGGAGAGTTCAACGTGAGAAAATAAGAATTCATTCCTTACTACCAATTGGCAACTCACCTGATGACGAGATTCTACTTCATCAGTGTCAAACATGTCAATCGAGGACAGAACGCCCAAGCGGACGCCCTAGCTAAATTGACTAGTTCTTTGGCAGTCCCGCCAGACACAAGCCTGAACATAACGGTAATCAACCGCCGGCAGGTCCCCAGTGTTATAGAGGTCCTGGCCGACGAACAAGAAGTTGAAGTGACAACCGTCGAGGAAGTCCAACAGCCCGATTGGCGGGAACATCTCCTACAATGGTTTCAACACCGGCAACTCCCGAAAGAGAAAGAACAGAGAATGACGCTCCTTAGGGTCAAGGACTTTTACGAGATGAGGAACGAAACCCTGTTCCGAATAATGGCAGATGCCCGAAGAAAAGTTCTACTTCGTTGCCTGTCGCCAGAAGAAGCCGGGTAGGTGATGCGGGAAGTTCACGCGGGCTCAGCTGGGGCACATCAGGCCGGCCCAAAGATGAAAATTGAGATAAAGAAATTGGGTTACTATTGGCCCACTATGTTTGATGATTGCTGCAAGTTTGCCAGGGCTTGTCAGAAATACCAAGAGCACGCTAATGTGTCGAGGAGACCCCCAGTGCCACTACATCCCACCCTACCGAGCTGGCGGTTTGCTCAGTGGGGCACGGACGTGGTAGGGCCATTACCAACATCTTCATTAGGGTGCAGATATATCTTAGCAGCTAAAGACTACTTCTCCAGATGGGCAGAGGCGGTCACGTTAAGAGATGTAACGGGAGAACTGGTCGCAAGATTCTTCCGGCAGAATATAATATTCCGATTCGGGATCCCCAGCCGAATCATCTCTGATAATGGCAGCCATTTCAGAAACCAGAAGGTTTATCAGCTAGCCGAAAAATACAAGATTGACTGGAGGACATCGTCCCCCTACAACCCTCAAGCCAATGGGCTCGCAGAAGCTTTCAACAAGATGCTATGCACATTGCTGGAAAAGACTATCAAGTCTAATAAAAAAGATTGGGAAGAAAGGATGTACGAGGCACTCTAGGCCTACCGTACCATCTATAAAACTCCAACCGGCTGTTCACCTTTCTCCCTCGTGTACGGGTCAGAGGCTGTGGTGCCGATTGAGCTAGAAGTTCCCTCGCTGCGAGTCGCCATCCAGCATGGACTTGCCAGCAGTGAACAAACCAATGCAGAAAGAAGATTGGAAGAGCTCGCCAAGCTCGAAGGAAAATGCCTCTGGACGCAACAAAACATCAAACTCTACCAAGCTCGCATGGCCCGTGCTTTTGATAAGCTGGTGAAAGAGCGAGAGTTCAAGAAGGGAGACCTGGTAATGGTCAAAAGAAGAGAAGTGATGGCCGCTAACCCCAAAGGGAAGTTGGTCGAAAACTGGGTCGGACCGTATATCATCCGCCTACTATATGAAGGGGGTGCCTACGTCCTGGTAGACCACAAACGAGTCGTCCAGTTCTCTCCCCTCAATGGAAAGCATATAAAGCCGTATCACACGGCGCAACCGGCATTCCCTAAATGATCGGAATACACCCATCTTGGTTTAGTGGCACTCTACCCTAACCGAGCTACCTCCACCTTGGATTAGTGGCACTCCGCCCTAACCAAGCTACCTTCTCCTTGGTTTAGTGGCACTCTGCCCTAACCGAGCTACCTTCTTCTTGGTTTAGTGGTACTCTGCCCTAACCAAGCTACCTCCACCTTGGATTAGTGGCACTCCGCCCTAACCAAGCTACCTTCTCCTTGGTTTAGTGGCACTCTGCCCTAATCGAGCTACCTTCTCCTTAGTTTAGTGGCACTCCACCCTAACCAAGCTACCTCCACCTTGGATTAGTGGCACTCTGCCCTAACCGAGCTACCTTCTCCTTGGTTTAGTGGCACTCCGCCCTAACCGAGCTACCTTCTCCTTGGTTTAGTGGCACTCCGCCCTAACCGAGCTACCTCCTCCTTGGTTTAGTAGCACTCGGCCCTAACCGAGCTACCTTCTCCTTGGTTTAGTGGCACTCCGCCCTAACCAAGCTAACCGCGCCTCGGTCTAGTGGTGGTCGGCCCTGACCGGACTCGCGTAATGTCCACATCTTTTCCATTGCAGGCCTTACGCCCGAATCGGCACAAATCTACCCCTTTGCGCCAGCATTCGCCTCTTGCTGACGAATAAACCCTTTTCTCGGCGCAAGACCTTGTGTCCTAGCCAACCTGTATGCATCTTTGCCATTACGGGTCTTACGCCCGAATCGGCACGAATCACCCTTGGCGTCAGCATTTGCCTCCTAGCTGACGAATAAACCCCTGCCCTCGGTGCAAGACTTCGTGTCCTAGCCGATCTTTATACAACATTGCCATTTCGGGCCTTACGCTCGAATCGGTACAAATCTATCCCTTGCGTCGACATTGTTCCCTTGCCGACGGATAAACCCGCTGCCTTGGCGCAAGACTTGGTGTCCCAGCCAACCCTCTCGACGCCCTTCCAATACATGTTCAAAAAAAAAAGGGAAAGAAAACAAAGATGGGGTTAAAAATAGAGATACCCCGCCGGTCTTGTTCCTATGTTAGGGCAAGGGCAAAAATGGCTACAACCCGGCGGCGGCGAAAACCCGAAAGGGTGCTGCAGGCAAAATCGGGTACACCGCCATGTGAAAACCCGAAAGGGCGCGTGGGCAAAAGTAAGAGGGGGCTGGCCTCAGCGAAAACCCGAAAGGGCGCTTAAGCCAGTAAAGTGGTAATCTAAAAGTTCCTTCATATTCTCCTCTTAATAAGACTCCCAAAAGACGACCATCAAGAGTCCCACCGGAGATTCCCCAACAAACTTATGTTCGACCCTCGTCACCATCGGCGAGATCGGTCGATCTCTATTCCTTAACTCAGACCTTTTATCCCGGTTAATGAATTTATCCTTCCTTCGGCATGTGACCCGTGCCGACGAATAAACTTATGTTCGACCCTCGTCACCATCGGCAAGATCGGTCGATCTCTATTCCTTGACTCGGACCTTTCGTCCCGGTTAATGAATTTATGCTAGCTTCGGCATGTGTCCCGTGCCGACGAACAAACCTATGTTCGACCCTCGTCACCATCGGCGAGATCGATCGATCTCTATTCCTTAACTCAGACCTTTCGTCCCTGTTAATGAATTTATCCTTGCTTCGGCATGTGACCCATGCCGACGAACAAACTTATGTTCGACCCTCGTCACCATCGGCGAGACCGGTCGATCTCTACCCTTAACTCGGACCTCTCGTCCTGGTTAATGAATTTATCTTTGCTTCGGCATGCAACCCATGCCGATGAACAAGCCTATGTTTGACCCTCGCCATCATCGGCGAGATCGGCCAACCCCTATCCCTTAACCTGGACCTTTCGTCCTTGTTAAGAACTATATCCCTTGCTTCGGCATTTAACCGATGTCGACGAACTAAACCCGGGTCTGACCCTGTCATCATCGGCAAGACCGATCGGCATGCAAGCGGGTAGGTTCTCCTGTGCCCGGGCTTCTTCCCACAGAAAAGGGAGAAAAGAAAGATGGGGTTAAAAATAGAGATGTCCCGCCAGCCTTGTTCCTATATTAGGGCAAGGGCAAAAAATGGCTACAACCCGCTGCGGCGAAAACCTGAAAGGGGGTTGCAGGCAAAATCGAGTACCCCGTCACGTGAAAACCCGAAAGGGCGCGTGGGCAAAAGCAAGAGGGGGCTGACTCCGGCGAAAACCCAAAAGGGCGCTTGAGTCAGTAATGTGATAAAGAAAAATGATGATAAAAAAAATCAATAAAGATGATGATGATGAAATGATGTAGTAACGAGGTTATCCTCGTTCATCATTCCACTTCCTTCTACCCTTTCGACCCTTGTCATCATCGGTAAGATTGGTCGCTACCCTTTTGTTGGGTCCCGTAGTGCAGGAACACAGATCTAGAGGGGGGGTGAATAGATCCTTTTACTAAAAATTATGTCCAATTAAAAACACAACTAGCACACAGCGGAATATACAAGATTGAGTAATTTAATCTAAACAGGTTTAAACTAGATTCACTCAATATCACCGAGCTCACACGATTGCACAAACAGATAGGATAGTGAACACACAATCACAAGAATCAAACCACAAGACACGGGGATTTTTAAGGTGGTTCGGGACCACGACAGGCTCCCTACGTCCACCCCTCACCAAACCGGTGAGGCTTTACTACACGCTACAAAAGTAGCAACACGGGGACGAACCCCAACACACACACGCTACTTTCACAGCAAACCACACATGACGCCTTGCCTCAAGCTGCTGCCACAGCAGCACGCACACACACACACACACACACACACACACCGTTGGGGAACACACCCCGAACTGAATACTTCACATGTAGACACAACTCCGTCCACACATATGTAGGCACTGCCTACACAATCACACGGGAGTAAACTCCCAACCACACACGGGGAACACACCCCAAGTTACGTCCAAGCACACACGCGGATATACTCCGCACAAAACGACGCATACACGACAACACAAACACTCGGAGAACACTATATATGCACCTAATGCAACTTTTCTTGAAAACAGTTGTGCTTTTATCCAGAAAGATGAGTGGCACATTGGTAAAGACCATGGAACATTGATCAACTTCAGTCCTCAAGATGTTCAACCACAAAAATAATATCATCATGCTGAGAGAATGGAAAAACATCATCTTCAAAATTTTCAGCATGCAAAACTCCCTTATAATCAATGCATGATTTTAGAAAATTCATTTAAGTTGGATGTCATATGCATAGATGATTCATGGTTCCGGGCAGAGGCATATTCTCACGCATGGTGATAGCTTTCAGACAGGCATGACCTGCCCTTCCACATGTCACCATTTTATATACCATGTAATCATTGAAATGATGATCAGAAACAAATATATTCTCATTTGACATCGGGGGTTTAGCAAAAGGCATTCAATGGCTACACTCTCATATATACTGCTCAGATGTTTCAATACCATTCGGCCAAGCATTCATTATCCACATTGTCAAAAGCGACCAAGGGGTATTCAAAACTTCAAAATCACTGTCTGCCAAGTTATGGCATTAACATCAAGACCAAAGAGCTTCAAACAAACACTTTATTTTCTCACCTTTGTCTTGAGTTACCTTTATTAATATCCTCAAATTGTTCGCTTTATTTCACTTGTTGTCATCTTCATCAACAAGCTCCTTTCTTTCTCTCCTGCAAGAAATAGAATGATATCAGCTAGAAGAAAAGGAAGTAGATCAAATCTGGCATTGAAGTCCTCTTGAGCTCCTTTCTTTCTCTCCAAGAACCCCATGACAAAACCCTTTCAAAACTCCTCTAGGATAAGAAGAGAGACCCTAAGGGTAATGGGGTAAAAGTTTAACCAAATCAGTCCTCAAGATGGGCATTTCGACACCAACTGAGGAACAAGTAAAACTGTCCAAGATAGTTAATCTGAACCCAGAAATGCCAAACAAGAATTAAAATCAATCTAGGCACATGGTGATACATTCAAACATTTGAATTCTTACCATGATTTCAAGGGTTGATGGTCATAATCAAACATGCACTGTAAAGAGCTCAGTTCATGTCAATATTAAGCTAATGCATATTGAAGAAACTATCTTCAGGGCTTTTCATCACATATGACTTTCTCTCTCAACCTACAGTATCAGAAAATCAATTTCATATCAATCTTAGTTCAATACAAGTTATTCACTCAAGCTGACATGAGTTCAAAGTTCAGTTCAAAAATTTCAAGTGTAGCCTAAGAGTGTAAAGAGTCAGGTCTAAGCACATGAAGAACCCAGGTCTGTCCATGTGTAGTACAGATCAATACACATGAAGGACCAAGTCTAAGCACAAGTGTAGACAAGGTTGATGCACATAAAACACACAAGACAGCCTTTTCAAACAAATCAGTGTCAATTCAAGGACAAGCCCATGTTTACTAAGGCATCACACCAGAGCTGGCCAAGTCGACTTAAAGCCTTCCTCTTGGCCTCAAGGTAATCTTGCAACAAAGTTCTCATTTGGTTATTTTGGGTACCCAAATCTTCTTAGGCCCCGGATGGTTAGTTGCACCTCTAGAGGGTGCCTTCCACAGTTTTTGGGCATGCATATCATCAAAATGCATTAAGGAGCAAACATGCATGGTATGCCCAAACTCACCACAATAATGACAACAACTAAGAGACTTCATAGAATTCTCATAAACATGATAATCAAATTTATGTGATTTAGCATGAATGTTATCATTATAAGCACGGAAATTTCTCTCCTTCACAACAGGATGAGCATGAAATTTCTGTGGGTTTGTAGAGATGTTATCATTTTTCAAACTAAAGTAATTGTTCATCATGTGACCGAACCTTCCACAATGAAAACAGTTCAATGGAGCAAATCTTTCAAATGGTCGTCTTGCATGAACATAAGAGTTATCAAAAGTTCTTTTTGTGTTCAAATACTTTCTTGACTTTGTGAAGCCATTCATTTTCTTGCATGCTTCTAGATCAGATTTCATCAAAAAGTAATCATGCATCATATGGCCAAGTTCACCACAATAAAAATATGAGATTTTCTTTGTGGATGCATGTGTGTGTGCAACATGATTTTTCATGGCATTCATCGTGACACCAACAACATTTTTAGCCTTTTGATGCAAGTTTTGTTTCTTTTTCAGACTTTCATTTGATCTCTTCGTTGTTTGAGGAGCAGATTGATTTGGAGACCCATTTGATGTACTGGCTATCTTTGTATGGACAAATGATGTATAGACTTTATTTTCAAAATTCTTTTTGTTCACAGGATTATAGCTCAGCCCCTCTCTTTGGAAATTCACCTTAGTCCCCAATATCTTGTTCAGATTTTCTTCCCCATTCATAAACTTAGACAAAGAAGCATTCAGATCAAGAATTTCCTTTTCAAGTGATGAAATATGCAATTCATAGGAAATGATCTCATTATCACAAGAAATGACTTTTTCATTCAATTGGGCATTGATGGCTTTGTAGCTCTCCATCATTTGTTCTAGCACATGTATCTTTTCACAATCATCAACAACCAAATTTTCCCCTTTTTCAAAAGCAAGTAGTTTTTTAGACATGGTTGTGTTTAGATGTTTCAATTTTTTATTTTCAGATTTTAACAAAATATTTTCTTTTTCAAGAAACTTCATGCTGCCTTCAACCAGAGATGTCTGAATCAATATAACACTGTTTTCCTTTTTAAGTTCTTCATTTTCATTTACAAGTTTATCATTCATAATCAATTCATTGCAAATATCCTGATCAATTGAGTTTGATTCCATTTTATTTCTTAGATCTTTTTCAATTTTCTCCAATTGATCAATTATGTTCTTGAGGGCAACATTTTCATTTCTCAAACAAGCAATGGTTTCTTTGTGAGATTCAACATCATGCTCATTTGCAAGTATATCATTCATAATCAATTCATTACAAATATCATATTCAATTGAGTTTGATTCCATTTTGTTTCTTAAATCTTTTTCAGTTTTCTCCAATTGATCAATTATGTTCTTGAGGGCAACATTTTCATTTCTCAAACAAGCAATGGTTTCTTTGTGACATTCAACATCATGCTCTAAAAGTTCATTGAAGTTAACAAACTCAGAACATTTATCACAAGAACCATTTTCATGGACCAAGTTTTTAGATTTCTTTTTCAATTTTCTATTTTCTGACTTGACTTTCTTATATTATTTTTCCAACTCATCATAAGCTTCAACAAGATCATCAAGAGTAAATTCTTCAGAATCAGAATCTACCTCTTCTGCATTTTCGTCACTTTGTTGATCAACATCATCGGCCATGAGACATTTTAGCCTTTCCTTTTCTTGAGCTTTGATCAATCGGTCCATAAGCTCATTTGCCGTCCTACAAGAAGATACAAATGGATACTTGTTAGTATTTACGGAAGCTTTCAATAAACTCAAAGCAGTAACATTATCATGATGCATCATTTTATCCTGATTAGACCACTTGGTCTCATCTAGAGGTAATATGTGTGGAGATAAATCAATTTCCAAAGACTAGGATTAATAGAATTGATCACCATACAGAGTTTGCCTAGCCATGAATCAAAATCCGAACCAGTGAAGATTGGCAAACAATTCATTGAGACATGTTCAACAGAAAAATTCATGATTGTAGAATGCACTGGGATCACTCTGTAGATCGCAAGATCTAGGGACAACAGAGCCTTGCTCGGATACTAATTGTTGGGTCCCGTAGTGCAGGAACATGGATCTAGAGGGGGGGTGAATAGATCCTTTTACTAAAAACTATGTCCAATTAAAAACACAACTAGCACACAACGGAATATACAAGATTGAGTAATTTAATCTAAACAGGTTTAAACTAGATTCACTCAATATCACCGAGCTCACACGATTACACAAACATATAGGATAGTAAACACACAATCACAAGAATCAAACCACAAGACACGGGGATTTTTAAGGTGGTTCGGGACCACGACGGGCTCCCTACGTCCACCCCTCACCAAACCGGTGAGGCTTTACTACACGCTACAAAAGTAGCAACACGGGGACGAACCCCAACACGCACGCTGCTTTCACAGCAAACCACACACGAGGCCTTGCCTCAAGCTGCTGCCACAGCAGCACGCACACACACACACACACACCGTTGGGGAACACACCCCGAACTGAATACTTCACACGCAGACACAACTCCGTCCACACATACGTAGGCACTGCCTACACAACCACACGGGAGTAAACTCCCAACCACACACGGGGAACACACCCCAAGTTACGTCCAAGCACACACGCGGATATACTCCGCACAAAACAACGCATACACCACAACACAAACACTCGGAGAACCCTTTCTCCGAACACCCACATAAAGTATTCTTTGAGATGTATATGAAACAAGGACAATTATATGCTATGACCCCCCAACCAAATTCTACAGATGAAAACTAGAAAGATGCATCAACAGTAAGAACCCCCCTTCTTCAACAAAATCTGATTCTTTTAGGCTCATTGACGGATGATCATGGTTTTAACTTCTTCTTCTTCTTCTCCTCGTGCCGCTCCTCTTTTCTTTCTTCCACGAGCTCCAGATCCTCACGATGGTAGGAGCTTCACTTCGTTTTCTCCCTTTTCTTCACCTATACGAAAGATGAATATATAAGCATTAGAATTGTTGTATCACAAAAATCGCAGCTCATATATATATGCAAGAGAGAGGATATATGAATCCCTCCTTATATGCCTTAAAGTAGATTTTCAAGCTCTATCAATAAAGATCAGAATAAGGAAGATTTTGCAGTGATTAGAGCTCCCCCTTTCTCTTCTTCAAACGTATTTGAATGCTTCTGTAGGATGAAGAACGTTCTTGAAGAAAGATGATCGATTCTTGCAAAAACGAAGTTGTAACTTGATTTCCCACATAGCTTCCAGTAGGGGATCGATTGGAGATTTGAATCCACCTTATTCCCTTCACATACAAGCTCAGAAGAACGTGGGAGAAGCCATGGAGCTGCTACCTTCGACCTGCACTCATAAGGGTTAGAAAACACCCAAATTTCAGATCTAGCTTCTTGTTTCTTAGGGTTTGCAACCCAAGAGATGTATATATGTGTTTGGACGGTCAAGAGACAGCCCTGGGATAAGATCCACAAGTCATGGAGTGATTTGTGGAAGTTGGACTCAGATTGGAAGACTTTAGGAGCAAGAAAACGGTGGTCAAAAGTGGCGACTGGAGGTCGGAACTGAAGGGGTCGACCCCAGGGTCGACCCTCGTGTTTCCAGAACCCAAACAGAACCAATCTTTGGTTCTGGGTTACAGGGGTCGACCCTTGGGGTCGACCCTTCCATGGGTCGACCCCAGGGTCGACCCTCGTGATTCCAGAACCCAAATAGAACCAAATTTTTGGTTCTGGGTTATAGGGGTCGACCCCAGGGGTCGACCCTTTTAGGCATGGTTCAAAAAAATGGTTCTGTTTTGAACATAACCTCAGAGGGTCGACCCCATGGGTCGACCCCTTCTTGTTTGGGCCTGAAAAACAACTAAAACCACCATAAAATCAATGGGAAACAATTGATTAAATATTACCATAATCCCATGAAGATCAACCATGATTTTTCATCCTGAAAAATATGATAAGGCAAGAGGTTAGTTGAAACTCAAGATCTTTACATTAAGCATTAACACTATGAGCATGTTCACAATAAAATACATCATTGAACATATTCCAAGAGTGAAGGAGGAACGAGATATCCATTTAACTCCTTATAGCAACACTTACTTCATTGTTTTACCTGAGTTCACATTTCTTGTTGATTGGTTGAATCATTCATACACAGAGTCATGAAATTCCAAATATCATTCACCATTGCATGATAGTATAGATTTGGAATTCAAAGAGTAAGGAGCCAAGCCACATAAAATAATATTGAGTCACATTCAATTTGATCATCATCCAAACTCTCATCAATCCACACATCATTACCTTGGGGGCTAGCAATGGTATTTGCATCTCAATCAATCATTTAGTATTACCATGCATGACATGAGGCTCAATATGACATTTATCCCAGCATGTTTTCCAGAATGCAATGTGCTAGCATCAAAGCACATATGAGCCTTATAGTGTCACAAATGCATCGACATGATATCCCAATAAAAGTAGTTTGTGAGCATTTCCACAACCATTTAGTTTGTGATCATTTCCACAGCCATTTTCACAACCATTTCAAACTTCATACACAGGAAGACATGAATAACCGTTCACGCACAAGGCCAAGCAACAAAGACATTTTGGAATCATCAAAATCACATTCACAACACCTTTCGACCCTTGTCACCATCGGCAAGATCGGTCACTACCTTTCTCGGTCCTTGTCACCATCGACAAGACCGTCTACCCTTCCGGTCCTTGTCACCATCGACAAGACCGCCTACCCTTTTTCGACCCTTGTCACCATCGGCAAGATCGGTCGCTATCTTTTTTGGTTCTTGTCACCATCGGCAAGACCGTCTACCCTCCCGGTCCTTGTCACCATCGGCAAGACCGCCTACCCTTTTCCGACCCTTGTCACCATCGGCAAGATCGGTCACTACCTTTCTCGACCCTTGTCACCATCGGCAAGATCGGTCACTACCTTTCCGGTCCTTGTCACCATCGGTAAGACCACCTACCTTTTTCGGCCCTTGTCACCATCGGCAAGACCGTCTACCCTTTCGACCCTTGTCACCATCGGCAAGATCGATCACTACCTTTCTCGGTCCTTGTCACCATCGGCAAGACCGTCTACCTTTTCGGTCCTTGTCACCATCGACAAGACCATCTACCTTTTCGGTCCTTATCACCATCGACAAGACTGTCTATCTTTTCAGTCCTTGTCACCGTCAGCAAGACCGTCTACCCTTCCGGTCCTTGTCACCATCGACAAGACCGTCTACCTTTTCGGTCCTTGTCACCATCGACGAGACCGTCTGCCCTCTCGACCCTTGTCACCATCGACAAGCCCAGTCGACTATCCCTTAACCTAGGCCTTCCGCCCTCGTTAATAAACAAACTATCATTGCGTCGACATTTAACCCACGTCGATGATTAAAACACACTTTTCGTCATCATTGGCGAAGTTCATAAGGCGCATCCGCCTATGCTACCCATGTCCCGCCCTGGCCAAAATCTAGCTCCGGGAACGGCTGCGCTGCGGTGGAGCGAACACCTCACCCCTTCGCTGAAGGCGTGAGCACTCTCCTGCGCCATTGGCTCGTATCCCTGGACTGGGCTGATCGGCCAGAGGAAGAAAGAGAAGAAAAGAGTGAAAGAAGTCACAATTGAGGCAACGAACAGAGATATTTCATTAATGTGAGTTGTCAGAATACATTTGTGCCCGGGGCATTCCCCCGGAGTACATAAGCTCCGAAGGTAAAAAGGAGTAGAATTCGATGCAAAAAAAAGAAAAGCAAAGCAAAGCTACAGCAAAGGGCGCAGGAAAATATCTTCCAACTCAAAGAGGCCTAGCTAGGGGTATTGGGTCAACTCCTGCAACCGAGCCTCAGTAGCTGTCACCTGTGATACCCTCTCATCCAGTGAGACAAGTTGTCCTTCAGCTAGATCAACTTCTTCCGCTGTCTGGACCTCTAGGCACTCGACTTCCTGCAGCTCGGCTTCGGCCCTGGCAAGTTCCGCGCGCAACTCTGCTATCCGCGCCATGAGGAGCGACCGACGTTCTGAGATATTGCCGTCAACATCTCTCAATTGTTCCATGGTCACCCTCAATGAAGTAGCAGCAGCACGGCAATCTGCCCTCTCTAGCATCACAGCCGCCAGCTAATCAAATACCTCCTGGCTGAGGGACTCCCGCCTGTTGGCATGCTTTAGCAGCATTATAACCCGCGGGGTCCAATCATCCATTGGGCAGCCGAATGCTAATAATGACCGGGAGAGGTGTTCTATCAGGCCCCTTAGCTGCACATAAGTTAGACCCGGGGAAGCTGACATGGCTCACTGGAGATTGTCTAGAGACTGCCACACCATGTCACTGGAGAATTGTAAGCCTAGTGGCGAAGTCTCGGGGAGCTGAAAGTTCACCTTGCTATCTATCTCGGCCCAAATGTCGTCGGCCACCCTGAGGGACGTCAACGGCATGGTCTGTACGGTGCCGACACCAGGTTCAACGGCGGCGGCTATTATAGCTGAGGGAATCTCCACGATAGCGACTTCCTTGCCTGCCCTTTGCGGTGAAGTCGTGACAGCCGTCTCAGCAGCCGAGGGCGCTCGCTCCTCATGAACAGTTTCACTAGCCGTTAAAGGAGGGGAGCTTTCTATGACAGACAAGGCTTTAGTAGCATCGGCCTCTTCTACAATGATCTCTCCCGCTTCTCTTTCTGGGGGGCTACTTGGCTCCAGCAATAATTCTTTGTCAGAAACCGAGGCTTGAGGCCCAGAAACCTCGGCCGGGCCGCCGACTGCTGCTGTTACGTCGGGCTCCTCTGAGGCCGCTGCAGCAGCATAGGTCTGTGGAAGCCGTAGGGCGATGGGCCGCACAACTGGTGGAAAGGTTGATTGGCTCATGCCTAAGTCAGGAAGGGGTATGCGAACCATCACAGTCGGCGGTACCACCTCAGCTTGCATCACATATATGTATATCAGCCAGCTGGCTTGGAAATAAAAAGAGGTGCTGCAAGCAGGTGTCAGAACACTTCCTACCTTGACCGGCACTATATTTAGGCCTCCAAGAGTGGCCTCTGAAGGTTCTGGCCCTCCTCCTGCAGTCGGGTATGATGGCCCGTGCTCGACTCCCAGTAGTCTCGGAGGGCTAAATGTCAAAAAGTCACTTTCATAAGCTGAAGAGGCCCCGGCATCCTCAGTCTCGGTGTCAACCGGTGGGAACCCCTCATCGTCACCGGAGCCGCCACCATAATCAACTCGCTCAGAGGAGGAGGAGTCTTCCACCTGTTCTCGAATCTCCAGCACTTGAGCGGGTACCATGCTACTAGGAGGAGCCCCCTTAGCTGGAACCTCCTCAGAGGTTTCTGTATCGGGGACATCAGTTGGTTGAACATCTTGGGATTCTTCCCTTGGAGGCACCTGCTCTCCAGTAGCAGCTCCTTCCATGGCCTCGACCTCGGGGAGCGTCATTGGTCGAACATCGACTGAAAATAAAAGATAATAAACAGTCAAGGCCTGACTAAAGGCACGATGGACCGCCGAGCTCTACAGGCAAGCTGCAAGTTACCTTCCATCTCCTGATGGGGTGTCGGTGAAGGCAAATCACCCTCAACAGAGGCCGAGGGGGCTTCCTCCTCTCTCTCTTCAACCGCAGAACCCGTCACCGCCTCCAACCCGACAATGGCAGAGGTAATGCCAACAGCTGAAAAAAAAAAAAGGATGATCAGCCAAGGTGGCAGAAATAAGCAAACAAGCCATACAGGAACAAGAATTCACCGTCATCCTAGGGCCCTTGTGTCCAAGTGGCCTCAAACTCAGAAAATGATGGGACCCGAGGAGGGATGACAGTGGGTTCCTCTTCAGCGTCCTTCCTCCGGCGCGCCCGGGTAGCGCGGGAGTCCGCCCTCTTGGCCTTCTTGGCCTTGCTGATAGCCTCCCTGACCTGGGACCTGGTTCGCTTCCGTGAATCTCCAGGGGGCAGCGGTGTTGTGGTCGGAGCTGGCTCCAGAATGTTAAAATATGAAGGCTTCTGCGCCTTAGAAATCAACTCACTGTAATGTCTGGTCGCCTCCACAGAGAGGTGAGCTGCAAAAGCGCATAGGTGAGAAAGATGCATACTGACTATGAAAGGAGCAGCTTCAAGGCTGAAAGGAAAGACAAGCATTACTTGGTGGCCCTGTATATCGGGGAGTGAGCGACCAGTAAAATAGTGCGGGCGTCTTGTCTCGGGAAGCCGCCTCACGAACAAGCCAGCACACGTCACTAATCTTCTCGCTTTTCTCTGCCAGCTGCGCCAAATCTTCATGGCCACAGGAGGATAAGTGGTGATATAGGCCCAAGTGGTCCAATCCCCAGCCGTCGACATACTTGAAAGACACTAAGAGCTGATGGTCCAGGATGGCTTCTAATGAACCAAAGATTGAAAGCCCATGAGAATGAAGCAGGGCGAATATCCAAGGGGTGCTGAAATACAAGTCTGCCCGTCTATCTTCCCTCCTGATGAAGGTCCGGTAGGGATGAAAATGATCAGCTTCTGGGCGCCAGCCCGCCGCTGCAGGTAGAGGTTCCTCCACCGGGATGGGGATCGTCTAGAGGGCGATCCGGTCACTACTAACCCGGCACAGCCCCCATAGGGTCTTGATGTAGTGGTCCTTCTGGATCTCTGGCATCTTCGGGTCGGCCTTAGACGAACTACCCTTCACGGCTTTCCTGGCCTCCAGATATGCCATCACTTCTGTGTTGGACCAGGACTTCAATTTCTTCAAATAAGATGGATCAATGTCCAAAATAGGCTCTCGCTGAGAGTCTAAGAAACGACATTCGGCAACATGCCAACAGTCTTTTCGAAAGTTTCGGTAGAAGCCCGTCCGCACATTCCACCACTTGATGAAGTCCGAAGTCACTCGGGGCAGACGAGCTGGGGATGGCACTCTAAAGGATACATCCTCCCAACGGTGGAAGTAGTCCCACCATGTGCGGGCTTCATCCGTAGTCGTCTGGCCAGCCCGATGTCTGTTCGGGAGATTGAACCGGGTTGAAGAAGAAGGAATCTACTGGTCGTATCCAAAATTCCAGCCGAAGCGGAAGGGGTAGTACGGCTCCAACCATAGTAAGCCGCTCTTTCTAAATACAAGGACACTGGGGCGGATGGCCAGTGCCCAATCAACCAGTTCTGGCTCCAGGATTGGCCTCATGCTCTTGGTCCCAGTGAGCTGGTGAATAAATTCCTCTGTCTCGAACAAGCGGCATTGCAGCATCTTGTTGACGAGAGGGCTGAAGCTAGCGGCCAAGCTCCAAAAATGCAGAACTCCTGGGGAATCTGTCGGAACTGTAGTCAGCTTCCCCCGAATAGCAAAAAAGTTGATCCGCCATTAAAGACGGCTCAGCACTAGCAAATTCGATCATCCGCGGCACAGGACGATCAGACTGCATCGATCGGGGAGCTGCTTCAGGAAATAAAGTGCAGACCCAGGCGTTAAAGAAGTGAATGGGACCGACCGTCCGTGAATTCCTGGGGATGCGTGACTTGTGCAAATCCCCCAGCATCTTATATATGAGGCATAGAGCCACCGGGCACAAGGATAACTTTGTCCCCAAAGCCATCAAACAGGCAGGGTAAATGGCCTCCGGCCTGATTACCGTCTCGTCCCCCTGGGGAAGGGCGAACGAGCAAAGCCAATATGTCAGATACACAGCACAATGTGTGACTGCGTCGACTCCTGTGGGATTCGGGCCCCCTTGCCACCCTCTCCCTGAAGCAGCAGGATAGGTTGTCTGGCGTCGAGCCCTCTTCTTCCGCTTCATTGCTGTCGGAGCCACTGTGGGGAAGTCCTCATATTGCTGCTCCCCACCGAAGAAATATTGAAGCCATGTGCCCATTCGCACGCGTCTCTTTTCACCAGGCTTCCGCGCTTCCGGTGAGTCAAGCGTCAAGCACAGCAGGGTGCGGTATGCCTTCATCAAATAGCGGTAGGCGAAGCCCGTAAAGTATTTGCCTTCACCGTCTGTCTGGTCTTTCAGCCAGTCCGGGAAATAAACTTCTTCATACGGCTCCCCGTCTATCGGCAAGCCGCTCAACTGGGAAAGGCTCCAGAGGTCCAGTGAAGTCTCCCCTTCTGCAGTATAAAAGGTGTTGTATTCTGGGCAGAAGACCTCAATCATCCCGCAGCACAGACCTCGGGAGATCGAATACCTGTACCGGGAAGCATACACACTCTGGTAGACACCGGCATGTACCAGGATGGGAGCGTACTGCCACAATACAAAGTCTGTAAATTCGACCGCTCCTGGTCTGAAGGCGTGAGCATCGGTGGCTTTGAGTTCTCCGAACCACCCTACCGAGATCTGATGCTTGAACCGGACCGCCAAGCAGTCCAAGAGGAAAGGCTCGTCTCGGTACCCCCAATGCAACGGGGCGAGGAACAAACCATACACGGGCTTCTCTCTATCGACGCGCCCGACAGCCTCATTCCAGCGGGCTGGCGTGAACTGTGGTGCTCTTGTCAGTAGCCCGGCCTCTGGAGATAACTCCTACACGTCGAGAATGGCTCCCCATTTTCTGAGCTGGCCCGGAATATATATGGGCATGCCATGAATGACCGACTCGGTCAGACTATCTCTGTCCACCAGTAAAGCTCCCTCGGCTCGACAGACAAGAATTATATCGCGCTTCCCGCCAAGGTTGAAGCGTCCGAGGAATGCCATCAAGTGTTTATCCTTGGGGTGGTCCAATCTGACGCCATCCCCTCGCTCATACTTGAAATAATTACCGTCGAGAATCAACAGGCGTCTAGTGTCGACGGTATCAGTCTCCAAGTCCGAAGACTCAGCTACCACGGCTATCCGCATGGACCCCCGATCAAGGGAGTGGACATTCCCCCATGTCACAGCAACTCGGGATGTAGAGGAAGAAGGATCGGATGCCATGTTATCTGCAAGGCAGCGTCCAGAAGAGAACAAGCAAAGTCAGAAATCAGTTGATCGAAGCAAGACTTCTGACAAAATTTTGGCAGAGTCTCCCCAGCTCGGGGGTTTGCCAAAAGAGAAGTGGAAGCCGTCCACTAAGGGAGTGACCCCTAAAAGCAGCCATAGGCGCTAAGCCAAGGCCAAATGGGACACCCGAGGTATCTAGCTCCGAGGACAGGTCCTATGAGGAGCCTCCCGGGGCCCGAGGAATGGGTTTAAACTCGAATAGCCAACACTAAACTCACCCGCTCTCTCAATCTCAAGCTCACTCGGCGCCGCGGGAGGAGGAGGAAGTGAGGAGAGAGAAAGAAAATCTGCAAATGAGCAGTGAAGAAGAGAAAACGAAGAAGGGGCCCTTATATAGGGAGGCTCCCCCATTGCTAAAATGGCGCGCCCCGGAGCGTGCCGTTTTAAACGATTTGTGCGCCGGTGAAACCGGCGCCGTTTCAACCACAAAAGCAAAGGCGCGCCGCTTTAAGCGGCGCCGTTTTAGTTATAGTGTCCAGGACGCGCCGTTTTTAACGGCATCGTTCAAGCCTGCAACTGCGCCATTTAAGCATCCGACGCCAGAATTAAGTGCCGTTCCGGGCTCCCGCCAGTAAAGGAGATCAATCCGAACGAAGCTCATCCGTCGGTCCGGCTGCACTCCTGCCTCGCTTGCACCACCCACGTCTGGGGGACATTTGTTGGCACTCAAAATATGATCGTTGGCGACCAAGCCGCAAAGGCGAATGATACGGCCCACTGAAGCACAGAAGCCGATGAAGATCAACTTACTGAAGGCTTCTCAAGCTGCCAGAGCCCCGAGTCACCTGGAGTGAACACCGGGGACTTTGCCTCAGAAAAGTCGAGATGAATCCACAACCAACTCGCAGTGCGACCAAGCCTGTCGAATGATCCGGCATCGACTCCGTCATGCCGCTACCCTGCACCCGTCACCCGACCAAGGACGACGGTCTGCCCGGTGGCCCGCCACCTGAATGAAGACTCTCCTGAGGAGGAAGAACACCATCGGCTCTTCATGACAAGGAACCGAAGGCTCTGCCAGCAGAAGTACCGATTACTCGACACGGGTTCGGCTTCTCGCCGCATTGGGTCCGTTAGCGGCCGAATGATCGTCCAGTTAGGGCAGAATTATCCCAGATGTCGTACCATCCAGCAAGGAAGCTTCGAGCACGAGTCCGTCTGAGCTGGAAGCACGATTCATAGTGCCAAAGGCCGTACTGGCGGAAAACCCACGTGCTCGAGCCAAACACACACGGAGTTCGGATTAAGGCCGTACGTCGTGCCGAGAGCTTCGTCAAAGCCCCGTCAAGATTTTCCAAGGACCATGGCGAGAGGATGAGTTAACGGTGGCTTCCGGGATCATCCCCGGACCCATCGGCCAACCCGCGTCAAGCGAATAAGCCGAATCGGCGCACCAAGGACCCCAGCGCCCCTTTATCCGGTGCCACCAAGTCCGGCGCGCCAGAAATAAATTTTGGGGTGTCTCCCTGGCGCCGCTTTATCCGGCGCCACCAAGTCCGGCGTGCCAGAAATAAATTTTGGGGTGTCTCCCCGGCGCCCCTTTATCCGGCGCCACCAAGTCCGGAGCGCCAGAAATAAATTTTGGGGTGTCTCCCCAGCGCCACTGAATCCGGCGCGCCCTCCGTGGCGCCGGATTGCCTGGTGACCATATAAACAACCCTCATCCGAGAGAGAAGAGGGAGGCCAATCGAGAAAGGAGGGATCGAAAGAAAAAAAGAAAATGAGAGAGAGCCTCAAGGTTTTTCTGGTTGAAAAGAGTCTTCTGTCCGAGCGTCTCCACGACCGTCGCCCTGCTCTGCTCGAACCTCCCGGTGTCGGAGAAGAAGAGTGACTACTTCTTTGTCTATTTAGGTGGGTCACCGTGGTGTTCCCTGCCGATCCCCCTTTCATCTGTTTTCTTTCTCCCCGCTGTAATGTAAGTGAGAAGGGGGGAGGGGCGATGATATGAGCCTTTCTTCCTCCCCCTTCTCACGATCTTTCTTTAATCTCTCTCCCTCTCTGCAACTCCTCCCGTGAGGGTGATGTAAGCGATGCTCGAGCGACAACGCCGACATCGAATGTAGTGGCTTGTTGTGGGTTCTTCGTGAATGAAAATATATATGCATATGCGTTGATGGTGTATGACTGATGTCGTCCATCCTTCATTTTTCTTCACGCCACCTCTTCTGTTCTCTTGGCGTTTCCCTTTTCTTGGCCATGGAACCGGCGTCGTGCTACGGTGCCGACGCCGGAACGAGTAGTATGTCGTCTCCTTCCCGTCTGTGCATTTAACGGTTTAGTTGATTGAAAGGTTTCTCGGATCCGTTTCCCTCGGCGCCGTCTATGCCCCTGTGATTCATGGGCTACAGTGATCCTCCCTTCCCCGGGGTCTTCTCTGTTAGTGTTGGTGTGCCACAGGCCAATTTAGTGTCGGGTAGACCCGATATATGTACGATCTTGTTCATTATTAATAAAGTGGTGTTTGAGCGTAAATATGTGATTGTGTTACTTTACTTTGTCCCTAGGATATGTGGTTGTAAAGTCAGCTCGAGATGGGATCTTGAACATGAGATTGACTTTACATGTACACATGCCTTAAACTGTTCCTGGTTGAAGGGTAATCACTCGGGGACTTTGATTACCTATTAAACCAGTACACATGATGTGTCAGTGACCAGTCTCATGGTCATTGGTGCGGGGCACCAACACATATGTGTTGGTGTATGTCCTTGGAGGATGTGCACTGAACTGATCTGCTATTGGATTTTCAGATGGTTGATTATACCTAATGTCAACTGAAGATCCAACTGTCTCAGTAGCATCGTTGGTCCTTTGACCTGAGACATTGATTGGATCTTACACGAGGACTGGAATGGTTTAATTACTTGGCTAAGTGACTTTAACCATAAGTCATGAGTTGTCGAGTCGTTAACCACTCCAGGATATGTGTGAAGATCGTCAATGGTCAAGAAGGGATCGCTCACTGTCGGGTATATATCAGACAGTTAATGGGTCATGACATTGACGCTCCGTTAAACCCCTGGCCAGGGTCGTGTGAGTTCGTTTAGAACGGACGTCATACACTTTAAGGAGGTCATAGTCAAATGGCACGATCATGTGGTTTGACAGAAACCGTACCCTCGATCGTACCAGACTCATAGAAGGAGCGAGGGATTATATCGATGCGGTAACTGTGAACTTACAGGTACCAGACAGGCTGGTTTAAACCCGGCATCTTCTAGGATCACGCGGATTTGCTTGACCCAACATGATCGAAGGTTCGGAATGAATTAAACTATTATTCGGCTCTTGTAGAAGCGAATAATACGTTTAATTTACTTCTAATTGGGAATTAGAAGTTAATGGGCCTTAAACTAGAGTGACTAAGGGCCTAGAGGATCACACACAATGGATTCTTGGGTGACGGAGTATTATTGTACAAGTGTATGTATTAATTCCCTTTAATTCCTTTTGGAAAGGAGTGTAAATGGGGCTTAATACATATGTATAATAATGGAAATGTTATATATACAATTTTGATCTTTTGGAGGTCTTTAGAAAAAGGTCCAAAACTCTATATATAGATCCTACGTGAAGCTCATTCGAGCTTCTTCTTCCAACTCGATCTTAGGCTAAGCAGGCATTAAGGCTTAAGAGGAGGATTAGCTCCTCCCTCTTGCTCTCTTTCTACAGAAGGTGAAAAAGGGCCGGGGAAGGTCGTGCCGGGGAGGTACCGTCGCTGCGTAAGGGTCCGTGTGGATCTGCTCTAGAGGTCGTACAGTTGTGCGGCTTGATATTCTGCATCGGGCATCGCGAACAGCGTCGTTCCGCGCAAGGTAAAACACGCAACCCGTAACTGGGGTCTTAGAAATACCGATTAGAGCACAGATTAAGCTTTCCATAACACCGGGATCGGGCAAATGAATTTTTGTTATCCGCTGCGTCGCCCGTAGGTGCTGTGCGAAACCTTACATTCTCTTCCGATTGAATGTTAGAAGTTTCACCGTCGGAGGTGCATCCATGTGTATGTCCCTGCGACCCGTTTTGGGCCGCCCTCTGCATCCCTCCCCCCTCTGTTCTTGACTATGAATAGAGGTAAGTGAGGTCGTCCCCATATTTCTTGTTACTGTTTTCTAACCGTCGCCCGGTGAGTACATGACCAACCTGTTAATGTTCGCCCGTAGGGACATATGTATATCTCCGAACATTGACATTAATCTGCTCACTGTGCAAGGTTTCCCCATTGTGCCGCTGTGCCGTTTTATTAGTAAAATCCGGTGACCCGGGGAGGGGAAACATTCCCCTGATTTCTCAGTCTAATCGCTCAGTCCGCAGGAGCCCATTCGTCAATAATGGATCTCCGAAAGACCAACGAGTGCACAGAAATTGGGTTAATCCCAACACTCCAAATCCACAGCCCCTAGTGGGCCTTGTGGTGGCTGTGAGACGAGTGCCCCTCGTAGGCTGGCCCTCGGGGTTTTCCCTCTCTATCGGTCATCCCGACTTAGACGTGGTACCGACTCGGGTCGCGTGCCCCTCGTAGGCTAGCCCTTGGGGTCTTTGCTCCCACTATGAGTTACGCCATCTGTCTACTTTCTACCCACGGACTCGGTGCCCCTAGTAGGCTAGCCCTCGGGGTTCTCCTATCCGTCTAGCTTTGCCGGCCGCCGTTGTGCCACCTAGCCTTTAGGGGTTGCTTCGCTACGTGAGTATTCCCCGCTTCTCCCCGACAATCCTCCGGGATGGGGAGATGCTGCCGAAATTTCGGCTCGAACGAGTTTTACTCGGAATGATCGCCGCGCTCGAGTATGAACCTCGCGCGAGCCTATGACTCGACTTCCGGATGGCCCGGGGTCGATCCGTTGAACAACTGACTTAATAAACTTTCAAAATCTTCCAAAAATGTTTTAACAAGTCCAAAATAAATCAATAAAACCTCAGTTTCTGTGAAGCGGGGCTAAATCGGCGCCACCGTCACCCGGCGTGCCTTAATACGGCGCGCCCAAATCCGGCGCGCCCCAATTCGGCGTGCCAATAAAAAGGCCGCGCCATTTTAATTCTCCCCCTTCAACCACATTTTTCCGCGCCGTTTTAATTCTCCCCTCCACGTTTTGCCGCGCCGTTTTAAGCTTTTACCCACGCTTATCGCGCCGTTTCAAGTCCTATACCTACACGTACCGCGCCGGTTTCATTCCGAATCTTGTCGTTGTGCCGTCTCGATCCCCTCCTCGCCTCTGGGGTGGTTTCCAATGTTAATAACAGAACTAAATAAACCTTTTAATTAATAAATTGAATAAATTAGATTGTTTAAGCTTGAATTAATTAATTTCATATCTTTATCGTTATGCTTTAGTCTAAGCATTCATGTCGCATCAATGCATGTCTGAGTGTACAGACCCTCAGTATATCAAATGGCACTGACGGAAAGCCGGGCTACGCCCGACAGGAAGCGTTGCCACGTGTGATAGTGGTCTTCGGGTCTGAGTCCTCTGCCACGTACTGAGGATCCGCCCTAATAAACCGTGTGTAATAAATCATAATATCCTACATTATCATTCGCATCCTCTGCATCCTTTATTCTGGCCTCGATAGCCCATTATCTCGCTAATTAATCAAAGGTCTTCCCTCCTTGTGGGAGATGTAATTAACGCCATAGTCTTTATGGTATGGCCGACTGCTGGTCCCGACCAAACCTCACTCTCGCCCGACACAGGTCAGAATGAGCGCACAATAAACTTGTCACGTACGTGACTGGCACGCCCGCGCAGTCAATCAGTCAGTTAATTACCAGTTAGTTAATTGGTCGATCGACACGTGAAATAAACTAAATAAAATAAAATAAAAAAAATAAAATTGAACGAGCATGGGCAAGAGATTCCCGTCGCAAACAGTATTCTGGGTACAATCAGGTGGCTATCTACCCAGAAGATCAAGAAAAAACCACATTTACATGTCCCTACGGAACATTTGCTTTTCGGAGAATGCCCTTTGGATTATGTAATGCGCCTGCCACATTTCAAAGATGCATGTTAGCAATTTTTTCTGACATGGTGGATAACTTTTTAGAAATTTTCATGGATGATTTCTCCATTTTTGAGGACACATTTGATTCCTGCCTTGATCACTTAGTCAAAGTAATGAAGAGATGCATTGACACTAATCTTGTCCTCAGTTGGGAAAGAGTCATTTCATGGTTAAAGAAGGCATTACTCTGGGGCATATAGTGTTGGCAAGAGGAATTGAGGTAGATAAAGCCAAGGTTGAGCTCATTGCCAAACTGCCACCACATACCTCAGTAAAACAAATCCGATCATTCCAGGGTCATGCTGGCTTCTATCACCGGTTCATCCAAGACTTCTCCAAAGTTGCTAAACCTCTCACTAATCTGCTCGCTAAGGAAGTCCCATTCCATCTTGACCAATCATGTCTTGGGGCTTTTGAATCGTTGAAAATGGCATTCACCGATGCCCCAATCTTGCAAACTCCCAATTGGTCATTGTCTTTTGAAATTATGTGTGATGCCTCAGATTATGCTTTAGGTGCTGTTTTGGGACAAAGGGTAGACAAAAAGCCTGTGGTGATTTACTATGTGAGTCACACACTCGCTGATGCCCAACTTAGGTACACCACAACAGAAAAGGAGTTACTTACTGTTGTCTTTGCCCTTGAAACGTTTCGATCCTATCTGCTAGGGGACAAAGTCATTGTGTTTTCTGACCACTCAGCGCTTAGACACCTTCTGTCTAAAAAGGATGCCAAATCAAGGTTGATTAGATGGATCATGTTACTATAGGAATTTGATTTGGAGATTCGGGATAAAAAAGGAAGTGAAAATATTATTGCAGATCACTTGTCCCGGATTATAACATCAGACACCACACCCTTACAGGACTCATTTCCAGATGAGCATCTCCTTAGTGTATCCCACATTTCACCGCCATGGTATGCACACATTGTAAATTACTTAGCTGTGGGAAAAATTCTTGAAGGTTGGTCCAAACAAGAAAAAGATCATTTCTTTGTTAAGCTCAAGTACTTCTTTTGGGAAGACCTTGAGCTATTCCATTTAGGACCAGACCAAATCATTCGGAGGTGTGTCCCTGAGGGTGAGCAACATAGCATTCTGACATTTTGTCACACCTTATCTTGTGGGGGGCATTTTTCAGGTAAGGAAATGGCAGCCAAGGTTTTACATAGTGGGTTCTACTGGCCCACATTATTCAAAGATGCATTCATATTTTGTAAATCTTGTGAGCGCTGTCAGGCTGTGGGAAACATGTCACGCAGGGACATGATGCCTTTAAACCCTATCCTGGTTGTGGAAATTTTTGATGTATGGAGAATTGACTTCATGGGACCGTTTCCACCATCTTTTGGTCATGAGTACATTTTAGTGGCGGTGGATTACGTATATAAGTGGATAGAAGCTATATCCACGAGGACTAATGATCACAAAATTGTCATGAAATTTGTTCATAAGAACATTTTCTCTCAGTTTGGGTGTCCCAGGGCTATCATTAGTGATGGGGGTTCACATTTCATCCATTCTCAATTCTAGACTTTACTTAGGAAGTATGGGATAACACATAAGATTGTTACCCCCTACCATCCCCAAACTAGTGGCCAGGTGGAGGTTTCTAATAGGGAGATCAAGAACATTTTGTAAAAGTCTGTTAGGCCCAATAGGAAAGATTGTTCAGAAAGATTAGATGATGCTTTATGGGCCTATCGGACCGCCTACAAAACTCCAATTGGCATGTCCCCTTATAGACTAGTTTTTGGAAAGCCATGTCATTTGCCAGTTGAATTGGAACATAGGGCCTATTGGGTAATCCAACAATTCAATCTTGATTCAGCACAGGCTAGTTCCCATAGAGCCCTTCAACTGAATGAGTTAGAGGAACTTCGCAATGAGGCCTATGAGAACTCTAGGATTTATAAAGCCCAGACTAAAGCATTCCATGATAAACACATTTCACAAAAAACTTTTCAAATCAACCAAAAGGTCTGGCTTTTTAACTCTAGACTACGATTATTCCCTGGCAAATTGAAATCCCGATGGGATGGACCATATGTGATAATTAAAATATTTGACCATGGGGCAGTAACAATTCTCGATCCTAAAATTGGTCAAACTTTCACTGTCAATGGTCAACGTTTGAAACCTTACATTGAAAATCTCCCAATGCTGCAGGAGGACTCTCTCAGGCTGAGTGACCCATTGTGAGCTCTATTGCGTCTGGCTAAAGACGTAAAATTTAGCGCTCGTTGGGAGGCAACCCAATTATTCTTTCTCTTCTCAATATATATATATATATATATATATATATATATATAATGTTTGCTTGATTTTCTTATTTTGTTTAAGGAGCATGGAGCATGGAGCAGTATTTCTTTGCAGATGGCACCTCTTTCTCAAGTTGTATCTATCCTTCCCACAACTTTTTCATGACTTTACTTCATTTTTACTCATGCCATTAAGGACAATGTCACATAAGTTGGGGGGTAGCTTGAGCTCTAATTTTCTTAAAAATGCTTGCAACCTTTCATCACACCCCTAACAAGTGCTTCATGTGCATACTTCATGATGAGAAAAATTTTTTAGAATGACAGGGCTTAGAGTCTTACTTATGAGAGTAGCAAGTTAAAGGGGTGAATTAATTGGTTATGTCTTTAGCCGTTTCCTAAGAATACACCTGAAAATTCTATTGAACTTGCACACAATTACACAATAACAAGGTTAGTGGATGACAAACATTAGGATGATGGGAATTTTACTTGACACTTAGGTGATGATTGATATTATGCCAATTCGTTGAAAGTAATTGTGAGGAAAAAGTTACCTGTCAAAAAAAAAACATGAAAAATGCCCCTGAACTTAGTAACCAGGCATGCTTCTCCTAAGGCAAGAGTTGAGGTTCGCGTCAAACGGCGAAGGGATGTGCAGCACCATGTGTCAAAAAAAAGAGAAAGAAAAAAATAGAATGAATAAATAGACAGAGTGAAGCTACCTGTAATTCGAGAGCTTAATTCGAGATGTGGGCAGAATTGAAAGTCATCTTAAAGTGAAAGGTAGAAGACTCATTCATCTAGATTGTTGGGTAATCACTAGTCAAGTTATATCACTCTTACACAAAGGGATATTTAATTTTGAGTGTATCCTGAGGAAAGGTCTAAACACATGGACTGATGAAATTTGTACCGAATACATTATACTTGAACTTGTAATACTCCAAAGTCTAAATCATTATGCATAATGTTCTTACCATGAACTGTGACACATGAGTGTTTGCTAGTCCTAATTTTATAATTATTTACATTGCTAAGGGACTAGCAATGTTCAAGTTGGGGGGTGTGATAAGTGTCCATTTTCTATAGTAATTCATCGCATGTACACCATTTTATGTGCATATAATAAGGTAATTATGCCTATTTCACAGTTAACCTCAACTCGCATTTAAATTGAAACTTTCACATAAATTGATTAATTTGGTGATACTGTTTAATAAATTGAAGTTGAGGGTCATGGGCATTAATTCTCCATTGCATAACTATGAGCATTTGAGATTTATGTGCACATTATGATAATTTTTATGGACTAGATTATAATTATGTGTGTGCAGGACACCGAAGGTAATTATAAAAGAAGCCGGGGGAAAAACTGTCATCACCACTTTGACCAAGTACAATAAAGAATTCAAAATATTTTAGTTGGAGGGAAAAGAAAGTTCAAATTTTGAATTCAAAGTTTGAAAAAGAGGAATTCAAAGTTTAAGTTTGAAAAGGAGGAAAAGGACATTCAAAGTTTGAAATAAAGGAGAGACATGATGAGCCTTGGGAAATGGGGTGCCCAAAGTCCAAGAAAGGGGCTGCCCACCTCCTTTTTATTTTTCCCATACATCATCTTATGCCTAAATCTCAGACATCCATCTCCTTTTGATACAATCTCCACCCTCCATTGACCCAACTTTTCTTATAAATAGCCCATGACAAGGAGGAGATGGGGAGTTCTTCTTTTGGGAATTCTCTCTCTCTCCCACGTTCACCTTAGGCGCCAGTTTCTCCCCCTTCTGCTCATATTCTCCTCATATATTCTTCATGAAAGTTCTTTATTTTTAAATTCTCTACAATGTCTTCTTCTTCGTCATCTTCTAATTCTCTCTAGTTTTTAAGTTATTTATTATGTTTCACGGTGCTATCCTGTTCATCTACGAATCCGTTTTCCTCTCTGTTCTTCTCATTATTTCTCAATCTTCCTTCCATTTTCTCCTCCTGCTATCTTCATGAACGTTCTTTGTTTTTAAATGTTCTACAGTTTCTTCTTCTATCTCATCTTCTAATTCTTTCAGGTGTTTAAGTTATTCCCCATTTTTCACATTGCTGTCTTATGAGTTTACTATTCATACAAAGTGCTAGAATCTGTTATTCCTTCATTTGGAAGCCTTTATTCTCTTCTTTTCTTTCTGAGTTCTTCATAAAAATTCTTTCACTTTTTCTCCTCTTCAACTTCTTCTTCTTGGGCATCACCTAATTCATCTTGGTTTCAAAATTATTCACCCTCCAAAAGTGGCTTCAACGACGAAGGTGACTTCCTCCCGACGTAGACGATATCTTCCGCAAGGTGGTTCGTGATCCAAGGCCAAGAGAGGACGGTGCCGTCATCACCATTGCTGCTACATTTTCACATCTCATGCTCCTCTTGTTGTTATTACTTTTGTGTTATTTTACTTCATTATAATCTTGTCACCTCTTTGTTGTAAGTTTATCTTGCACTTCATGTACTCTTTTTTTTAAGTTAATGAAGAGAGTTGTTCTTTTGATCTAGTTCTTAATCTTCTTCCCTCTCTAGCCCCTTCTTCTATCTCTTCTTTTCACTTCATGCAATTAATTTCTATAGCATAGGTGCATAATCATAGGTGTTTTTAATTAAGTGTTTAGTTTGTTCTTCATTTCACTATTTTCTTTAAGCAAAGTAAAATCACAAGTGTTTTCTAAAGGACTCCAAAGTTTTTAAGTCTAAAAATCTCTTCTTCTCTATGGATTCGACCCTTCTCGCCACCCTATTACGTCTTACTTTCATCTAGTGCGAGTTTAAAATTTTAAGATTGATACGCATGTTTTAAACGATGAACTTTCGTGTTATCAGTGGGGCTTCCCCGCACATTGTGAGTTCCTACAGAAAGTCATTTCTGAGCGAGCCGTGCGTAAGGCCTTGGACTGCGAGTCCAATTGCCCAGCCTGGGGCTGGAGGTTTCCTACTTTTCCCTGTAATGGGGAATCGACGTGGCGACTTGTGAGCTACCTTGGGAATCATGCTTCTGTGCTTTCCGCGTGGGCCATGTGTGTGGCCTTGGACTGTGAGTCCAGTCACCCAGCCTGGGGCTGAAGGTCTCTTGAGTTCCCTTTTGAGGGGATGGTCTCGGCGGCTCGTGAGCTACCTCGATATTCGTGCTACCGTAGTTTTAGACCTAGGGATTAGACTAGATTAACGGCATTATGTCGTTACGTACGACGGTCTTGACTCCGAGTCTTGTGACTCAAGGACCGTTGGATTTAGTGAGTCTAGAGGACTATCCAGAGTCTAGTGGCTCGACGCCGCTTGGTTCTTCTCGACTTTAGTGCAGGGTGCGTGTGTATTTCTCAGAGTCCTCCTCGGAGAGTGGTCACATCAGTGACTCCCTACTAGTCGTAGCCTTCTGACACGCGTGTGGTCCCATCAAGGAGTGGTGGCGAGGCTTTACCCGAGAGAGACGGCTTTAGGCTGGTTGCCGTGGGCCTCCTACTATGGCAGCTCGAGTCCGGGCCGGGAGGAATACCAGCTAGAGGGCCTGACATATCACAGTCAGTTAGTGTGTGCACACGTGGTCGGGGACTTTAGACGCGTGCTGAAGAGCACGACCCCACCTAGACCCTTGTTCTGTGGTTACTTGTACGGTGTTCTTAGTCTCCGCCAGGGGCATTGTAGGGAGACACCTGAGACGCGGACTAAGTCGTCAGTGGACGCATCCAGCTTTGCTTCTAGTGATAGGTACTCCTGTCACGTGAGACGTGACTCTCCTATTTCCGAGATCTGTTTCCGGTCTGCAAGACGTGGCTTCTAGACCGTTCCAGTGTGCTTTCCCGAGGTGGTGGCCAGGGGTGCTCGGTGGGGTCACCAAGGCCTCGTCGTGCCAGTGTGGGACTGTGCAATCCCAGTTAGTCGTGCCTGTGTGGGCAGGCTTCTGCGGCAGGGTTGCCGTGAGTGTTTCCTCGGTAGGCCTGGTGTCAGAGTGGTCTGGTTCCCGATTGTGAGATTGGATTTCTCTTTCTGCTTGCCCGGTACAATAGGAGTAGCTGTAGTGCCGAGTTTTGACCGGCCACCGGTTCGCTGTTCCTACTATAGTTGTGGTTGTTTTCCTTTCTGCTACCGCCGTTCTTCACGGTTGGGGTTCCGCGGGATCCCTACTGAGCCAATGACAGGAGGCTCACCCCTGCTTTTCAGGTGCAGCGGTTCTCCCTCGAGGCTCGAGGGTGCTGTTCGGAGGTTCTTAGTTGCCAGCTTGTCGGGCCGAGTGTTCACTCGGTGTTGGTTACGTTTCCTGCATTAGACTGTACTTTTTGTTGGACTGGACTCTACTGTTGTAGTTTGTTTATTTATTTCTATTAATTTTTTAATTGTCCTACTTTATTTCATATTTCTTTGTACCTCCACACTCCTTTTAGCCCGTCCGAGCCCTCTCGACTCGTGGGCGGCGGGCCAGGATTCGAATGGTATCGGGCTCTCCCGGTATCCGGATCTTGGGTCGTTATAGTGGTCTAGGCAGGAGAAGGATCGATTCTTTTCGAAGGTTAAGCACTATTTTTGGGAGGACCCAGAGCTGTTTCACATGGGTCCAGATCAAATAATTTTAAACTTTTGTCATAATCTCGCTTGTGGGGGACATTTTTCTGGAAAGAAGGCTACGGCTAAAATATTACAAAGTGGATTCTAGTGGCCCACATTGTTTAAAGATGCTTATGAATTTTCAAAAACATGTTTATGGTGTCAAGCAGTGGGTAACAATTCAAAAAGGGAGATGATGCCGCTTAATCCCATTCTAGTAGTCGAAATCTTTGATGTTTGGGGAATAGACTTTATGGGACCATTTCCACCTTCATTTGAAAATGAATACATCTTGGTGGCGGTCGACTATGTTTCGAAATGGATAGAAGCTGTTGCCACTAGGACTAATGATCACAAGGTGGTGATGAAGTTTATAAAGAAGAACATCTTTTCTAGATTTGGGTGTCCTAGAGCTATCATTAGTGATGGGGGTTCTCATTTCATAAACTTTCAATTCTGAGCTTTGCTTCGCAAATATGGCATTACTCATAAGCTTGCTACCCCCTATCACCCCCAAACCAGTGGCCAGGTTGAAGTGTCCAATAGGGAGATTAAAAATATTCTGCATAAAATAGTTAGGACGGATAGGAAAGACTGGTCCGAGAGACTAGATGATGCATTATGGGCCTATAGAACTGCATATAAAACTCCCATTGGCATGTCTCCTTGGAAAAGCCTGCCACTTACCTGTAGAGCTGGAACATAGAGCATATTGGGCGATTAAACAAGTCAATTTTGATCTCATTCAAGCTGGGTCCCAAAGAGCTCTACAACTCAATGAACTGGAGGAACTAAGAAATGAAGCCTATAAAAATTTTAAGATTTATAAAGCTAAAACCAAGAAATTTCATGATAAGAATATTCACAGAAAAACTTTTTCTGTTAATCAAAAGGTTTGGCTTTTTAATTCTGGGCTATGCTTGTTCCCTGGTAAGTTAAAATCCAGATGGGATGGACCATTTGTGGTTGTTAAGACTTTTGACCATGGTGCTGTTAAAATTTTGAATCTGACTAATGGTCACATTTTCACTGTTAACGATCAAGGATTGAAACCTTATTTCGAAAATGATCAGTGGTCGAAGGAATCCATTGTTCTAAGTGATCTAGAATAAAAATCTTCGTGAGCTTTCATGCGTCTGGCTGAAGATGAAAAACTTAGCGCTTCTAGGAGGCAACCCAATGTTTTGTTATTTAATATTTTATTTTTTAGTGTGTTTTTAGTGGTCAGGTAAAGTGAAGGAGCCATCACATATCAATAATGGCACAATTCACCCCGCTTACCAGTTTGTATCCTTCCATCTCAACTATATTCTCTGTCACATTATTCTATTGCTTTCTATTTGCATATGCCATTGAGGACAACCTCATTTAAGTTGGGGGGGGATTCTCAAATTTCCATGCACAACCTGATATCTTGCATTTCATATTGCTTTACATGAAAATGAAAAGGATGAAATCCCCATTTAAGTTTTCTTAATTCATGCTTAAATTTAAAGTAATTCTAGAATAGAAAAGACTAAGGAAAAGGATGAAGGAAAATTTATTCAAATCTAGTCATGGAAAATTGATTTAAGAATCTTTTTAAAGTTCATGTGCACTTTAGAAAAATAAAAATCACTTTGCACACTAATGACACAAACAGGACAAGCCTTGTGCTATTTTGGGTATGTTGTCTGATATTCTACACTTCTTGAGAAAAGATCTTTTATAAGCTTTCTGCCAAGTTATCTATTAAATTAGTGCAAAAGCACAATGAAAAAAAAGAGAAGAAAAAAAAAAAGAAACACCATGAAAAATACCCCGAATCTTAGTAACCAGGCCTATTTCACCTAACAAGTGTTGATGTTCGCGTCAAACGGAAAAGGGAACCTTGATCTGTGTAACTGGGCATGCTTCTCCTAAGGCAAGAGTTGAGGTTCGTGTTAAACAGTGAAGGGTAGTGTAGTATCATGTAAAAAGATACCAAAGGGACAAGGTAATGAGGCAGACAAAAAGCAAGTATACTTAATTCTCTGATTGAGAGGTGCAGGGTTGAAAGGCACTTGTTCGGAATATCAAATGGGGGATGCAATTGTCCTTTCTGTGGATTTAGTATTACACATACACAAGTGCTATTGAACTTTGATTTGACTTCTTGATCATGTACCTTAATTTTCAACATAAGGCTAGTATGCATTATCGATTCCGGATTCCTAATCTTTGGTTAATTCTATAAAGGAAGAGCTAGATATGAAAGTATGAACTTTTGTAAACTCTTGTTGGTCCTAAATTTTAATTTATTTACATTGCTAAGGGACTAGCAATGAGTAAGTTGAGGGGTGTGATAAGTGCTATATTTTGCATTATAATTTACATCACATTCATCACTTTTGAGCATTTAATGAACATAAGTTGTGCATTAATATGGACAAATCTCATTCTCACCATTAATTTGACTAGGCATGATTTTACTGTCAATTTTGAGTCAAGATTGCAGTGTAAGAAATATTTAGGAAAGTGCACAATTATTACAATTTGTTTGAAATTAAGAATATTGATTATTTTATATTTTCTAAATTTTCAGGAAATAGCGACCTGTGGGTCAGACGCCATTTTTGAAGATTTTTTATGAAAAAAAAGAAAGAGCGACTGTATAGACGGACGCTATTTCATTTGATGAAAATAAAGAAAAGAAGAAAAACTAAAAAATAAGAAGAATTAGCGATCGTTGCAGCAGGCGCAGTTTGTTTGGGAAAGAATGAGCGGCTATCCAAGCGGGCGCTCATTCATTTATGCGGGAAATTGAAGAAAAAATGGAAAAAGAATTAGCGCCCGTCCATACAGTCGCCATTTCCTAGATTTATAGAAAAAAGATAATGTCAAAAAGAGAAAATAAAGATTGGGCAACCGTTTGACCAGACGCTATTTTAATTTGCACCCACTGCCCTAGTCGCCATTTTCACAAGAGTTTGAAACGGAAACGGCTCGGCCCGATCGTAATTATCTTCTAATTTTGGGGCTTATCTCTTTTGTTTGAGGAAAGGAGGGCTCTAATCATGGCAAGATACCTATTTTGATCAAGCCTGGATTCTACAAAGTCAGATTTTGTACTAATCTGGAAAGTCACGATCGTGGGTTCTCTGCACCCTATACAAATTGCCTGAGAGCAACCAGAGGAGGATGTTAGCCTTTTTCTAAGCCTATTTTACATGCTTTTCTAGTTGTCTTTCAATTTACTTTCTTCTACAAACTTCTCCATTTTTAAGTTCTCTGTAATTTCTTCTTCTTCCTCTTCCTCTATATCTCCTATGTGTTCAACTTATTCTCAGTTTTTCAAATCACAGTTCTTCATTTTTTATTGTTCATCTTCTAGTTTTCACAGTTATTCTCTCCTAGTTTTTACATTCTTCTGATCCTCATCTCCCTCTGCGTTCTTCATCAATCTTCTTCATCTTCTCAAGCTCTTCAACTTTCTTTTCTTCCACATCTTCTAAATCTCTCTAGTTTTTAAGTTATTTTCTCTTTTCTTAATCTTTATTTTTAATTTAGTTTTACTATGTTTTTCTTCTTCCCGTAGCTTCCTCTCTCTCTCTGATTCACTCTCTTTTCACAACATACTCATGCACACATAATTTTTTTATTCTTCTTCTTCTATATACCTCTTCTTCCATATTTCTTCCCACATCCCTTTGGTGGATCTTCTTCCTTTGGTCCTCTCGGCGGCGTCTATCTCTATGGCGGGGCGGTTCACTCAAAGGCTTGGCAACAAGACGGCGACGTTATTCATCATCTTGGCTCTTATTTCTTCCCTTGTTCTTTTATTTCAAAGTTGTAATTTTCATTTTCATAGAATTGTACTAGTCACTTTCTTAGTAATAAAATTCATATTTTAGAATTTGTCTTTCTAATTCTCTTTCTATCTCCTTCCCAATTATCTTCTTTCACCCTCTCATATTCTTTAGATAGGTTTATTTTCATGCAAATTTATTTTCCTTTAGTTTAAAGCTCACTCAAAAATTCAATTTTCAAAACACAAGGATTTTCCAACTTGGTTAAAAGAACTTTTCTTCTCCATGGGATCGACTCGTTATTACCACTCTACTTAGATTTTAAATCTTTTTAGTGAGTGATTTCGGTAATTTTTAAAATTGTGGCACGGCTTTTTAACGACGAGAGTTAGTGGATATCAGATTCCCACTATGACGCCAAGCTAGTTGTACCCTAAAAATCCAAAAGTCTAGAAAGCACTTCGCGAACCTCATTTTCTGTCGACTAGATTGAACGCGGCCATCAGGTGACTGCTACTTTCTGATAGCGATCCTGGCGCGACCGCTTTTTGCCAGTTGATCCTTGCGTCTACCTATTCTTGTTCTACATCAACTCATCCTGATAGCGGTCATGACTTGAACGCTACCTCAAGAAAATGCTCCTCTTGAGACCGCGTTCTATCTAAATGTTGCCCAACCTGTGGGTTGACCCAAGGGTTGGTTATACTCTATTCCTGGATGGCTGAAACCCAACATCTTATTCAATAAGTTATTAATGAACTATGGAACAATGTAAATGTACCATTATGCTATCGGAATTCTTCCGTAGCGTAATGTCCAAATAATTCATCCTTGATCTCATGATTCTCTTTGATGCATTCTTACCTTGATTTTTATTATCATTAAACTATTGTTGAACTTGACATTATTGGCCTACATGTATATTTCTCGTTGAAGTAGCTTGATTTATAACTTGAAGATGCAAGAGCGGGCAAGGATAGTGTCCAAGGGCTCCACGCTAGGCCCCTCAATAGATGGCCGGAAACATGCTCTAAATCATGGGATATGATGAACATTGGCGTCACGTTGCGCTGGGAGTACTTTTTTTATAAACGGGTGAAATCCACGAGGTCTCATGTTTTGATTATTATATACTTGTTACATGACTTTCTAGTGCATAGCCTTTTAAGGTTATGAAAAGTACATTCTCGTTACATGCTAGTACATTCTCGCTAATGAAAGGCCATATTATAATCTTGCTTGATCTTGTTCTCATATCGTCTCATATCTCTACACTTATCTTGATATCTTGTTGTTACTTTGGTGTTATCGCATGTTTTATCGCATCTTACATTATTGCCTTTTTATAGAGCTAAAATTTTCATTACTTAAATTATGCCTTCATGTTGATACAAAGATACCTATTGGGTGAGTGCCCTCATTCCCTACTTTCCAATCTTTTTCAGGAGACTCTAGTGGGTCGGATTCGGACTATTCGAGTGGCGAATCCGAGAGTGATTGATGAACGAGTGAAGCCTAGATGGTGAAGAGTCATATTGTAATTTAAGTTCCTTCACTGTAATAGGCTGTGAAGTTGATCATGTTCTGACATCTTTTATTTTCTTGAGTCTAGTTAGGTCAAGAGAGTCAAAGTCAAGTATCAATTTGTAACCTTTGGTTTATTATTCAATAAGGTGAAGATTTTTAAGTACTTGGTATTGTGCATTCATCTTCTATGTGGATGTGTATAGCGCTCTGATTGTCTTGCTAGTTTGGGACTTTATTTGCCGACTATTTACGTTCCCGATTCAATTCCACTGCATATCTCGGGATGTGACAATTAAGTTGGTATCAGTGCCTATGCTTAGATAAGTTATAGGAAAATGTCAAGTTATAGGTTGTCCAAGGTTTAAGGACCCACACCTATGAACTAGGAAAAGAACTTTCAAACACATGTGAGATTGGGTAGAGCCCAGGATGAGATAGTTTATTTGGAAATTAACCCTTAGGTTAATCTCTATAACTTTAAAGAAAATAACTACCTATTTATTTTCTCAGGTACCACATTTTCCTAATGGCCGGTAACTGTGCAAATTGGGAAGCCATGCCACAAACCATCTAGGGTCTTACCTAGGCCCTACAGACAGTAGCTCAAGCTGGCGCGCACGCGGGCGTCAGTGACCTTCATCGTAACTTTCGGAGTATGAACCCTCCACCGTTCTCGGGTTCGTCCAACCTTGATGAGGCCGAGAACTGGATAGATGAAATGGATAGGATCTTTAATGTTATGCAATGCGTGGACAAGGAGAAAGTCCTCCTTGCCACCTTTCAACTTAATAAGGACGCTCGTACATGGTGGAAGGCCACCTCGATGCATCTACGTAGTGCTCAACCTACCTGGGAAGAGTTCCTTGAGATCTTCCGTGAAAATTATTTCTCTGAACATGTCCGCGAAAGGAAGGCTACGGAATTTGCCTCTCTATGGCAAGGCATGATGTATGTGGCCGAGTACGAACTACAATTTTAAGGCTAGCATCATATGCTCCACATTTAGTCGCTACGGAACTCCTCAAAGCCAATCGCTTTATGGACGACTTGAGGCCTGTCTTTGTTCAACAACTTGGGCCTCAAAATATCCGCACATATGCGGAGATGGTCCATCGAGTCCACTTATGTGAAAGGACCCTTGAGAAGGTCAAGAAATTCAAGGGTAAGGGAGTAGAATGTAGTTGGAAACATAATAAACGAGGAAGGAAAGAGGAGAAATTCAGCATCACGGGGTCTTATAAATCCCATGACAACAAGAAGAGGTCCCGTAATAGAAATGGCAACAACAACAACAAGAACAAGAAAGTCAAAGAAGAAGGGAAGCAAGTCATGATGGCTTGCACTTTCTGTGAGAAGTTCGGTCATTCGGTCGAAGTGTGCTAGAAGCGCCTCGGCGCTTGTCTTCGCTGTGGAAGTCGAGAGCATCGCATGCTAGATTGCCCCCTTATGAAAGATCAACCTTCTAGCAACGATGGTGGACGCAGGCGGCATGCTCGTTTAAATGTCGTGATGGATGATGAAGCTCCAAAGGATGATGGTCTAATGGAAGGTACCATCCAAATTTATTCGCATCCTGCTTTTGTATTATTTGATACTGGTGCTACTCATTCTTTTATCTCTACCGCTTTTGCTACAACTCTACTAGTTTTATCGATTCCTTTACCTTCGGACCTAGCTATTACCACACCTTTAGGTTTCTGGAACCGAGCTCAAAACTCATTATCCTAATAGTGAACTAACTATAGAAGGTCACAATCTCCTTGCAAATCTTGTATGCCTTGATATGGAAGGTTACGATGCCATCTTAGGTGTAGATTGGTTATGTGATCATTATGCAAACATCAATTGTCGCAATAGGAGAATTTCCTTCCACAAATCAGATCTTCCAAGATTCTCTTTCCTTGGCATCAAATATAGGAAGCATCCTATCCTTATTTCTTCTCTTCACGCCTGCAAACTTATCTCGCAAGGTTGTGAAGCTTTCCTTCCTTCAATAGTAATCACTGAGTCTAAGGAAATTATTCTTGAAGAAATTCCTATTGTGAGAGACTATCCTGATGTCTTCCCTTCCGAACTCCCTAGTTTACTACCCACATGGAAAGTAAACTTCTCCATCAAACTTATCCCAGGAGCAGCACCTGTTTCAAAAGCTCCTTACAGGATGTCCCCCACAGAACTTAAGGAGTTGAAGAAGCAACTTCAAGAGTTGTTGGAGAAAGGCTTTATTAGACCAAGCACGTCCCCTTGGGGTGCGCCAGTCCTATTTGTCAGGAAGAGGGATGGATCTCTCAGATTGTGTATCGATTACCGACAGTTAAATCAACTCACCATAAAGAACAAGTATCCACTATCACATATCGACGAGCTGTTCGACCAGATCTCTGGTGTGGAATATTTCTCAAAGATAGACCTTAGGTCTGATTATCATCAGCTGCGGATCAAAGAAGAAGATATTTCCAAAACTACTTTCCGTAGTAGATATGGGCACTATGAGTTCGTGGTGATGCCGCTTGGGTTAACCAACGCCCCTGTAGCTCTTATGCAACTTATAAATAATGTCTCCAGGCCCTATCTCGACCGGTTCGTGGTCATTTTCATTGATAACATTCTAATATATTCCAAGACCCGGGAAGAGTATGAAGAGCATTTAAGAGTAACTTTACAAATATTAAGAGAGCATCAACTCTATGCGAAGCTCAACAAATGTGAGTTCTGGCTAAAGGAGGTTTCATTCCTTGGCCACATTATTTCAAAGGAAGGTATCGCTGTAGAGCCTTCAAAGGTCGAAGCAGTCAAGAATTAGAGCCGACCGACAACTATATCTGGAATAAGGAGTTTTCTTGGTTTGGCTGGCTACTATCGATGGTTTATCAAAGATTGCCGTACCTCTGACCAGGCTTACAAGAAAGGAAAACCCCTATATATGGTCGGAGGATTGTGAAAAGAGTTTTTGAAATCTTAAAGAACATCTTACTACTGCCCCTATACTAGCACTACCTGCTGAAGGTGGTGGTTTTGAAGTCTATGCAGATGCATCAGGCATTGGCCTTGGTTGTGTCATAATGTAGAATGGTAAGGTGATTTTTTATGCTTCGAGACAATTGAAGCGTCACGAGTGTTGACACCCGTTTTTAGACCACAAGTTGCATCATTTCTCTTATTCATCATTTTGATGTCCCGAATTACCCGTTATTTTGGAGCCTTCCTTGGATAGATTTCGAGCCCATTTCATTATTCCCTATCCTTTGGACTTCGGAGATCATGATTTCTTAGAGTCCTGGGGCTTATTTTATCAACTTCTGGCCTTCCAAGTTGACTTGCGGCCCATTTAGGTCGACTTCCATCAAGCATTCGGCCCCTTTCGCTACGCAGTCCTGAACGCGGCCCTTTTTCATCCCCTTCTATTCCTCTGTTCATTAGGTGCCCTTCACAAAAGTTTTTCATATTTTAAAGCCCTAGATTGTCTTCTTCTACACCATTAGCCAGTTCTCCACCGATTTCAAGTTATTTGCATTTTTCTGGCAGTAGATATTTTAATCTCCGTCCCCGCCCCAAACTAATAAATAGACATGCATGAATATGCAATGTAAACAATGAAAACAAGGGACGATAGAGAATAGAAAACTAACTGTGATCGCCACCAAGGTTCTACAGCACCAAGAGGATGAAGAAAGCCATGCAACAGTGCTGTGTACCTTGAAAAAGATGGAAGAAGATGTGGCCCGAAGACAAATCGTTACAACGTGTGATCGCGCTTGAAAGGGGATGCGGGAACCGATCGTGGTGCACCTCCTCACCTTCCAACCGGCTGGAAAGCAAGGGCCTCACGTCCAAATGTACTCTCCTACAAAACAAAGACAAACAACAAGAAAAACCCATTAGAATGTAAAAGTGTAGCATATGTCCCAATGTGGTAAAACAGCACGAAAGAAAGGGGGAGAATGCACCGGGGGAGGGTTTTTAACCCCTATAAATGGGTGCAAACAAAAGGTGGGTGTGTTGTGCATGCATGGGATTTGACATCACAAGAAATGATGGAGAGAATAAGGAGAAAAGTGTTATGCAAAACGGACAAAAATGCAGAAGCAGTGCGACTGTGATAATTTTGAAAAAGTAGGAGAGAAGAACTAAGGATTGGAGCAATGAAAATGAGCCCAAATAGATGGAAACAAAAGTGTATACTTCCCTCTTTGATGTGGGGTCGAAGTTGTGAGTAGACAATCCGGCATGGCTTCGCCCCGAGTCGAAGAAGAGCCCCCCTACGCGAAGGTCGCACAGGGTCCATTATATAGAAGATGCAGAAACCCGAAACTTTCTCCCTCGATTCCAAAGGATAGAGACCACTATATCTTGAGATCTATGGATCAATCTAGAGATAATAGTTAAGATAAGTGCTAGGAATAAATGGGAATCTATTTGGTGGAAGGATCTGGAAGATATTCGTGCCGCAAGAAGGGCCCGGAGCCTAATTTGGAAGAATTTGTTGCACAAAAATGCGTAAACCCAATACTTGCGTCCACGATTCCCGCGGATATACTCCACTAAAATTCAAGTTCTATGGCTTAAACTCGAGATAATAGTAAGGGGAAGAGATAGAAACAAATGGGAGTTGATTTGGTGGAATATTCGAGAAGATAGAGCCCTAACAAGGAGACCCCGGCATGCACAAATCGACCAGAGAGTTCAACGGTGAAGAAATCAGAGTTCAGGATCATCTGGACTCTCTGGGGAAGCAACGGTCTATCGCGCGGCTGCTTCATGAAGAAAACGGTCTAGGGAGGACCGCCAAAGGGACCCAAACGGTCATGGGATGGACCGCCTGGCGACTGGGGGCGATCGGGAGACTTCTGGCACAAAAATTGAAGAAACGGACTTCCGGAGACCATTTTTTGATAATAGCGGTCTCAAGAAGACCGTCATTTGACCTTTTCAAAATAATTAAAATAAAATAAAAATTAAAAAATTAAAAAAGGTACTCTTCATGGCGGTCAACTGTTGACTGCCACCTCAAGGTAGCGGTCAAAAGTTGACCGCCACTTCTAGGTAGCGGTCAACAGTTGACCGCTATCTTGGGGTGGCTGCCAGGCTCGCCCGACTTTAGAAATTAGAGAATATCTCGAAAAGGTGCAAAATTAGTGAAAGTGGTCGAAGAAGAAATTGTACCTAACAAAAAATTGAACAACTTTCATGAAGAGAGCAAGATGAGAAGACGAGCAAAAGAGGGAGAAAATGGGGGGAGAACAGAGAAAAATGATGGGACTTGAAAACAGTGGAGAACTGGCTAATGGTGTAGAAGAAGAAATTGTAGAACTTAAAAAATGAACAACTTTGGTGAAGGACACTTAATGAATAGAGGAACATAAGGGGATGAAAAAGGGTTTTGTTCAACTTTGCGCAACAAAAGGGGCCGAATGCTTGATGGAAGTCGACCTAAATGGGCTGTAAGTTGATAAAATAAGTCCCATGGCTCTAAGAAATCATGATCTCTAAGGCTCAAAGGCTAGGGAACAATGAAATGGGTTCGAAATCCATCCAAGGCAGGCTCTAAAATAATGAGTAATTCAGGGCATCAAAATGATGAATAAGAGAAATGACGCAACTTGCGGGCTAAAAATGGGTGTCAACAGATGCCCCTCCTTGATGTTCGATTTGCAAGGGAACGAGCGAAAGCGATGCAAAGGTTGAATGGAAAGGAGATGGAGCAAAAGCGACAGTGACGTGAAATGGAGATGAAGTAGAGATAAAGTGGAGAGAACTGAAAAGCGGGCATCAAGGTAAAAGACACCCGTCATAACCAACAAGCGACAGGAATTCTCCCGAAAATGCGGAACTAACCACCCGGAATGGCTGACGCGGATGAGACATGTCTAGATAACTAAACTAACTAAAGGAGGAAAAGGAAACACGACCAGCCTCATTGGGGACACAATACAGGGACAATGAGGGGATCAGAAGAACACAGCTGAAAACCTGAAAAAGAGAAATAAAACTGAGATAAAATCTAGACAGGAATCACGTTGGCCAACCATACCAAGCGGGAAGATTAGAGAAATCGCTCAAATTCAGAGTGGAATGTGGATCTCTTATCCAAGAGAAATTAAGGACAATCAACCATTGCTAAGGAGAAACTTTGAACGGATCACGAGACATGAGTGCTCAAAAATGACATGATGCATGCTGGTCTAAAATAAAGAAATCATCAAAACGAATGCAAAGAAAGATAAAATAGAAAGTACTCAAGGATAATATTGCAAGACTGAGCAAGATGGGGTCAAGAGTCTTCTTGCAACCACGGCGTGCGAGACAGACTCCATCGTCCCCCACCCGGCTCAACCGAGCAGCCTATCCAACGATTAACCATATGCTCCTAGATTATCATCGTTTTTGTTAAAGGGGAACATCAGATCTCAGAACACACGGATAACCAGCCGGTCCTTGAGAGGCTATAATAATGTAGATACCATATAGCAATGCAACAATGAGAAGGGATAGAGAAAGTCATACCTGACTTACCTGCCAAGCGAAGCGGTATTTTTTGGATTTTTGATTATAAGACACAAGCACAACAATATAAGCACGGAGATGAACATAACATAACATAACATAACATAATGAATGAAATATAACATAATAAAGATGAACAAAATGTAGTGAAAATGAACTGAACAGAATATAACAACATAACAAACACCATAAGAATAAACAGCAAGCGTGCGCGGGATTGAAGACACGGTGGGGCAAGATAACACAATGCGGTGGGACAAAGACACGTGGGACGACAACAACACAACACGGTGGGACAGCACATGCGGTGGGACAAGAACATGGTGGGACAAAAATATGACAAACACGAAGGGACAAAACAACACGTGTGATGACATGGAGGGACAAAATAACACGCGTGACGACATGGAGGGACATAGACACGTGTGACAAGGACACGGTGGGACAAAAGACATGACAAATATGCTCTTCAATCAAAGCCCAAGACCATATGAAGCAGAACCGCCACGTTCATAATCGTGAGGTAATGCCCTCTCATGGAGATATGACGAAGTGAGGTAATTAAAAGCTGAGAAGGACATGAGCTTCAGGAAATCGTGCCATTCATGTTGGTCCTGTAGGGGTATGCCCCGAAGAGGTTGTAATATTTTCCTACAGTTATTCTTTAATAAAAACAACCTCCTAGTGGTCTCTTTACACCTCTAGGCAGGTCTTTGAAGAAAAAAAAAAGCTTCAGGAAATCGAGAGACAAGATTGGAGAAGAGAACAGATCAGAAGATATGAACAGGAGACAGAGCAAATGATGAAGAGCAAGGAAGCTTGAGTACCTGCAACTTGCGACCTACACACTTAACAAACAGATCATATCCGTCCTCAAACATAAATTGACAGAAACACATGAAAAAGAGAAACAAAAGACACATATTTTTTGGATTTTTTGCATTTTCTAATTTTTTTTGGATTTTCAACAATATTTGATTTTTTATTTTTTAGATTTTGAAAATATTTGATTTTTTTTTCAAAATTTTGAAATATTTAATTTTTTTATTTTTGACATTATCATATTTTTTTATTTTGGAAATATTTGATTTTTTTCAAATTTTTGACATATCTAATTTTTTTTGGAATTTTTGACATATCTGATTTTTTTTATTTTGACGAAGCAATCTGTAACACCCAAAGACGGGCTTAAACTATTGGCTAGGGGTCGTCGTCCCTCCCCTCCCATTAAAGATTCCTCTTGGGTAGGGCGTGCATATGAGGGTGGCTTGCCACAACCAACCGCCTCTAAAGAACGGTGCCCCTACTAAGGCCATACCCGGGATACAACCCAACCTAAGAGGGGGAAGCAGAAGAAAAATTGGAGGTAAGCTTTATGCATGATGGGAGATATCAGGATTCGACTTCCTTCTAGGGCACTACCCCTCAAAGATACAGTCTGTTGCGCCGGGACTTTCTGTCTTTGATTTTTAGACCCATATTTAGGCACGCATGCGACCGGGCTCATGACGTCCCACGGGGAAATGTTTTGCCACTCTTGCCATGCCTTTGATTCATAAATTTACTTTTGATTCATTGAATTTGAGAGCCCTTATTGGCCATATTTAGCGTGAAAGCTCATTTTTGAGGGTCAAGACTGCCCCTATTTGAGACCTCTCTGGTATTAGGGAGCGCCTAGGTTGGTCATCTCAACCATCAATCTCTTGCCCTTGCACTCGGCCGAGAAGAGAAAATAAAAGACTTTCGTGCATACCCATGGTATGGCCAAAGCAGCAACGGTGTTGCTCTAGAGAGATCGGCTATGGCTCGCAGTGAAGTGTGTGAAAAATCCATACTCAAGAGATCACCCTCAACAATCGGGGAAAGAAACTAGACTCCCGGCACGGAGCTATCACCAGTCTGAGACGCTGTAGAAGCAAACTCTTTTATTCGACACAAGTTAAGATCTAATTAAACAAAGACTCCTAAAGCCACTCAATCATGTTAAGGAATTAACATTATAACCATGCGCAAAAGTAATAGAAATAATGGAAATGAAAGCATGTTTCTTGCACAAAATAAAGATACCTTGCAAATCCATAACGTGAAAGTAACATCTTGAAGCAATCTTTATCAGCAAGCTTCGCGTAGCACGAGCTTTTGTATGCCTTGCTTGACAGGAAAAGGAAAGGATAACAAGGATCGAGATTCTTCAGCACCGAGGAGCGGCGGACACCAAACTGGACAACGAAGAATAAAAAGGAAGAGAGACAAGGGCTAGAACTCCCTCGTTAGGATGCAGAGACCCTATTAACAAGGAACCAGATACAGAATAACCAGAGATCAAGTGAGATCAAGGCGGACTAAAGCCTCAAAAATAGCATGAAAAAGGGCAAGAACCCCGAAAGGGTGAAGAAGAATGAATAGGAAGATGAGAAGGAAAATCATCCAACGTGGTCGGAGAAAGAGAATGGTAGACACCCGACAAGGTCGGGAAATGAGAATGAGAGACACCCGACAGGGTCGGGGAAGGAGAAGGAGAATCACCCGACACGATCGGGGAAAGAAGACGAGAAACACCTGACAGAGTTGGGGAGGAAGAAGGAAAATCACCCGACAGAGCCGAGGAAGAAGAAGGAAAATCACCCGACGGAGACAGGGAAGAAGAATTAGAGACGGAACCCGGAGATACCGGAGGAGAAGGATAAGAAGAAGCCCCGGGATCGAGAAGAGAGGAGGACATAGGCCAGGGCCTAAAATCATGATAATGGGGAAAACCTTGAGGCCCCGAACGAGAAGCAGCGAAGTGAGGGTTCGCGGACCTGGGAGGAGAGGAGAAGATGATAGAAATAGGATTACAAAAGGGCAAGTACACCACCCAAGGGTAGGAGCTTAGCAATAAAAAGGATGAATGAAAGGAAGCATGAGGGGAAGAAGTGGACCCCTTAGTGCACAATCGGCGGCCCTTGTACTTGTGCCGCCGCCTCTTCTTAGCAGAAATTTCCTTGCAATGAACCCACCTGGCACGGACCTGGGCCTTCGGACTTCTCGATCTGTAATGTCTTCTTAAAGAACGGGCCCATCTGACAAACGGCCTGGCCCGGTCATGAACATGCAGCTTCATCGGGGCAATGGCCCCTAGACACCCGGTGCTAACAATAGGCGGACATTTTTGAACAGATAACTCCTCGAATGAACGAATATCAGAAAACCACGGAGTTTTGTCATTTTGCACTAGCAGCATGAGATTCGGCAACTCCACTCGAAAATCGAGCATGAAGCATAATTCCCTTACCAGGAGAGCAGGACGAAAATGAGAGAGAGTAATGCGCGGCGTTGACGTGGCTGACTCACCAATAAACCGAGGAAGATTACATAACAAGTGCAGAATATGTTTGGAAATCTTGAGAATACGGCCAATTGCCCCTTGAATATAGAATTCATAATCTGCTTGGCGGCCGTATGAGTTAGCACCATGCGGGTAGAGAACCCTTCTAGGCCAGTAATCTGAATAGCAACAGAGCGAGGGGTGACAACAGTGTTAACAGTGAACTCTCCGGCGAGCAAAGAGATTGCCACCGGCCTCACTTGGGATGAAACTGGGATTATTGCAAGGGAACTCTTCTTGGCAACCGTCATGTGACGTGGAGGCTCATCATTCCCGAAATAGCCTGGGACCAGGACTCAGATCAACATTCGGAAAATGAAATCCTGAAACTTTAAATGTACAACCGGAACCTAACTTGGCTCATCACCTCTCCGGGGACTAGACCCAAGGGGCACCGAAGGTAGCGCACACCCGCTCCATGGGGTGGGAGTGGATAGAGAAGTAGAGGGAATAGGCTCAGAAGGCGTGAGCGAAGGATTAGAAGGCATAAGTGGGGATAAAGTCAATACGAGTGGTGGAGGAATAGCGGCAATGACAGGCTCAGGTGGAGGTGGAGCTAGCTCAGGTTCGGGCAATGAGGGTAGTGGTGGAGAGGATGATGGTGGAGGTAATAGTGAGGGTGGTGACAACGGAGATGGTGCTTTTGGGAGAGGAAGCGGTGAAAGTGATGGCGATGGGTTAGGCAATGGTAAGGATGGTGGGGATGGTGATGCAGGCAATGAGGGTAGTGGAGGTGGTGGAGATGGAGAGGGTGAAGAGGAGGGTCGCGGCGCCCACCGTCGACGTATCGACACAACGTGCCGAGCGGTGTTGGGAGTAGAAGTGGGGGTAGAAGGAATGGGAGTAGAAGAAGTGGAGACACTTGCCTGAGCAAGGGCTTAGGTAGGTGGAGGAGATGGAGACGGGGTAGGAGATGGTGAAGATGATGATGTAGGCGGGGGCATAGGTGAGGGAACGGGTGATGGAGTAGGTGATGGAGTGGGCGCAGCGCTAGCCAAAGAATCACAGGGGTGCCCTTGGCCTTGTAGAGACGGAGATGGTTGCTTGGGCAGCGCCTCTTGTTGCTGCTTGTTGCGGAGATCCAAAATAATTTCATGCATGGTAGTCCAATCAATCCTCTTCTGATCTTCCAAGCTATAAATATAATCTCGGAACTCGTGGCAATCTTCAACCAAATGCCCCTGCTGGCGATGATATTCACAATATTGAAGCATATTCCCGACCACGGGTCGGCAAGGCACAGTCGGAGGGAGCTGTAATGCGTGAGTGGCCATTAAAGCCCCAAAAATATTGGTAAAGGACTCCGACAATGGAGGAGGAGGAGCCCGCTTCGGGCAAGGTGGATGCCGAGAGATATGGGAAGGTAATGGAGATGGTTGCAGGGGTTGCGTAGGCAATGGCACATGGCAACTAGTGGAGGGACTCGATGAAGGCGCATGATGAGCATAGTGGGGAGGTTTGTAGTGAACGACATCCACTTACTCGGGGTGTGGTACTCCCTTGACTGGGGGTGGAGACGTAGGTGAAGACACATGGGGGTGCGAGGAAGCGAAAGACTGACTTTGGGTGGCGAAAGGGAGACTCATGTGGGATGATTTGTGGGGGTGTACAGGTATGTAGGAGCGGAAGGCTGACTCATGGAAGGATATGTGGTGGAGGGCTGACTTGTGGAGGGCTGAATCATGGGAGATGATGGATAGGAGGTGTATGTGGGCACATGAGGTGGAGAAGACTCGGAGTCAAGGGAACCTTGGTGTTTTTGGCAGATGAAGCGGGCTCGACTATAGAGATGTTGCCAGGAGGAAATATCATTAAGGGCTAAGATAAAGTAATACTCGGCCGTTGCGTTAGAAATGAGCATTTTGATCTGCTCTCCCTCCGGAATATGTCCCGGGACTTGCGGGGCGAGGCGATGCCAGCGGTCAGCAAAGGTAGAGAACTCCTAGTCGGGCTTCATCTTCTCATGGGCCAGATCCACAATAGAATACTTAGGCCCAGCCTAGTCCTGATATTGCTGAATGAATTTTTCTTGAACAGCTTGGAAACTAATGACCTGCTCTTGCGAGAGAGAGAAGAACCAATCCTGAGCTGGGCCCTCTAATGACAGACTGAACAAATATGCCATCAAACGTTGGTCGTGTCGAAATTGGGCCAACTCATAAACAAAATCCTTTAAGTGAACATAGGGGTCACTGACTCCACCATAACGGTGATATGAAGGAATTTGTGAATGCTGTGGAAGCCGAAGACCTTGAAATGCAAAAGGGACACTCAAGGAGGATTCGGGATCAATTCGGTGCTATAGTTCATCAAGCCAGCGTTGGGTTTGAGCAATCATCTCCTAGATGGGGAGAGATCGAGAAGGATGCAAGCCAGCCTGAAGAAGAGAGTGTGAATTTGGACCAGAATGATGATAATGGGCCAGATGAGGGGATCCGGACTTAGAGGAAGAAGGAAAGCCCATCCTAGGAGTGGAAGGATATGTGGGCCTGGAAGGATCATGAACATGGGGACCCATTGGGCCAGCAGCAACATGGGTAGGGAAGTGGGCCCATTAAGGTGGGAAGGCCCATTAGGAATAGAGGACCATGAAGTGAATGGGGCCCATTAGGAGAATAAGGCCCATTAAGATAAGGAGACCCATTAAAGGAAGAAGGCCCACTAAAAGATGTAGGCCCATTGAAGGAAGAAGGCGGCTTGTCAAAGGATGGGGGCTCATTGGAGGAATAAGGCCCATTAAGAGAATGGGACCCATTAAAGGAAGGCGGGCCACTCACGGAAGATGGCCCCTTAAAGGAATGAGGCCCATTAGATGAATGAGGCCTATTATGAGAATGAGGCCCTTTAAGATAATTAGCAATGAGTTTTTGGCCTGGGACATGTTCATTTGGCAAACAAGAGATGATAAGTGGGCCATGAGATTTGCTTGTGAGTTGGAAGGACCACGAGGAGATGGGCCCGCATGGGAAGAGGAATCCACACGGGAATAGGAAGATGAAGAAGGAGGGTACATGGGATTAGTGTAGTGCTCCATGAGCGTAAATAGAGACTTAATACAAGGAAAATCAAGAAAATATAATGAGGGAAGTAAGGGCTCGAAGATAAAGGAGGGGGACTGACTCAATAATGCAAAGGGAAGAAAGGGACCTAGGACAATAAGACTAGACAATGGACACACAAAATGGATTATCTTAAATGGGCCTAACAATAAAACCTATGTGGATGATGGGGGATGCAACACAAAACACCACAAATGGGCTTGGACAAGCCCAAACAACACGAACAATATGAAGGATTTCACCCAAGTCAAATAAGTTTGATATGATAGGAAATATTTTATTGCCAAAGTTTTGGTGGGCCTTTTAATGTTTTAAATTAAGCACAATTCCCTTAAGATAAGAATCCTATAGGGAATAAGGTCCAAACTTTGTGTTGACTAAGGTTAACTCCCTCACAACATATGCAAATGCAAAACTATGGGGTGGAAAGGTACAACCGGCCCGGCGTCCGTGTGAGAATCCACGGCTCGCGGGGACTTACGGAGGTCCCGGATAAGATAACATAGTCGAGCCCAAGGAATATGGGAGCGAGAGGATCACTTACCAAGGGGGAATGCAACTACAATATGAAGATATGCATGATCCTATGCGCACCGGAGTGCATGCAATTCTAGCCTAAATCTAACAAATCAAGACAATGATAAAATTATGCAAACATAACAAAATGCATGAAAAATGCAAGACAATATGAAGAACAATAATGCAAGACCAGAAACAGGGACAACTAGGTACTAGAAGATAAGAGAAATCATAAAAGAACAACGTATCTTTGCGTTTGCCCCCGGGCCTACAAGTGAATTTTATGCATAAAATGCAAAAATGAAGGCAAGTTTTAACTATGCAAATGATATCCAATGCATGCAATTGATATATGGACGCGAAGATAATACAAAAGCCTATGCAATGGAACAAAAAACAGCACAAAAGGACCCTGGGAGGCAATTTAAATCAGCAAAGAATATGGACCTATGAATCTGTCCTGAATCTGCCTACAGACCAGATGTAGAAAATATAAAAATGGAGGCAAGTTTTAAATATGCAAATGATATCCAATATGTGCAAATTTTATATGGGTGTAAAGAAAATATAAAGTACAATACAACAAAACAAAAATCAGCCCAATTCGATGTCAGGAGATAAAGTTATGCATGAATGAATAGGGCCCTGATAAGTGTCCATTTTCTATGATAATTCATTGCATATGCATCATTTTATGTGCATATAATTAGGCAATTATACATGATCTATCGTTAATCTCAACTTCGCATGTAGATTGGACCTTTCACGTAAATTAATTAACTTGATAATTTTATTTAATAAAATAGAGTTGAGAGTCATGAACATTAATTCTCCATTGCATAATTATGCGCAATTGTGATTCATGTGCACATTATGGTAATTTTTATGGACTAAATCGTAATTATATGTCTGCAGGACACCGAAGGTAATTGTAAAAGAAGCCGGGGATAAAACTGTCATCACCACTTTGACCAAGTCAAAAGCACATATTTTGGTTAGAGGGAAAAGAAATTTCAAAAGTTTGAAATTGGGAAAAAGAAACACATATTTTGGTTGGAGGGAAAATTAAATTCAAAGTTTGAAATAAAGGAGAGACATGATGAGCCTTGGGAAAGGGGGTGCCCAAAGTTCAAGAAAGGGGGTTTCCTTTTCCCCATACATCATCTTCTATCTAAATCCCAGCCATCCATCTCCTTTTGATACAATCTCCACCCTCTATTGACACAACTTTCCCTAGAAATAGTCCATGACAAGGAGGAGAAGGGGATTTCTTCTTTTGGCAATTTTCACCCTCTCCCTCGCACATCTTAGGTCACCGATTTTGCCCTCTCCCGTCTCTCTTATCCTCTTGCTGTCTTCATAAAAGTTCTTTATTTTTAAGTCCTTTACAACTTCTTCGTCTGTATCATCTTCCAATTCCTTCTGGTTTTCAAGCTATTTCATGTTTTTCACTGTGCTATACTGTTCATCTGCGAACCAATGTTTCTCTCTGTTCTTCCCCGTATTTCTCCCTCTTCTATTCATTTTCTTCTCTTACTATTTTCATGAAAGTTCTTTCGTTTTAAGTGTTCTACAACTTCTTCTTCTATATCATCTTCTAATTCTTTCTGGTTTGGAAGTTATTTCTCATTTTTAAACTTGCTGTCCTGTGATTTTACTGCTCATCCGAGATGCTAGCTTTTGTTATTCCTCCATTTTGAACCCCTTCTGCTCTTTTTTGCTATCTAAGTTCTTCATCAAAGTTATTCCCCTCTCCCTCCTCTTCAACTTCTTCTTCTTCTTCAGCATCCCTTAATTCATCTTGATTTCAAAGTCATTCTCCTCCAAGAGCGGCTTCAACGACGAAGGTGACTCCCTCCCGCCGTAGACAACATCTTCCGCGAGGTGGTTCGTGATCCAAGGCCAAGAGAGGACGGCGCCGTCATCACCATTGTTGCTACCATCTCCAAACTCCAGACTTTTCTTATTCTTATTGCTTTTGTGTTATTTCACTTCTTTGTAATCTCGTTGCATCATTAGTATAATCTTGTTTCCTTTTAAGTTAATGAAAGGAGTTGTTCTTTTGACCTAGTTCTTGCTATTCTTCCCTCTCTACCTCCTTCTTCTATCTCTTCTTTCCACTTCATGCAATTATTTTCTATAGCATAGGCACATAGTCATAAGCATTTTTAATTAATTGTTAGAATCGTTCTTTGTTTCATCACTTTTCTTCAAGCAATCAAATCACAAATATTTTCCAAAGGAATCCAAGATTTTGAACTTTAAAAATCTTTTCTTCCCTGTGGATTCGACCCTTCTCGCCACCATATTACATCTCTCTTTCATCTAGTGCGAGTTGAAATTTTTAAGATTGATACGCGTGTTTTATACGACGAACTTCCACGTTATCAGGCCCTCTTGAGTAGTGTGCATGTCCTGCCAGAACCAAGAAGAGGTCACTGGATGACCGTTTTTAACACAGTAGCGGTCTTCTATAAGACCGCCAAGGTGTTGGGCGGCCCTAGGAAGGCTGCTACAAGGCCAGAGGGGTTGGGGTGATCCGGGGAAGGCCGCTAACAGTGTTTGGCGGTCCGGCAACAGACCGCTAACCCCTGACAGACCCGAGACTGGCCAGAACAGTAGAAAAATGAAGAAAAAACTATCTAAACATGTGCAAACACCCACCTAACTTGCAGGAGACTAAAAATATAACATGATGGGCACTAGGTGTCCCACCGTGATCGCCAAAAAAGCCAGATGTAGATATTTTAATCTACGTCCCCGCCCCAAACTAACAAATAGACATGCATGAATATGCAATGTAAACAATGAAAACAAGGGGCGATAGAGAATAGAAAACTAACTGTGATCGCCACCAAGGTTCTACAACACCAAGAGGATGAAGAAAGCCATGCCACAGTGCCGTGTACCTTGTAAAATATGGAAGAAGATGCGGCCCGAAGACAAATCGTTACAAAGTGTGATCGCGCTTGAAAAGGGATGTGGGAACCGATCGTGGGTGCACCTCCTCACCTTTCAGCCGGCTAGAAAGCAAGGACCTCACGTCCAAATGTACTCTCCTGTAAAATAAAGGCAAACAACAAGAAAAACCCATTAGAATGTGAAAGTGTATCATATGTCCTGAAGTGGTAAAACAACATGAAAGAAAGGGGGAGAACACACCGGGGGAGGGTTTTTAACCCCTATAAACGGGTGCAAACAAAAGGTGGGTGTGTTGTTCATGCATGGGATTCGACATCACAAGAAATGATGGAGAGAATAAGGAGAAAAGTGTTGTGCAAAATAGAGAAAAATGCAGAAACAGTGCGACTGTGACGATTTTGAAAAAGTAGGAGAGAAGAACTAAGGATTGGAGCAATGAAAACGAGCCCAAATAGATGGAAACGAAAGTGTATACTTCCCTCTTTAAAGTGGGTTCGAAGTTGTGAGTATAAAATCCGGCATGGCTTCGCCCCGAGTCGAAGAAGAGACCCCCTGCGCGAAGGTGGCACAGGGTCCTTTATATAGAAGATGTAGAAACCTGAAATTTTCTCCCTTGATTCCAAAGGATAGAGACCACCATATCTCGAGATCTATGGATCAATCTCAAGATAATAGTTAGGATAAGACCTCGGAACAAACGAGAGTCTATTTGGTGGAAGGATCTGGAAGATATTCGCGCCGCCAGAAGGGCCCGGATCCTAATTTGGAAGAATTTGTTGCATAAAAATACGTAAACCCATAACTTGCGTCCACGATTCCCGCGGATATACTCCACTAAACTTCGAGTTCTATGGCTTAAACTTGAGATAATAGTAAGGAGAAGAGATAGAAATAAATGGGAGTTGATTTGGTGGAATATTCGGGAAGATAGAGCCCTGACAAGGAGACCCCGGCATGCAGAAATCGACCAGAGAGTCCAGTGGTAAAGAAATCGGAGTTTAGGATCATCTGGACTCGCTATTGGAGAAACGGTCTATCGCGTGGCCGCTTCATGAAGAAAACGGTCATAGGGAGGACCACCAAAGGGACCCAAATGGTCATGGGATGGACCGCTTGGTGACTGGGGGCGACTGGGAGGCTTCTGGCACAAAAATTGAAGAAACGGTCTTCCGGAGACCATTTTTTGATAGTAGTGGCCTCAAGAAGACCGTCATTTGACATTTTAAAAATAATAAAAATAAAATAACAAATTAAAAAAGTTATTGTTCATGGCGTTCAACTGTTGACCGCCACCTCAAGGTAGCGGTCAAAAGTTGACCGCCACTTCTAGGTAGTGGTCAACAGTTGACCGCTATCTTGGGGTGGCTGCGAGGCTCGTGCGACTTTAGAAATTAGAGATTATCTTGCAAACAGTGCAGAACTAGTGAAAGTGAAAGAAACAGAACTTGTACATAACAACAAATTGAACAACTTTTATGAAGAGAGCAAGATGAGAAGATGAGCAAAAGAGGGAGAAAATGGGGGGGAGAACAGAGAAAAATGTTGGGACTTGAAAATAGTGGAGAACTGGCTAATGGTGTAGAAGAAGAAATTATAGAGCTTAAAAAAATGAACAACTTTGGTGAAGGACACTTAATGAATAGAGGAACATAAGGGGATGAAAAAGGGCCATGTTCAGGACTGCGCAACAAAAGGGGCCGAATGCTCGATGGAAGTCGACCTAAATGAGCTGTAAGTTTACTTGGAAGGCCGGAAGTTGATAAAATATGTCCCAGGGCTCTAAGAAATCATGATCTCCAAGGCTCAATGGATAGGGAACAAAAAAATGGGCTCGAAATCCATCCAAGGAAGGCTCCAAAATAATGAGTAATTCAGGGCATCAAAATGATGAATAAGAGAAATGACACAACTTGCGGGCTAAAAACGGGTGTCAACACCGGTGTGCTGCACTGTTCACTCGCGAACCCAGTGTTTTTCTCTATTCTCTTCCTATTTTCTCCCTCTTCTGCTCGTCTTCTCATCTTGCTCCATTCATGAAAGTTGTTAAATTTTTTGTTATCTACAATTTCTTCTTTTAAGGCTTTCGTTGTGTCTACACCATTTTTGAGATATTCTCCAATTTTAAAATCGACCGCGTTCTGCCCAAAAAGAAATGTTCTTCCATCAGCCTAGCAGTCCTGGGAAGACTGCTAGGTGATGGTGGCAGTCTTCCCAAGATCGCTACCCCCCAAATAGTGCCCATTTTGCCCCGTTTCACCCCCTGAAGCCTTGCAGTCACCCCTAGACCGTTTGGCATCCCCTTGCGGTCCTTCCATGACCGTTTTCATTCCCTAGCGGCCCTGCGATAGACCGTTTTCTGAACAGAGAGTCCAGAACCTCCTGAACTCTGATTTCTTCACCGCGGGACTCCTTGGACTCCTTATTTGATCCATTTTCGAGGGAGATAAGCCTCCACCTCAATTTCCTTCGATCTAGGACTCTTACCCTCACTATTATCTCGAGGTTTATGCATCTAAATCCCCGAAGTTGGGTGTTTATCTTAGATTTGAACCCTAGTGTTTTCCTGCTCCTATAAATAGAACTCAGGTTCGCAGGTCGCGAAGGGGGGCTCTTCTTCTACCTGGGGCGAAGCCATGCCTCATCTCTGACTCCCCTCTTCGACCCCAGGCTGCTAAGGGAAGTATTGTCTACGTTTTCCACGCTCAGGGCTTGATTTAGTTCTTCCTATCTCTAGTTCTCACCCTCCCAATTTCACAAATCATCACAGTTCTGCACTTCTCTGCTACACTTGCACTTTTCTTCATATTGCATGGCATATTCCTGCAGTTGTGCTGTGTGATTTTTCCTCTTCTTTATCTTATTTTCATCACAACATACACACCTATCTTTTGCACCCTTCCACAGGGGTTAAAAACCTCTCCCGGTTGGTTCTCCTTCAATTTCTACCCCTATTTTATCACTACGGGATTGATGCTACACTTCATGGATCTAATGGATTTTCCTCTTGTGGTTTGATCTTTGTTTTGCAGGAGAGCATGAATAGAACGTGAGGCCCTCTTCCTCTAGTCGGCTAAAAGGAGAGGAGGTTGAATCCACGACGTTCTCCGCACCTCGTTCCTTATGGGCGATCAAGTCTTCATCTTTCCAAGGTACACGGTGATGTTTCTCTCTTTTCTTCATCCTTTGGCATTGTTAATCCTTGGTGGCGATCACGGTCAGTATTTCTCATCTTTCATCGCCCCTTTTTTCATACTTTCATGTCTTTCATGATTCACATATGTTATTTGCATAGTTTGGGGGGCGGGGTAGAGAACAAAACATCTACAACCTCTATTTTTTGGCGATCACGGTGGGACGCCTAATGCCCATCACGTTATTCATGCTCTATTGTAAGTTGGGTGTGGGTATGTGCATGTTAAGGTTGAGTTTTCTTCATTTTCCTATTGTTCTGGGTGTTTTCAGGTCTGTCAGTGGGTTGCGGTCCTCTCTAGGACCGCCAGGGCCTTTCTGCTGGCCTTGTGGTCTACCACTAGACCGCAAGGGTGTCAAAAATGGTCATCTGGTGGACCACTACCCACACTCTGGTAGGTCTGCGCACAGGCTCACGAGGGCATCTTTCTTGGGCGATTTAGTTGACCTCCCAAGGTCGGATCGCTCCGTTCTTGAGCCCGTTCTATAGCCCTCTGTAATATCTTTCCATCCATATATCATTTGCATTATTTGGGTACATCTTTGCATAGTTTAATTGTGTCTTCATTTTTGAGTTTTCTGCATAAAGTCTGCTGGCAGGTCCAGGGACAGATTCACAGGTATGTCTTTGGTTGATGATTTGATTAGATTCTTGAGGTTTGATTGCTTATTTCTTGGTCCCATCTTGTTCCCCTTTGTATTGTCTTTCATTCCATATCTTATTTGCATTATTTGGGTCACGTTTGCAGAGTTAAATACCGTCTCCATTTTCACATTTTGTGCATAAAATCTGCATGCAGGTCCAGGGGCAGACTCATAGGTACGTTTTGTATTGACGATTCCTTTGCCTTCCGGGTTCTGATTGTGCTTGTTTCTGGTCACGCATTGTTGCCCTTTGTATTATCTTCATTTTCATATATTGTTTGCATCCATATCATTGTGTTTGCATAATTAAATGTTGACTTGATTTTCAATTTTAGGCTAGAAATTGCTTGCACTCCGATGCACATAGGACCATGCATTCTTCATACCATAGTTTCATTCCCCCTTGGTAAGTGATCCTCTCGCCTCCATATTCCTTGGAGTCGACTAGGTGATCTTATCCGGGACCTCTGTAAGTCCCCGTGAGCCGTGGATTCCCACACAGATTTTGGCCAGTTGTACCTTTCCACCCCTTAGGCTTGCATTTTGCATACGTGTGTGGGAGTTAACCTTAGTCAACCCAAAGTTTGGACCTTATTCTCTATAGGATTCCTATCTTGAGTGAATTGTGCTTAATTTAAAATATTAAATGGCCCATCAAAACTTTTGACAAATAAAAAAATTCCCATCATTTTAACTTGTTTGACTTAGGTGAAACCCTTCACATTGTTTTGTGTTGTTTGGGCCTGTCCAGGCCCATTTGTGGTGTTTGTGTTACATCCCATCATCATCCACATACTCTTTTGTTGTTAGGCCCATTTAGGTTAGCGCATTTTATGTGTCCATTGTCTAGTTCATTATCCTTCGTCTGTTCTCCCTTGGTCTTTACATTAGTGGGTAAGCGCCCCCTTATTCTCAAGCACATTAAGCCCTTGCTTCCCTCCTTGTATTAAGTCTCCATTTGCCCTCATGGAGTATCGTCCCAACCCCTTGTATCGTTCTTCTTCCCAATCTTCTTCCTATTCCCACGCGGAATCCTCTTCCCACGCGGGCCCATCTTCCCATGGTCTCTCTGATCCATCCGAGGAACAAGCCAACCTCATGGCCCATCTATCATGCCTTGTTCGCCAAATAGACCCGGCCCAGGCCCAACGCCTTATTGCAAATCATCTTCATAGGCCTTCTTCTCTCAATGGGCCTTCTTCTCATGTCAATGGGCCGTCTTCCCTTAATGGGCCCTCTCCTCTCGATGGGCCCTATTCTTCTAATGGGCCTCATTCTCTCAATGGTCTCTCTTCTTTTAATGGTCCTTATTCTCATAATGGGCCTCATCCTTATTCTCCTTATGCTGCTGGTCTAATGGGTCCTTATGCTCATGTTCCTTTCGGGTCCACATATCCTTCCACCTCCGGAATGGGCCCTTCTTCTTTTCAGCTCGGATCCTCTTGTCCGGCCCAATATCATCATCCTGGTTCATATTCACAATCTCTTGCTCAAGCTGGCCCATATCCTTCTCAATCTCTCCCTACCTCAGAGATGATTTCTCAAGTCCAATGTCAGCTTGATGAGCTTCAACGCCGAATTGATCCCAAGTCCTCCTTGAGTGTACCATTCACTTTTCAAAATCTTCGGCTTCCGCCATCTTCGTAAATTCTGACATATCTCCGTTATGGTGGAGTTGGTGATCCATATGTGCACTTGAAGGAGTTTCTTTATGAGTCGGCCCAATTTCGACATGATCGGCACTTGATGGCCTATTTATTTGGTCTGTCATCTGAAGGCCCAGCTCGGGATTGATTCTTTTCCCTCCCGCAAGAGTAGATTGTGAATTTCCAAGTCATCCAAGAGAGATTCATTCAGCAATTTCAAGACCAGGTTGGGCCCAAGTTTTTTGTTGTGGATTTGGCCCATGAGAAGATGAAGCCTGATGAGGATTTTTGTGCCTTTGCTGACCGTTGGCGTCGCCTTGTCGCACAAGTCCCGGGGCACATTCCGGAGTAGGAGTAGATTAAGATGCTGATTTCTAATGTAACGCCCGAATATCGATTTATTTTAGCCTTGAATGACATTACCTCCTGGCAATAATTGTATAGCCGAGCACGCTTCCTGTGCCAACAACTCAAAGGTTCCCTTGCCCCTGAGTCTCCTTCACCTTCCATGTCCACATACACCTCGCCATCCTCCTATACCCCTTATGTATCTTCCACGAGTCAGTCTTCCACTATCCACTCGCCCTCCGTGAGTCAACCTTTCACTTCCACATATCAACCCTCCACATACCAATCTCCCACCTATCAGCCCTCCATCAGCCCGTTACATCAACCCTCCATGAGTCAACTTTCTGCTCCCGCATATCCACCCGTGTCTTCCCCTCCGGTCAAGGAAACAGCACACCCCGAGCAGGTGGATGTCGTCTATATACCCCCTCATCCCGCTCCACATATGTCTACGCCTAGTCCTTCCACTAGCCATGCACCTTTGTCCACGCAACCTCCACTTCCGTCTCCATAACCTTCTCCTTAGCATCTGCCTTGCCCGAAGCGGGGTCCTCATCCTCCATTATCGGAGTTTTACGGATATTTTTAGGGCTTTGATGGCCACTCACTCGTTGCAGCTCCCTCTGGTTGTACCTTGCCGACCCGCAGTCGGGGATTTGCTCCAGTTTTATGAATATCATCGTCAGTAGGGGCATTTGGTCGAGGATTGTCCCTAGTTCTGGGAATTTGTTTGTGATCTGGAAGGTAAGAAAAGGATTGATTGGCCTGTAATTCGCAAGGTGGTTCTACATCTCCGCAGCAAGCAGTAACAACAAGCAGCACCGCCTAGGCAGCCGTCTCCATCATTGCAAGACCTGGGGTACCCCCATGATTCTTATCTAGTGTTGCACCCGCTGCATTACCTTCATCTCCATCTCCACCTACCTCTTCCCCATCGCCACCTCCAATCCCGGCTCCATCCCCTTCACCTACCCAAGCCCTTGCTCAGGCTAGTGCCTCCCCTTCTTCTGCCACTACCACCGCTTCCACTCCCAATGCCACCCGGCGCATCGTGTCGATATGTCGACGATGGGCACCACGGCCTTCCCCTTTGCCTTCATCACCGCCTCCATCTCCACCACTAGTGCCTTCATTACCATCTCCACCCTCTTCTCCATCTTCCTCGCCACCCAAGCCTGAGCAAGCCACGCCTTCATTTTGGCCTTTGTCGCCTACACTCGAGCCTATCATTGCCACATTACCTTTATCGCCACTTGACACCACCATTCTCGCCGGAGCCTCGTGCCTTCTGAGCCTTCACCTACGCCTCTCGAGCCCATTCCCTCCACTTCTCCATTCACCTCCACCCCACGGAGCGGGTGTGCATTACCTCTGGTGCCCCTTGGGTCTGGTCCCCGGGGAGATGATGAGCCAAGTCAGGACGATTCAGTGCCAGTTCCGCATTTCAAGCTTCAAGATTTTATCTGTCGCATGTCGATCCGCATCCTGGTCCCTGGCTATTTTGGGGATGATGTGACTGTACTCCCAATGACGGTTGCTAAGAAGAGTTCCCTTGCACTGATGCCAGTTTCTTCAAGAGCGAGACCGGTGGCAATCTCATTGCTCGTCGAGAAGTTCACCGTTGATGTTGTTATTACTTCTCGCTCCGTTGTTGTTCAGTTCACTGGTCAGGAGGGGTTCTCCACCCGGATCATGCTAACTCATACAGCTACCAAGAGTTTATGGAATTCTATATTCAAGGGGTAATTGGCCGTATCTTCTACACTCTCGAAGGACATTCTGCACATCTTATGTAATCTCCCTCGGTTCATTAGCAAGCCGGCCACATCAACGCTGCGCATTGATCTCCCTCAGTTCCGTCCTTTGTTTCTATCAAGAGAGCTGTGCTTCAAGGCTGATCATCGAGTGGAGTTGCCAAACCTCATGCTTCTAGTGCCAAGTAACAAGACTCCATGGTCTCATGCTGTTTATCATTCTGAGGAGTTATCTATTCAAGGATATTCGCCTGTTGTTAGCACCGGGTGTCTAGGAAAGTTGCCCCAACTAAGCTACATATTCATAACCGGGCCAAGCCATCTGCTAGATGGGCTCGCTATTTGAGAAGATATTGCAAAGCAGGAAGCCAAAGGATTCGAGTCCGCACCCGGTAGGTCCATTACAAGCCAGTTTCAGCTAAAAAGAGACGGCAACGTAAGTTTAAGGGCCGTCAATTATGCATTCAGGGGTCCACTTCTCTCCCCCTTTCTTTCCATTCATCATTCCTGCTACTCAGCTCCCACCCCTGGGTGGCGTACCTTCCTCCTTCTGATCATGTTTCCATCATTTTCTCCTCTCCTCCCGGGTCCATGAACCCCCGCTTTTCCTCTTCTCGTTCGGGGCCTCCGGGTTTTCCACATTCTCATTATTCTAGGCCTCGGCCTATGCCCTCTCATCATCCCAATCCTGGAACATCTTCTGATTCTTCTCCTCCGCTATCTCCGGGTTCTAATTTTCCTTCCCCGACCCTGTCGGGTGATTCTCGGTTTCCTTCCCGACCTTATCGGGTGTCTATGATTCTCTTTCCCCGACCCTGCCAAGTGTCTATGGTTCTTCTTCCCTGACCTTGGCGGGTGATTCTAATTCTCCTTCCCCAACCCCGTTCTGTGATTATCATTCCTCTTCTCCGACTACGTCGGATGATTCTTCTTCTCCTCTTTCTACTCACTCTTCCTCACCCTTTCGGGGTCGTTACCCTTTTTCATGCTATTTTTGAGGCTTTAGTCCGCCTTGATCTTAGTTGATCTCTATTTATTTTGTATCTGGTTCCTTGTTATCAGGGTCTCTGTGCCTTAACGAGGGAGTTCTAGCCCTCGTCTCTCTTCCTTTTATCCTTCTTCGTCTAGTATGATGTATGTCGCTCCTCCGTGTAGAGGAATCTTGAAACCTTGTTATCCTCTCCATTCTTTGTCCTGTCAAGCGAGGAAAATAAAGCTCGTGCTACTCGAAGCTTGATGATCAAGATCGCTTCAGGATGCTACTTCCACGCTACCGATTTACAAGGTATCTTTGTTTTGTGCAAGAATATGATGTCATTTCCATTATTAATTTCTGCGTATAATGGTGGCTCCTCAAAACGGTTGAGTGGCGTTAGGAAGTTTAGTTAATTAAGTGTCAAAATTTCTAGTTCACTTCTGCAACATTCTTAGGCTAGTGATAGCTCCACGCTGGGAGTCCAATTCTTTCCCCGAGCGTTGAGGGTGACCTTTTGTATGGGTTTTTCACACACTTCACGGCGAGCCATAGCCGATTCCTTTTGGGGCACATTGTTGCTGCTTTGGCCATATCTGGGTATGCACGAAAGTCTTTTCTTTTCTCTGCTCGGCTAAGTGCAGGGGCAAGAGATTGACGGATGGGATGACCAACCTAGGCGCTCCCTAATACGAGAGAGGTCTCAAATAGGGGCAGTCTTGACCTTGAAAAAATGAGCATTCATGCAATATCTAGCTAATAAGGGCTCTCAAATTCAATGAATCAATATACAAAATTATAAATCAAAGGCATGGCAAGAGTGGCAGTACAGTTTCCCACGGGACTCCATGAGCCCGGTCGTATGCGTGCCTGATAAATATGGGTCTGAAAATCAAGGACACAAAGTCCCAACGCAATAGACTATCTCTTTGAGGGGTAGTGCCCTGGCAGGAATTCAAATTCTGATATCTCTCATCCTATATTAAGCTTATCCCCATTGTTCTTCTACTTCTCCCTCTTAGGCTGGGTTGTATCCCAGGTATGGCCTTAGTAGGGGCACCGTTCTTTAGAGGCGGTTGGTTGTGGTAAGCCACCCTCATATGTACGCCCTGCCCAAGAGAAATCTTTAATGAAAGGGGGAGGAACGATGATCCCTGGCCAATAGTTTGAGCCCATCTTCAGGTGCTACAAATAGCTTTATTGTCAAATCAAAAAAAAAATCAGATATTTTCAAATATCCAAAAAATAGAATATGGTCAAAAATCTAAAAAAATCAAAATATTTTTAAAATATAAAAAAGTCAGATATTTTCAAAATCAAAAAAAATCACGTAGTTAAAACCCAAAAAAATCAGAAATTTCAAAATCCAAAAATACGTGTCTTTTTCATGTGTCTTTATTTATTTTGAGGATAGATACGTAACTTGTTTGCTAAGTGTGTAGGTTGCAGGTGTTTAAGTTTCCTTGCTCTTTATATCTTTCACTCTGTCTCCTGTTTACGTCTTTTGAGCTGTTCTCATCTCTTCGATCATATCTCTCGATCTGTTCTGAAGTAAATGTCATTCTCAGCTTTTACTATTACCTCGCTTAATCATATCCCAATGAGAGGGCATTGCCTCACGATTTTGAACCTGGCGGTTCTACATCATCTGATCTTGGGCTTTGGTTGAAGAGCATATTTTGTCATGTCTTTTGTCCTGCCGTGTCTTTGTCACACGTGTCTTTGTCCCGCCGTGTCCCCACATGTGTCTATGTCCCTCCGTGTCGTCGCACGTGTTATCTTTTGTCCCCCGTGGTGTTGTCGTCCCCCACGTGTCTTTGTCTTACCATGTCCTTGTCCCACCACGTACGATGTCCCACCGCGTGTGTGTTGTTTTGTCCCACCGTGTCTTCAATCTCATACATGCTTGCCATTTTGTGGCGTTTGTTATGTTTATTATGTTTCATCCATCTTTGTTATGTTATGTTGTGTTATATCTCTCGCTCATCTTCATGGTTTTGTTACATTCGTTGTTATATCATGTTCATGTTGTCGTGGTTATCTTATATTGAAAATCCATAAAAATCAGAAATAAAAAATCCAAAAACTTACTATTTCGCTTGGCAGGTTAGTCAGGTATGGCTCTCTATCCCTACTCATTGTTGCATTACCATATGGTATCTACATTATTATAGCCTCTCAAAGATCGGCCGGTTGTCCGTGTGTTCTGGGATCTGATGTTCCCCTTTAACAAAAATGATGATGATCTAGGAGCATACGGTTAATCATTGGATAAGCCGTTAGTTTGAATCGGGTGGGGGACGATAGACTCTGTCTCGCACGCCGTGGTTGCAAGAAGACTCTTGACCCTGTCTTGCTCAGTCTAGCAATAGTATTTTTGAGTAGTTTCTGTTTTAATCTTTCTTTGCATTTATTTTGATGATTTCTTTATTTTAGCCCAGCATGCATCATATCATTTTGAGCACTAACGTTTCATGATTCTTTCAACGTTTCTCCTCAGCAATGGTTGATTGCACTTCAGCTCTCTTGGACAAGAGATTCTCATTCCACTCTGAGTTTGAACGATTTCTCTGATCTGCCCACTTGGTCTGGTTGGCCAACGTGATTCTTGTCTGTATTTTTATCTAAGTTTTCTTTCCTTTCCAGCTCCTACGTTGTGTTCTTTCCGATCCCTTCATTGGCTGTGGATTGTGTCCCCTGATGAGGTTGGTTGTGTTTTCTTTCCCTTAGTTTAGATCTCTAGACATGTCTCATCCGTGTTAGCCATTCCTCGTGGTTAGTCCAGAGTTTTCAAGAGAATTCATGTCGCTTGTTGGTTGTGACGGGTGTCTTTTGCCTTGATGCCCTCTTTTCAGTTCTCTCCGCTTCATCTCTGCTTCATCTCCATTTCACGTCGCTATCTCTTTAACTCCCTCTCCATTCCATTTCACCTCCGCACCGCTTTTGCTCGTTCCCTTGCAAAGCGAACATCAAGGATGGGCATCTGTTGACACCCGTTTTTAGGCCACAAGTTACGTCATTTCTCTTATTCATCATTTTGATGTCCCAAATTACCTGTTGTTTTGAAACATTCCTTGGATAGATTTCAAGCTCATTTCATCATTCCCTAGCCTTTGGACTTCGGAGATCATGATTTCCTAGAGCCCTGGGGCTTATTTTATCAACTTCTGACCTTCCAAGTCAACTTGCGGCCCATTTAGGTCGACTTCCATCAAGCATTCGGCCCCTGTCACTATGCAGTCCTGAACGCGGCCCTTTTTCATCCCCTTCTGTTCCTATGTTTATTAGGTGCCCTTCACAAAAGTTGTTCATTTTTTAAAGCCCTAGATTTTTCTCTTCTACGCCATTAGCCAGTTCTCCACCGATTTCAAGTTATTTGCATTTTTCCGGCGCGCTGTGCTGTTCACCCGTGAATCGAGTGTTTTTCTCTGTTCTTGCCCTATTTTCTCCCTCTTCTGTACGTCTTATCATCTTGATCCCTTCATGAAAGTTGTTCAATTTTTTGTTATCCACAATTTCTTCTTCTACGCCTTTCACTGGTTCTACATTATTTTTAAGATATTCTCTAATTTTCAAAATCGACCGCGTTCTGCCAAAAAAAATTGTTCTTCCATGAGCCTAGCGGTCCTGGGAAGACCGCTAGGTGATGGTGGCGGTGTTCCCAAGATCGTTACCCCCCAAACAGTGCCCATTTTGCTCTGTTTCACCCCCTGAAGCCTTGCGGTCACCCCTAGATTGTTTGGCATCCCCTTGCGGTCCTTCCATGACTATTTTCATTCCCTAGCGGCCTTGCGATAGACCGTTTTTTGAACAGAGAGTCCAGAACCTCCTGAACTTCGATTCCTTCACCGTAGGACTCCTTGGACTCCTTGTTTGATCCATTTTCGAGGGAGAAAGCCTCCACCTCGATTTCCTTCGATCTAGGACTCTTACCCTCACTATTATCTTGAGGTTTATGCATCTAAATCCCCGAAGTTGCGTGTTTATCTCCGATTTGAACCCCAGGGTTTTCCTGCTCCTATAAATAGAACCCAGGTTCGTAGGTCCCAAAGGGGGGCTCTTCTTCAACCTGGGGTGAAGCCATGCCGCATATCGGACTCTCCTCTTCGACCCCAGGCTGTTAAGGAAAGTATTGTCTATGTTTTCCACGCTCAAGGGCTTGATTTAGTTCTTCCTATCTCTAGCTCTCACCCTCCCAATTTCACAAATCATCACACTTCTGCACTTCTCTACTACACTTGCACTTTTCTTCATATTGCATGGCATATTCCCGTAGTTGTGTTGCGTGATTTTTCCTCTTCTTTGTCTTATTTTCATCACAACACACACACCTATCTTTTGCACCCTTCCACAGGGGTTAAAAACCTCCCCTTGTGTGTTCTCCCTCAATTGTTACCCCTATTTTATCACTGCGGGATTGATGCTACACTTCATGGATCTAATGGGTTTTCTGTTGGACAAGTGTATAACATGTGTAACTCCAGTGTTTTGATGATGACTGACTATGTATGTTGGGCTTATGTATAATATTCTTTTGTTTCGATTATGTCTAACTATGATTCATTAATATAGGTTGACCTGCATTTGATAGCGACAAACACTCATGCATTTCAGGTCAAATCCACACCGGCAACAAAGTGTGTCTGCAAGGATAGAAAGAAATCAAGACACATAGATGAGGCATTAGGCTGCATAGGAAAGAAAGATCAAGGTCCGTGCAACCCCTGGCCAACACATATCAAGCATGTGCATGTTTACCTTATAGCAAGACAAAGTCTGTGCATGTTGCTCAAGGTCCATACATCAAGGTCTGAGCATACTCCAATCAAGGGATGAATTAGAAAGAAAATATCTCGACACCTTCGGATGACAACTCTGCACATAAAGCATGTGTCGACACATCTGAAAAATGTCTCGACACCTCAAGAAGAAATCAACTGAAGCAGAAGCCGTCCCCAAGACCGTTCAAGGGATGTGTCGACACACTAACAGAAAGGTGTCGACACATCTAGGTACAACCAGAACGTGTATGAAACCGGCAGAAGCTGTTCTCAAAACCTTTCAAGGGATGTCTCGACACACTAACGGAAAAGTGTCGACATACTCGTGTGATAATTCCTGCACATGGCTCACATGTCTCGACATTGTTTGATGCTATCTCAACACAGTCTTGATGACATCTTGGAACCAAGCATACATGTCTCGACACTGTCTTGTGAAGTCTCGACACATCGGTCATGGGACCTCAAGATATTCAAAGGATGTCTCGACACTTACATCGAAGGAGGTCGACACTCTTATACTTCCAGGAAGTGCTCTATTGAATATACTACTAAGATGTGTCGACTCTTTTCATGTAGGAGGTCGACACCCTTGTTCTTCCAAGAATCCTCAAGCAAATAATCTGTCAGATCAGTGGGCCATCGAGAGAGAGATAAAGGAACCACAAATAATTAAAATTAAGGATTTTTGGGTCTGGACCACATCTCAAGGTCTGACCCTTGCTCTACCATCTTATCACTCATTTGTCTACCTTTTGGAGATGTTTCTTGTCAGAAATCCAGCTGGAAGAGCCACTTCAGTCTGTTGCGATGTCAGTCTTATCTATCTACCTATCCAGACTGTCTGCTGCTAGGAATAGGACACTCCGCAGTCTGCCACTATCTTGCTGTCGACCAATGGGCTGTCCAACCAACCATTGTACGTAGAAGAGTACACCTGTGCAGAATGAGAAGATTGCTTATCTGAGCGAGATTTAATGTGAATATATGATGTTGTCTAAAAGAAAATCTGATATGCTCCTTAACAATGTCTGCCATCGTACCTATCCTTGTACTGAAAGCTGGGCTCAGCCAATGGAAGATAGCAGGCCTGTAGGAGCATTTAATGAGAAGATCTCCAAGTATCTAAATGAGAAGACTATGTCACTTATTCCAGGAACTGCCACCGTCGAACATGGAACTTGCCTGGAAGACTCCAAGCTCTCACTTTACCCTGGCGTATGCTTCAAGGGAAATCATGGAGGGAAAATACAGCCGGTGCAATGGTCCATCAGAGACTTCTTGGCGCCATTTTATCCTGGCTTTACAACTAGTTTTTACCTATTAATACCAAGCTTCCTCAACTGAAGAAAGTGTTGCGGCCGTCCACACAGTCCCATGCTCTAGACCATCCACCAAAAACACTCCTAAGAAAGTGTGAGAGCAGCCCCAGCACTCGGTTGACATAGTCCAGTGCTGTGAGAGTAGAAGAAGAAGAGAGAGCAGCCTTGAGAGAGAAGACAAACCCCGCAGTCTACCGATGCTTGAAGAAAAGGATCCTTAGATCCAATCTTGTAACTGCAATCATCAGCTCCGTTGTCTTGATTCATTCTTTTAGCTGGTGTCTACATTGGCTCTATTCCCTCTCCACTGCACTTGCAGTATTCAGCTTCTATTTGTTACGGTTCGTCTATCACCATACATCTAGCTTTTCCGATCCCATGTTTAGGGACCGGGTTCCCTCTGTGGTTTCAGAGGAAGAGATGATCAGATCCTCTAGGTGATTCCAGCTGCTAGTCAGCAGAAATCAAGCTGTGTTGCTCGGCTGTGTAAGCAAGCTGTGCTGCTCAGCGGATCAAGTTGTGGGTCAGTCGGAAAGCCACACCGAGTTTGGTGTGGGGTGGACGTAGGTTGTGGGCTAACAACCGAACCACCTTAAAATCCTTGTGTTGTGGGTTGTATTCATTGTGAGCTTGTTCTATAACTTCTGTCCTCGTTTCACAAGTTCGTGTGCTACTTCGCTATTTAGTTTCTCTGCACACTCAAGCATTCTGCTTGCACAAATTGTCTCATCTTGATCCCCTCACTATCCTTGTTAATGTGTATCTCCTCAAGTGTCTATAGCACTCTTGCTTACAGGCACTTTGGAGCATTCTCCAAGCAAAGGGAATATCATAATTTATGTGAGCAGCTTTCTCTCCTGTGTCTTTAATCGCATCAGCTCCTTGGGTTGCCTGCTGCACCCTTGCACACAGGTACCAAGGTGAAAGCTTTGCCAAGGGTATTCACATCGTTTGACATTCATGCACCTTAGTGATCACCACAGCTCTCACACACTAAGCAGGTCATTTAACACTTAGTTACTCTGATCTAAGATCTCTGTGGATTATTGTATTACATCTCATTTGGATCTTAATGGCTCATGAAGTAGTGTCGACCTCTCTCTAGTGAAGTGTCGACCTGTGTATTGTGCCTTGCTGGAGGTGTTGACCTCACTGCCCTGAAGTGTAGACCCCAACTCACTACATAGTTGGATCCTACTGAAGAAGTGTTGACCTTACAAGCAGGAGTGTCGACATGTGCTGTGACCCGCGGTAAGAGTGTTGACCTCACTGTCCTGTGTGTGTCAACCTGTCTGAACTGAGCATCGAGCTTTAACATTATTACTTGCTCCACTCCTAGCTATTCCGTTGCGCTGTGTGCCTAAGTGTTTTATTGGTTTATAGGAGTGATTTATGTGTTTAGGGGACAAGATTTAAATAGGCCATAGTTATTAATAGGATCTATTCAACCCCTCCTTCTAGATCCGATTGCACTCTGTGGGACCCAACAATTGGTATCAGAGCCTAGCTCTGCTATCCTTAGATCCTACGATCTATAGGGAAAGATCTCAGTGCATTTTGAGAAAATGGCTTCATTTGCTAAAGTAACTTTGAAGGTTTCCCCGCCTATATTTGATGGTTCAAATTTTTCGATATGGATGAAAGAAAGGTACAACTATGTCAAATTACAGATCCACAATTGTGGAACCTTATATACATTGGTCGAAATGAGCTGCCATCAGATTCAAATGAATGGTCAGCTGAACATAAGACCAAACATAACAACAACCTTGCTGCACTCAATTTAATCAAAGCTGTGGTTGTTGACATATTACTTGATCTTGTATCTACCTGTAGCATAGCTAAGCAAGCTCTGGAGGTGTTGATGAACTTCCATGAAAAAGGAGATCAAGAGCATCAATACCTTATGGCTGACCGATCAGAGCAGTCAAGCAATCCATCCTCATCGCTGGTAAGCTCTGATTCTGAAGACTTTACTTTTGAAGAGCTTATGGAAGCATATGATCAGTTGATCGAACAATACAAAAAGATGAAATCTGAAAACAAAAGAATGAAAAAGGACTTGAAGAAGAAAAGTCAAGGTAAGAGTCATGCATGTGAAAACTACTCCAAATTTGAAGAACTAAACAATACTCTTACCATTGACATGGATTTGCACAAACAAAATATTGCTTGTCTAGATGATGAAATCAAAATCCTTCAGGATGAAATCATAAGGTTGGAAGAGACTGTTCAAAAACTTAAAATCCTACCAATCTGTCAGAATGAAAGTTCCTTCTGTAACAATTGTTCAGCTTTTAAAGAGCTAAATGACACTCTCAACTCTGACTTGGATGTGAATAAGCAAATCGTTACATGTCAAACAGATGAAAATAGAATCCTTCAAGCTGAAATCACTAGGTTAGAAGTAATCATAAGACAATTTCAAAATCAACCTAAATCAATCTCTAATGAACAAACCATGTCGGACAAGCTAATCCCTGATAAAAGGTTGATTGGAGAAATAAAAATGGTAAAAGAACAAAATGACATGTTACTTCAAAGACTGTCCATTCATGAGAAAGGCAAGGGTATTGCCCATGACAGTTCTGAAAAACTAAGTGAAATTCAAATGGAGATTGAAAATTACAAGGGGGTTAATGTTATGCTCAATGAGCAATTGGCTGTGTGTGAGGGGGACCTCGCTGAAACCGAGCTGCACATCTCCTCATTGGAAAATGAAATCAAAGATTTAAATGATTCTCTGTCTAAGTGTATGCAGGATAAGGAAAGCATGAATAGACTCTTGGAAACAAGAGTAAGTCATCATGAGGGAGATTCGGGTTACAAACTCGAAAACCAACGATGCTTCGGAAGCAAGGCCTACATCACTTCTATCAAGGGTAAGAATGAAGCCAGCACTTCTTACCGCCTCCCAATGCCGCATGCTGATCAGAAAAACCAAAAATGCATTAGTAAGCAGAAAGGGAAGGCTCTCATGCAACAACAGAACCCTAAGTCTGCTAGTCTTGACATGCACAACAGGAAAAGCCATGATGACTACCATACCTCTCATAAAATGAATGTTTATTATTTTCATTGTGACATGCTTGGTCACACTGTAAGTGACTGTCTCACCTTGAATAATGATGAACTAAGAGCAGGAAAGAATTCAATAATTGCTACTGAAATCAAGGGCAAAAGACATGTCAACCCTAGCAGTGGTCGTATGCAGCAGAACTCTGCACAGAACTGCATGGGGAATCAGAAGGGTCGACACTTCCATTCGGACAGGTCGACACTCCCCGTGGCTTTCAACAGAAGTCACCCTCCTTGCTGCTACCACTGTGGAAAAATTGGCTACACAGTCCAGGACTACTGGCGACTGAGAGTAGGAGCTACTCTCATAATCAACATGACAGTACATATGCTCACACGCAATGGAACAATGCACATGTGCATAGAAAAAATGGTAAATACCATGTGCGTTGCTTCTATTGTGGTGAATATGGACATACATCAATTAATTGTCCCTGGACGAGAGTGGGTGACCAGAAGGCAGCAAAGAAAAGAAGATCAAGTGCTAGAACTGCTGCTAACCAACAAGGACCCAAGCAAGCTTGGGTACCAAAAAATTTCAAATAAGAATTTTGGGTGTAGGGTGCCTTGGAGCTAAACACTGGATGCTCACGTAAATAAAAGCTCAAGGCACAGGTATGTAGATAATGTCATTTTTTTAATTGTTGCATGATAGGCTTGCACTGTAAGTCACTACATATTAGGGGTGTTATGTGTCAATAAATCATAGAAGAAGTTGTCTCCCTGAACTGCTGAATTATCCTATTAGTGTAAGATGAGTTTCGAGATTAGATAAATTACTTGCACCTTATTTGACCTTTGGTATTTCAAATGGTCTAGAGCAGAAAGGCAAGTCAAGCTTGCCCGGAGCTCTCACTATGCGTGAGCAGGATCTCAGATCCACACCTCCGCCTTGTACCAAAGATCAATTGGTTCAGCTTCGTAATTCATGAAAAATTTGTCATGTTGATGAGTTTGTCATGATACTTGAGTTACTTTTTAAATCATTTCTACCATGTAACAACCATGTGAGCTTCTTCCTTAGCATTGATGATCATTATTTTGATGATGTCTTGCATGGCTGCACACATCCCATCTCATCATCCGTGTGGACAAATAAGATGTTGATTGTCTATCCTAACTTTCATGAGCACTAGACAGAGGGGGAGTTTAAGAGTTTGCACCTAAAGAAGAAATGCATTGCATCCAGGTGTGTTGTAGTCCATGAGCATCTCTTGAAATTTCATGCCACATCATGCATTTCATGATCAAGGGACCCAACTCTGCATGACCTCTTGGTATATAAAATGGTAAGCTGGAAGAAGGACATATCACTTCTGTCTGGAAACCCACATCATGCGTGAGGTGGTCTTAAGACTTTAGTTCTCCGCCAGGTACCAAAGGTCAACCCATCATTAGAACAACCTAGATGTTCATTTGAATAACTCATCAAATTCCATACTTTGATCCCACTGCATGTGAGGCACTCAGAATGCTGACACTCAATGCACATAGTCAAGGGGAGTTCTTGCATTTCATGGTTTACCAACTTGCATGTCTATTCAGAATGCATTTCAGAAAATCCATGATTGCATAATATTGTGGTTACATACACTCCATTGCTTATCATGTTTGAGAAACACAAAAATGCATAATCATCTTGTAGCGTTTTTACTACATTGTGCATTCATTCTAGTCATATGCTGCACATTTCATTGCAACCCATGCATGGAACGAGGGGGAGTCAACATCAAAATTCTGCATGCTTCATTCTACATATTGTTGATGTCCTTGCATAGATTGCATCGTTTCAGGGGGAGTTTGTCTTTCATAACAAATCAGTCAAAACTCTGCCCTACTGTCAGAAAGGTCGACCTCACAACCTGTCAGGTCGAACCCTCAGTTCAGCCTGGCTGAAAACTACACTCTGTCTGAGCTCAAGTGTCAACATAGTCTTGTGCAAGTGTCGACACTTCCTTGCATATGTTGAACATATCATTTTCATTCCAGTCTGAGCTCAGTGCATCATCCTCAGGGGGAATGTTCATCACCAATTCCTACTTCCAATTCATGTTCTTGAACCAATCCACCGCATCATAATGCCTATCTTTGTTGTGGTTCAACTTGGATTCAAACTATCTTGAACTTCTTGGAGGACTCTCTATCTGCTATCAAGGTTGTTTATCAGAGTAAATCCTTAAGAGGAATCTTCTTTTATAGAGATTTGTGACTGCCTCGAACATGAATGAATTTGGTTTAACATTAATGATTTCGTGTGTCTAGAAGTCTAACTGTCTTGAAAATATTTGTGATCAAGCTTAATCGACTTAAACCAATTTCTCATGCTGTTGTCTAGTTATGTCTCCTGAAATCTGAAAGTTTATTTTAAGTACAAAGGCAATTGTGTTTGAGAAACTTCTGTCCAAGTATTGTTTTTAAACAATCTGTTTTTGTGGGATTTCTAATGGCAAAATAGTCAGAGCAATGACATTGGCTCACTGAGAAATATGTCTCCTCATAAATGAATTGAGATGAGGCATGTCATGAAGTGCCCTTGTTATCTTTGCTATGTTTTAAGGTATATCATGAGGCAGAGCAATGGCTACTTGCTGAGAAACATGTCCCCTCATCAAAGAATATGTGGAACGATATGTCATGAGGTGACAATGCTATCTTTGTTCGTTTTGAAGCATGACAGTCAGTCTTACCAATTACCTAGGGATACTTGCATCTAAACAATGTGTGTCCTTACGGATATGAGGCATGCACTAGACTTAATTGCTCGTAAAATCTTCTCATGTACTCAATAAATATTTGAGATTGCAAAAGCTAAATGCACATCCATCGAAATTCATAAATTCCATTTAGTCTTCTTGCTTGGTTAATCTTAATACTTTTTAAGAATTTCTCTCTAAGGAGCCAATGGAATTGAATGAGTAAGATAAGAGGAGATTAATCTGACGTTGATATGTATTTTTGGTTCATCTCTATCAAATTTGAATATAAATGTTCTCATGTGATTCTACTGAGTAGGCCAGAATTCATTAACATTAAACCAATCTAAGTGTAAGGGCTAGTTCATTCGGGTTCTATAACTGAAAATTCTGAAAAATTCCATAACTCTGATTTATGAACTTGGTCTCATGTTAAAGAATCTTCATCTTCTATAAAGACAAGCTGTCTTTCTACATTCCCTGATCTTTGCCCTCTCTAGTCAAATGGCATCAATGCTCCTTGATGACTTCTAACATTAGAAATCATTACATTCCTATCAATTATGGTCAGAGCATGCCATCCCTTCTTGAAATATCACATCGTGATGCTCCTTGGTATTTACCTTGCATGAAACATATTTGCATCAGTCATTGCTAAGTATTGTTGCATGTGTATAACTTTGCAATCATCTATTGGACATAACAATTGGAATCATCATCCATGAGCATATGCCATAAGTCCGGCATTATGGTTACAACTCAACTGGTTTCAGTTTTTCATGCTATTGGGTGGACTGTATTCTTCAACTGTGTACACACATATCTTGCATAGAAAATCCAAAAAGTCCCATGCATTGCATAGAAAACCAATAAAAATCTTGAAAAATATGAAATCAAAAATGTTCTTTTTGGCTGCTACATTGCATCATACTGCCGTAATCATGCCTTCAAATTTCAACTATCTTTGGCAAGCCAACGGACAATACCATTGATTCTAACAATTGGCCATGCTCGATAAATCTATATCTCTCTTTGGTGTTTGTCCTAAAACTACAGTTCCAAGTTTGGTTGTTCACATCGGTTAACTTGTAAAGTTTAATAAGTGTACAATCATTAGCATGTATTTCCACATCATTTTCTGGAATTCTGGAACATTGACTGCACTGCTTGTGATCATACCTGCCCATAATTTACCTACGAAAAATATATCTTTCCATTAATTGGCATTCGAAAGGAGGAGAGATTTAGGCATCTTCGGAAAGGTATCTCAGGTTGCTGCACCTTAAGTTGCTCCCTCCAGGTATCTAATCTCTTTTACACTATACATCATGTGCTAATAATTTCCACAAATTGATGTGCTGCAATTTCCTTCACTCCTACCTTCCTAATTATGCCATATATTCTCTCTAGTGTGCTATTTTGCTGATGTCAAAGGGGGAGAGAATTGTATGTGTCATTAACTAAGAATGCATAAGGGAGAGAGTCTTGAATACTTGCATAAGAATATGTGGGGAGAAAATTATTTGGAGAGATAATCTTTGAAGGTCTAGGTTTTTGTGCTTTTATTCACGATTACATTCTTTTAATCTCTGACCTCAATATACTCATAATGACTCAAAGCTGGACATCATAATGACTCATAGCTCATAGTTGACATCATCAAAAAGGGGGAGAATGTTGGACAAGTGTATAACATGTGTAACTCCAGTGTTTTGATGATGGCTGACTATGTATGTTGGGCTTACGTATAATATTCTTTTGTTTCGATGATGTCTAACTATGATTCATTAATATAGGTTGACCTGCATTTGATAGCGACAAACACTCATGCATTTCAGGTCAAATCCACACCGACAACAAAGTGTATCTGCAAGGATAGAAAGAAATCAAGTAAGACACAGAGATGAGGCATTAGGCTGCATAAGAAAGAAAGATCAAGGTCCGTGCAACCCCTGGCCAACACATATCAGGCATGTGCATGTTTACCTTATAGCAAGACAAAGTCTGTGCATGTTGCTCAAGGTCCATACATCAAGGTCTGAGCATACTCCAATCAAGGGTTGAATTAGAAAGAAAATATCTCGACACCTTCGGATGACAACTCTGCACATAAAGCATGTGTCGACACATCTGACAAATGTCTCGACACCTCAAGAAGAAATCAGCTGAAGCAGAAGCCGTCCCCAAGACCGTTCAAGGGATGTCTCGACACACTAACAGAAAGGTGTTGACACATCTAGGTACAACCAGAACGTGTATGAAACCGACAGAAGCTGTTCTCAAAACCTTTCAAGGGATGTCTCGACACACTAATAGAAAAGTGTTGACACACTCGTGTGATAATTCCTACACATGGCTCACATGTCTCGACATTGTTTGATGCTGTCTCAACACAGTCTTGATGAGATCTTGGAACCAAGCATACATGTCTTGACACTGTCTTGTGAAGTCTCGACACATCGGTCATGGGTCTTCAAGATATTCAAAGGATGTCTCGACACTTACATCGAAGGAGCTCGACACTCTTATACTTTCAGGAAGTGCTCTATTGAATATACTACTAAGATGTGTCGACTCTTTTCATGCATAAGGTCGACACCCTTGTTCTTCCAAGAATCCTCAAGCAAATAATCTGTCAGATCAGTGGGCCATCCAGAGAGAGAAAAAGGAACCGTAAACCATTAAAATTAAGGATTTTGGGGTCTGGACCACGTCCCAAGGTCTGACCCTTACTCTACCATCTTATCACTCATTTGTCTACCTTTTGGAGATGTTTCTTGTTAGAAATCTAGCTGGAAGAGCCACTTCAGTCTGCCGCGATGTCAATCTTATCTGTCTGCCGGTCCAGTCTGTCTGCTGCTGGGAATAGGACACTCCGCAGTCTGCCACTATCTTGCTGTCGACCAATGGGCTGTCCAACCAGCCATTGTACGCAGAAGAGTACACCTGTGCAGAATGAGAAGACTGCTTATCTGAGGGAGATTTAATGTGAATACCTGATGCTGTCTAAAGAAAAATCTGATCTGCTTCTTAACACTGTCTGCCATCAAACCTATCCTTGTACTGAAGGCTGGGCTCAGCCAATGGAAGACAGCAGGCTTGTAGGAGCATTTAATGGGAAGATCTCCAAGCATCTAAATGAGAAGACTCAGTCACTTATTCCAGGAACTGCCACCGTCGAACATGGAACTTACCTGGAAGGCTCCAAGCTCTCACTTTACCCTGGCGTATGCTTCAAGGGAAATTATGGAGAGATAATACAGTTGGTGCAATGGTCCATTAGAGACTTCTTGGCGCCATTTTTTCTTGGCTTTACAACTTATTTTTACCTATTTATACCAAGCTTCCTCAACTGAAGAAAGTGCTGCGGCCGTCCACACAGTGTCACGCTCTAGACCATCCACCAAAAACACTCCTAAGAAAGTGTGAGAGCAGCCCCAGCACTTGGTTGACATAGTCCAGTGCTGTGAGAGTAGAAGAAGAAGAGAGAGCAGCCTTGAGAGAGAAGACAAACCCGGCAGTCTACCGATGCTTGAAGAAAAGGATACTTAGATCCAATCTTGTAACTGCAATCATCCGCTCCCTTGTCTTGATTCATTCTTTTAGCTGGTGTCTATATTGTCTCTATTCCTTCTCCACTGCACTTGTAGTATTCAGCTTCTATTTGTTACGGTTCTTCTATCACCATACATCTAGCTTTTCTGATCCCCTGTTTAGGGATCGGGTTCCCTCTGTGGTTTCAGAGGAAGAGAGGATCAGATCCTCTGGGTGATTCTAGCTACTAGTCAGCAGAAATCAAGCTGTGTTGCTCAGCTGTGTAAGCAAGCTGTGCTGCTCAGCGGATCAAGCTGTGGGTCAGCCGAAAAGCCACACCGAGTTTGTTGTGGGGTGGACGTAGGTTGTGGGCTAACAACCGACCACCTTAAAATCCTTGTGTTGTGGGTTGTATTCATTGTGAGCTTGTTCAAAAACTTCTATCCTCATTTCACAGGTTCGTGTGCTACTTCGCTATTTAATTTCTTTGCATACTCAAGCGTTCTGCTTGCATAAATTGTCTCATCTTGATCCCCTCACTATCCTTGCTAACGTGTATCTCCTCATGTGTCTGCAGAACTCTTGCTTACAGGCACTTTGGAGCATTCTCCAAGCAAAGGGAATATCATAATTTGTGTGAGCAGCTTTCTCTCCTGTGTCTTTAACTGCATCAGCTCCTTGGGTTGCCTGCTGCACCCTTGCACACAGGTACCAAGGTGAAAGCTTTGCAAAGGGTATTCACAGCGTTTGACATTCATGCACCTTAGTGTTCACCATAGCTCTCACACACTAAGCAGGTCATTTAACACTTAGTTACTCTGATCTAAGATCTCTGTGGATTATTGTATTACATCTCATTTGGATCTTAATGGCTCATGAAGTAGTGTCGACCTCTCTCTAGTGAAGTGTCGACATGTTTATTGTGCCTTGCTGGAGGTGTTGACCTCACTGCCCTGAAGTGTAGACCCCAGCTCACTACATAGTTGGATCCTACTAAAGAAGTGTCGACCTTACAGGCAGGAGTGTCGACCCGCGGTAAGAGTGTTGACCTCACTATCCTGTGTGTGTCGACCTGTCTGAACTGAGCATCGAACTTTAACATTATTACTTGCTCCACTCCTAGCTATTTCGCTGCGATGTGTGCCTAAGTGTTTTATTGGTTTATAGGAGTGATTTATGTGTTTAAGGGACAAGATTTAAATAGGCCATAGTTATTAATAGGATCTATTCAACCCCTCCTTCTAGATCCGATTGCACTCCGTGGGACCCAACATTTTTCTCTTGTGGTTTTATCTTTATTTTGCAGGAGAGCATGAATAGAACGTGAGGCCCTCTTCCTCTAGTCAGCTGGAAGGAGAGGAGGTTGAATCCACGACGTTCCCCGCACCCCGTTCCTTAAGCGCGATCAAGTCTTCATCGTTCCAAGGTACACGGCGCAGTTTCTCTCTTTTCTTCATCCTTTGGAGTTGTTAATCCTTAGTGGCGATCACGGTCAGTATTTCTCATCTTTCATCGCCCCCTTGTTCGTACTTTCATGCCTTTCGTGATTCACATATGTTATTTGCATAGTTTGGGGGGCGGGGTAGAGAACAAAACATCTACAATGAGGAGAACTACCAGATTCATGATCTAGAATTAGCTGTTGTTATCTTCGCCTTGAAAATATGGTGACATTACCTTTATGGGGAGAAATTCACTGTATTCTTAGACCATAAAAGTATAAATTATCTCTTCTCCCAAAAGGAGTTAAACATGAGGTAAAGAAGATGGCAAGAATATTTAAAGGAATTCGACTTTTCTATTCAATACTATCCTGGTAAGGCAAATGCTGTAGCCGATGCGCTCAGCAAGAAACCACTAGCAACTCTATCAAGCCTCGGGAAAGGTATGACCAATCTTATAAAGGATTTTGCACACTTGAATCTAGATATTGATACAGAAGAAGAATGGTGTATTATTGCTAATATCCGGTCACAACCCACATTAATAGAAGATCTAGTCAAGTTACAAGACAATGACCCTGTACTGGTGGAGATCAAAACCAATATTGATCAGCGGCCAGATTTTTCCGTCACGATCGATGGAAGATTGCTCTTCAAAGGTCGGATCTGTGTACCGGATCATGCCGACACTAAAAAGCTGATTATGGAAGAAGCTCACAAGTTAAGGTATGCTATTCACCCTGGTGCTACCAAGATGTACCAAGACCTTAAGAGAAATTTCTGGTGGCCCAATATATATGAAGAAAGAGGTGGCGGACTTTGTATCTCACTGCCTCACTTGTCAACAAGTTAAGGTGGAACATCTAAAGCCCGCTGAAAAGTTACATCCCTTGGAAATTCCCGAGTAAAAATGGGAGAGCATAGGGATGAATTTTATCATGGGTTTGCCAAAGATAAGAGGTGGACATGATGGTATATGGGTGATCATAGACCGATTGATAAAATCTACATATTTTCTACCTATTAAAAGTCGATGGTCTATGGATATTTTAGCAGCCTTGTATATGAAGGAGATTATTAAACTACATGGAGTCCATGTTACAATTATATCTGATAGAGACCCTCGTTTCACATCACAATTCTAGAAGGATCTACAACATTCATTGGGGACCCGACTCAACGTTAGCACAGCATTTCATCCACAAACAGATGACCAAGTTGAAGGACAAATCAGGTGATTGAAGATATGCTTAGGGCTTGTGCTATTGATTTTGGTGGAAGTTGGCACGACCACTTGCCTCTAGTTGAGTTTGCCTACAACAATAGCTATCAAGCTAGTATACAAATGGCACCGTTCGAGGTATTGTATGGAAGGAGTTGTCGTTCACCCATTTGCTAGAATGAAGTTGGGGAAAAATAACTTCTAGGCCCATAACTTATTAGAGATACAACTGAGAGGATTAAAATGATCAGGGAAAGACTCCAGGTGGCTCAATCAAGGCAAAAGACATATGCTGATACAAGAAGAAGAGACCTGAAATTTCAAGTAGGAGACCACGTGTTTCTCAAGGTTTCCTCAAGTCGTGGAATTAGAAGATTCGGCATCAAAGGTAAGCTTACTCCAAGATTTATTGGCCCTATTGAAATTCTTGAAAGGGTTGGCGAGGTCGCTTATCGGATAGCTTTGCCACCATAATTATATGGAGTCCACGATGTGTTCCATGTGTCGATGCTTAAAAGGTAAGTTCATGACCCATTTCATGTCATTAGTCATGACGATCTTGTAATACATAAGGATCTGACGTACGAGCAAAGACCGCTTAAAATACTTGATCGAGAGGTACGTCAGCTTCAGAACAAAACCATTCCCATGGTAAAAATCTGGTGGAATAAAAGTACAGACCAAGAAGCAACATGGGAGACGGAGGAAGCTATGTACAAGAGATTTTCAGAGCTATTTGATTGTTTGTAGAATACACTCTCCAGATTTTCTTTGCAATGAATTTGGGGATCAAATTCTTTTTAAGTGGGGGAGGGTGTAGCAACCTTGATAATTATCTAGATTTATTCAGATTTTTTCAAGAATTAAATAGATTAATTAAGCTCAAAATAAGCTAATTATTGATTTAATGGTTTATTTAACATTTATTTAAAGGCCCAATTATTTGTAACCCATTAAGACCATTTAAAATGGGCCCATAGACCAAATCCTAAGGCTTTTGGCCCAAGCCCAACCCTAGATACGTAATAGGGTAATTTTTCTAATTAAAATAGATAATTAGAGGATAATTATAGGAGGAATTTGACTAACATTCAAATTCTGGCGCTAGGCAAGTCGCGGTCTATCGCGTGACCGCCTTCTGGAAATGGCGGTCCAGACTAGATCGCCACCTGGTTCTGTAAACGGGTGATGGAGAAGTGTGAAAAGATTAGATTTTCATCCATCCTATCGCCATAGATCGATGTGGCCTGGCATGGAAACTTGTCTAGGACTCTAAGGGATCGATTCTAACCCCAATAGGGACTCCTAAAATGATCTAATCCCTCGACCCAAGGCCAACTCAATAAATAGAGCCCAGAATCGTCTTACGCGAACCCTAATTTTGGATCACGTAGTTCGAAGGTATAGTATGGTTATTTCAACGTCTTCCTTTAGAGTTTATTGTTGCCCTTAGTATCTTCTAACATTCTGCAAATTTCCGTGTTAGGAGGTCAAGCATCTAAGGAGTTAGAACAACCGGAAGTCGATGGTTCTACGCAGGACGCGTAGGAACTAGGACCCTCTTCCGACGAGAAATTGGAGGCTTAGGAGCAACCCCAGCGGTAGGTTATCTAATGTTGGCTTAAACATCAAGCTAGGAACAAAAGTCCTCTATTTTCTTGTGATTTCATACACTACACACGGAGTATTTAATGTTTTCCTATGGCTGCGCAATCACGTTTTCACTGCATGCTATCCATGCACCCTTGACAAAAAGATAAGAACTTTGAAATAAATTCATGCCTTTTCATGCCATAAACTCATCCTAAGCATGCTACTCTGTGTTATCTTCATGTTCTCTGTAGTTTTCATGCATTTATTGCCCTAGAATAGGCTCTGCACGCTGGATTTACCTTCTGTCTGTTGCAGACAGAAGGCGGTCACACAGAGACCACTACTTACAAGAGGCGGCCCTCGACCAACCGCTACCTGGTTTCTGTAACCAAGTTAAACCATGTTCAAACCCTATTATTTGATAGTAAGCATGCCCTATTTTTTTTCTGGTTCTTAATCATTTCATGAGTTCATGTTTGATGTTGGCATGTCTTTCAAGGCTTAATTTCACCATATATTAGTTTCATGCCAAACTTTATATAATTTGTACATAAAGGAATTTTCATATTGATGAGGTGAAGATTTATGCTTTGGCATGCTCCCTTCTCATCACTTTTCTATTTTATAAGCTCACATGTAGCTCGTATTCCGGTACAATGCTATTAGATCACTTGCACTTGATAGGAACACCTCTTGGACTTGAAAGCCTCTCCGTCGGATATTCCTTCTGCCGGACTAGGTGATCTTGTTTCAAGACCTCCGTAAGTCTCCGCGAGCCTGAGATTCCACTAGGATGCCGAGCTGGTTGTACCCTAAAAAATCAAAAGTCTAGAAAGCACTTCGTGAACCTTGCATTTTCTGTGGACTGGATTGAACGCGGCCATCAGGTGACCGCTACTTCCTGATAGCGATCTTGGCGCGACCGCTTTCTGCTAGTTGATCCTTGCGTTGACATGTTCCTTATTCTGCGTCGACTCCATCCTGATAGCGATCATGACTTGACCGCTACCTCAAGAAAATGATCCTCTTAAGACCGCGTTCTGTCTAAATGTTGCCCAACCCGTGGGTTGACCCAAGGGTTGGTTATACTTTGTTCCTGGATGGCTGGAACCCAACATCTTATTCAATAAGTTATTAATGAACTATGGAACAATGGAAATGTACCGTTATGCTGTCGGAATTCCTCCATAGCGTAATGTCCAAATAATTCATCCTTGATCTCATGATTCTCTTTGGTCCATTCTTACCTTGATTTTTATTATCATGAAACTATTGTTGAACTTGACATTATTGGCCTACATGTATATTTCTCGTGAAAGTAGCTTGATTTATAATTTGAAGATACAAGAGCGGGCACGGACAGTGTCCAAGGGCTCCATGCTAGCCCCCTCGACAGATGGCCGGAAACATGCTATAAACCATGGGGTATGATGAACACTGGTGTCGCATTGCGCTGGGAGTACTTTTTTTATAAATGGGTGAAATCCACGAGGTCTCATGTTTTGATTATTACATGCTTGTTACATGACTTTCTAGTGCATAGCCTTTTCAAAGTTATGAAAAGTGCATTCTCGTTACATGCTAGTACATTCTCGCTAATGAAAGGCCATATTATAATCTTGCTTGATCTTGTTCTCATATCGTCTCATATCTCAACACTTATCTTGATATCTTGTCATTACTTTGGTGTTATCGCATGTTTTATTGCATCTTACATTATTACCTTTTTATAAAGATAAAATTTTTATTACTTAAATTATGCCTTCATGTTGATACGAAGATACCTACTGGGCGAGTCCGCTCATTCCCTACTTTCAATCTTTTTCAGGAGACTCTAGCGGGTCGGATTCGGACTATTCAAGTGGCAGATCGGAGAGTGATTGATGAACGAGTGAAGCCTAGATGGTCAAGAGTCATATTGTAATTTAAGTTCCTTCACTATAATAGACGGTGAAGTTGATCATGTTCTGACATCTTTTGTTTTCTTGAGTCTAGTAAGGTCAAGAGAGTCAAAGTCAAGTATCAATTTGTAACCTTTGGTTTATTATTCAATAAACTGAAGATTTTTTAGTACTTGGTATTGTCCATTCATCTTCTATGTGGATGTGTATAGCGCTCTGATTATCTTGCTAGCTTGAGACTTTATTTACCGACTATTTACTTTCCCGATTCAATTCTACTGCATATCTCGGTGCATGACACTTCTCCTCCTTATGCTTCTTGCCATTCGGAATGCCATTACCATCATTCAATCTCTTATTGTCGTTACCCAATTTCTTCTTCTCCATTCCCGCCTTGATCTTATCGGACAATTCCATGGCATCCTCTCATAACTGAGCTCTCCTCTCCATCTCGGCATAAGTTTGAATATCCATTGGTGCCAATTAGGGTATAAATTACAACCTTAATTTGTTCAAAAATTGCATAGCCTTCATCTTATCGGTTACTATCAAATGAGGCGCATAACGAGACAACCTAGAAAATTGGGCCCCATACTCCGCTAATGTCATACTCCTTTGCTTAAGGGAGGCAAATTCCCCTATCTTTCTCTCCGAACTCTCTCCGAAAAATACTTATCATTAAAGTGCTCCAAAAATTCCGCCCAAGTTACTTGATTATATGGCAAAGTGGCTTCCACGGACTCCCACCATGCCCTTGCATCCTTCTCTAGTTGGAATGTCACTAGAAGGACCTTATCTTGGTCCGAACATTACATCACTCTAAAGATTTTCTCCATCTCCTTAATCCAATCTTCGACTTCATCGGGATCAAGGGTTCCACTAAATATAAGGGGATTGAGACACCAAAAATTCCAATGCAACTCTCCAATGCCATGATTCTCTCCTCCTTGAGCTACCTGCTAAAGAGCCTAAGTCAAACTGGACAGTCCTTTACATTTCCCACCATTGCGCTCGCTCAGCCACCATTACGCTAGCTATCTAGCTCCTACAAAATAATTTATATAAAAATTAACAAGTTACTCTCATGAAAAAAAAAGTAAGCCAATTTTTATAAGCCGATTTTTAGCATTTAACCTAGGGTTTTACCCAATCTCACTAGGTAACATTAGGGATGAACCAAGCACTTATGGCAACCTATAGTCAAGACCTAGGGTTTCAACAAAACTAGGCTCTGATACCACTTCTGTCATGTCCCGAACCGATAGCAGCAAAAACGTGCTCGGAACATGGCAGCGAATAGTCATGAATAACCAGAGCAAACCACAATATACACAATAAGGCCAGAAAATGATAAAAAATATAATTTTATTAATATCAAAATACCATTATTACACTTTATTGACTCAAACTTACATTGATATAAAAAGAAATAAAAGACTCAAAATTACAGGATGTTGGGTTCGTTGCGCTCCCCTCTTTGTCTTTGGTAATGGTTTTGATGATAACAAAATATTGTGTGCTTTGCGTGTGTATAGAAGTGAAAATCATGTGTGCATGTTTTGTGGAAAACGTCTTGACGCTAAATGAGCTCATAAGTTGATATTGATATTGTTTTTCTAGGTTGCTTTACAGGGTTGGAATGCATGGTATCTCATGAATATATTTTTGATGATGACTCATGTGAAGATTGCTCATGAGACCTTGGACCTTACATGTGTAAATTGCATTTTGTCGGTAGATTGTCAATTGGTTAGCTAGATTGTCTTTTTGGTTTTTACATTATGTGAGAATTTGGTTTCAGGAATTGTGTGATTGCAGGCCATTTCATTTTAAGTTTTGGTTGAAAAAATCATCATATTCTATGGTTTAATGCAAAGTCATGTTTTATCTTCTAATATGGAAGTTGGTGGTTAGAGTGGCTCTTTATTCTTTTTTTTCAAGACACCATAAGAGAGGGCTAGACCCTAGGGGTCAACCCTCCCTAGGCCATGGGATGTCTGCTCTGCAGACAGACCGGCCATGTAATGGTGTCGACTCCCAACTGTAAGAGTCGACACCTCTACAGTTTCTGGTTCTTTTTTTGGAAAACATTGTTGATGGTTGACTAATTTAACCAACTCTTCAAATGGTTCTCTACATGGATTTTACAAAGATCAAGCTTGTTTAACATGTTCACATCAACCTTGGTTTGGGTTTCATAAGCAAGCTCAAGTTTGATGTCAGCTGCTCTTTTAGTATTCATTTAACTCCTTATCATGATATTGCTATCTATGGTTCAGGACAGGAAGAATAAAAGTCCAAGTGTTTGCCTCAATGCCAAAGGTAATAACTTGGACATTTGAATATTGTTGGTTGATGGAACTTGGGGTAGGTTTCTCTGGAACATTGTTGTTGAAAGATTTAAATGGTGGGCTGGATGAAATCCAGGCTTACCTTGTTTATCATGCATGTTTTACATGATAGTCTTGAAGTTGCATTGTACGTATCTTGTTTTCATCATTCCTGTTTGAAACCAAGATCAAATGACGTTTTAAGTCTCTTTAATGCATGTTATTTACTTGGCTAAATCAGTTTTTCAAAGGCCTTAACTATTTGGTTTGATTTGGATTGCCCTTAGGTAGTTCTCTGCTCTGGCTCTGCAAGTGTCGACACCAGGTGTCGACACTTGGGTGCCTGGGGGCTGTTCTTAGCATTGGCAGAACACTGGCTGAAAAGTGTCGACACCTGGTGTCGACACTTCTCAAGCAGAGTTCTATTTTCTGAACTCTGGATGAAAAGTGTTGACACCTGGTGTCGATACCTCTCAAGTAGATTTTTGTTTTCTACATGGGCAGAACTCTGGCTGCTAAGTGTCGACACCAGGTGTCGACACTTCTTCAGTTCACTCCGGATCGGGTTTGCGTATTGGGTTTCGAAACCCACCATTTGTGATCCATTTGCCTTGATCTTTTACACCCTTAACCTTAGAGTTTCTACACATGTTTAAGGGTTGTTTTGAGAAGGTTTTGCAAGGGCTATTGTTGTCTTTTATTCATCTATTTGCTGCCATATATATTCTTGCGATTTTTAAATCAGAAGTAAGAACAAAGGGGATAAACGTTTCTATCTATTCTTGCATGTAAAAGAGGATGAGTTGGAGGGCTGCTCCATCACTGGAGGAAGGAGAACGCCGCTGAAGATGCCATCCATGAGCTGCCACTCCGATCTGTAGCTGGTCTTGCTGTTCATTGCTGAGTTTCTGCTTTGGGCGGTCTTTACAACGCTAGGCTCTTCCTACTCCAAGGATCAAACTCCAAATGCACCCTACCATTGTTGTCTATGGGATTCACTACAGATTCGAGGGGGATTTCTTCATCTCTCATTTCTATTCCTTTATCTGAGCATAGATTCAGATTTGGGTGGTCATTGTATATCCTTTCATTTTGTCGAACTTGGAATATTGTCGTGTGTGGGCGGAGCTGCGTCTCCACGTGTGTGGATTCATTGTGAGGTAATTTTCCCCGAGTTTGTGTGTGTGGACGGAGCTGCATCTCCGTGTGAGATTTTATTGCGGGGTGAGTTCCCCGAGTGTGTGAGTGTGTGCTGCGGTGGCAGCATCTTGGGGCCAGGCCCGTGTGTACAGATTGCTGCGGAAGCAGCGTGGTTGTGTGGTGTTTGGGGCTTCGTCCCCATGGTCTCTACATCTCGTAGCATGTTAGTGAAGCCTCACCAGGTTCGGTGAGGGGTGGACGTAGGGAGCCCATCGTGGTCCTGAACCACCTAAAAATCTTTGTGTTCATCGTGGATGCCTGTGCGATTGTCCATTTCTCCTACCTCCGTTCACAGGTCTATTTGATTGATTTTTATTCACTGCACCTTCACACTTCGCTACCTCTGCAATTTGCTATCAGATTTGTTCATCGTTTATTGGTTGGATATCCGTGCTTAGTTGTAGTTAACTCGTTCTTTGCATTGTATATCCGTATGAGATCGGAAAGGTTGAGAGAACATTTAAATCTCACTTGGGTTTAGACTAATTGACGTAGTTAATTTTAATTCCGTTGTGATTAGTTTAGATTATTTTTAAAATCCGTCATCTCGGCTGGGGGACAATTCAACCCTCCTTCTTGTCTGCCATCTATTCTAGGCCAACAATTGGTATCAGAGCCCAGTCTCTGATTTTTATTCAGCGGACCTCATGGTCTAGGAGAAAAGATCACTTCATGATTGCTAGTGTGAATTTGGTTCCTGTCTTTGATGGTTTTGATTATGTATCATGGCTTGGAAAACTCTGTATTTGGATTTCTAGTATTTATCCGAAGCTCATGAAATTAATTACTCACGGTCCTCATAGTCTTCCAAAAAATGAGTCAAGGTGGACCGATGAGGATAAGAAAAAGAATTCTGATAATTTATTTGTTTTGAATGCTCTTATGGCTGCTGTGGACACTAATCAATTTACTTTTGTTTCATCGTGTAGGTCAGCCAAAGAGATCTGGGATGGGCTAAGCGAAGCTCAAGAAGAAAGCTAGAATAGTGAGTGTCTCGTGGCAAAAAATGAGATTGAGTGTCAAAACGAGGAGAGTTCAAAGGTAAACTCTGACTCTGATGAAGAAGATGAGCTTAGCTATGATGAATTGGTGAATGCTTATGATGAATTGTTTGACAGATATAAAACAATGAAATCTGAAAATTGAAAAATGAAAAAGGTAATTCAAAATACTACACATGTTGCCTCCTCATGTGAGAAATGTTATAAACTTAGAACTTGAATGAAAACTTACTGCATGATGTTGATGTGCACAAAGAAACAATTTCATGCTTGAGAAATGAAAATGAAACCTTAATGGCTAAAATTTCAGAACTGGAAGATATTGTAAAGGAACTAAAAGATAAATTGAGTTCTATGGATAGTGATCAGATTTTGCTTAATGAACTTGTTCAGAATGAAAAACTTGTCGAAGAAATTGAAAAACTCAAAAAGCAAAATAAATCGTTGTGTGATGAGTTGAAAGTCCTTGAAAAAGGAAAACATGTGGTTGATGATGATTCTGAAAATGTCCATGTTATGGAACAAGAAGTTGCAAGCTATAAGACTATCAATTCTCTCTTGAATGATAAACTTGCACTGTGTGAAGAAGAGATTGCCAATTGTGAATTGCATATTTCATCATTGGAGAATGAAATCAAGAGTTTGAATGAGTTTCTATTAATGTGTGAATAAAGAAAATTAAAAATAGAAAAATGTCATTGATTGTTCATGTGTGCATGCAAAACCCTCAATTGTTAAACATGTTCATGCATCAAGAAAAAGAATGAATGTTTCATGTTATTACTGACGGCAAATATGGCCACGAAATGTATGATTACTTTTTGATGAAACTTGATGATGATGAAGCATCAAAATCAAGGGTGAAAATGGTTGATGGTTCCAAAAATCATGAGAAATTCATATAGGAGAACCTCAACATTCATTGCTTCTACTGTGGATTACATGGCCATGTTTTTGAAAATTACTTCACGAAGAAAAATGATGATGAATGGTCTGTCAAAAAGAATTTTTCATGTCATTATTGTGGTGAACTTGGACACATGATGAATAATTATTCTTTAATGAAAAATGATGAAAAATGGTCCATGAAAAGAAAATCTGTTTATTACTTTTATTGTGGTCAGGATGCTCATTCAATGGATGACTGTGCCACAATGAGATATGACGATGCTAGGTGTGCCAGGAAATATAGGAATTCAAATGCTCATGTTGTCTCTAACCCCTCGGGACCCAAGATGGCTTGGGTACCCAAATCTCAAAATGAGAATCTATTTTTGCAGGGGCACCTTGAGGCCAAGGAATGATAATAAATAAAGGGCTCTCAGGGTGAGAAAGAGAAATGGTTTGGATCTGAAATTCATTTTACTTAGGTTCATTTTGAAAAGTTGAAAAGGTAAAATTTGAGTCTGGAGGAAAGTGTTCGCATTTAAACAATTGCATTCCTATTTTGTTGACCTTGGCAATTACTGAAGGAATGAGATTTGGTGATTCTGATGATTAGATGCTTGAACACTTCTCACTGCACATCTTGTGAATAATTTTAGTTCTCAACTGCTTAACACTGCACATATGGAGTCTTTCATCCACACTTTCTTTTCGGTCTTGCAAATAACAATCCAATTTTTGAATGCCTTACACTGCACATAAAGTCTTTCATACTCTCACTCATTTTCTGCGAATAACTATTAAGTTTTGCATACACAGTTTACATACTTATTTTCATGCTCATATCATGCATACCCTTGCATATTTGTAGAGAGGAATGATTATCAACCATCCTTCATTTACTTGCATATACTTGACATATTTGTGATCTTGAATGCCATGATTATCCGATATATTAAATAGCGATTGCAGAAGGTTGGATTATGTTCAGCTGGAAGCTTGCCTCATGCGCGATGGTGGTCTTCGGAGCTACGTTCTCCGCCACGTACCGGTAGTCAACTTGTGTGAAAATTTTATCGCAGTGCATGATTGAGTGTATATATCACCCTTATCCTTTGGTTACTCCTACGACCTATATTCTTGCTAAATAAAATTACATTGGTTTAGACATGTTTGTTACATGGCATATATTAAGGGGGAGGTTTTACTATAACTGTGCATACACTTAGGGGGAAACATGACTATGATGAGACAAATTCATTTCTTACATTCAATACAAACACCTACACAAATTACACCTTTTGAGAAATATGATTCAATCTAATAAGGATTTTAGTTATTCCACTCAACACTCTTGAGGGCTCTTGATTCCCTACATTAAAGTCGCGTGTCTCGTGAGGAAAAAGCTGTTAGCCCCACCAAAAATCTCAATAAATGGATTTGGAATCAAGTAGCCGGGAATCCCCCTGAAATAAAGGAGGAAACTTGAATCGAAAAGTGACAAATATCCACAATTCAAATAAGTGACGAAACTGAGTAATCGGGAAATGCCCCTAAATAAAGGGCATGACTCGTGTCAAAAGGTTAGTCATCTTCTTCGTATTAAAAAAAATTGGGGGTTGTGCGAAGCTACCAAAAGTCGAGCACTTGTGTATGGAAGTGTGTGGAGGATAGGTTCTTTCTAGTGTTCCTTAGAAAATCTGTTTATCCATATTGCTTTGAACTTCATTGCTCATATTTCACCTATACACCGGGTTTGATTGTGTGAATGTACCTTATGAATCAGTCATATTTCATGGTTAATGTAGTACCATCTTTTTACAAGCACAACCTTCTTAGTATTGTTCATGCTCATCATGTTTGACAATCAGTTGCATTATTCTTACACCTGTAACTAAGGGACTTGCTTACTTTTATATCTTATTATGTATGCTTGAGTGCTTGATTGCCTGATCCTTTTTATTCACATCATGCGTCATTTCACCTTGATGCATCTTTAGATCATACATGTAAATAACAAGCTTAAATAACCCCGTTGTCAATCAATTTTTGTTCATGACAAAAAAGGGAAGAATAATGTGTCTTTAACAAAACATTTGCATATAGTTCAGGTTAGTCATACTTTTATGCATAATTCAATCATACATTCTACATATAGTTCAAAAATTGAGCATTTGGACATATTTCAATCATTTTACATATTGCACATAATTCTATCACCTTCCTTGGTGTTCATGGTTCCCACATCTTCTTTTTAAAGTAGATTAATTGCTAGGTTCGTGCGCCACTGGTTGTTAATTCTATTTCATTTATTTTGGATTTTCATACTAGTCCCCCACTTTTTGATAATGTCAAAGGGGGGGAGAGTTTTGGGGGCCACAATATTTTGTCATCATCAAAAGGGAGAGATTGTTGGGTTCGTTGCGCTCCCCTCTTTGTCTTTGGTAATGGTTTTGATGATAACAAAATATTGTGTGCTTTGCGTGTGTATTGAAGTGAAAATCGTGTGTGCATATTTTGTGGAAAACGTTTTGATGCTAAATGAGCTCATAAGTTGATATTGATATCTTGTTTTTCCAGGTTGCTTTATAGGGTTGGAATGCATGATATCTCATGAATATATTTTTGATGATGACTCATGTGAAGATTGCTCATGAGACCTTCGACCTTACATGTGTAAATTGCATTTACGGTGGATTGTCAATTGGTTAGTCGGATGGTCTTTTTGGTTTTTACATTATGTGAGAATTTGGTTTCAGGAATTGTGTGATTGCAGGCCATTTCATTTTAAGTTTTGGTTGAAAAGATCATCATATTCTATGGTTTAATGCAAAGTCATGTTTTATCTTCTAATGTGGGAGTTGGTGGTTAGAGTGGCTCTTTATTCTTTTTTTTCAAGACTCCATAGGAGAGGGGTAGACCCTAGGGGTCAACCCTCCCTGGGCCATGGGATGTCTACTCTGCAGACAGACCGGCCATGTAATGGTGTCGACTCCCAACTGTAAGAGTCGACACCTCTACAGTTTTTGGTTCTTTTTTTTGGAAAACATTGTTGATGGTTGACTAATTTAACCAACTCTTCAAATGGTTCTCTACATGGATTTTACAAAGATCATGCTTGTTTAGCATGTTCACATCAACCTTGGTTTGGGTTTCATAAGCAAGCTCAAGTTTGATGTCAGCTACTCTTTTAGTATTCATTTAACTCCTTATCATGATATTGCTATCTATGGTTCAGGACAGGAAGAATAAAAGTCCAAGTGTTTGCCTGAATGCCAAAGGTAAGAACTTGGACATTTGAATACTGTTGGTTGATGGAACTTGGGGTAGCTTTCTCTGGAACATTGTTGTTGAAAGATTTAAATGGTGGGATGGATGAAATCCAGGCTTACCTTGTTTATCATGCATGTTTTACATGATAGTCTTGAAGTTGCATTGTACGTATCTTGTTTTCCTCATTCCTGTTTGAAACCAAGATCAAATGACGCTTTTAAGTCTCTTTAATGCATGTTATTTACTTGGCTAAATCAGTTTTTCAAAGGCCTTGACTGTTTGGTTTGATTTGGACTGCCCTTGGGTAGTTCTCTGTTTTGGCTCTGCAAGTGTCGACACCAGGTGTTGACACTTGGGTGCCTGGGGGCTGTTCTTAGCATTGGCAGAACGCTGGCTGAAAAATGTCGACACTTGGTGTCGACACTTCTCAAGCAGAGTTCTGTTTTCTGAACACTGGCTAAAAAGTGTCGACACCTGGTGTCGACACCTCTCAAGAAGAGTTATATTTTCTGCATTGGCAGAACTCTGGCTGCTAAGTGTCGACACCAAGTGTCGACACTTCTTCAGTTCGCTACGGATCAGGTTTGCGTATTGGGTTTCGAAACCCACCATTTGTGATCCATTTGCCTTGCTCTTTTACACCCTTACTCTTAGGGTTTCTACACATGTTTAAGGGTTGTTTTGAGAAGATTTTGCAAGGGATATTGTTGTCTTTTGTTCATCTATTTGCTGCCCTATATATCCTTGCGATTTTTATATCGGAAGTAAGAACAAAGGGGATAAACGTTTCTATCTGTTCTTGCAGGTGAATGAGGACGAGTTGGAGGGCTGCTCCATCACTGGAGGAAGGAGAACGCCGTTGAAGAAGCCATCCATGAGCTGCCACTCCGATCTGTAGCTGGTCTTGCTGTTCATTGCCGAGTTTCTGCTTTGGGTGGTCTTTACAACGCTGGGCTCTTCCTACTCTGAGGATCAAACTCCAAATGCACCCTACCATTGCTATCTATAGGATTCACTGTAGATTTGAGGGGGATTTCTTCATCTCTCCTTTCTATTACTTTATCTGAGCATAGATTGAGATTTGGGCAGTCATTGTATATCCTTTCATTTTGTCGAACTTGGAATATTGTTGTGTGTGGGCGGAGCTACGTCTCCACGTGTGTGGATTCATTGCGAGGTAAGTTTCCCCGAGATTGTGTGTGTGGACGGAGCTGCATCTCGTGTGATATTTTATTGCGGGGTGAGTTCCCCGAGTGTGTGAGTGTGTGCTGCGGTGGCAGCGTCTTGGGGCCAGGCCCCGTGTGTGTGATTGCTGCGGAAGTAGCGTGGTTGTGTGGTGTTTGGGGCTTCGTCCCCGTGGTCGCTACATCTCGTAGCATGTTAGTGAAGCCTCACCAGGTTTCAGTGAGGGGTGGACGTAGGTAGCCCGTCGTGGTCCCGAACCACCAAAAAACCTGTGTTCATCGTGGATGCCTGTGCGATTATCCATTTCTCCTACCTCCATTCACAGGTCTATTTGATGGATTTTTATTCACTGCATCTTCACACTTCACTACCTTTGCAATTTGCTATCAGATTTGTTCATCGTTTGTTGGTTGGATATCCGTGCTTAGTTGTAGTTAACTCGTTCTTTGCATTGTATATCCGTGTGAGATCGAAAGGTTGAGAGAACATTTAAATCTCACTTGAGTTTAGGCTAATTGACGTAGTTAATTTTAATTCCACTGTGATTAGTTTAGATTGTTTTTAAAATCTGCCATCTCTGTTGGGGGACAATTCAACCCCCCCCTTCTTATCTGCCATCTATTCTGGGCCAATACAGGACTAGACTCAAGAAAATGAAAAGACATTGACATCAATCTTCTAGAGCACTCATCACTCTTACCTTTCCCGTCTGATGGAATATCTTCATTATTATTACTTGAAAAATGTTAAGAGAAAGTGGGTGAACAAAAACACTCAGTAGGAATTACATCTCTATTGTCAGACAAAATATAAGTGATTAACCAATTAATCAATATTCGATAAAATGCTATGCCATGAACGATATAAAACTATAATCAATATGAAATGCAATCTATCAATCAGAGGAGACGATCAATAACAAATTATAATGTCAAAGATAGAAATGAAAGCTCAAAGGAAAAGAAACAATCCCAATATAGAACCAATGACAAGATAGCAGTATAAAACAATGAACTTATAATCCAGACGAACATAACTTATAGAATTGTCCAGAATATATCAGAATTCCAATAACATAAATCAGGATAGCAGATTAGCATAATATAAATTACCATATTATCAGAATAACAGAATATCAGAGTAACAGAATAACATAATAATAGAATAACAGAATTAATGGAGGTTGGTGCAATGTGTCACACCCCGACGTGGAATATTGGGATTGGCAGTAGAAACAAGTAATAATAATATGTTGATTTATAGACATGATATGCTAAAGCTAAAAGATCACACATCACCATAAATAGAAACACTCCATTCATTAAATAACATACAATTAATCCATGTTCCAAACCACAATAATCTCACTTAACATATCCTTCAACAACATCCACTTAACACTATTACATTTACAGAATTCAAATTTTCAACTCTTCCAAAACACTCTAAAACATAAATAGACTCCACAACTAGGACTAGCTTCACAGGCTTCTAACTGGTTCGCTCCACGGTCGTCACTCTTGCCCGTCCCCATCAGTCTGTGAGTCCTCACCTGAGCTACCTGAAAGGGGGGAAATAACTGGGTGAGCGAACACTCTGTAGGTAATAACAGGCAAGTTTAAGTAATTAACCAATTAATTGCATGTTTGAGCGCGTAAATAAAGAACGAAAGGAAATGACTATGTAACAAAATAATGAAAGGAAGGCAAGAACATGATATAACTGGAAATTGGCCAACAAGCAAGAACTAACCAAGTCAAGAGAAATTCAAGTATTAGATTATTGTCAAAGTTGTCACGCTAGTCATGCACTCGGTGTAATACCTCACCATGTCATTCAAACTCTCCGGGACACAAGTACTTTTCGGGCGCTCCTCCCAAGACTAGATCGAGCCCTTATGATACGTTGGCATTGATTTGTTGGATCCAAGATCCCAAGTTATGTCTAGACATTAATCAAGTTAATGGCCAATGATGTCAAGGTATAGCTCACCTCGGAGGATTCCAAGGGTAAGTTGAAGAGATACTTTGACCCGAAAGTTCAAGTTATCAAGAACCAATCAGGTCCTTGGATTCACACACGAATAATCACAGAAATCACTTCTGGATGATAGGCGGTCAGAACTGGGCCCCTCGAGCATTACACGGTCTGCAATGGACCGTTTAGAATAGAAAGGGGCTGAGGATCAGCCTCACTGAAGTCAAGGATACACGGTCCATCCTGGGCCGTTCAAAGGATTGGACGGTCAATAATGGACCGCTCACGGCTAACAAAGCTAAAGCCAAAGAACAACATAAATGGTCCTTACAGGGCCGCTCAATAGACAGACGGTCCAATAAGATCCGCTCTATACAGTGGGCGGTTCTAATCGGTCCGTTCAATTTAATCAACTAGAATCTACCCAAATGGGCTCCGGGCTACCGTAAGTGGGGCAGAACTGAACCAGGGTCCAGCTCACTCACCACTAGTCAACCTAGGGCTTATTTGGTCTATCCAACATGATTTGGTCGAAGATAGATCAAGGTTAAACGACCAATATAAATGGCACTTGGCCAGGGATGCACGGTTCATTATGGGCCACCCAATAAGATAAACGGTCCCTTTCAGGCCGCGCAATTCTCAGGGGGTCCAAGTCGAGCCGTGACTCACAATACGATAATCCAAGCGATTCGATCACGTACACAGGTTCAGGTCTTGATGGTATAACCTGCCCAGCGTCCTAGTGGGAATCCCAGGCTCGCGGGGGCTTACGGAGGTCCCGTAATGAAGGTCCTAGTCCGACGGAAGGAATATCCGGTGGACAGTCTCAAACATTACAAGGAATTGAGCTAATAAAACTGTGGAAACCAGTATGATGGTCAGTCAATCCTACCGGAGTAGAACGACTGTCAAACCATCCTAATAGCATTTAAGATGTCATGTTTGAATTTACATAATGAAATAACTAAGGCCATGATGAAACAAGATCAAGTGAAAGAAACTAGTAAAATTCGAGATTTATTTACTTCAATATGTTCCAATTATCATGTGGTTGCTAGCTTATCAAATTATCCATCAATCTATTAAGAGAAATCATGCCAAACCAATTCTGAAGGGTTGGGCGGTTCTGTCAAAGCCGCTCAATCACCTCGGCGGTCGTCTGACAGGCCGTTCATCCCTCCTTCAGCCCGAAGGCCTGCTAGGGTTGAGCGGTCTGTAATGTGCCGTTGGGGATCATGCACGGTCTAGAACAGGCCGCTTAAAGATAAGGGCAGTTAGGTATCTGCCGCTCAAAAATGATCGAAGGTACAACATATGGGCGGTCAATAACTGGCCGTCCATCCATTATGAGCGGTCTATCACGAGGCCGTGCAAGTCAACATAGTTACAGTTCTTATGCGCCCTGCCCGCCTCCGGTGAGTTGGCTAGGGTTTTAATAAAGGACTAAATTCTCTAAATACAACACATGAAAATTGGGACTTTTGGACTTAAAAGAAAGAGCATGAAAAACTCAACAAGATAACATAAACAATTTAAGATTTACGCATGTACTCCCTACTTAAAACGAGATGGAACAGGTATAACCCTAGATGTAACATGCTGCCACTAAACGCCAAAATTCTAACAGGATACTAAACAACTTTTAGGGCTTTTACATTCAAAAGAGAGAGTACTCGATGCTGGTTCTAACCATATAGGGTACTTAAGATTTGGCTCGTTATAACCTACCTTAAATAAAGGAACAAGGAAGAAGAGGGGATGACGACGCGCTAAGGACACCCTGCCGGTGATCGCCAGAATGCTCCCTCCAACTGAGTTCTCGTCGGCCGCCACAGCACCCAAACAAAAATAGGGTTCCTAAGGGTCATTTATATAGGTCACACAAGGTCTAGAGTCTTCTATTCGTGGAGACAGAGTCTAAACAAGTTGGACGTGCACGAACCGCGCGGATAGGGTTAGCTGCCGCCTTCTACTCCAAAATTCGCTTTCTAGGGTTAGGGTTTCGGGGAAAACTAAGAGGGGAAATGATCCTCTCATCCTAGCCTTTCATTTGGATACGATCTCAGCCTAAATGATAGGGTAATGGGCTCCAATTTCACGTTTTAGGGTCCAATTTGGTTTAAGTATGATTTGGGCCTTAATCAGTTAATTCGACTTGTTTACAAATTTTATTTGGGCCAGTCATAGAAGACACTATTGGTAAACGTTTTATCCTCTACAAGATTCTAAATTTTCCAGATTTTTACAAAATGGTCAAAATTTTCACTTATCCTATTTCTTAAGGAATTTCTTATGAATTTTCACATAATTTTTATTATTTAATAACTCGGGGTATTACACCCTCCCCCACTTCAAAGAATTTGGTCCTCCAAATTCACTGCACTTAACACGATGGGGAGTGGAAACTCACCTAGAACAAATCGGGATACTGCTTTCGCATAGCATCTTCTGACTCCCAAGTAGCTTCTTCGGTTCCACGCCGACTCCATTGCACTTTAACCAGAGGTATAGAACGATTCCTGAGCTGCTGCTGCTTACGATCCAGAATCATAACAGGTCTCTCTTCATAAGGCAGGTCTTCCCTTAACTCCAGATCCGCATGCTAAATGACATGAGTGGGGTCATACACATATTTTCTCAACATCGACACATGGAAGATATTGTGTACTGCAGATAACTGAGGTGGTAGTGCTAGACGGTACGCAACCTCCCCTAGTCTTTCCAGAATCTCGAATGGGCCAACATATCTTGGACTCAGCTTGCCTCGAATGCCAAATCTTCAGATTCCTTTTATGGGAGAAACCTTTAGAAACACATGTTCACCAACCTGAAATTCTAAGTCCCTCCTTCTGTTGTCTGCATAACTCTTCTGTCTTGATTGTGCCACTTGCAATCGGTCTCTGATAATATGAATATTCTTTGATGATTCAGAAATCATATCTGGTCCCAGCCACTGCTTCTCGCCTACCTCGTTCCAACATAATGGGGATCGACAGCTTCTTCCATATAAAGCTTCAAATGGAGCCATCTGCATACTGGACTAATAACTGTTGTTGTAAGCAAATTCAATCAAGGCCAGGTGATCACTCCGACTGCCTCCAAAATCAATCATGCATGCTCTTAACATATCTTCCACTATCTGGTTGGTTCTTTTCATCTGTCCGTCTGTTTGTGGATGAAACGCAGTACTAAAGTTTAGACGGGTTCCCAAAGATTCTTGCAATCCCTTCCAAAAGTGCGAGGTGAATCTGGGGTCTCTGTCGGACACAATACTGACCGGAATACCATGGAGTTGTACAACTTCCTTTATATACAAAGCTGCTAAAACATCAACAGTCCACTTAGATATAATAGATAAGAAATGAGTAGACTTTGTCAACCTGTCAATAATAACCCAAATCGCATCAAGTCCACTACGATTCCTAGGTAGACCCACAATGAAATCTATGCCAATACTCTCCCACTTCCATTGAGGTATATCCAGCGGTTTCAACTTCCCTGCAGGTCTGAAATGCTCAGCCTTAACTTGCTGACACACCAAGTATCTACTCACAAATTCTGCAATTTCCTTTTTCATATTTGGCCACGAGAAAGATCTCTTTAAATCCTTAAACATCTTAGTACCTCCAGGATGAATAGTATATATGGATCTGTGCGCTTCCTCGAGGATCTTGTTCTTAACTTCAGCCACATCAGGCATACAAGTCCTTCCTTGAAACAACAATCTGCCGTCACCAGCGAGCATGAAGTCAGGTCTGCTACCCAAGCTCTCCTTGATTTCTACCAACTCTGGGTCATTGTTTTGCAATGACTTGAATTCTGCCAATAATTTTGGTTTAAGCTGAATCTGAGCAATTATAACTCGGTCCTTGTCAACATTAATATCTAAACTGGCTAATTGCTCCAACAGTTTCCATTCTTGCAACATGAGACTTGATAACTTAGCCATTGGCTTGCGACTTAAGACATCAGCCACCACATTACCCTTCCTGGGATGATATTCTATGGAGAAGTCAAAATCCTTTAAATATTCTAACCATCTTCTCTGCCTCATATTGAGCTCTTTCTGAGAAAATAAATACTTCAAACTTTTATGGTCTGAAAATACTATGTGTCTCTCCATATAAGTAGTGCCTCTATATCTTCAAGACAAACACTACTGCTGCTAGTTCCAAATCATGGACAGGATAATTCTCCTCATGCTTTCTCAACTTCCTAGAGGAATTGGCTATCACTTTCCCGTGCTGCATCAGCACACAACCTAAACCAATTCCCGAAGCATCGGTGTACACCATGAAGCCTCCTTCTCCAGATGGTAAAGCTAAAACAGGGGTAGTCATTAAACATTCCTTCAAAGTCTGGAAGCTTCTCTCACAATCCTCCGACCAATCAAACTTATTCTCCTTGCGGGTTAATCTTGTTAAGGGTACCGCAATCTTGGAGAAATCCTTAATAAACCTCCGATAATATCCTGCCAAGCCTAGGAAGCTTCTAACTTCGGTTACACTAGTAGGCCGATCCCAATTCTTCATTGCCTCTACCTTCGAGGGGTCAACCGAGATACCTTCTTTTGTAATGATATGCCCTAGAAAGGACACCTCCTGTAGCCAAAATTCACACTTGCTAAACTTGGCGTATAACTGATGATCCCTCAATATCTACAACGCCATCCCAAGATGTTCGGCATGCTCTTCCTCATTCTTAGAATAAATCAGAATGTCATCAATAAACACCACGACCCATTGATCAAGATAGGGTCGGAATACATCGTTCATCAACTGCATTAAAGCTGCAGGTGCGTTTGTTAGTCCAAAAGGTATTACAACAAATTCAAAGTGCCCATACCTGCTACAAAAAGCTATCTTATAAATATCCTCCTCCTTAATCCGCAACTGATGATAGCCTGATCGAAGATCAATCTTAGAGAAATACTGAGCTCCTACTATCTGATCAAATAACTCGTCAATCCTCGGCAATGGATATTTATTCTTGATAGTCAGCTGGTTCAATTGTCGATAATCAATACACAACCTCATCGAGCCATCCTTCTTTCGGACGAACAATACTGGGGCTCCCCACGGGGATGTACTTGGACGAATAAACCACTTCTCAAGTAATTCCATTAACTGCTGCTTTAATTCCCTCAGCTCTGCAGGAGACATACGATAAGGAGCCTTAGAAACAGGGGTCGCGCCAGGAATAAAATCAATAGAAAATACAACTTCCCTCTCCGGTGGAAGTCCTAGCAATTCCTCAGGAAAAACATCCGAAAAATTTTGGACAACAGGAATGTCCTTAATCTCAATCTTTTTCGTAGGGGTCACATAAACAAAGGCTAGAAATGCCTGACACCCTTTCCTTATCAACTTATCGGCTTGGATGGTCGAAATAAGTGGCACATACTTATGGTGCCTAACCCCTATGAAAGAAAGTCCCGGGTGTCTAGAAAAATACACCGAACTGGAACTACAATGGACATTGGCCTTATGCTTAGCCAACCAATCTGCTCTTAGAATTACATCATAGTCATTCATATCCATGCAAACCAGGTTGGCCGGCAAATTCTGTTCATTAACCATAACCTTGCTAGAAGGATAAAAATACTTAATCGCTGATCTAGAACAAATAGGAGTTGATATCTCTAATAGGGAATCCATCAAAACCGGCTTCATAGTTAATGTCTTAGCAAATTTCTGAGAGACAAATGAATGAGTAGCACCGGTATCGAAAAGAACAAAAGCTGGCTTTCCATGAATTACAAGGGTACCTTCAACGAGTCCACCCTCCTCGGTGGTGCTTGCATCATCTTCCTGTAGGGCCTGGAGCTTGCCCTGCTGCTTCTTGCTGCCTTGAGATTTCGTCGGGGTAGCTTGCTCGGATAAAAGAGGACACTCTGGAATGCGGTGATCCCTACTTCCGCAACGTAAACAGGCGCCCATCTTGCGCCAGCATTCTTCCATCTTGTGACCAGGACGGTCACAATACTTGCATACGCCCTTGAATGGAACAATATGGCCAGGCTTCTTGTCTTCATTCTTTGACATTTTCCCCTTCCATGAACCAGACTCGCGATTGGGCCTCTTCTTGCTATTCCCGGGTTTAGCACTCCCGGAACCAGTAGGTTGCTCCTTCTTGACATTTTTCCCATGGATTTTCTCCGTCATCTCCAGGGTATCTTCTAGAACTTGGGCCTTCCTTACCATCTCTGCATAGGTCTGAATCTCCATCGGCACCAACTGGTTAATATAATGCAACTTCAGCCCATTAAGAAAATGTTTCGCCTTCATCTTCTCTGTGGAAATCAAATGAGTAGCATAACGAGAGAGTCTAGAAAACTGGGCTTCGTACTCCGCTACAGATAGACTTCGTTGCTTCAAAGCAGCAAACTCCGCCGCTTTCTTCTCTTGGACTATGTCGAAAAGGTACTTATTATTGAAAAATTCTTCGAATTCCTTCCACAAAATTTGCCTATGACCGAGGGTCGCCTTCACTGACTCCCACCATGTCCTAGCATCTCGTTCTAGCTGGAAGGTTGTTAAAAGCACACGCTCCTGGTCGCTGCATTGCATAACTTCAAAAATTCTCTCCATCTCCTTAAGCCAGTGCTCAGCTTCATCGGGATCAGTTGAGCCTCCGAAACGTGGGGGATTCATCCCACGAAAATTCATGTGTAGATCACCAGCACCATGATTCGCCGCTCCACCTTGGGCCACTTGTTGCAAAGCCCGCGTAAGTCCTTGGACAGTTCGCTGCATGTCCCGCCACTGCGCACGCTCAGCTGCCATCGGAACGTCCTGCACGAAAATAATTTATATTAAGTTCCTTTAGGAGAAAGAGTTTAGAGTTGATTATTAACTCAACCCAAGTCTCTACCCAAATTCTCACTGGGTTTGGTCCTTAGACTCATAACAAGGGTATAGGTTCTACGACAAACACTTAGAATCCTAGAACTTAGACAACCTAGGAATATTAGGAAACCTAGGCTCTAATACCACCTAATTGTCACGCCCCGACGCGGAATATCGGGACTGGCAGTAGAAACAAGTAATAATAATATGTTGATGTATAGACATGATATGCTAAAGCTAAAAGATCACACATCACCATAAATAGAAACACTCCATTCATTAAATAACATACAATTAATCCATGTTCCAAACCACAATAATCTCACTTAACATATCCTTCGATAACATCCACTTAACACTATTACATTTACGGAATTCAAATTTTCAAATCTTCCAAAACACTCTAAAACACAAATAGACTCCACAACTAGGACTAGCTTCACAGGCTTCTAACTGGTTCGCTCCACGGTCGTCACTCTTGCCCATCCCCATCAGTCTGTGAGTCCTCACTTGAGCTACCTGAAAGGGGGGAAACAACTGGGTGAGCGAACGCTCAGTAGGTAATAACATGCAAGTTTAAGTAATTAATCAATTAATTGCATGTTTGAGCGCGTAAATAAAGAATGAAAGAAAATGACTATGTAACAAAATAATGAAAGGAAGGCAAGAACATGATATAATTGGAAATTGGCCAACAAGCAAGAACTAACCAAGTCAAGAGAAATTCAAGTATTAGATTATTGCCATAGATATCACGCTAGTCATGCACTCGGTGCAATGCCTCACCATGTCATGCAAACTCCCCGGGGCACAAGTACTTTTCGGGGGACCAGACCGGGCCCTTATGATGTGTTGGCATTGATTTGTTGGATCCAAGATCCCAAGTTATGTCTAGACATTAATCAAGTTAATGGCCAATGATGTCAAGGTATAGCTCACCTCGGAGGATTCCAAGGGTAAGTTGAAGAGATACTTTGACCAGAAAGTTCAAGTTATCAAGAACCAATCAGGTCCTTGGATTCACACACGAATAATCACGGAAATCACTTCTGGATGATAGGCGGTCAGAACTGGGCCGCTCGAGCATTACACGGTCTGTAATGGACCATTTAGAATAGAAAGGGGCTGAGGATCAGCCTCACTGAAGTCAAGGATACACGGTCCATCCTGGGCCGTTCAAAGGATTGGACGGTCAATAATGGGCCGCTCACGGCTAACAGAGCTAAAGCCAAAGAACAACATAAACGGTCCTTACAGTGCCGCTCAATAGACAGATGGTCCAATAAGATCCGCTCTATACAGTGGGCGGTTCTAATCGGTCCGTTCAATTTAATCAACTAGAATCTACCCAAATGGGCTCCGGGCTGCCGTAAGTGGGGCAGAACTGAACCAGGGTCTAGCCCACTCACCACTAGTGAACCTAGGGCTTATTGGGTCGATCCAACATGATTTGGTGGAAGATAGATCAAGGTTAAACGACCAATAGAAATGGCACTTGGCCAGGGATGCACGGTTCATTATGGGCCGCCCAATGAGATAAACGGTCCCTTTCGGGCCGCGCAATTCTCAGGGGGTCCAAGTCGAGCTGTGACTCACAATACGATAATCCAAGTGATTCGATCACGTACACAGGTTCAGGTCTTGATGGTACAACATGCCCGGCGTCCTAGTGGGAATCCCATGCTCGCGGGGGCTTACGGAGGTCCCGTAATGAAGGTCCTAGTCCAACGGAAGGAATATCCAGCGGAGAGTCCCAAACATTACAAGGAATTGAGCTAATAAAACTGCGAAAATCAGTATGACGGTCAGTCAATCCTACCAGAGTAGAACGACTGTCAAACCATCCTAATAGCATTTAAGATGTCATGTTTGAATTTACATAATGAAATAACTAAGGCCATGATGAAACAAGATCAAGTGAAAGAAACTAGTAAAATTTGAGATTTATTTACTTCAATATGTTCCAATTATCATGTGGTTGCTAGCTTATCAAATTATCCATCAATCTATTAAGAGAAATCATGCCAAACCAATTCTGAAGGGTTGGGCAGTTCTGTCAGAGCCGCTCAATCACCTCAGCGGTCGCACGACAGGCCGTTCATCCCTCCTTCAGCCCGAAGGCCTGCTAGGGTTGAGCGGTCTGTAATGTGCCGCTGGGGATCATGCACGGTCTAGAACAGGCCGCTTAAAGATAAGGGCGGTTAGGTATATGCCGCTCAAAAATGATCGAAGGTACAACATATGGGCGGTCAATAACTGGTCGTCCATCCATTATGAGCGGTCTATCACGAGGCCGTGAAAGTCAACATAGTTACAGTTCTTATGCGCCCTGCCCGCCTCCGGCGGGTTGGCTAGGGTTTCAATAAAGGATTAAATTCTCTAAATACAACACATGAAAATTGGGGCTTTTGGACTTAAAGGAAAGAGCACGAAAAACTCAACAAGATAACATAAACAATTTAAGATTTGCGCCTGTACTCCCTACTTAAAACGAGATGGAACAGGTATAACCCTAGATGTAACATGCTTCCACTAAATGCCAAAATTTTAACAGGATACTAAACAACTTTTAGGGCTTTTACATTCAAAAGAGTGAGTACTCGATGCTGGTTCTAACCATATAGGGTACTTAAGGTTTGGCTCGTTATAACCTACCTTAAACGAAGGAACAAGGAAGAAGAGGGGATGACGACGCGCTAAGGATACCCTGCCGGCGATCACCGGAATGCTCCCTCCACCTGAGTTATCGTCGGCCACCACAGCACCCAAACGAAAATAGGGTTCCTAAGGGTCATTTATATAGGTCACATAAGGTCTAGAGTCTTATATTCGTGGAGACAGAGTCTAAACAAGTTGGACGTGCATGAACCACGTGGATAGGGTTGGCCGCCTCCTTATACTCCAAAATTCACTTTCTAGGGTTAGGGTTTCGGGGAAAACTAAGAGAGGAAACGATCCTCTCATCCTAGCCTTTCATTTGGATCCAATCTCAGCCTAAATGATTGGGTAATGGGCTCCAATTTCACGTTTTAGGGTCCAATTAGGTTTAAGTGTGATTTGGGCATTGTAGACACGCCAAAATTGACGCTATGTTGATCAAATCTCATGTCACTATGTTGACGCCCCAAAGTGAACTTCAATATATTCATAATATGAAGTTTTTTTCTTATTTTTGTGTGTTTTTTGATTTGTTATTGCATTTTTGTGATTCGCGACCTGAAGAGGGGCGTGTTTTTAATAGCGACCTAACATGGGGCGTGTTCAAAGAAAGGACGACCAAATTTCAGGGCGTCAATCCCTGGTATTATCCGGTTTCAAAATAAATTCAAAATAAATTCAAATTATTGATTAACGTCCTTCCTCAGGGCGTGGTTTCAATTAACGCCTTCACCTCAGGCGTGTTCTCACAATTTTCAAATAAAGTAAGTTTTATTGCCAAAATTTAATCCAAGAAGTGACGCCCTTGATCATGGTCGTGTTTTGAGTAACGTCTTGATGTAGGTCGTCAATTTGTGATTTGACACCCTTCGCAAGGTCGTGTTTCACCTTTCGAGTCCTGCTTAAACTCAACTTTCTTGGAGAGTTCCCTGCCTCCGTTGGTCTCCTTGCTCGAATTGGAGTTAGAGTCCTGCCTTCTTTGCTTATTGCCTATCCTTATCTTCCCGAATTTGAGCTTATCTTCGATTGAAATCCTATAAAAGGATGCTCTGGTCGATCTAGGCAGAGGTTGACGGGTCAGAGAGTTTACAGGTTTACGATTAGAGGTTTACGAGTTACAGAGCTTCATCTCCCTCCTGCGCGATCGTTTAAAGGCTCTGCTTCCTCTGCTTCCGATCAACCGCGTCCATCTTGTTTCCCTTTACTGTCGTCAGGGACAGCAAGGGTTCTTTTGTTCTGTTGTTGCTTTGTCTTCATAAACCGTTCATCATCACTGTGTCGTTTTCTTTTTTTTACATTAGCTTCATCACGTCCACTGTGTTTTTCTTTTCTTTTACGTTTGCATTAGTTTTATCACACATCTCCTCCCTCCCTATTTCCTTTAGGGGTTTTAAAACAAAAAAAGAGGTGCGCATGTTTTTATCCTCTTCATCATATTTTCTATTTGAGAGTTGATACTACACACTTTTGGCTGATCCACTTCTCTTGGCTTGTTTTATTGTCTTTTTTTTGCAAGGTAATCAATAAAGGAAAACCCCCTTCATCGGCCGGCCGGTTGAAGGAGGAGGAGGAATTCACAATCCATCCCGCGTTCTATTTTTCACCAGGTATTCGCGATCTTCTTTGTTTCTTCTTGAGGTAACCCCTCTGGCGATCACCCTCCTTAGTAGCACCACGTGCTTCTTTCCCTTATTATTATACCATCTCCCCCTTTATTTTTATTATGCTTTCTCATATTTAAATCTCTTCTTCGTGTGTGGATTTATCACGATCTACAGGCCTTAATCAGTTAATTCGGCTTGTTTACGAATTTTATTTGGGCCGGTCATAGAAGACACTATTGTTAAACGTTTTATCCTCTACAAGGTTCTAAATTTTCCAATTTTTTACAAAATGGTCAAAATTTTCACTTATCCTATTTCTTAAGGAATTTCTTGTGAATTTTCACATAATTTTTTTTATTTAATAACTCGGGGTATTACACAATGCCACACCCAGAATTTTCCCATGATTTACAGAATGGACTTCCGTCCCACCTAGCATTAGTTGTCAGCGGACCCACAGCCCTTAATAAATTCATAATTTACAGATATGGCCAACATGGAGTCAAGGAGTTATATTCCAGAAATATCACAAATGAGATTCTGAAGGGAAATATGAAGGCACAAGCAATAGGGATGACATTCATAAGGAATAACAAGTCAATAGCACCTTAAATAATCAAATCTCGGACTTATAAACCATAGTCAAATCGAAGAAAACAAGCTCAGGAAACTGGGTTAAACGAGGTCATGAACAGTGTCGTGATCCGTCAAGAACACGGTTGGTCGTAAGGCTGATGTTGATAGTTTATGTGTGAAGTGGTGTGAAAAGTGAGTGAGATAGAAATATGATGTGTGATATGTGCTAACTCAAGCAAGCAATAACATGTAACATGAAGCTTGTGGGTATGTCATCTCAATAGTGCAGAAGCAAGGAATAAACTAAACACACGCCGTAGGCGTGGAGCAAAAAGGAAAATAAAGCAAACACACATCGTAGGTGTGGAGCAACCAAGAGATAGAAATAAAGAGAAATAGAGATATGTGATGATAAATACCTAAAATAATAAGATGTGATCGCCACTAAAGTAAATAATGCAGCCAAAACTATACAACGTACCTTGGAAAGAAGCCGAGTGAAGCACACTCGCCCGCCGGAGAGAAAGACCTCGGTGCAGACGTAAAAATGGTTCTCGGTCGACCGCCAGACGACAGAAAATGGTCCAAATAAGACCGCAAGAGAACTGAAATGGTCCGGAGACGGCCATTAAGCACACCCAGAAAATAAGTTGTGGAACTCAAATCTCCACCCCTCCTGGCCGACCAGAAGAGTTGGGCCTCATGTGGTGAGTATTGTAGACCTGCAAAAGAGTGTAGAGACAGAAAGAAATGAACCCAATTAACCCTAGGGAAGTGTAGTATCTATAATGCAATAAAGCTAATATGCATGAAAAGGAAGGGTGAATACCTGGGGGTTGGTGGTTTTTTAACCCCTGTGGGGCGTGAAAATAATAGGAGGATGTTTAAAAATGTGTTTTGAATGCAGAAGAACGTGGAGGAAGAAGAGAGAAAGATGCTATGATGATGCTAAGATGGAGAAATTAAGAGGAGAAAAGATACAAATAACTCAAAAGAACCGGCTACTCCCTAGACCAGACGACTCAAGGATGCAGAAACATGATCTCCCTGGTTGTTACTCGCTCCAGAATTCGGCAGCACTTCGTTGCAAGCTCCAGAAATCTCCTCCTCAAGCCATGAAGTCAAGGGTTCTATTTATAGACCCCCAAAACCCTAGGTCAAGTTGGAGGGATAATAGCAAGAAAATAGGGCTAAACCATGATAAATCTCGAAGATAATACTCCCAAGAGTCCATAGAAACAATCAGAAGCATCTGAGGATCAACACTCAGAGAGAAAACACCGAATCGTGGACTCTATTTCGACCACGGACAGAGAGAGGAAGATCAGGCAGAACAGGACTCTCTGTCTCCCCTAACGGTCTTGCGATAGACCGTAAGGCTCACCAAACGGTCGACTGATAGACTGCTAGGCTCAGTCAATTTCAAATATATAAAGCCAATGGGAGAGAAGGTGACCCAATAGGACTCTCTGATCACCTAGCGATCGAGCAAAGGGCCGCTAAGCTATGAAAGTTGTCGCACGATAGACCGTTAGGCAGAGAGACATGGCAAAACGATAAAGGCCAAATAAATCTCTGTGTAAATCCACAAAATAATCCTTATTAGCCCTTATCTAGGCCCAATAAGCTAAAATGACGAGAATAAGAAGGAACTTAGACCCAACCAGGGAGAGAACCCATAAAATAAGCCCAAAAATGACTGAAAATGGCCCAATAGCCAGTGAACAACCTGGGACATCATAAAATAAGATAGGTAGATGACACAACTCATCGATCATAAAACGGGTGTCAACAGATGCCCCTCCTTAACGTCCTCTTTGCAGGGGAGCGAGCGGAGGTGAAGCGAAAGCGAAATGGAACATGGAGATGAAGCAGAAATGTAGCGAAGTGGACTGAAAAGCGGGCGTTAAGGTAAATGACACACGTCCTCAACCGACGAGCGATAGGAATCTTCCGGAAAACTACGAACCAATCACAAGGAACGGCCAAACCGAATGACGCATGCCTGGAGGAACTAACAACTAAGGAAATAAAATATGACCAACCTCATCACTGGAACACACAGTTGATAGGCATTCGGAGCAAGCGAAAAGTAAAAGACAAGCGACTAAACTCTAGACAAGAATCCTCAGCTAACCAAACCGAGCAAAATAGACCGAAGGAACCCTTCCAACTCAGACTGGAATGACTCTCCCTATCCAATGATCATGGATGCATAATTATCCACCATTACTGAGACACTTCTGACAGATTAGGGCACATGAATGCTCTAAGATGCGCATGATGCATGCTGGGCTAAAATAAAAGAAATCATCCAAACGAATGCAAAAAAATCATAAAATAGGAAATACTCGAGAATAGTATTGCTAGACCATACAAATCAGGGTCAGGACACTATCTGTAACCACGGCGTGCAATATAGAACCATCGTCCCCCAACTCTTCTAACCTAACGGCCTATCCAATGATTAAACATGTGCACTTAGCTCATCATCATTTATGTTAAAGGGGAACATCAGATCCCAGAACACATGAATGACCAGCCGGTTCTTGAGATAATATATCATAGATACCATATAGTAATGCATTAAGGGACTAAGGATCGAGATACTTACGTGACTTACCTACCAAGCGAGGAGTGGCGTAATGCTGTGAATGTGCTCATGAATTTGTAATTTTTAGAGATTAGCCATCAATAATCAAGCAAAAGAGATAAGCATGATGCATCAAGATAAGGCAAAGGCCACATAGAATGAAAAAATCATAGCATTTTAAACATCACTGATTTCAGCAAAAAACCAGTCATGCGAAGACTGCAAGGGGATCCTAACGGTCCAGCGCCAGACCGCTACCCTTAAGGCGGTTCACATTCTCCAACGGGCGAGATTCTAGGAAAAACGGTTTAATGAAGACCGCCAAAGACTGCCTAACGGTCCATCGCATGACCGCAAGGCTCTGGGCGAATTCAAAACTGTGGGCGACCATTCGAAAACCCTCCCATCTCATTCAAACGCTCAAAAACACTCTCACCACCAGCGACCACCACCACCACCACCAGCAGCAGCATTTCCTCACCCCTCTTTGCAAAACTCATACTCACTCATACTCGAGGATGGTGAAGAAGATGGCGATACGGCGGTTTCAACGCCGCATGGCTAGAGAGAACGAGCCTGTGCATCCGGCAACCCAAACGGAGGAGAGACCACCACCAGAGGCCGGGGAACCATCTACGGTGGCCACAGCGCCTGGGGGAGGTGCTGGAGATGACGACGGCGAGCATATGGCCGAGGAAGCACCTGAGACGGCGGCCGGAACCCCCTCATTCGAGGTAGGCCGAGACCCCTAAAAAACCTATTTTTAATTCTTTCGAAGCATGGATGAGGGTAGGATAGCAAGGGAATGGGTCAGGGGACCCATAGAAAAGATGTAGAGACCCTCTGGACTATTTCCAAAGCTTGGGGAAATGGAGGAGAATATCGCCGCAACGGCGAGTGCCTAACGGTCGTTCCAGTGACTGTTAGGGTGCCAGACGGTCTGACCCAGACCGCTAAGGCCAAAAAATAGTCGAGAGAGGACCATTAGGATTCTGAGGGTTTTTTTAATACTATGCATGACTTATTAAACTATATGGATGACTGACATTGGCTGTTAAAATGCATGCAGGGAAAGCGATGGATGAGGATATCATGGCTGCAGGTCCAGGCAGTGTATTTGACGCGGCCGGACTTCCAGAGAGAGAGATTGGCCGCGATGGGGTTTGCTGAGTTCCTCGGGATGGAGGTGATGAGGCTCGACATAGCCCTCCTTTACGCGCTCCACGACCGGTGGGATCCTGTCAGCAGGGCGTTTCTTTTCCCGTAAGGATGTATGATCCCAACGCTGGAGGACGTGGAACGGATTACAAGACTACGGATCCACGGAGCACCAGTGAGCGGGATGACGTACGCCGACTATCGAGAGTTGGCACGGGAGCTACTCGGATTGGAGCTGATGAGGCCGGGACACCACTCGTCCATGCTGGCACGAGTGACCCTTCAGGAGAGCCTAGGACTGAGAGGAGTGGCCATAGCCGTGGGAGAGCTGCTAGAGGAGCACTTGGGGCAGCTGACGGATCGAGCCAGAGAGAGAGTGGCTGCGAGGCCAGGCCCAGAGGTGGATATTGTCCTTTGCCGCTTCCTGATGCTGATGTTCGAGAAGCTGATCTTCACGATGAGGGCAGAAGGAGTGAGCTGCAAGCACCTCCCTTTATTGAGGGATTTGGACGGAGTTGGAGACTATGCTTGGGGCACGGCTGCACTAGCGTTCTTGTTCGACTCCCTCAGCACCACCGATCGACAGACGATGCTGGGTGGGTTCTCTCCGCTGCTTCAGGTAGCCCTTCTACCTTAAATGCTTTTGCAAATTATGAGACTACTATAGGTGACAACTGACAATGCAGGTATGGACCTACATTGTAAGACCCGGTAGTTAACGGATTCTTATCGGTATTGAAATATAAACAATTTCTTGAGTTTAGGCTATTTTAATAGGCTTAATGGGCCTAGTTTAATGGGTTTAGCCATTTATATAAGATTTGGTAAGCTAGATAAGGCATATTTGCAATATTACTCCTTTTGATGCCTTACTGTAATTAAAGGTCATATAACAAAAAAAATAGGCAAATGCTCATTTGTTTTGAAACCATCGAAGAGAGGTTTTCCTCTCTTTCTCTTCCACGTTGGTCTCTCTCCCCCTCTCTTGCTCTCTTGGTGGTGTGATCACCCCGGGGCTTTGTAGGTTTGGTAGGAGGTGGCCTTGGCGAGCCCAAGGCGTTGGTGGAGCGAAGGTGTCGTCATGGAGGCGACCTTTGGAGCGTGGAGGTGGAGAATCCCTCGTGTAGGGCGTGGCTTCCTCGCGAAGAACGACGAGGAACGGCGTAGTTTTGCATATACAAGTAGGGGGATGGCTTTCTACTCGCCTTAGGATTGATTTCCTATCATTTGCATGCTCATTTACTTGGTTAGATGCTGGGTTTGAGTGAAATGCATGAACATAGTCAATTATGTTTTGAATCCATGAAAGTCCACTCAAGCCCATTGTATTTATGCTTTTGGATGTGTTAGTGGTTGGAAATGAGCATGTATTGGCAGGTTTTAGGCTTAGGAATTGTATTCCCATCGATTTCAATGGTTAGGGGCTTGGACTGACGCCGACGGGGGTGACCCTGACTAGTCACTTGTTACTGTTGTTCCTTATACTACTACGGTGTCCCAGTTACCGTGACTCAACATGACTGGAGACACCCGAGATGCAGTATAAGTCGTCAGTGGACGCATCTGGTCTTCTTTCTTGTGGGCACTCTTTCTTCTTTCACTTGGAATCTTGAAATTAAATTTTATTGGTAGATGTAGAATTCTCATGCTTATTTATTCATTTTAATTAGCATGAGTTAAATGGCATTTATATTAAGATGTCTTTAATTGTTCATATTCTTGTGCAGCTTTCTTTAATTGTTAATATTCCATGCCATTGCGTTATTAACTACTTTGTTGTGACCTTAGCTGTGAGGTAGGGATCCACGTGACCCCTATTGAGTCAATGAAATTAGACTCACCCTGAATTTTCAGGTGAGGTGCAGCAGCAGCAGTCCGCTGGTTGTTCTCATATTTTTGGCGGGCAGTCTTAGGTGCCAGCAGTGGTCTCCCTTGCTCTTTTGACCGGGGTATGCCCCGTGTAGTTGTCTTCTTTTGACTCTTGTACAGTGTTTGGACTTGTAATAGATGGATCTGGACTATTATATGAATATATCACTCTAATGTTGTAAATTGCTTCCGTTTAAAGTTATTATTTTAAAATGTGCGTGTAATTTCAGTTCATTATGCACCTCCTCAAACAATCCTCCCAACCCTTACGGGGCCTCATCAGCCTCTTGGGTGGCGTCTCCGAGTTGTTGGTATCGATTTACCGGTATCCAGATCTCTGAGTCGTTGCAGTTAGAATCAGAGCGGTGATTGGGGTGTTGTATAAGGAATTGAAATTGTAATAGTCCAGAACAAGTCCATGTGTACCATAATTGCTGGCTTAGGATGTTTGCCCACGATTACTTATGTTGTTTTTTGGGTTCTGTGTGCTGGCTTAGGATGTTTTCCTGTGATTACTTATGTTTTTTTTTGGGGTTCTATGTTTTTGTTTAAGCTTAAGGTTAATGGCGCCTAGACGGAAAACTCAATTCCAAGCCAATGTGCCCTGAGATGTTCCAGGAGAAGAAAGTGGTTCTTCTATTCCTCCAGCGAATGTTCTAGGGCAAGGCCGTGCTGATCCTAATGCTGGTGAAGATTTATCTCCTCAAGGTGGTCGTGGTCGAGTTCTAAAGGAATTTCTCTTATTCCACCCACCCACATTTGAAGGGCAATCTGATCCAGATGTAGCTAGGGTTTGGCTGGATGCTACTGAGCGGGTGTTCCGTTCGATGGAATGCGCCGAGGATGAAAAAGTGATGCTAGCTACATTTCAGTTGCAAGGGGCAGCGCTTGCGTGGTGGACCACGGAGTGGGAGGTGACTCTCAAGTCTCGTTCTCTTCGACTAATTACATGGAATGAGTTTGTTACTTTGTTTGAGCGTACATACAGTCCAGCTTATCTCAGAATGGACAAAATGTACCAATTTATGGAGTTGGCCCTAGGTGATATGACAGTTCTGTAGTATCGTAATAAATTTATGGAATTGGGTCGATATGCTCCTCATGTTCTAGTTGATGAAGGTCTGAAGACTGAGCAATTTTTGCGTGATTTGAAGCCAGAACTAAGGCAACCTCTTATTGTAATCAGAGTGGCAGAGTTGGATATGGCTTATCAAGCAGCAGCAGCTTTAGAACTTGATATGGCAAGAACTCGAGGGCGGACCTAGGTTGAGCTAGTACAGTAGAGTGTACAACATCAGTAGGCTAGTGGTCAACCGAATGTGACAGGGGTACCATCTTCTATTCCTTCTGCCAGTGGTACTTCCTCTATGAAATCTAAATTTAGATGGATGTTCAGGAAATCAAAGAAGCGGTATGACTGGTAAGCTTCATCCGATAGTGTACAGCAATCAGCACCTTCTTCTTTTCAGTGATAGGGATTGGTTGGGAGTCATCCGAGAACATGTCCGAGGTGTGGTGAAAGCCATTTGGGTAGACCGTGTGTGATGCCAGTGGTGTGTTTTCAGTGTGATCAAGTGGGACACGTGGTCTGTGATTGTCGTTCAGGCCTAAGTAGCCTGTTCAGTTTCCACAGCCACAGCAATTCTGACTTCCACCACCACCATAGTCACAACAGTTCTCTCAGACATCAGCGGCATCACAACAATCTACTACCGGCGGCGGAAAGAAACCTAAAGGGAGAGTCATGCATATGACTCGTTCTGAAGCAGTTACATCTCATCTTGTTGAAGGTACAATTATGATTTATGGTCATGTTGCATGTGTTTTATTCGACTCAGGTGCTTCTCATTCATTTATTTTTGAAGATTTTGTTGCCTGTGTTGAGGAGCCGACATCTGAGAGGTCTTGTGAGTTAGTTGTTGAATTGCCTTCTGGGGAGATCATGTATACTACTTTCTGTCTTAATAAGACTCCTCTAGTGATTGGGAATCATCAGATGCTAGCTAGGTTATATGCTTTGCAGCTGGTAGATTATGATGTTATTCTGGGCATGGATTGGTTAGAAGCTTATGGAGCTGTGGTTGACTGTAGAACCAAAATGATTTATTTTCAGCTATCTGGGAAAGCGACATTTTATTTCCAAGGTATTCGGTCGTGTACTTCTTACTTACTTATTTCTGCTATTCGAGCATGTAGATTACTTAATGCTGGTTGTCAGGGATTCTTTGCTTCCGTGATTGATGTTGAGGCACCACAGTAGGAGATAGGTGATATTCCTGTGGTTTGTGAATTTCCTGATGTCTTTCCTGATGAGTTGCCAGGCTTACCTCCACAGCGAGAGGTTGAGATTGTGATTGAACTAATTTCAGGTACGACACCTTTATCAAAGGCACCTTACCGTATGGCTCCTGCAGAATTGAAAGAATTGAGAGCACAGTTGTTAGAGTTGCTGGAAAAAGGCTATATCCGTCCTAGCTTTTCTCCATGGGGTGCTCCTGTGTTATTTGTGAAGAAGAAAGATGGAAGCCTGAGACTATGTATTGATTACCGGCAATTAAATCAGGTGACTGTTAAGAATAAGCATCCCCTGCCCAGGATTGATGATTTATTTGACCAACTTCAGTCAGCTTGTGTCTTTTCTCGAATTGATCTTCGATCTGGTTATTACCAATTGAGAATCCGGGAATCTGATGTGGAGAAGACTGCCTTTAGCATGAGGTGTGGTCACTATGAATTTTTGGTTATGCCGTTTGGGCTAACCAATGCTCCAACAGCATTTATGGACCTGATGCACAGGGTGTTTCGTCCATATTTGGACCAATTTGTGGTGATCTTTGTGGATGACATCTTGGTCTATTCTGCTTCGGAGGAAGAGCATGTTCAACATTTGAGCGTTATGTTGTAGACTATGCGAGATCATGAGCTTTATGCAAAATTCAGCAAAAGTGAGTTTTGGCTTCAGGAAGTTTATTTTCTAGGCCATGTGATTTCTAGCAATGGAGTTGCAGTTGATCCAGCCAAGATTGAAGCTGTTCTTCAATGGCAAAGCCCTAAGACTATCACAGAGATTAGAAGTTTTTTGGGTCTTGCTGGTTATTATAGAAGATTCATTCAAGATTTTGCACGAATTACCGCGCCAATGACTCAATTGACTCGCAAAGATGTGCCATTTGTGTGGTTGGATAAATGTGAATAGAGCTTCAATGAATTGAAAAGGTTGCTCATGACTTCTCCTGTGCTTGTCTTACCTTTTGGTTCGGGTGGATTTGTTGTGTGTACGGATGCTTCTCGAGTAGGTTTGGGTGCAGTGCTTATGCAGCATGGCAAGGTTGTGGCATATGCATCCTGACAGTTGAAGCAACAAGAAGAAAATTATCCCACTCATGATTTGGAGTTAGCCATGGTGATTTTTGTATTAAAAATCTGGAGACACTACCTGTATGGTGAGAAATTTAAGATCTTCACAGATCATCAAAGCTTGAAATATGTGTTTTCTCAAAAAGATTTGAATCTTCGTCAGCGCAGGTGGATGGAGTATATGAAAGACTATGATTTTACTCTGTCATATCAACTTGGCAAGATGAATGTGGTGGCCGATGCACTGAGCAGAAAAGTGCAGATCAGCCATTTGTTGATGCAAGAATGGAAGTTGTGGGAATAGTTTCCTTCTGAGACTTTCAGATTGAAAATTCCCCAAGATCCGATGTTAGCTATTTTTTGCTAGTCTAGTGATGACTCCAGCTATTTATCAACAGATCAAGGAGGCACAGCATACAGATTCTGAGTTATCTCGCATTGTGTTAATGCCAAATGTGGAGTTTTGTGATGATTCAGTAGTCAGATTTAGAGGTCGACTCTATGTTCCAACTGAAGATTCTGTGAGGAATGCTATTTTGCGTGAGGCGCATGGACCCGTTATGCCATTCATCCAGAACCACGAAGATGTATCATAATGTGAAAAGGCAATTTTGGTGGCCAGGTATGAAAAGGGATGTAGCAGACTTCGTATCTAAATGTTAACATGTCAACATGTCAAAGCTGAGCACCAAAGGCCTAGAGGAATGCTTCAACCTTTGGAGATTCCAATGTGGAAATGGGATCATGTCACTACTGATTTTATTGTGGGTTTACCTCAAACTTCACAGGGCTATGATGGAATTTGGCTGTTAGTTGATCGCCTGACTAAGACAGCGAGAATGTTGCCGATCAAGGTGACGTGGAATGTCCAGAAATTGGCCGAGCTATATGTTGAGAAGATTGTGCCATTACATGGAATTCCAATATCTATGGTGTCAGATCGCGACCCACGCTTTACTTCTGGCATTTGGCAAAGTTTTCAAAAGGCATTGGGCACAGAATTAGCATTCAGTTCAGCGTATCATCCTCAGTCTGATAGGCAGTCTGAGAGGACCATTCAGACATTAGAAGATATGCTACGATCGTGTTGCCTGGATTGGCAGGGTTCGTGGAATCGACACTTGCCATTGGTGAAATTCACTTATAATAATAGCTATCATTCCAGTATTGATATGGCACCGTATGAAGCATTGTATGGGCGTCCTTGTCGTACACCGTTAAACTGGTTTGAGGTTGGTGATCGACTGTTGACAGGATCGGATATCGTACAGCAATGTGTTAATGTGGTACGTCTGATCAGGCAGAAAATGTTGACAGCTCAAAGTCGACAGAAAAGCTATGCAGATTGGCATAGAAGACCATTGCAATTTGAGCCTAGAGATTCTGTTTTTGTGAAAATATCTCTGATGAAACGCGTGATGAGATTTGGGAAGCGTGGAAAGCTTAGTCCCCGATACATTGGTCCATTTCCTATTTTAGAGCGTGTGGGCCAAGTGGCTTATCGACTTCAGTTGCCATCAGCGATGCAAGCAATCCACGATGTGTTCCATGTTTCTTTATTAAGGAAGTATGTTCCTAATGAATCGCATGTTTTAGAGGACTCTTTCTAGCCTGAAGTGGCAGCGGATCTATCCACGCCAGAGTACCCGATTCGTGTTGAAGATCGTACAGCGACTGAGAAATAAGGTGATCCCTCTGGTAAAGGTAGTATGGCAGCGTCACTCCGGTAATCAGGCTATTTGGGAACGTAAGATCGAAATGCGTCAACAGTTTCCATTTTTATTCGAATGAGGTATAATTCTTCAGTTCTCTCCTAGTGTTTCCTTTTTAAATTTTGAGGACGAAATTTTTATTAGGAGGGAGGAACTGTAAGACCCGGTAGTTAACGGATTCTTATCGATATTGAAATATGTTAGGGTGCTAGGCCCGGATACAGAGGGGGGGTGAATGTATCCTGGTACGAATAATGCCCAAATAAAAAACTCAGATGCTAGGCAAGTTCCAGAATTAAGCTAATTCGATTGAACATAATAACAAGCAGTAGGAGCGTGCCTATCCAAGCATCTAGTGGAAGCAAATCAAGCAATCAAACCACTGCTCAATAGATTTTTTAGGTGGTTCGGTCCTCCAGACCTACATCCACCCCTCACTCCCAACCGGAGTGAGGCTTCACTAGCAAATGCTAGAACCAAGCAGACTCAGTCTGTGAACAAGGTGCTGCCACACAGCTTGACCAGGGGAACAACCTCCCCTCTTCCTCCCAACCGGAGGGACACCCCAAGTGACTCCCAGCCACTTGGAAACCAGAGACCGAAGTCTCTCTTCCTCCAGACCGGAGGGACCCCTGGACTTGCTAGCCACAAGCCCAGAACCGGAGACAAGTCTCCCTTCTCCTGAATCCACAGGAGGAACCCGATCCCCAGCAGGGCAATCGGAAGAACAAGGCTAACCAAAGAAACAAAAGAAAAAATAAGGAAACATAAAAAGCACAGCAACAAAAGCTGGAAATGAAACACAAGAGATGTAGCTCTCAATGAGCATAGTCATTCTGGATTTGATCCACGAACAGACTGAACTGATCTTCAATAGACTCTCTCCTCCTCTTCTTTTCTTCCTCTTCTTTCTGCTTCTCTTTCTTCTCTCTTTCTTCTCACTTCTCACGAGCACTATCTCTCTCTTTTCCTTCTTCTGCTCTCTTTTCTTCTTCTTCTCTATTCTCTGTATCGTGGAGGCACTCTCTGCTCTTCAGCTTTTCTCGATGGCTCTCTGCCTTTCGATCACTCTCAGCCGATGGAGGAGACTCCATATATATACCAGCAGCAGGCAGCTAGGGCTTATGCTCTTTTCGATTCCCGCCCAAGCTTCAGTGGTCCACGTGTCAGCATTACAGCCTCTAGGATCACGTGCAAGTCTTGATGGCCTCATCCATTAAACCTGTCAGAAAATCAGTTGAATAACCTGTCAGTTAATCAGTCGAAGACAGTATCAGCTTAAGGCAATGTTCAGACTTCATTCAGCGAGCAAGGCACACATAGATGGCTGTATAGACTTAGTTAGTTTAGTGCAATCCATAGCAATGTATAGACTTAGGCGTTCTGTTCAAGACAAAACCAATGTACAGACTTCATGCTGTACAGACTTGATGTTGATCAAAAGACCTTTGGACATCAGCCCAAGGCGTCAACGCTTCCATCGTGCAGCGTCGCCTCAGCTCCTCAAGCGAGATACTCACGCCCTTGGCAACTGGCCAATGCGTCAACGCATCCAGTGTCAGCGTCGACGTAGTGAACAAGACAGAAAGCGAAAGACGCACAATTGCATCTACGCAGTCAGCCAAGTGCGTCAACGCACTAAAAGCACAGAACCCATGAAGACAGACAGGCTGTACAGACTTTGATGCTCAAAGACGATTGTATAGACTTTGCCTTAGAAACGAGTGTATGGACTTTGAAACAGCAAATGAATAAGTATGTACACTGAGTCGAAGAGGCAGGCTGTATAGACTTGGAGTTTAACATGCATGAAAACCAGTGTACAGACTTGCTGTCCTCACAGCTGACGACTCCAGTGTATAGACTTGCTGAGGGAGTGACTGTACAGAGTTTAGAATGTTAGAGCCAATGAATAGACTTGTACAGTACAGCGAGTGTACAGACTTTGAGTGTTAGGGCCAATGTATAGACTTGAACAGTCCACTGTGGATGTATAGACTTGACGACCCTGAGCCAATGTGTAGACTTTGCGCTGTACAGACTTTAGGCTTTGAACGCTTGAGCTGAAGACAATGTGCAGACTTAGCGATGTATAGACTTGGCCAGTAAAACGTAGGAAAAGGTATGAGTGTATAGACTTGGCCAAGACATGAACAGTGGAAGCTACAGTCCAATGTATGGACTTTGAAGGATTTGAGCGTGAGACTGTATAGACTTCGCCCCTTTCCGGATGTATAGACCTTGAGTCAAGAAGACCAATGTGTGGGCTTACTATAAAGAACAATGTTCTGATGGGTCGACGCATCAGCAAGGGTGGGTCGACCCACCACTGTCCATACTATCCAAACAGAATGTAGATAGATGAAGATTGAGGCCGTTGTACAGACATGGGGTTCAGCTGAGGATGTATGGACTTTGACGAAATGAAGCAGTGTACAGACTTTGAATCAAACCGATGTATAGACTTGAATGGGCATGGAGTGTATAGACTTGAGAGATTGAACTGAAGAGTCGACGCATCAGCTCAAGGAGTTGACGCACTGCTGTGGAGACTGTGCAGACAGAGTGTAGACAGAATTAAGTAGAGCATGTTATCTGACAGCCCTATGAACTCCATACATTTACATGATAAAACATGAATTTATCGTGCATATAAAAGAAAGCATTATGATCAGAGAATGACTGAGTAATAGCATGATGACACACAGCAAGATGACTCACAGTGATTAACTCACATCAAAAACCAATCATCAAAACCACCATTAAAACCATCATCAAAACCACAGGGGCACAACAATCTCCCCCTTTTTGATGATGGCAACACTACACAGTGAGTCAGTCTGATGACTCAAACTATTCTTCCCCTTTGACTTCATCAAAAAGAAAATAGTTTGAGAAATTAAAGCAAAAAAAAATCAGTCAATTCCTCCCCCTTGCAAGAACAACATTCTCCCCCTTTAAGAGTTGCAGCAAAAACATGAGTTAGAAATGATCAAAAGGAGCCTGCATGCACTGATTGAATGATATTCTCCCTCTTTGGCAAACAATCTCCCCCTTTGGTATAATCAAAATAAACCATGGGAAGGGGTATGAATGTAGATGTAGATACCAGAAATATGAATGCAAGAGCACAATTCTTCTCCTTCTATGCAGCATGATGCATATGACAAGGAGGCTCCCCCTCAATAAATGGAACCTTATGAAATGAATGAGAAGGAGACCACAGGGGCAAACAAGGAGAAGTTCAGGTCAATGAGCAGAAGAGGTTCAATTAGCAGATTTTTAAAGAAGCTCCAATCTCAGAAAATTCAGTCAGATTTTCAGAGAGATATCAATCTCATAAATCCAAAACATACGTTTTTCAAAGTCTTCCATTATAAGGGCTTATGAATGAGCTTTATTGAACAGCATGGTTTAAACATGATGTATGTAGAGTTTATCAATAAAATTCTGTATTGATATCTAAAACCATGGTTTAATAAAAATGAACCAAGCCCTCATATTTATCTTGATAAAACTCTCTTTCTCTTACACAATCAAATTTATTGACTTCTTTCGGAATTACATGCATCAGTATTGAAATCAAGCAATTATGAAGTCATATGATTTTGTCTAGGGTTGTAGCAATTTGATTTTAGCATCAATATTCAGATATTTCAATTCGTTCAACAATTTTTCATGCTACAAATTTTTCGAGCACTCTAGTTCAGTGCACACCTTGTAACTAGAGGATATACCTTGATCAGAGGCCAACATCCCTAAGCACTTAGTGTGACTAACTGTCATGCTTTATATGAACAGAGATAGCATTTACACATCATGACACACTGCAAATCATTTCTTGATGAGTGAGTTGTATTTCTCAGTGTGCATGCCATTGCTCTGCCTGAATTTTAATTATTCTTAATCAGAGTTAACTATGGTACCTCATGACACAGTCCTTTGGACATGTGTTTCTCAGTGACCAAGGTCATTGCTCTGACAGAAAATACCCTTTAGGCATTTCAGAAAAATTCATTTGCTTCAAATCAATAACAATTTCATGTACTTAACCAAATAAAGTCATGTATTCAATAATGTAGATTTCAGAAGATTTTACAAGACACAGCATGAAACAGATGGTTAAGGTTTATTAAACATGCTTCAGATATTTTCAAGAGATTTTAAAGCCAAACTCATTGAATACATTAAACTTAAACCACATGAGTTATTTCAGTCATTCATAAAAATGTATAATAGAAGATTTCTAGTTCAAGAATTTTCAGATTTATGATCGAGATAGTCCCATTGAAATCTTCATGAAAGACTGATAGAATTCTGAAGCCAAATGATATCAATTGATAGAAGAGATTTCGAGGCTCAATGATTTCTGATATTATCAAGGTTTGTCAACTAAGATCAATGATGAAGGGTATGCAATGAATTCTCACAAGAGTATGCATTTGACAACCTATATGCGATTCATTGACTCCCCCTAACACTATGCATTCAGACAATCTTTTTGGCATTTTTCATGAAATGCAATGCAATTAACTACATGCATGCAAAGACTCAACACTGAATGCTATGCAAAGATATGCAATTAACTCCCCCTGAAGACATGCAATGTTTGCCATGAGACAATGAACATATGATTTTGATTCATGCACATTCAGACTGCCCTATCAAGCAAAAAGACCCATGGTACTAGGCGGAGCACTTGGTCTAAACGACCACCTCACACATAGTAGGAACCTCCAGACAGATTTCCCTGTCTTTTGGTACCTTACCATTTATATACCATTGAGGTCATGCATGATAATTCAACATGGGCAGCATGCATGGATCAAATTTCAGCTTATCAGATTTTTCAGAATGCAATGGACAGATTTTCAATGAACTATGCAATATACAAATTTCAAGCCACATACATAAGCAGTTCAGATTATTCAGAATGCAATTTGTTTTCAGAGTTTATGCATAACACAATTATCAAGCAATTGCAATTAGCCTATGTATGCATCAGATACAGACAACCCCTTTAAACTCAAATTTGCACAGAACACTCAGCAAGTGCATGATCAGAAAATAATGCAGCTGGCACATGATGAATGAATATGCAAGAACAGATTTAATATGCTATGCAGTGAAACTAAGAACAGGATATGCAAGAATACATCAAACCAGATATGCAATGAGTTTCAAAACAAGAAATGCAGAGAGATTACCTGAAAAGTTCAGAAGGAGTTTTTCATTCTTGAGTGCCTTGGATCATTACCCCTTTTATTCCAGTCCCAAGGCACACCTGCATAGCAATGTTATTTTGCACAAACAGGTACCCAAGAAGTCTTGGGTCCTGACATGAGAGTATCACTTCTAGCAGGTTTTCTCAGCAATTTTCGTGCATGAAGGTCATCAGATTTCATCAAATAGCAATTATATATTGAATGACCAATTTGTCCACAATAAAGGCATGAATTAACAGATTTCAAATTAGATTTATGCACATTCTTATAGACATGATACCAATTGTTAGCATGAAATCCATGTGCATATGCATGAAATTTTTTGTTGTTGACAGAATTAAAATTCTGTTTACTAAGACCGGCCAGCCAACATTCAGCAGCTCTATGGCCTGGCTTCTCACAGTGATAGCATGCAGGAGACTTTCTGTTAATGGCAGGGAATTTAACAGTTTTAGAATTTAATTTTCTACCCTGAGCATGCCAACAATCAATTACCCTGTGGCCATGCTTTTCACAGTGAGAGCATTTGAGAGAATTTCTTTTAAAGGAGCCTGACCAGCATTCAGAGGTCTTGTGACCAATTTTGTTGCAGTTAAAACAGATGATGTGCTGGTTCATTGAAACAGGTTTGTCTTTATTAGGAACATGTTGGTTTGCAGAGAATTTAGCATGATATGGGTAAAAGGTTTTCTTACCACTTGCAAACCAGCAATGAGCAATTGAGTGTCCTAATTTCCCACAATTTGAACATGTGACACTCCTTTTCTGAGGGACAGGGAACTTGACCTGCGAATTCCTACCATCCATTTTTCTAGCTTTCAGATCATCTGATTTCATCAATCTACATTCATGCATCAAATGGCCAGGTTTATGACAGTAATGACATATCATTTTCTTTTTGGATGCATGTGAATGTGTGTGAGTACTGTGATCAATATGCACTGATGAACCCTTTTCATTTATTTTCTGATTCACAGTCCTTTTCTGATTTTTATCCTATTTTCCTATTTTCTTAGCCTTGTACTGAGGTGGAGATGAGGTAGAAGGCTTTTCCTGTTCAGAAGTTTTAATGAAAACAGTTTTCAGCTTGGATCCATCAACCTTTTTCAACTTTTCAGTTTATTTTTGGGTTCTCTGAACAGTAGACTGAGAAACAGGTGACTTCTGAGAAGTGTGAGAAGTAGAGCTAGCAACAAAAGATGTACGAATTTTATTTTCAAAATTCTTTTTATTTACAGGATTATAACCTAACCCCTCCTTCTGAAAATTGACTTTTACTCCCAGCAGTTTGTTCAGATTATCTTGCCCACTAACAAACTTTGACAGAGAGTTCTTTAAGTCTTGGATTTCATTTTCTAAAGAGGTGATTTGTAACTCATAACTGGCAATCTCTTGCTCACTGCAATTCACACACTCAGTTAACACATTGTTAGCAGTTTTGTATCTTTCAACTTCCTGTTCCAGATTGCTCAGTTTATTAGAGTCTTCAACACAAATACTTTTTCCTCTTTCCAAAGTAAGAAGTCTTTCAGACATGTCACTGTTTAACAGCTTGAATTTTTCAATTTCGTCTTTCAGTTTATCATTCTGAACCAATTCATGTATTAGAAGCTGATCTTCTGAATTGACTTCATACTTTCTTCCAGCCTCAAGTTCCTTCAAATCTTTTTACTATTTTTCAAGATCTTTCTGTAACTCTATATTTACAGATTTTATGGCATTGAATTTTTCAGCAAACAAGTTCTTCTCCTGCTCAAGTTTCTCAAAATTTTTATCATTTTCATTAGCAGATGTTCTCAGAGAATCATTTTCAGATTTCAGCTTGTTTAAATCTGAGTTCACACTTTCAAAATTTTTCAGCAATTTTTCATACTGGTCATGATAGTTAACAGGAGTCTGATTATCATTATCTGAGTTGAATTTTTCTTTGAGTTCAGATATCACATTTAGATCTTGATTTTTAGTTTTCAATAATGAAACTTGTTTCTTCAATATTTGAAAATCAGACATACAGGCATCATGAATATTTTTCAATTCAACACAATTTCTATAAGGAGAACTTGACCAGTACCCTTCTTCAATTTTTTATATTGTTTTCTTAACAGTTCATGAGATTCAAATAATTCAGCATATGCATTCTCCCAATCTTCTAGAGAAAAATTCTCGAAGAGATTTACCTCATCATCATCATCTTCTTCAGTTTGATTGCTGCCTTGATCGCTGCCACTTTGATTTCTTCTGTTGGCCATCATGCAGCTGTCCACATCTATCTCCTGAGTTCGCTTCAGTGTATCCAAAATGTCTTTAGCAGAACTGCAATCAACGAAGCATGAGTGAAAGGCTCTATCAGTAGCTGCCTTCATTAGATTTATAGCTATCTGATTCTCTTCATGCATAGACTTGTGACTGTCAGTCCATTTGGACTTTTTCTTTGGTAGTTCATGAGGACCATGTGAAATTACTTTCCACAGGTCTGGATTCACAGATTTGATATAATTCTTTAGACTAGCGAACCATGCATTAAAATGCGTACCACTGAAAATCGGTGGATGAGCCATGAGAACACAACAGATTAATGCAACATGAATATTGATGCACTAAAAAAAATTAGCACCTAAGACTGCAAGATCGAATCTGCAGGTCGCTGGACCTTGTATGCAGACACCGGCTCTGATACCAACTGTTAGGGTGCTAGGCCCGGATACAGAGGGGGGGTGAATGTATCCTGGTACGAATAATGCCCAAATAAAAAACTCAGATGCTAGGCAAGTTCCAAAATTAAGCTAATTCGATTGAACATAATAACAAGCAGTAGGAGCGTGCCTATCCAAGCATCTAGCGGAAGCAAATCAAGCAATCAAACCACTGCTCAATAGATTTTTTAGGTGGTTCGGTCCTCCAGACCTACATCCACCCCTCACTCCCAACCGGAGTGAGGCTTCACTAGCAAATGCTAGAACCAAGCAGACTCAGTCTGCGAACAAGGTGCTGCCACACAGCTTGACCAGGGGAACAACCTCCCCTCTTCCTCCCAACCGGAGGGACACCCCAAGTGACTCCCAGCCACTTGGAAACCAGAGACCGAAGTCTCTCTTCCTCCAGACCGGAGGGACCCCTGGACTTGCTAGCCACAAGCCCAGAACCGGAGACAAGTCTCCCTTCTCCTGAATCCACAGGAGGAACCCGATCCCCAGCAGGGCAATCGGAAGAACAAGGCTAACCAAAGAAACAAAAGAAAAAATAAGGAAACATAAAAAGCACAGCAACAAAAGCTGGAAATGAAACACAAGAGATGTAGCTCTCAATGAGCATAGTCATTCTGGATTTGATCCACGAATAGACTGAACTGATCTTCAATAGACTCTCTCCTCCTCTTCTTTTCTTCCTCTTCTTTCTGCTTCTCTTTCTTCTCTCTTTCTTCTCACTTCTCACGAGCACTATCTCTCTCTCTTTTCCTTCTTCTGCTCTCTTTTCTTCTTCTTCTCTATTCTCTGTATCGTGGAGGCACTCTCTGCTCTTCAGCTTTTCTCGATGGCTCTCTGCCTTTCGATCACTCTCAGCCGATGGAGGAGACTCCATATATATACCAGCAGCAGGCAGCTAGGGCTTATGCTCTTTTCGATTCCCGCCCAAGCTTCAGTGGTCCACGTGTCAGCATTTCAGCCTCTAGGATCACGTGCAAGTCTTGATGGCCTCATCCATTAAACCTGTCAGAAAATCAGTTGAATAACCTGTCAGTTAATCAGTCGAAGACAGTATCAGCTTAAGGCAATGTTCAGACTTCATTCAGCGAGCAAGGCACACATAGATGGCTGTATAGACTTAGTTAGTTCAGTGCAATCCATAGCAATGTATAGACTTAGGCGTTCTGTTCAAGACAAAACCAATGTACAGACTTCATGCTGTACAGACTTGATGTTGATCAAAAGACCTTTGGACATCAGCCCAAGGCGTCAACGCTTCCATCGTGCAGCGTCGCCTCAGCTCCTCAAGCGAGATGCTCACGCCCTTGGCAACTGGCCAATGCGTCAACGCATCCAGTGTCAGCGTCGACGCAGTGAACAAGACAGAAAGCGAAAGACGCACAATTGCGTCTACGCAGTCAGCCAAGTGCGTCAACGCACTAAAAGCACAGAACCCATGAAGACAGATAGGCTGTACAGACTTTGATGCTCAGAGACGATTGTATAGACTTTGCCTTAGAAACGAGTGTATGGACTTTGAAACAGCAAATGAATAAGTATGTACACTGAGTCGAAGAGGCAGGCTGTATAGACTTGGAGTTTAACATGCATGAAAACCAGTGTACAGACTTGCTGTCCTCACAGCTGACGACTCCAGTGTATAGACTTGCTGAGGGAGTGACTGTATAGAGTTTGGAATGTTAGATCCAATGAATAGACTTGTACAGTGCAGCGAGTGTACAGACTTTGAGTGTTAGGGCCAATGTATAGACTTGAACGTCCATTGTGGATGTATAGACTTGACGACCCTGAGCCAATGTGTAGACTTTGCACTGTACAGACTTTAGGCTTTGAACGCTTGAGCTGAAGACAATGTGCAGACTTAGCGATGTATAGACTTGGCCAGTAAAACGTAGGAAAAGGTATAAGTGTATAGACTTGGCCAAGGCATGAACAATGGAAGCTACAGTCCAATGTATGGACTTTGAAGGATTTGAGCATGAGACTGTATAGACTTGGCCCCTTTCCGGATGTATAGACCTTGAGTCAAGAAGACCAATGTGTGGGCTTACTATAAAGAACAATGTTCTGATGGGTCGATGCATTAGCAAGGGTGGGTCGACCCACCACTGTCCATACTATCCAAACAGAATGTAGATAGATGAAGATTGAGTCCGTTGTACAGACATGGGGTTCAGTTGAGGATGTATGGACTTTGACGAAATGAAGCAGTGTACAGACTTTGAATCAAACCGATGTATAGACTTGAATGGGCATGGAGTGTATAGACTTGAGAGATTGAACTGAAGAGTCGACGCATCAGCTCAAGGAGTTGACGCACTGCTATGGAGACTGTGCAGACAGAGTGTAAACAGAATTAAGTAGAGCATGTTATCTGACAGCCCTATGAACTCCATACATTTACATGATAAAACATGAATTTATCGTGCATATAAAAGAAAGCATTATGATCAGAGAATGACTGAGTAATAGCATGATGACACACAGCAAGATGACTCACAGTGATTAACTCACATCAAAAACCAATCATCAAAATCACCATTAAAACCATCATCAAAACCACAGGGGCACAACAAAATATAAACAATTTCATGAGTTTAGGCTATTTTAATAAGCTTAATGGGCCTAGTTTAATGGGTTTAGCCATTTATATAAGATTTGGTAAGCTAGATAGGGCATATTTGCAATATTACTCCTTTTGATGCCTTACTGCAATTAAAGGTCTAATAACAAAAAAAACTAGGCAACTGCTCATTTGTTTTGAAACCATCGAAGAGAGGTTTTCCTCTCTTTCTCTCCCACGTTGGTCTCTCTCCCCCTCTCTTGCTCTCTTGGTGGTGTGATCACCCCGGGGCTTTGTAGGTTTGGCAGGAGGTGGCCTTGGCAAGCCCAAGGCATTGGTGGAGCGGAGGTGTTGTCGTGGAGGCGACCTTTGAAGCGTGGAGGTGGAGAATCCCTCGTGTAGGGTGTGGCTTCCTCGAAAAGAACGGCATAGTTTTGCGTATACAAGTAGGGGGATGGCTTTCTACTCGCCTTGGGATTGATTTCCTATCATTTGCATGCTCATTTACTTGGTTAGATGCTTGGTTTGAGTGAAATGCATGAACATAGTCAATTATGTTTTAAATCCATGAAAGTCCACTCAAGCCCATTGTATTTATGCTTTTGGATGTGTTAGTGGTTGGAAATGAGCATGTATTGGCAGGTTTTAGGCTTAGGAATTGTATTCCCATCGATTTCAATCGATTGGGAGGGGTTACCATTTGGTTTCCCCCTTTTTTGGTGCTCTGGAAGAGTTGTGGTCCTTCTAGGGACCATTTTTATTTGGGGAATAGGCGGTGAAGCGTAGCGGCCTAGGGCTGACCGCTACTATCTGAAGGCGGCCATATCCTGACCGCCAAGGAACAGTAACGGCCTAGCATCTGACCACCATGCTCCTTTGTCCTATTGTGGCGGTGTAAGCTTAGCGTCTCAGACCGGACCATTTTTATCATGGGGCGGTCAATAGCGCAACCGTCACTTGATCAGAGTAGCCCTGTCCAGACCGCTACTCCCATGTTGTATGTATGAAGCGTTCGTAGCTTGGCGGCCATGGGCAGACCGCTATTGTCAGTGAAGCGGCCAGTCATCTGACCGTCACCTGACCCTTGCGGCCTAGTTTAGACCGCCAAGTCCCTGCAGTTTATAAATTCAATCATGCTTATTTAATTATGCGTTTAATGTTGCATATTCGCCATGTTTAAACATTTTTATAAACTACGGCATATTTTTATGTCCCAGTAGAGTTATTTTCTCTTTCCTTGTGATTGAGCAACTAGATGTAGCCCGACGACCTTTAGTGTTGGCTCACCTGGGAGAGGTGGCGGGGCAGTCCTGATGTACGGTTTTTAGGCTAGTTTCTGTGGGCCCCCTTGCTTGCCAGTAGTGTCCTACTGGGGGGGGGGGGAATTAGCTAGAGGCCTGGCTTAGGGCATTGAGCTAGTGTGTGCACACGTGGTTATGGGCTTGGACTGACGTCGACGGGCGTGACTCTGACTAGTCACTTGTTACTGTTGTTCCTTGTACTACTACGGTGTCCCAGTTACCGTGACTCGACATGAGTGGAGACACCCGAGACACAGTATAAGTCGTCAGTGGACGCATCTGGTCTTCTTTCTAGTGGGCACTCTTTCTTCTTGTCTCTTGGAATCTTGAAATTAAATTCTATTGGTAGATGTAGAATTCTCGTGCTTATTTATTTGTTTTAATTAGCATGAGTTAAATGGCATTTATATTAAGTTGTCTTTAATTGTTCATATTCTTGTGCAGCTTTCTTTAATTGTTAATATTCCATGCCATTGCATTATTAGTTGCTTTGTTGTGACCTTAGCTGTGAGGTAGGGATCCGCGTGACCCCTACTGAGTCAATGAAATGAGACTCACCCTGAATTTTCAGGTGAGGCGCAGCAGCAACAGTCCGCTGGTTGTTCTCGTGTTTTTGGCGAGCAGTCTTCGGTGCCAGCAGTGGTCTCCCTTGCTCTTTTGATCGGGGTATGCCCCGTGTAGTTGTCTTATTTTGACTCTTGTATAGTGTTTGGACTTGTAATAGATGGATCTGGACTATTATATGAATATATCACTCTAATATTGTAAATTGCTTCCGTTTAAAATTATTATTTTAAAATGCACGTGTAATTCCAGTTCATTATGCACCTCCTCAAACAATCCTTCAAACCCTTATGGGGCCTCATCAGCCTCTTGGGTGGCGTCTCTGAGTTCTTGGTATCGGTTTACCGGTATCCAGATCTCCAGGTCGTTACATACGTATACCTCCCCAGCCTAGGGAGTGGGAAGGAGGTACATCCGGACCGAGTTCCCATTGTGAGGCGGTGGATGGTGGTACGGGACACCTTGTCACTGCGACGCCTAGTGCGGGTGATCCAGGACGACATCGACACACTGCCCTATGCATCGGTAAGACTCCAAACTTTAAACTTTCTAAATGCATTTAAATGTTGTTGACGCTGACATTTGACCTTTCACTTTTCAGGTGCGTTGGACACCATATCGTGATGAGGGTCACGATGGGCAGCCCTGGGTGGAAGTGGCCCAGGCGTACGCGGGACGAGATGTGTGGCTCCACTACATGAACATCATTGAGCCGCTGCACCACCGCTTAGTTATGAGGACGAGGGGCGTCCACCAGCCAGAGGTGGAGTTCCCGACACGAGAGGAGGAGTGCATGGGGTGGTCATCCCGAGGACTGGCTGGCGAGATTGACTGGGTCACTAGAGTGGTGGACCAGATCCGCGACTGGATGAGATGAGGTCAGGCGGTGAGAGCCCTAGCTATCAGCGACGAGGCCTACCTGAAGGCCTACGCCAGATGCTACGGAGACCAGGTCTTCCGTGACTCCCGACGACCGGTATGATTTCTAAACTTATGCTTTCCTAATGATATCTGATGCACTGACAACCTGACTTTCTATATGCAGCTAGACCCTCAGGGACGGATAGCATGGCTCTAGGGTCTCCTCCACTCTACTATTCAGCAGCGGGATGAGTTCCAGCGCGCGCTTAAGCTTCTGGTGAGCTTTACCTAACCTTAGACTTAATATGCAAATGCTATGGACTGACAGACTGACTTCTAAGTGCAGCGGGCCGAGGGAACATAGAGACAGGGACCGGATGCTCCATCTTCTTCCTCCCAGCCACCAGCGGATCGGGCTGAGTGGGATGCCGATTTCGCTCGGGCTATTGCTCGGGCCGAGGAGGCCAAGGCCACGCTTGCGGAGAGGGTAAGCAAACCGACCGAACTTCCCCTTTGACTTAAGACTTTAATGACGCAAATGACTAAAATTGAATGCCTATGCAGACTAGAGAGCTAGCAGCCGCGCTGAGTGAGGCCACTCGGCAGAGGGAAGAGGCTGAGCAGTGCATAGCAGAGACAGAGCGCTCCCGCATAGAGGCAGCAGAGGTGACCCATCTTCGTGCAGAGGTGGAGCGATTGAGGACTGGAGTAGCAGAGGCAACGGACTCTCATCTAGAGGTGAGAGAGCTAAGGGCCGAGATCAGAGCGTTGGAGAGAGCACTCCGGCTGGTGGGCGGATGACCCTCTCATAGTGCGTCATAGGGTGGCGCACGTAGCGTACACCAGGATTATCTTACCGGTTCTTCCGACCAGCGAAGGAACGAGGAGCACGAGCGGCGCCGATGCTACCGCGAGGAGGGGAGCACGGCTATGTTGTGCCCCTATGGTTTTGATGTCAGCATGCACTATGAGTATGAATGAGTTTGATGTCAGCAAGTACTATGAGTATGAAAAATTGACTTATTGAGTGTGCATATTTATAGCATTGCATAACATGTGTAGCTTGCATCGGTGCATTCATCAGTTGCACGCCATATAGTCAATGCATGATTCACTACATATGATGTCTATACACTGAAGCACGCTCATTGCATATGAGGTCCTGTCACTGAAAATCGGTGCAACATTTCTCTGCACGCTATAAAGTCTGTACAGAGTTTTACCTATCAACTCAAGTCTGTGCATTCTTTAGTAGCTATCCATTACTTCATTCGACCAAGTCAGTACAGCCAGTGCTCTTCATGCATTTACATAGTCTATGCATTGTTTTGTCTCACACATACACTAAGTCTGCACACTAAGTCTATACATTCATGAGCATAGTCAGTGCATTAGGTTGTTTCATGCATATACAAAGTCTGCACATTCTTTGCTGTTATGTCCATGCGTCATTTCAGCAAGTATGTACATCATCTTGTCGCAGGCACAGCAAGTCTGTACATCGTCTTGGTGCATGCACACAAATTCTGTACATTCTTTGACAGCATGCCTGAGCATTCATCTTTGTTGTGCATACTTTGATAGATGTAAACTGCATTTCACACGTTCAACGTCTGTACATTCTTCAGTGGCATTTGTGCAATCTTTCAAAACAAAGTCTATACACTCTTTACCATGCATTCAAAATCTATACACTCCATTGCTGGTACGAATGGTTAAGTTCCTGCATCATCACACCAGTGAGTCTGTACATCATTGTCGCATGCACACTAAGTCCATACACTCGTTGCTGGCATCTCTGTACATTCACTTTCAATGTGCATACTTCTCCATATGCAAAATGCATTACATGAATTCAAAGTCTGTACACTCGTGGATGACATGTCCGTGCATTCATTCTCGTTGTACATACTTTCTTATATGCACACTACATTTTGTGCATCAAGTCTGTACAGGCTCAGTTCAAATATCAAACTTACTCGATGCATCCTTGTCTTTTTCTTCAGATTGATTCAAACTGATAATATGTTCAACCTGACAGAACATCTGTTCGAGGAGCTTAAGAAGGGCACGTGATCTAAGGATGGAGGTCTAACCCTGATCGTGACACGTGTAGTGCAGCAGGCTGAAATGCTACCACGTGTTCAAGGCGCTAGGGCAGGAATTCGTGGAGGACACACGCCCACCTATCTGCTCCTGCTATAAAAAGAAGACTTCTCCATCTGGAGAAGATGCTCATGCAGAGAGGATCAAAAGTTACATTAGAAGAGTAGAAGCAGACAGAAACTGCACGATCCAGCAGAGAAGTATAGAGAAGCAGAAGAAGAGAAGAAGAGGAAGAAAGAAAGAGAGAGAGAGCTTTTGAGAGTAGTGATCGAGAGCAGAAAAGAGTGAGTAGCAGAGAAGTATAGAGAAGCAGAAGAAGAGAAAGAAAGGAAGAGAGAGGTAGAGAGCTCTAGGGGAAGAAGAAAAGCTTCATCAGAAGATTTGTTTTCACTGGACTTTGGATCAGATCCAAGCCAGTCAGCTCCATGAGAGCCACATCTATGTTCCATCGTTTACAACTTTCTGTCGCAGTGATTTATCATCTTTTGTTTTCTTTTGAACCTTTATTCAAGCTGGTTGGAGTGTGGGGTGGACGTAGGTCTACAGACCGAACCACCTAAAAATTCCTTCGTCTACTTTGGTTTGATTGTCATATTCGATTCGATAGATGCATGCTTAGGCTCGATGTGTTTCTCTCTGTCTAGTAAGGTTGTTGATTGCACACTGTCTGTTCGATGACTGTATTGAGAGTCCCTTGACATTGATCCTAAGTCACTAATCCGTTCATCTGGAAGCATTTTAGTTGACTTAGTGAATCTGTTATTCCGCAACTGTTCATTGGCTTTCAGTTTGTATCAGGGAGCTTTAATTGGGCAAATTTTGTAAGAGGGATTCATTCACCCCCCTCTGAATCCATCGCACCGGTCCCAACAATTGGTATTAGAGCGGGTCTCTGTGCTTCCAGATCCAACGATCTGTAGAGGATCCTGCTAGTCTGTGTGGTGCTTTGCTATTTGTAGTTTGGTGCATTTCTTATCGATTGCTTTGTGCGTTGAACCTATTTGCTATTTGTCTTAATGGCTCGTCCGCTTGCGTTTGATGGTTCTAACTTCAGTAAGTGGTTAGGCGGCCTATGCGTTTATATGAATTCCATTGACCCTAATCTATGGAGTTTGGTTTCAAAAGGCCCACACCAATTATCTCATGATGAGACCAAGTGGTCTAGAGAGGACAGAGTAAAGAACCGTGATAATGTCACAGTTCTTAATATTTTGAAAGCTGTAGTTAATACTGATAGATTTCCTTTTGTCCTCAGGTGCGCTTCTGGAAAGGAAATATTGAATAGAATAACTACTACAAATGGGGAGCAAGAGGATCAATGCTTGATGGCCAACCGGGGTGATCATAATTCTGATCAACAGGAGGAAACTTCATCCAAGGTAAGCTCTGGATCCGAAGAGATTTCGCTTGATGATTTATGGAATATAAATGAAGAACTTACTGATAGATGTAGGAAATTAAAATCTGAAAATAAAAAGTTGAAAAGGAAATGTGATCAGATTAATTCGAATGCTCCTTGTGAAAACTGTCAAGAACTGAGAAAATCTCATGAAATCTGCTTAGCCGATGGTGATAAGAGTAAGGAACAAATTTCTGTTTTGGAAAATAAAAATCAGGATCTCACAGATAAAATCTCTGAACTGGAAGAAAAACTGAGCTCAATTAACAGTGATCAAATCTTACTAAATAAGCGAGTTCAGAATGAAGAACTAATAAAAGAAAATGAAAGAATGATGGAAGAAATGAAATTTTGAAGGATCAAAACAAAAAGCTCATGGTCTTAAATACTGTTATGGGAGAAAAATGGCTAACTATTGAAAAGGGAAAGTGTGTTGAAAATGACTCTGAAGAAAGATTGAAACAGGAAATTAATACACTCAAAATTCTGAATGGTGCCTTACATCAACAGGTTATCAGCTGTGAATCTGACATTGCTTTTTATGAGGTTGACATTATTTCTCTAAAGTCTGAAATCCATGATCTAAAAAATTCCATGTCTGAATCTGTGAAGGATAAAGGCAAAATGAAAATGCCTCTGAAAGATAATGTAAATGGTCAAAGAAAAGGGACAGGCAACATTTCTGAAATTAAACAAGCCAAGAGAAACCAATTGTGTACCACTTTTATTCGAAGCTCTGAAGTAGAAGGAACTTCAAGACAATCTCCAAAACAATCTACTGCGACTAAGAATCAAAAACCACTGAAAAATACAAAGAACAATCAACATACTAAGAAAGTTCAGGTTAACAATAAATCTCATGCTAAGTATGTTAATTGCTTCTACTGTGGAAAATTTGGTCATGAGATGGCTGATTGTTTTGTGATGAAGAAGGATGATCTGAAACTTAACAGAATTCATGCTAGGAATTCTCAGATTAAGAAATCTTCTTTAGCTCAGAATAAAAGGATTCAGTGTTTTTACTGTCACAAAATTGGTCATCTTATGCATAATTGTGGACTAAAGAAACAGGATGATCTCAATGCTAAAAAATTGCATGATAGGAATGTTCATGCTAAAAATCATGCAAATCATAAAAAGAACATTCAATGTTTTCATTGCGGCAAACTGGGTCACATTGCTGCTCAATGTTGGCACATTCAGGGAAGAAATTTCATTCTGAATTTGTTAATTTTCATGATAACAAAAATATTTTTGAAAGAAATAATTTAGATTCTAAGAGAAAGCACATTGGGTGTTTCGAATGTGGAAAGCATGGCCATACAGTCAAGGACTGTTGGCATGCTCAGGGAAACTCTGTTAAACTCAAATTTGCTAAATTCCCTGTAAAAGGACATGCATTTGATAGGAGCTTCATAAGAATGAACTTTTTATGTTTCAACTGTGGTAAGCCAGGTCATAAATCGGCAAACTGTTGGTTACCCAAAAATAAGAGACAAGTTGTTCATGTTAACAACAGAAAAGTTCATGCTCATGCACATAGGTTTCATGTTCATGCTAATGTGCATAATGATATTAAAAATTCTGTTGTTTCATGTAAATACTGTGAAAATTTGGACATTTTATGAATGACTGCTCTCTAATGGAATTTGATGATCATCTAGCCAAGAGATTATTTAAAACGCCTGTTGGGGGTAAAATAGGACCCAAGACTGCTTGGGTTCCTGCTGGATCAAAATAATCCAATTATTACAGGTGTGCCTTGGAATGGAATAAAAGGGGTAATAATCCAAGGCACTCAAGAATGAAACCCCCAGGACTCTGCACTATTCAGGTCAGTTCTGCAAACTCTCTTTAAATTTTGTCATCTGACATTGTGTGTTTTAAATAGTGCATTTCATGCCAATCTATCTGCGCTTGATTGAAATCTTCTGAAAATAACAATTGCACATGATGCCTATGATAGTGACTCTTAGAGTGCACTACGTATCTGCTTCTTAAGCAAAATACACAAAAACATGTTCTCAGCATTCATTGTATAAAATGTACTTAATCAGGGGGAGTTTGACTGCTTTCGCATGATGTTCATACTTTGAGCTATGTGTGCACATGGAAAGGATTAGAAACTCATGAGCATAGTCTACACATTCATGATGCATAATTTGTCAAAACTTCCTACATTCTATCATTGCACTTGTTGCATTTAAAATCTTCATACATTGCATATAGTCAGGGGGAGCTTGGTTGTCCCTGCATAATGTTCATGACATTCATGTTCAGGAAATATCTCTAAGAGAGTCATTGCATATGCATGCATGTAGAGCAGTGTATTGCATATAATCAAATTTGAAAAATCTAAAAAGAAATGACTCATTACATCTAGACAGGGGGAGCATTTTAGACTCTTTAGTCTTTTTCTATCTGAACCCTTCTTGTCTAGTCACACAAATCACTCTCCTACTATTGTGTGTCAGTGATTGCTCTTTAATCAACTGAACTCTCAACTTTCTTGAAGCTGAAATCCACATCTGATACTCCCTAATTTGCTGAAGGAGTGCCTCACTTGAATTCTTCCCTGTCACTATTGTCAATCTGGTTTGACTGAATTCCAGACTCTATCATCAGTTTCTAAATTGCATTGCTCAAGTGCATATCTCTTGATGCATATTTGTAAACTCATTGCTATTGGCTTTCTGAAAATCTGTCTGATGCATATTGATCATATTTGCTACAAGCAAGTGTTTCAATTCTCACTTTCTATACATGCTTGTTAATGTCTCTGTTATTGAATGCTATTGTCAAAATATTGTTTGAACTGATTTTGAAGAGACTTAAATCTGTGTACCTCAGTTATAAATCTAATATCTTAAAAGAAACTCCTATTATACATGTTTAAGAATAACTGATTGATCTACGTTGGTGTAAGTCTAATGTATTCATGAATTTGGATTTGAAAGACTTGAAAGTATCTGAATCACAAATTTTAATAAACTTTAACCAACTGTTTCATGTAATCTCTGGACAAAACCTTCTGAAATCTGAAAATTTGAAATCAAGGTTATTTTGGTTGAGATACATGTTAGTAGTATTGTTCTTAAACATTAAATCTGTCTGAAATTGACTAAAAAGAAAAGCAAAATTCAGAGCAATGACTTTGATCATTGAGAAACTAGGTCCTCCCTCAAAGAAATGGAGTAAACCTATGTCATGAAATGCCACAGTTATCTCTGGTATAAAAATAATTAAAAAGTCTGTCAGAGCAATGGCATGGTTGTGTTGAGTAACTGGGGATCCCGGCCTCTGATCAATGTGTTTCTTCATGTAAAAAGACACTCCAATTGCTAACTCTGTTCTCATGTTCGAGAGGCAATGCGGTTATCACACTGAGTAATTGGGTCATTTCACCTTAGACGTGTTTTGCCTCATGTAAAAAGGTGTTAATCAACCAAGATTGCTCAAGAAAAATAAAGTGAAGTTCAAAAGTAAAATCTAAAAATGGATATCATAAAATTTCTGCCAACAAAGTCAACTTCAAATACTACTAAAGGTGTTTAATCTCAATACTACAATGTGTAACTCCTAAAGGAGTCATTGAGATTAATTGAGTAAGATGGAAGAGGATTGAACTGGAATGCTATATGAATAATTGGTTCACCTTTATTAAAACTCAGTTTCAGATATGAGTATTGTATACAATTGTCAAATTTGGTATACATCATGCTTAAACCCATTTTTCTCATGCAGTTTAATTCATAACCCCTTATGATAGGAGAATCTATCCCTAATTGGACTTATAACAGTGGTACCTGGAATAAAATTTCGTCTGATCAGTTACATCCTTAACTGCTCCATCATATTGCACATTTGTTTCCTGATCATTACTTGAAATTGCTCACTCTTTCTACTGAACTATTACTGAAAGATCATGTGCTCTGTATTGTTGCTGTGATACACTCCTCACATATCCTCTTGAAACTTTCATCATATTGCACTTTGGGGGAGAAAAGATAGCTCTAATGTGATTTCATGTAGTAAAAGGGGAGATGTTATATCAATCTTTTCATACATGCTTAATTTTTCTCTCAAACTATTTTCTTTTTGATGAAGTCAAAGGGGGAGAATAGTTTGGGTCTGTGTGACTCATAGTGTTGCCATCATCAAAAAGGGGGAGATTGTTGTGCCCCTGTGGTTTTGATGTCAGCAAGCACTATGAGTATGAATGAGTTTGATGTCAGCAAGCACTATGAGTATGAAAGATTGACTGATTGAGTGTGCATATTTATAGTATTGCATAACAAGTATAGCTTGCATCGGTGCATTCATCAGTTGCACGCCATATAGTCGATGCATGATTCACTACATATGATGTCTATACACTGAAGCACGCTCATTGCATATGAGGTCCTGTCACTGAAAACCGGTGCAACATTTCTCTGCACGCTATAAAGTCTGTACAGAGTTTTGCCTAGACTGCATCAACTCAAGTCTGTGCATTCTTTAGTAGCTATCCATTGCTTCATTCGACCAAGTCAGTACAGCCAGTGCTCTTCATACATTTACATAGTCTATGCATTTGTTTGTCTCGCACATACACTAAGTCTGCACACTAAGTCTATACATTCATGAGCATAGTCAGTGCATTCGGTTGTTTCATGCATATACAAAGTCTGCACATTCTTTGCTGTTATGTCCATGCGTCATTTCAGCAAGTATGTACATCATCTTGTCGCAGGCACAGCAAGTCTGTACATCGTCTTGGTGCATGCACGCAAAGTCTGTACATTCTTTGACAGCATGCCTGAGCATTCATCTTTACTGTGCATACTTTGATAGATGCAAATTGCATTTCACACGTTCAACGTCTGTACATTCTTCAGTGGCATTTGTGCAATCTTTCAAAACAAAGTCTATACACTCTTTACCATGCATTCAAAGTCTATACATTCCATTACTGGTACGAATGGTTAAGTTCATGCATCATCACACCAGCGAGTCTGTACATCGTTGTCGCATGCACACTAAGTCCATACACTCGTTTCTGGCATGTCTGTACATTCACTTTCAATGTGCATACTTCTCTATATGCAAAATGCATTACATGCATTCAAAGTCTGTACACTCGTGGATGACATCTCCGTGCATTCATTCTCGTTGTACATACTTTCTTATTTGCACACTGCATTTTGTGCATCAAGTCTATACAGGCTCAGTTCAAATATCAAACTTACTCGATGCATCCTTATCTTTTCCTTCAGATTGATTCAAACTGATAATATGTTCAACCTGACAGAACATCTGTTCGAGGAACTTAAGAAGGGCACGTGATCCAGGATGGAGGTCTAACCCTGATCATGACACGTGTAGTGTAGCAGGCTGAAATGCTGCCACGTGTTCAAGGCGCTAGGGCAGGAATTTGTGGAGGACACACGCCCACCTATCTGCTCCTACTATAAAAGGAAGACTTCTCCATATGGAGAAGATGCTCGTGCAGAGAGGATCAAAAGTTACATTAGAAGAGTAGAAGTAGACAGAAACTGCACGATCCAGCAGAGAAGTATAGAGAAGCAGAAGAAGAGGAAGAAAGAAAGAGAGAGAGAGCTTTTGAGAGTAGTGATCGAGAGAAGAAAAGAGTGAGCAGCAGAGAAGTATAGAGAAGCAGAAGAAGAGAAAGAAAGGAAGAGAGAGGTAGAGAGCTCTAGGGGAAGAAGAAAAGCTTCATCGGAAGATTTGTTTTCACTGGACTTTGTATCAGATCCAAGCCAGTCAGCTCCATGAGAGCCACATCTATGTTCCATCGTTTACAACTTTCTGTCGCAGTGATTTATCATCTTTTGTTTTCTTTTGAACCTTTATTCAAGCTGTTAGTTAGCGAAGCAAGCTGTGTTGCTCAGTGGGCAGAGGAGGATTCCTCTGGACGGGTTAAGCTGTAGTCCCCAGTAGTTGCAGAGGTGTGGTATCCTCTGGACGGCCAAGCTATATTGCCCAGCGGATGGCTAAGCTGTATTGCCCAGCGGAAGCAAGCTGTGATGCTCAGCGGATGTAGGCAAGCTGTGAGGCCCAGCGGGTTAAGCTGTGTATCAGCGGAATCCACACTCTGGTTGGAGTGTGGGGTGGACGTAGGTCTGCGGACCGAACCACCTAAAAATTCCTTCGTCTACTTTGGTTTGATTGTCATATTCGATTCGCTAGATGCATGCTTAGGCTCGATGTGTTTCTCTCTGTCTAGTAAGGTTGTTGATTGTACACTATCTGTTCGATGACTGTATTGAGAGTCCCTTGACATTGATCCTAAGTCACTAATCTGTTCATCTAGAAGCATTTTAGTTGACTTAGTGAATCTGTTATTCCGCAACTATTCATTGGCTTTCAGTTTGTATCAGGGAGCTTTAATTGGGTAAATTTTGTAAGAGGGATTCATTCACCCCCCTCTGAATCCATCGCACCGGTCCCAACAGGCTATGGGTCCGCCGGGGAAGAGGCATGAGGGGACCGGAGACAGCTGTGGTCCAGGAGAGGGACCCGCTTGATGTACTTATGAGACACCTGTACATGCTTATATGATATATATGATATGATCATTGTGCTTTTGATTTTTAGAAAATGCAAATGTGTGGATGCAAACACCTAAGATTGACAAAGAGTGAGCTAGAGCGAGGAAGAGCACGTTTGAAGGCACGAAGATTGAGGAGAGAGGAAGAACACAAGAGAGAACACGTGGAGAAAACGGTGATAGACAATTGGTTTTAAATGTGGCACCTATCAAATGAAGACAACACAAACAACCACCAATAAGCAACCAAACAAAATGACCCAACAAAGGGAGTATTTGCAAATAATGAGGAGATGAGAGGCAACCAAAGTCAATCAAGTTATAATGATGCACAAATTTTATTTATTTCCCCTTTAGAACCTTAGTGATTTGAATAAAATATTCTCTCCAACAATAGGTTCCTAGTGGGAATGGATAGTGGGGACTTGGTTGACTCTAGGTGTAAACTCTCCTTCACGCATGTAACCTAGACACGGGGTGGTAAAAGTACAACCGGCCCGGCATCCGTGTGGGAATCCACGGCTCACAGGGACTTACGGAGGTCTCGGATGTCATCACTTAGTCGACCCCAAGGAATATGGAGGCGAGATGATCACACACCAAGGTAGGAATGCAACTAAGATATGAAAAATGAATGACCCTATGTGCACCGGAGCGCATGCAATTTCTAGCCTAAAACTAACAATTAATATGCAATCAATGATATAATTATGTACAACAACAAAGGAGGAGACCAGATAGCACCCAAGAACAATAGGAATCAGTAGAAATGTAGAAATAACAGTAATCCTCAGGATGCATACCTATACTAGAGAAACGGTCATCTTAGGACCGCTAGAGAGATAAGAGGGTCTATCGCTAGACCACTTTTAAGCCGTAAACGGCCTGGAGCAGACCGTCAGGGAACCAGAGAGCAGAAACAACAGGGAATGAAATGGGAAAATCGAAGAAAACACAGGGAGAACTGGGAAACACAAGTAAGAGCAGGTCAAACAGTCACTCAACACGATTAGCACTAGATGTCCCACCGTGATCACCAAAAAATAGAGGTTGTTGATAGTTTATGTGTGAAGTGGTGTGAAAAGTGAGTAAGATAGAAATATGATGTGTGATATGTGCTAACTCAAGCAAGCAATAACATGTAACATGAAGCATGTGGGTATGTCATCTCAATAGTGCAAAAGCAAGGAATAAACTAAACACACGCCGTAGGCGTGGAGCAAAGATGAAAATAAAGCAAACACACATCATAGATGTGGAGCAACCAAGAGAAAGAAATAAAGAGAAATAGATAGATGTGATGACAAATACCCAAAATTATAAGATGTGATCGCCACCAAAGCAAAAAATGCAGCAAAAACTACACTACGTACCTTGGAAAGAAGTCGAGTGAAGCACACTCGCCCGTGGGAGAGAAAGACCTAGGTGCAGACGTAAAACGGTTCTCGGCCGACCGACAGACGACAAAAGCGGTCCGAATAAAACCGCAAGAGAACTGAAACGGTCCGGAGACGGCCGCTAAGCACACCCAGAAAATAAGTTGTGGAACTCAAATCTCCACCCCTCCTAGCCGGCCAGAAGAGTTGGGCCTCGTGTTGTGAGTACTGTAGACCTGCAAAAGAGTGTAGAGATAGAAAGAAACGAACCCAATTAGTCCTAGGGAAGTGTAGTATCTACAATGCAATAAAGCTAATATGCATAAAAAGGAAGGGTGAATACCTATGGGTTGGTGATTTTTTAACCCCTATGGGGCGTGAAAACAATAGAAGGATGTTTAAAACTGTGTTTTGAATGCAGAAGAACGTGGAGGAAGAAGAGAGAAAGATGCTATGATGATGCTAAGATGGAGAAACTAAGAGGAGAAAAGACACAAATAACTCAAAAGAACCGGCTACTCCCTGGACCAGACGACTCAAGGACGCAGAAACACGATCTCCCTGGTTGGTACTCGCTCCAGAATGCGGCAGCACTTCATCGCAAGCTCCAGAAATCTCCTCCTCAAGCCATGAAGTCAAGGGTTCTATTTATAGACCCCCAAAACCCTAGGTCGAGTTGGAGGGATAATAGCAAGAAAATAGGGCTAAACCGTGATAAATCTCGAAGATAATACTCCCAAGAGTCCATAAAAACAATCAGAAGTATCTGAGGATCAACACTCAGAGAGAAAACACCGAATCGTGGACTCTATTTCGACCACGGACAGAGAGAGGAAGATCAGGCAGAACAGGACTCTCTGTCTCCCCTAACGGTCTTGCGATAGACCGTAAGGCTCACCAAACGGTCGAATGATAGACCGCTAGGCTCAGTCGATTTCAAAGAGATAAAGCCAATGGGAGAGAAGGTGACCCAACAGGACTCTCTGATCACCTAGCAGTCGAGCAAAGGGACACTAAGCTATTAAAGCGGTCGCGCAATAGACCGTTAGGCATAGAGACGTGGCAAAACGATAAAGGCTGAATAAATCTCCGTGTAAATCCATAAAATAATCATTATTAGTCCTTATTTAAGCCCAATAAGCTAAAATGACAAGAATAAGAAGGAACTTAGACCCAACTAGGGAGAGAACCCATAAAATAAGCCCCAAAATGATTGAAAATGGCCCAATAGCCAGTGAACAACCTGGGACATCATAAAATAAGATAGGGAGATGACACAACTCATCGGTCATAAAACGGGTGTCAACAGCTACGACCAGAGTAGAAGATCCAGATATGGGGTCTTTCACAGAATGCGGTCAAAGGGACTACCGCGATAAGAACATGAACGCGATCCTTGAACAGACCGCGTTTAGAACAGAGCTGACAGAACCCCGTTCTATGGGTCCAAAGGCCGATTGAACCCTATCCTAAATAGTAGGACGAGGATTCCAGTGGGGTACAGGGTTTTTATGGTACAACTAGGTCGGTGTCCTTGTGGGAATCCAATGCTCGTGGAGACTTACGGAGGCCTTGGTGAAGAAAGTTCCAGTTTGGTGGAAGGAATATCTAGTGGAGGGTCCTAACTTCACCAAGAATTGTGTTCCTATCTCACTACGATAAACCAATAGCAAGCGGTAGGTTATTATCACTAGAGTGACACAACCTTCAACCAATATATCACATGATATAATACATGATAAAAATCAAAACCCTCAATCAATATAGCTATCATGCAATAAAGTAAAATCATACTATAATGAGCCAATTTCCAGGTTTAACAGGAAGATCTACCCTTTTAATCATGCTAAGAACATTAGAGTTAAGATAAGAACATGGAATCAAGGTAGACTATGAACATGGATCATGAAGACTTATGGAAATTAAGGATTAAACACATTTATTAATTACATTAGTTAGTTCAGATGACATGCAAATGTGAAAACACACATTTAGACTCAATAACACTCACTTATCATGCTAGACAGGGCGATAGGGTTCCTAGGAACCAGTGCCAGAATGCGGTCGTCATGTGCGCCACGACTATCAAGAACGCTGTCAGTCAAGGCACCGCGATCTCAACAGGAATATTAAATAAAAACAAAATTTTTAAATATCAGATCACAGTCTATCGGGCCACCGCATTCAGAGACGCGATGCCTGTAAGGCCTGCGACTACGAACAAAGAACCGTTCCGACAGAAAAACCCTAAAACGGCGATATCCAGTCCATGATCTTCAAAATTCATGTCATATAGCCCATGAAAATTGGGGAAAATGATGCAGGAAGAGAGGGGACGTGCAGATGAACATGCTTGAATTCTCAATTTAAAGTTTAGCCCGAGAGATCACCTACCTTGCGTTGATTAAGTAAGAAGAAAGATGACTCCACAAAACTAGAAGAAAAAGGCAGCAAATCCATCTCCTAGATCGATCCTCCCACGCCTAGAAGACTTCTCCCATGATGTAAGGTCAACTAGGGAGGCTATGGGGTCCTATTTATAGGATTTCATGCATCTAAGAGTCCTAATTAGGTCAAGGAAGCCTAGATAGGGAAGAACTCTGAAAATTTTGATTCTCATCTATATCTAGGGCTGCCCATACCCTATCTAGTTCGAATTAAGGTTAGGGTTAGGTTGGATTTCAAGTTCTCTTAGTGGATTAGGGTTTGGTTGAAATTATGAGCACATTAGGGTTAAGTTAAAATCAAATTAGCCTATTTAAAACAAGGGTTTTAGAAATTCCAAATTTTAGGAATTATTTTAGGCCATAAGCCCAGTAAGCCTAATTACACATTAAAACCATTTACAATTCTTTTATTTATCTTCCATTATGATTTCTTTTATCTAATTCCATTATAATTATTCAAGTTTTTTCCTTTTCAAATTTTACACTTATTTAATTAGTCATATAAAACTATGTTGCTACTGTAAGGTTTCGCACAGCACCTACGGACAACGCAGCAGATAACAAAAATTTATTTTGCCCGATCCCAGTGCTATGGAATCCTAGATATGTGCTCTAATCGATGTTTTAATCACCCCAACCCCTAACTACGGGTTGCGTATTTCACCTTGCGCGGAACGACGTTGTCCGCAAAGCCCGATGCAGAATACCGAGCCGCACAGATGTACGGCCTCTAGAGCAGATCCACACGGACCCTTGCGCAGCGATGGTACCCCCCAGCATGACCTTCCCCGACTCTATCACCTTCTGGAGAGAGAGAGAGAGCAAAAGGGAGGAAGAGGGGAGGAGCTAATCCTCCTCTCTTAAGCTTAGTGCTTGATTAGCCAAAGAGAGGTTCGAATGAGCTCACGTAGGTGCTATATATATAGAGTTTGGTCCTTTTTGAAAAGGGCTCCAAAAGATCGAAACTGTATATATATCATATCTTATATTATACATATATATTAAGCCCCATTTACACTCCTTTCCAAAAGGAACCAAAAAGGAAATAATACATACATTTGTATAATAATAATCCGTCACCCAAGAATCCATTGTGTGTGATCCTCTAGGCCCATAGTCACTCTAGTTTAAGGCCCATTAACTTCTAATTCTCAATTAGAAGTAAATTAAATGTATTCTTCGCTTCTAATAGAGCCGAATAATAGTTTAATTTATTCCGAACCTTCGATCACGTTGGGTCAAGCAAATCCGCGTGATCCTAGAGGACGCCAGGTTTAAACCAGCCTGTCTGGTACCTGTCAGTCTACAGTTACCACATCGATATAATCCCTCGCTCCTTCTATGAGTCTGGTACGATCGAGGGTATGGTTTCTGTCAAACCCCATGATCGTGCCATTTGACTATGACCTCCTTAAAGTGTATGACGTCCGTTTTAAACGAACTCACATGACCCTGGTCAGGGATTTAACGGAGCGTCAATGTCATGACCCATTAACTGTCTGATATATACCCGACAGTGAGCGATCCCCTCTTGACCATTGATGATCTTCACACATATCCTGGAGTGGTTAATGACTCGGCAACTCATGACTTATGGTTAAAGTCACTTAGCTAAGTAATTAAACCATTCCAGTCCTCGTGTAAGATCCGATCAATGTCTCAGGTCAAAGGACCAACGATGCTACTGAGACAGTTGGATCTTCAGTTGACATTAGGTATAATCAACCATCTGAAGATCTAATAGCGGATCAATTCAGTGTACATCCTCCAAGGACATACACCTACACATATGTGTTGGTGCTCCGCACCAATGACTATGAGACTGGTCACTGACACATCATGTGTACTGGTTTAATAGGTAATCAAAGTCCCCGAGTGATTACCCTCCAACCAAGAACAGTTTAAGGTATGTGTTCATGTAAAGTCAGTCTCATAATCGAGATCCCATCTCGAGTTGACTTTACAACCACATATCCTAGGGACAACGTAAAGTGACACAATCGCATATTTACGCTCAAATACCACTTTATTAATAATGAACAAGATCGTACATATGTCGGGTCTACCCGACCCTAAATTGGCCTGTAGCACACCAACACTAACAATCTCCCACTTGAACTACAGCCAATTACCCACAACTTTGAGGCCCATCTTATCCCGATGACGCTCAAATATAGTCTGTGTCAAAGGCTTAGTCAGTGGATCTGCTATGTTATCTTCTGATGGTACACGCTCTACCGCCACATCTCCACGATCAACAATCTTCCGAATAAGGTGGAAGCACCTGAGAATATGCTTCGACCTTTGGTGAGATCTCGGTTCCTTCGCCTGGGCGATGGCCCCATTATTATCACAAAATAATGGGATGGGAGCTGATATCTCAGGAACTACGCCAAGTTCCAAGATGAATTTCTTCATCCAGACGGATTCCTTAGCAGCTTCAGCTGCAACGATATATTCTGCCTCAGTCGTCGAGTCTGCAGTCGTATCTTGCTTGGAGCTTCTCAAACTGACTGCCCCTCCATTCAACATGAATACAAACCCAGACATGGATTTACAATCATCTGGATCTGACTGGAAACTAGAGTCTGTGTAAGCTCTAAGCTGTAGGTCCTCTCCTCCATAAAGCATAAAAAGATCATTAGCCCTTCGCAAGTACTTAAGGATGCCCTTTACTGCCTTCCAGTGCTCTTCGCCTTGATTTGCCTGATATCTACTGACAATACTTAAAGCATTGGCAACATTAGGCCGTGTACATAGCATTGCATACATGATTGACCCTATTGCCGAAGCATAGGGTACCTTATTCATGTGTGCCACTTCCTCAGAAGTTTTAGGACTCATCCCCTTGGATAGGCAAACTCCATGTCTCATGGGAATAAGACCTCTCTTGGAATTTTCCATCCTAAACCTTTTGAGGATAGTATTTATGTACATGGATTGGGATAATCCTAGCATCCTTTTAGATCTATCTCGATAGATCCTTATGCCCAGCACATAGGATGCTTCTCCCAAATCCTTCATGGAGAAGGTCTTGGATAACCAAGACTTAGTTGATGTCAACATCCCTACATCATTCCCAATAAGTAAGATGTCATCAACATAAAGGACCAAGAAGGTCACAGAGCTCCCACTGACCTTCTTGTAAACACAGGGTTCATCTTCATTCCGAATGAAGTTGAAAGATTTGACAGTCTTGTCAAATCTTAAGTTCCAGCTTCTAGATGCCTGCTTTAATCCATAAATGGACCTTTGAAGCTTGCATACCTTATTGGGATGTAGCTTGGAGGTGAATCCTTCATGTTGTACCATGTACACCTCTTCTGACAGATTTCATTAAGAAAAGTTATCTTCACATCCATTTGCCAGATCTCATAATCCAGGTATGCAGCAATGGCAAGGAGAATTCTGATTGACTTAACCATGGCTACCGGTGAAAAAGTCTCGTCATAGTCAATGCCTTGCCTTTGACGATATCCTTTCGCCACTAGTCTAGCCTTGTATGTGTCAATCTGTCCATCTGCACCGATTTTCCTTTTGAAAATCTATTTGCAGCCGATAGGGATCTTCCCTTCGGGTACATCAACTAAGTTCCAAACTTTGTTGGTGTACATGGACTGGATCTCTGAATCCATCGCCTCTTGCCGTTTCTCAGAGTCCGCACTACGGATTGCATCCTGGTACGATTGAGGATCATCATCCTCATCGATACATCCCTTAGAGGACCCCTCTGAGACATGTCCAACATATCTCTCATGTTCTCTCGGTAGTCTACCAGATCTCCGTAGTGTCAGTGCTTCACTCTAAATAGGATCAACCGATACAGTCTCATCTAATGAGCTTGTGTCTATGGGTTGTGGTTCTTGGACCTCGTCCAATTCTATCTGGCTCCCACTATTTTTCTGGAGTAGATATTCTCTTTCCAGAAATACAGCTCTCTTGGCCACTAAGACCCTTTGCTCAGAAGGGTGATAGAAATAATATCCAAACGTCTCCTTTGGATATCCCACAAACCTATCGGTTCTCGACTCAAGCTTATCACTCTCGTTCTTCTTTACATGAGCAGGACACCCCCAAATTTTAATGTGATTAAAATTTGATTTCCTGCCCTTCCATATCTCATATGGTATAGAAGGAACTGATTTACTTGAGATCCTATTCAATAAATAAGCTGCAGTCTCTAATGCATAGTCCCAGAGAGACAAGGGTAGTCCTGACATAGACATCATGGATCGGACCATGTCTAACAAGGTCCTGTTTCTCCTTTCGGATACACCATTGTGATGTGATGTATACGGTGGAGTCCACTGAGAAACTATTCCATTGTCTTTAAGATCAGAAGTGAATTCATGACTCAAGTATTCACCTCCTCGATCCGATCGAAGAGCCTTAATACTTTTGCCAGTCTGTTTCTCTACTTCATTCTTATATTCCTTAAACTTCTCAAAGGCTTGTGACTTATGTCTCATTAAATACACATAGCCATATCTTGAGAAGTCATCAATAAAAGAAATGAAATAGAGATGACCCCCTTTCGCCTCCATGGACATGGGTCCACACACATCCGAGTGTATGAGCTCGAGAAGGTCAACAGCCCTCTCACCATGTCCACTAAAGGGAGCCTTGGTCATTTTCCCATGAGACACGACTCACAGGTATCAAATGACTTGTATCCGAACGAATTCAAATATCCATTTGAGTGTAAGTGAGAGACTATTTTCTCACCTACATGACCAAGTCTACATTCTATTTAGCTCATACCCAAGGGGATGCCCCGTGGTTCAAATTGTAACTGATTGTGCTGATATCAATAAAACTTAGGGCCGGATACTATTGGCGGATCTTGCACACTTCGTGCACCCCCCAATAAGTATCTCTTGGCCTCGTTTAATTAAAAAAAAAATCAAGTCTACAATACCATAGATATGCAGAATTCACTTCATCAACATTAGAAACTTGCATAACATTAGAACATGTATCCAATACATAAAGACTATTGACTAATGAACCATAGGCTATATTCAAACCATTATTCATTATAGAGCACCCAGTGCTATTAAAAGCAATGTATATCCAACATTATACAAACTAGAGATTGAAATGATGTTCTTAATAATATTAGGAACATAATAACAGTCATTCAGCTCAGAATGACTCCTGAAGGTAAACTAAGGCGTGCAGTCCCAACAGCTTTAGCAGAAACTAAAGCTCCATTGTCCATCCTCAGTTCAATCTCCTTTTTGCCGAGCCGCCTTCTATTTGCCAGCACCTGCACAGAATTGCAGATATGAGATGCACAAATATCCAATACCCATAATGTGGATTCCATATATGACAAATTAAGGTCTATGACAAAAATACCTTCATTTAGAATTGCCTTGCAATTCCTTTTCCAATGCCCTGTTTCCCCGCATCGAAAACACTTATCTTCTTTTTCATTCTTCTTGCCCTTCCCTTTGTCAACCTTGGCGAGTTGCTTACCCATGGCCTTTTTCTTTCCCTTCCCTTTGTTACTTGTGGTGGATATTTGGGTGGCCTTCCTTTTCTTGTTGGCCCGGCCAACAATCATTACAGACGAAGATGGTTTATCTTTCTGTATGGTTCCTTCAGCACTCTTTAACATGTTGAGCAGCTCTGGGAGAGTTGCTTCAATCATGTTCATGTTAAAGTTCATGATGAAGGAAGAAAAGGAATCGGGCAATGACTGGAGTATAAGATCAATGCATAGTTCAAGATCCAACTTGAACCCCAATGCATTGAGTCTTTCAATCCACTCCATCATTTTCAGTACATGGGCCTGTATTGATGAGCCCTCAGACATCCGTGTCCTGAAAAGCCTTTTTGAGATATCATATCTCTTAATCCTACCCTGCTCTCCGAAGAGCTGGCGTAGATTGAGAAGTATGCTTCTACAATCAGTCTTTTTAAATTGCCTCTGCAGCTCGGGAGCCATAGAGGCCAACATGTAACATTGGGCAAGGGAGGAGTCCTCAGACCATTTGGCATAAGCCAGTAACTCACCCTCGTCGGCATCAGGAGCTGGCTCAGAATGAACCGTGTCCAACACGTACGCTATCTTTTCGGCGGTAAGGACTATGCGTAGATTACGCAGCCAATCCGAGTAGTTCGGTCCAATTAATCTATTTGCATCCAAGATGCCGCGGAGGGGGTTGGACGATGACATTATAATCTGGATAAGAAATAAAAGATAACTTAGCATGTGTTCAAATTCTAACTTAGATGTGGTTTTCTATCTTAGTTAGTCCCACTATTTTTCGATCGAACTATATAACCCTCAGTATATAGAACGGGAGATCAGCGAGATCAACCTAGTGGGTCGGAATCCCAACGAGACTGATGTACGACCTTGTGGAAAGCACAACAAATCATACACCATCTCAAGGGCACTCAACAGGCACTTGCATCGATGCAATATCCGATATTCGGCCCCCGAGAAATCATCCCCGTGTGAAAAGCACAACAAAGGATATTCTCGGTTAGATCTAACCATCATTACTACATAGCAATGAGTTCATGACCCGACCCTTGTGGAAAGCACAACAAGGTCGAGTTCAATTCCTCACCCTATTGAGGCCGAGCCTTGGAGTTTAATCCCGCCCCCAAACTCATGGACCTTGTGGAAAGCACAACAAATCCATGAAATGAAGACGTTCATTCACTCCATAATGATGGAGGGCCACGACGACTCCTAGAGCCACGCTTACCAGATCTAAAATTTAATCGTGAGGGAATTTAATTTTATCTTGATCTCACCCTAGGTGGTAATATAAATATATCCAATATATTTACCGTACCTAGTAGTTTGCACAAAATAAATGCATCCAATGCAAAATTAAAATGTAAGTGATCATGGACTTTATCCCTAATGTAACTAAGGCATCCAGCCCGCTTTCGAAGCAGCTGGATCGTCCTCGTCGGGTGTGCTCCACGCTTTCAAACTCTGACGCCGCAGTAATTATAACTTTTACACAGCACGTAGGCCGGAAAAAATATAAATTACGTATCAATAAAATTCCAGAAGCCCTTAGGGCGAGTACAACAATGAAGGAAGATAGAAGTACATTAGAATTTTAACAGAGAGAGAAAGAGGTTCGCTGACCCCAATTAATTACATTAATCCAAGTCCATGATCACTTGCCAACCCATTCAAGTAAAATCAATCAAGGGTTATTTTTCTGAAAATAATCCTTACTTTTGAATTTAAAAATGGATGTGCAAACAAAAAATAGGCTAGCTTTGTTTAATTTTAAAAATCGAAGCAAGATTAACTAAACTTAAACAGACAAGCAAGCCAATACAAGGTAAATAAAGTAAATCACGTAAAGAACCATCATTTTTCACAGGGGCATGTAATTGAGATAATTATTTAAATTCAAATTCAAATTTAATTATCCAATAATCAAATTTAAATTTAAAATTTAAACATGTCAATAATTTAAATTTAAATTCAAACTAATTATCCAATAATTTTGTTTGAAAGTAAATTAAAAATAATGTAATTATCCATAATTAGTAATATTCTAAAATTCAAAATTTGAATTTAACAATTATCTAATAATTAAAATTCAAATATTTGAATTTTCTACATTTAACCTCAATAAAATTTGAATTTTCTAATTATCTAATGATCAAAAATTTAAAAATTAAAATTTACTGAAGTAAGTTAAATTATTACCATTTTATCTCAAGGTAAATAGTAAATATCTCACCTCGGTAATTTCAAAAGAGTTAAATAAAATTTAACATTTGACATTTACTGTTGAGATAACACAATTAACCTACGAGATAAAATTTTATTTAATTTACTGTGCATTTTCATATATATATATCCTACATATATATATATATATATGTATATATTTGAGCACAATAAATTAAAAAATTAAAAGCAAGTTTTTTTAAATTAAAAAAAATTCGGCGCGGGCTCGCCCCGCGCGCCCGCCCCCGGCCCGCGGGTGCCAGCGGCGGGCGCACCGCGCCCAGGGCGCAGTGCACCCAAATCGGGCCCAAACTTTTTTTTTAAATTTTTTTTTAAAAAAAATTTGCTCCAGCGATGCCCAGTATCTCCTTCTACAATTAATAATGGAAGGATTTAATGCCCCTAAAACACGGTTCTAAACGGCGATAAAACACCGACCAAAGCGTCAACCTGGCTCTGATACCACTGTAAGGTTTCGCACAGCACCTACGCGCAACGCAGCGGATAACAAAAATTTATTTTGCCCGATCCCAGTGCTATGGAATCCTAGATATGTGCTCTAATCGATGTTTTAATCACCCCAACCCCTAACTACGGGTTGCGTATTTCACCTTGCGCGTAACGACGTTGTCCGCAAAGCCCGATGCAGAATACCGAGCCGCACAGATGTACGGCCTCTAGAGCAGATCCACATGGACCCTTGCGCAGCGACGGTACCCCCTGGCACGACCTTCCCCGACTCTATCACCTTCTGGAGAGAGAGAGAGAGAGAGTGCAAAAGGGAGGAAGAGGGGAGGAGCTAATCCTCCTCTCTTAAGCTTAGTGCTTGATTAGCCAAAGAGAGGTTCGAATGAGCTCACGTAGGTGCTATATATATAGAGTTTGGTCCTTTTTGAAAAGGGCTCCAAAAGATCGAAACTGTATATATATCCTATCTTATATTATACATATGTATTAAGCCCCATTTACACTCCTTTCCAAAAGGAATCAAAAAGGAAATAATACATACATTTATATAATAATAATCCGTCACCCAAGAATCCATTGTGTGTGATCCTCTAGGCCCATAGTCACTCTAGTTTAAGGCCCATTAACTTCTAATTCCCAATTAGAAGTAAATTAAACGTATTCTTTACTTCTACTAGAGCCGAATAATAGTTTAATTTATTCTGAACCTTCGATCACGTTGGGTCAAGAAAATCCGCGTGATCCTAGAGGACACCGGGTTTAAACCAGCCTGTCTGGTACCTGTCAGTCCACAGTTACCACATCGATATAATCCCTCGCTCCTTCTATGAGTCTGGTACGATCGAGGGTATGGTTTCTGTCAAACCCCATGATCGTGCCATTTGACTATGACCTCCTTAAAGTGTATAACGTCCGTTTTAAACGAACTCACACGACCCTGGCCAGGGATTTAACGGAGCGTCAATGTCATGACACATTAACTGTCTGATATATACCCGACAGTGAGCGATCCCCTCTTGACCATTGATGATCTTCACACGTATCCTGGAGTGGTTAATGACTCTGCAACTCATGACTTATGGTTAAAGTCACTTAGCTAAGTAATTAAACCATTCCAGTCCTCGTGTAAGATCCGATCAATGTCTCAAGTCAAAGGACCAACGATGCTACTGAGACAGTTGGATCTTCAGTTGACATTAGGTATAATCAACCATCTGAAGATCCAATAGCGGATCAGTTCAGTGTACATCCTCCAAGGACATACACCTACACATATGTGTTGGTGCCCCGCACCAATGACCATGAGACTGGTCACTGACACATCATGTGTACTGGTTTAATAGGTAATCAAAGTCCCCGAGTGATTACCCTCCAACTAGGAACAGTTTAAGGTATGTGTTCATGTAGAGTCAGTCTCATAATCGAGATCACATCTCGAGTTGACTTTACAACCACATATCCTAGGGACAACGTAAAGTGACACAATCGCATATTTACGCTCAAATACCACTTTATTAATAATGAACAAGATCGTACATATATCGGGTCTACCCGACCCTAAATTGGCCTGTAGCACACCAACACTAACAGCTACATGACACATCTCTTCCAACTTGTTCATGGCGGGGTCGAGTGGAGCCACGCCGCAGGGAGGATGAGTGGAAGAGGATGCTTTTTGTGACTCCCACCGGGAGCTCGGGACTCTTCGGGAGCCTTGGGCCCCTGGCGGTTGCTAGTATATATTGCGATAGCTTCCTCGGGGTGCCATGGCCTCCTGCTCGATTCCCACAGACGGTGTCAAAAAGTGTAGAGGCAGAAAAGTGTTCTCTTGTTCTCGTACCACACCTTTAAGATTTATTTATTAGGGAAGAACAGTCGGCCTCTCAAAGAAACTGGTAATCACTAGAAAACGACGTCAGAAGAAGCCCTCGGAGTGATCCCAGGGGACAACCCTCTGATGCTTTAGTCAAAGAAATGTAGAAGTAAAGAGGAAGAGAGCTGCAGGAAGGGGAGAGCCATAGAAAGGGAAAGGGGGAGCCTGTGTAGAGAAAATAGTGTTCAGAGGGTGCTTGGTAGGCTTGGAGAGAGATCGGGGAGGCAGTGGGAGAAGAGCCACATCTGACCCTACTTCCCAGATGGAGATCCCTTCCGTCGCTACATGGAGAAGCCTCTCTCTCTCTCTTGGCGTAACGCTCTGTTGACACCAGGACGTCTCTCCTTCTCTCTGTGTCTCAGTGTGTGTGTATGTCTTTGGGGGTGTCTCTGCATGTGTATGTCTGTAGGTCTCTTCCTCTTTGAGTCCAGCTGGGGACCTACTTATATGGGCTGCCATGGCACTGGCCGTTCAATGGTTGGGAAATGGCGTAGATCGTGGGGTAATGTCTCCTTGATCATGGGGGTTGCCCACTGTATACTCGCCCGTTCTCGGAAGGGTGGCTTCGTGGCGGAGATCTTGGCGGCGTGGGTGCGACTTGGTCTATGCTAGGGATAGCCCTATGATGGCGGTGGCAACGTTCCTCTTTTGGTGAGTTCTGCAGCATCCGAAACCTACATGCACAGTAATTCTGCCCGTGGGCTGGTAGAGCTTCCTTGAGCCTCGATTGGGCCACATTGAATGGGCTAGAGGCCGGTGGGGTGGTCCGTCACGGGCTCAGCCAATCCGATCCATAACAGGCCTGGTGATATTGGGTTGCACTGGGTCTGGCTAACATTCCCCTCATATCGTTTTAGTTTAAATCGGACCAAAGTATCTCCAGATAATTTATACAAACCTTGCATACACAAATTAAGTTTCTAAATATCCAAATAAAATCAAACGACATAAATAATAAATAAGATATTCTCAGTTTATTGCATGCCTACCTTTAGAGTGTAGTCCCTAAATAAACTCTAAAAGGAATCCCAGACTTATATAGTGATTTCTGCTTAACTTTCCAATGTTCCCCAAGTGTCCGATGACGTCTCAACTCCTAATCATAACAATAATTTATTTCTGACTAAATTTTTCTCACATAACAAAATCAAAACAATCAAAATTTACTTGGATTATGTTATCTTATATTCCTTAAACTATGCACCAGCTCTCGATTGCACGCACGCACAAACTCTCGTAGAGAGGAGGGGCCAATCTCTCTCTCACTTCCTCTTCATCTAATTCTCTTATTTTTCTGTTCAGCTCTTTCCTCACTCACATAAGTCACGGGGAGAGTGATGGTAAAGGAGGGAGAGAGAGAGATGAGAGAACGAGAGAGTTGAGAGATAAAGATGGGGAGAGAGTTAAGAGGAGATGATGGATAAATAATCCCAATGCTTCCAATGCCATACCACGACCATCTTTTCTCTCTCTTTTTATTATTTTAACTCCAAACCACACGCAAGCTCTTTCTAGACAATTCATCCCTCTTCCTAGAAACTCGTGAAGACGAGATTTTAATGACAAAATTTCAAAAAAAAAATCTAATAACTAATCAAATCTTAGTCAACCCACTATTCCTTCCCAATCAATCCCACGTAACCCTTTTATGGAGATGAGAGGTGAAAAAATATCATATAACCCTCTCTTAAATTCACTAATAGTTCAGTTTTATTTTATCAGTTCCTTTATTTGTTAGTTTTGACACATTAAATAGTAAAATCTGAAAAATTGCTCAACATGAAACTTGTAAATCATTAAATTCTCCTTCCAATGAGTTTAACATTGACCCTATTCTAATATTCCTACGAAAAATTACACAATTATAGAGTGAAATATTTATTTAATTTACTTAATAAAATTTATTGGACTAATATTAACTAAGTAGGCTTACTTATTGAGTTTTATTTAAGAGAATCCAATATATATTTGGGCTTATTAAAATTTGAGGTGTTACACGTATCCTTCCATTCCCTTTCTCAAACAGTTAAACATGGACTCATTCCTTGTCATATGCTTTGATCAACTACTATCCAAGAACCATTTTGAATTCTTGGTGCCCGGGCCTACCTCTAGGTCATCATGGTCAGCCATGAGACCAATCTCTTTACATTCTCCCTCTTCTTCAATATTGGAGTTCTCTGAGTCTTCTATTCTGTCGTCTTCACTCCAAGTCATTGTCATCACCCTTACTTCGTCGTTTTCTTTGTGATGTTGAAGGGCTTGGCTAGTTTTCTTCCGGTCCCCTTATCTTTATGGCTTTCTTTGGTGTTTTCCTGACACTCACCTCTGACATAGCTACGCTTGCCATAGCTGTAGCACATCAGCTTCTTAGAATTGGTTCTCCTGGATGTGGAATCGCTCCTCTTATCCTTCAGGATTCTCTGAATCCTTTTAGACAGCATTGCTAGCTCCTTGTTCTAGTCACTTGAGGCAGGCTGAGACTCTTCTTCCGAACTTTCCACTTTAGCTTCGAGACCAAGGATCTTCTTCCTAGAGTCTTCCTTCTGGCCTTGTAGTTTGAGCTCATGCGTGGCTAGATTTCCAAACAATTGAGCTAGAGAATAAGTATTGAGGTCATGAGCTTCTTCAATGGTGGTGACCTTTGGAGTCCACTCAGGCAACTGTGACTGAAGTATCTTCTTTATTAGTTCATTGTCGTCTAACTTCTTACTGAAGGCTTTTAGATTGTTCACTAGAGAAGTGAACCTTATCTCCATTTCCTTTACAGTCTCACCATTCTTTATTCTGATCATTTTGTACTTCGTGACTAAGAGGTTAATCTTGATTTCCTTGATCTGGGAGGTCCCTTCATATGCAACTTCAAGTTTCTCCTAGATCTCCTTAGCACTTTAGCAAGTGCACACTCTGTCAAATTCCTTTGAACTCGATGCACGGAACATGAGGCTCAGAGCTCATGAATTTAGTAAGACTAACACCTTCTCTTCATTGTCCCATTCTTCCTTCGGTCTAGTGATTACTCAGTCACCTTCCTCCATGACTAGTCACATATCATAATGTACTTCTTTGATATAGTTCATCATTCTTATCTTCTAGTAGACATTATAGCAAAATCGGCCTATAGTGACTAAAGTACGTGGTCGTCATATAATAACAATTGGTTGCTAAATGAATTTGCGACTACACGTTGGTCATTATATCATCGTCGGTGATACTAGTAGCGACCAATCTTTATGTTTGGTCGCTAAAACCTTATAGGGTGTTTGGTTGTAGTTTTTTATCTCTTTTTTCTCTCAAAATAAAAATTAGAACAGATAACTCTTTTAAGTACATTTGGTAAGACCTCTTTAATTTTTAATGATGGAATCTCGTTCAGTTATAACTTCCCCCAAAATAAAAATAGGTCTTGTCATTTTTTTGAGAGAGAGGAACTTGCATCTCCTCGTGTCATCCCTCTTTCCTGTCATCATCCACCCCACCTCCCCATGTCAGTTGATGTCCAGCCCCACCCCCCCTCTCATGCCCATCATCCCCATGCCTGCCGTCTTTCTGGGGCTCATGGTGCTCCCGCTACTGCTCAATCGTCTCCACCAGGGTTGTGATGGGGAGCAAAGAGGTGGAGGGAGGAAGGGGGAAATGGGATGGGGGAGGGATGGGCTGGGCGGCGCTGTCCGCCTCTACACATAGCATCCCCACCCTGAACAGGTTGCTTACCCTGTCCACGGGGCACCGAGATAGCCTCCTGTCAGCCACAGTCGCCACCGCCCCCACGGGGTCCTCTAGCGACACTTCCTATGTCATCTTCTGCACCCACCGCACAATGTCCACCCTGTCACCAAACTCCCTCACTGGCCTCCACCCCGTGATCAAAAGGTGTCAAAAACTTTCGATCAAACAAGCAGAACGTATTCGCGGGTGGATGATGAGCGGAACGTAGTCGTGTTACAGGTAGTAGAGGCCCCGCGGCGCCTCCTCAGGAATGCGGTAGCAAGCTCCCCACCCCCTTCCACCATCAGAGATCCATTAAAAAAGAATACGACAAGTCAAAAAGCTTGCCCCTTTTCTATTCCCCATTTATAGAGGATCGTCGAGAAAATGATGGTGGCGCCTTCTGGAGATCTTCTACGGCCCGGCATCCCTCAGGTGACGCTCCGAAGGCCATGGCTACCTCTGACTCTGCCGCGGCTCCCCTACTGCCCAAGGAGGAGATGGTTGTACTGGATGATGAGTGGAACGCAGTCATGGTATAGATAGAAGATGCCCTAGGCCACCTCCTCCGTAATGCGGTAGCGAGCTCCCTACCCAGGAGAGCGCCCTTGCTGCCGTGCAGCAGCTCCTGTAGCGACCTGAGAATCCGATTACCGGAAAGACCCGATAACCCGAGACTCGCACCGCCACCCACGAGCCCGAAGACTCAGAAGGGTTAGAAGGATGGTGTGGAAACTACACAAGTATCACAAGTAATTACAGAAATTAAACAGTTTATATAATTAAGCAGGAAATGAATTAACATTTTAAATTAATACATGGTCCACAAGAAGAAGAAAATAACAACAGTAGTCTACAACTAGTACAGAGACAAGAAAAGAAAGTACAGCTACACGGGGCATACCCCGGCTCTGACCTCTGGCACTAACGCTGGGCACCTGAACCGCGCTGAGCCTCAGATGAACTCCCCTGAAGCCTCGCCTCGCCTGAAACACGGTGAAAACACGCAGGGAATGAGTCTCAGAACAAGACTCAATAGGGATCACTCGAACCCTACCTCGCACACGGAGAAACCGCTACGCTAGCAGTACGTGAGTACCTCAAAACGGGAAACCCTGCCATCTACAAAACATCGGTCTCACGGCACAGAAACCGACACACGTGCCACGGTGAAGCAACCGGAAAACACGGCTGACACGACAAAACCCGAAGGTCGAAGTCGTAACGACTGACAATCTGACACTCCCGGCTCGACAGGAGTACCTCCAACTAGAAGCACAACTGGTAGCGTCCCCTGACGTCTTACATCGCACCGCAGGTGAACTGCCTGACATGGTAGCGCCTACCAAAGGCACGGACACCGTACAAGTAACACAAACAAGTAACTAGCTGGGGTCACGTTCATCAACGTGGGTCCAACCGCCCCCAACCACGTGTGCACACACAGACCGTGCGTCCCTGGTCTGGTCCTCTGATCGATTTTCCCCACAGCCGGACTCTGGCTAGTAGACGCGGGGCCCGACGGTAACCGGTCCACAAACCGTCTCTAAGGGTCGGCCCGTACACCACTCCCTGGTGAGACCAGCACCGCGTACTGGTGGGCTACGACTAGTGGAGGGTCACTGAAGGAGTAGACTCTCAAGTCAACGGAAAACCACGTCTGCATCCGACGACGTACGGGGACCACCCCACGTACCGGCACCGTCGCACGGCAACCACGGTCGGAACAGAAACGGGGTTGCAAACCACCCGGGGCAACCCAGCGCCTGACGGCCTACCCTTGACGCGTCACAGGACTGTGACGGTCTAGGCGGGGCCGGGACCGTCACAGTCACCTGACGGTCCAACACAGGCCGTCACACTCTCAGTGTAAAATAGAGTGTAACGCACCTGCCTTGGTGCGTTACAGACTGTGACGCGCCTATGCAGGTGCGTCACAGGGAAAAACAAGGGCAAGCATGTGACGGTCCATTCCTAGAGCATCGCACGCATGTAACGGTCCAGCCCTGGAGCGTCACATGGCCTGGGGTTTAAATAACTCTGACGCACCCACGCTGGGCCGTCACAAGGCTATGACGTGCCAGCCCTGGTGCGTCACACGCCTTGACCCACAACGGTCAAACCAACGGTCGGATGCCAACGGTCGGGATGCCCCTAACGGCCCAACCCAGGCGCGTCACACGCCTGTGGCGGTCTATCATGGGACCGTCACAGTCCCTGACCCCCAACTGGCTAAACAAGGGCTGTGACGCACCCACCCAGGCGCGTCACACAGTGTGACGGTCACTGGAAGGACCGTCACACTCGCCCGACGGCGAAACAGCGAGAAAAGCCCAAAAAAACCAACCACGCCCCCATGCCTCCACCAGAGAGGGGGAAATCAAAGGGGAAGACCCCCGGGGACCCCTAGCATTATACTAGGCCACCAAAACGTGAAATCGCGGGCTAAATCATAGATCGGGTGAGCTCTCCCCAAATCATGGAAAACCCCAAACCCGCTCAATCAAGCCCCTCTCGGCCTCCCCTCGGCCTATAAACCACGGAAATGAACGGCGGGGAGCTAGGGAACGTCACCCTACCTTAATGGAGCGAATGCTCCGCCGAATCGTTGCCGAGATCACTAAGAACGCTTTGAAAACCCTCGTCCCTTCACGGTTCCCCACAAGCTTTACGCTGCCGCGATTGCCTCGCCGTCGTCCACGCCGTCATGCCGTCGCCCACGCCGTCATGCCGTCGCCCCACGCTATCTGCAGCCGGAGGGGACATCACTGCGGCCGAACGAGAGAGAGAGAGAGGGAGGGGCGGTGCTCACGGTGGGGGAGAAAGAAGGAAGAAGAAGAAGAAGAAGAAGAGGGTGGGGAGACAGAGAGAAAAGTGAGATATTTATAGAAAATCCAGAAATTCTGAAAAATATCGAAAAATAGAAAATTACATTTCCAGAATCCTCGGAACGCACCGATCGCAACGGTACCACTCGTGTCCAGGTGAACGACCTGGTTCACCCGCAGCGAGGTTCCGAAGGAATTACCGAAACACACACCGGTAATCGGAAAACACATGCAGAAAAGCCGCGGAACGCTTCCGGGCCTCCGAAACAACTCCGGATCGTGCCGATCCGAACACGAAAGATGTCCGAAATGAAATTTTGGACACCACAGAGCTGAACACTCCAAGAGACCAGATCCGGGACCCACGAAGAAGGATCTGAAAAGTCTGGGATATTACAGCCCTCCCCCCTTAATGGAATTTCATTCTCGAAATTAAGGACAACCCTAAGGGGAAAGAAGAGGAAGACTCACTCAAACAAGTAAGGGAACTGCTGACGCATCTCATCCTCATGCTCCCAAGAAGCCTCACCACCAGAGTGTCGCTGCCACACCACCTTTACCAAGGGGATGCCCTTGTTCCACAGGCGCTGCTCTCGCCTATCCTCAACGCGAACAGGAAACTCTTGGAGAGAAAGGTCTGGAGTCACCTCGGGCCACACAGAATCCTCAAGAACATGAGAGTCATCGGGCATATACTTCCGCAACATCGAGACGTGGAACACGTCATGCACCGACGCCAACTCAAGGGGTAACTGTAACCGATAAGCCACCTCACCGATGCGCTCCACAACGGGAAACGGACCAACATAGCGGGGACTCAACTTCCCACGCCGTCCAAAGCGCATCACCCCCTTCATCAGAGAAACTCTCAAAAATACCCGATCACCCATGGCGAACGCGAGGGGTTGCCTCCTCCGGTCAGCATAGCTCTTCTGTCGACTCTGGGCCGCCAACATGTTCTGACGAACCACGTGCACAACATCCACACATTGCTGCACCAACTCCGGTCCCGTCAAAACACGCTCACCAACCTCAAACCAATCGAGTGGTGTCTGACAAGGACGCCCATACAACGCCTCATAAGGAGCCATACCAATGCTCGAATGATAGCTGTTGTTGTAGGCAAACTCCACCAACGGTAGGTGGTGAATCCAACTCCCCTGCCACTCAGGCAGCAGGATCTCAGCATATCCTCCAAAGTCAGGATGGCCCTCTCAGAATGTCCATCTGACTGAGGATGATATGTCGAGCTAAAAGCCAACTCCGTCCAAGAGCTCGCTGGAAACTCCTCCAGAATCCAGAAGTGAAGCGCGGATCCCGATCTGACACGATGGAAATAGGAATCCCATGCAACGGGACAATCTGCTCCACGTAAAGACGAGCCAACTTGGATACGCTCCAGCTGACCTTGACCGGTAACAACCGAGTCACCTTCGTCAACCGATCCACCAGCAACCAGATACTATCTTGCCCACTCGGAGTCCTCGGTAATCCCACCACGAAATCCGTGATCACGTGGCCCCACTTCCATGCGGGAACATCCAAGGGCTGAAGAGTACCTCATGGTCGTTGATGCTCCGCCTTCACCTGCTGACAGGGCAGGCACCTGGCCACAAACTCGGCCACATCTCTCTTCATGCCAGGCCACCAGAACTGTCTCCGCAAGTTCTGATACATCTTCGTCGCACCCGGGTGTACGGTGTACCTGCTCCCATGAGCCTCGCGCAACACCGCACGGCGAACCTGTTCCTCAGCTGGGACGTACAGCCTGCCACGAAATCTCGCAGCACCGTCTTCGTCGAGCTCCACATCAGCCATAGCCAAAATCTGGGGTAACTCAGAGTCCACAAGCTGAGCCTCTGTCACCTAACGGCGGATCGCGGGAGTGACAGTCAGACTCGCGAGCACTGCCAACCCTGGCTCCTGGGGAATCTTGAGCCTGAATGACACTTCGGGCACTTGTTCCCACAGCCTCCACTTCCTCAACATCAAGGCACTGACAGCGACCTTCCGACTCAAGGCATCGGCGATGACATTCATCCTGCCCGACTGATAAGACAGGGTGAAGTCATAATCCTTCATAAACTCCATCCAACGCCCCTACCTGAGGTTAAGGTCCCTCTACGTGAACACATATTTCAAACTCTAATGGTTAGTGAACACCTCGAACTTCTCACCGTACAGATAATACCTCCAGATCTTCAACGCGAAGATCACAACCGCCAACTCAAGGTCATGGGTAGGGTAGTTCTCCTCGTGGGGCTTCAACTGCCGAGATGCATAAGCCACCACTCTACCATGTTGCATCAACACAGCACCCAATCCAACGTCGGAAGCATCTGTACACACCACAAAACCTCCCGATCCAGAAGGTAAAACCAACACCGGAGCCGAGGTGAGTAATCTCTTCAGTTCCCTGAAACTCTGCTCACACTCATCAGTCCAGACAAAAGGCACATCCTTCCACGTAAGTCTGGTCATCGGGGCCGCAACGCGAGAAAAATCCTGGATAAACCGATGATAATAACCCGCAAGCCCCAAAAAACTCCGGATCTCCGTCATAGACCTCGACCTTGGCCACTGCATTACTGCCTCGACCTTGGTAGGGTCCACGGAAATACCATCATCAGAAATCACGTGCCCTAAAAAGTGCACCTCACGAAGCCAGAACTCGCACTTACTGAGCTTCGCATACAACTGGTGAGCTCGCAACGTCTACAGCACCACACCCAAATGGTACGCGTGCTCCACGACAGACCGTGAATAGACAAGGATGTCGTCCACAAATAAGACCACGAACTGGTCCAGATACGGATGAAACACCCTCTGCATCAAGTCCATGAAGGCTGCAGGGGCATTGGTGAGCCCAAACGGCATCACTAGGAACTCATAATACCCGTACCTCGAGCTGAACGCAGTCTTCTCCACATCGGACTCGCAAATTCTCAGCTAATAGTAACCAGACCGCAAATCAATCCGCGAGAACACTCGAGCAGACTGAAGCTGGTCGAACAAATCATCAATCCGCGGCAACGGATACTTGTTCTTGACGGTCACATCATTCAGCTGCCGGTAGTCAACGCACAACCGCAAGCTACCGTCCTTCTTCTTCACAAACAACACGGGCGCACCCCAAGGGGAAAAGCTAGGGCGAATGTACCCCTTGGCCAGCAGCTCCTGCAACTACGCCCGCAACTCCCTCAACTCAGCGGGGGCCATACGGTAGGGAGCCTTCACCAAAGGTCCCGTACCCAGCACCACCTCGATAACAAAATCGATCTCCCGCTGGGGAGGCAATCCAGGTAAGTCCTCCGGAAAAATATCAGAAAACTCGCACACCACCGGAATGTCCTCGACATCCGGCTCCATGCGGTCAGTCACAACCACGGAGGCGAGAAAACCCTGACAACCCGCATCAAGCAAGCGACGAGCCCGAATCGCCGAAATAAGGAAACGGGAAGAGGAAGACCTGATACCTTGGAAATAAAAGGTGGGTCCACGAAGTCGCCGAAAATAAACCCTCCTCGAGCCGTAATCCACCAACACATGATGTGCCTCGAGCCAATCCATGCCCAAAATCACATCAAAGTCCTAAAGCGGCAACGCATAGAGCCTAGCCGGCAAACTCCGCCCTTCCACCCACACGGGAACCTCATCGAAGCAATACGGAGTGATCATAAAATCACCCGAAGGCAACTCCACAGCCAAATCGCAGGATAACTGGGTCACCGGCTCCTCAATATTCAGTGCGAAATCCTCCGAGATAAACGAATGAGACGCGCCGGAATCAAACAAAACCCGAGCCGCACAACCTAAAATCTAAACGGTACCTTCCACGAGCTGCGACACCACTGCCTCTGCCCTGGTCATGTGTGTAATCTGGCCTCGAGCTCTCTGCCTGCCTCCTACACTAGCTGACCTGGGTAGCGGCGGATACTGTCCCTACTGTTGTTGCTATTGTGGCCTCTGCTACTGGGGAACCTGCTGCTGCTGAGGAAACTGCTGCTGCTGCCTCTGAGGACAGTCACGCGCCATGTGCCCTGGCTGGTCACACCGAAAATAGATGATCGGCGCCTTGCACTGCCTGCCTGGGTGAAACCCGCTACACCTTGGACATGGTCCTTGCGATCCACCCACTGACCCCTGCCGCTGCAAAGGAGCCGGCTGCTGTACACTGCCCTATGAAGCCTGCCCCTGACCCTTGGGCTTCTTACGGAAACTCTTCTTGAGGAACTTCTTGACCTTTGAGCTGAAAGACGCAGATCCTGTCACTGACGCCGCCGGTGCCGGCGCTCCAGAACCACCCGACGCATGCTGGAAGGAACCCTGATGCTGGGTAGCCGACTGTTGGCTGTGACCTGACAAAGATTGTCCCTGGCTGATCGGTCCTCGAGTCCTCTGCAAATCCATCTCTAAAGAAGCCACAATGCGAGACGCTGTCTCCAGATCGGTGGCAGCATTCGTGATCAAGTGGTGTCTTAGCTCCTACCTCAAACCCTGAACGAACTGTGCGGTCTTCACCTTCTCATGCTCCATGATATGAGGTGCATACCGACCCAGCTCAACAAATCGGGCCTTATACTGCAACACGGACATGTCGCCCTGAACCAGCTCTAAAAACTCACGCATCCGCTGCGTAGCAATGTACTCTGGACAGTACGTACGCTCAAAAGCACTGACAAAGTCACTCCACGCAATCTGCTCGAGGGGACGCGACTGAAAAGACGTCTTCCACTCGGAAGACCACCATGCTCGAGCCGTACCATGCAACTGGTTGTAGGCCAAGATCACCTTGTCCTCTGTAGCACACCGCGCGGAACTGAACACCCGCTCCATCTCGTCAAGCCAATCATGAGCCACATCAGGGTCTGGCTGACCGCCATAGTAAGGAGGATGGAACTGCATAAAATCCCTCACTGCTCGGCCTGGCCCACCCCTGGTCGACGAGCCCTCACCAGCCTCTCCGCCAAATTGCTGCGACATAAGCTGGTACATGCCACGAAAGAAATCCTCGGCCCCCCGAAATCTCGCAGTATCCACTGCCTCGGTGGTCGCAAGTGGCACTCTGCTCTGCTCCCCTGCTCCTGCTGAACCTCCTGCTGGATCTCCTGACCTCCAGCCGACTACCCCTGCTGAGAGCGAGTACTCCGCCTCGACGCCATACTCGCACCTGAAGCAAAAGACAGAAAACACGGAACAGCAAGGTTAAGAAAAACGCACGATGCCCGATGCCAGCGTCAACTGTACATCATCGCTGTAGACTAGTGGACCACCACAATTACTTATGATTCTCGTATAATTCCACAACCGCGCTCTGATACCAGCTGTAGCGACCCGAGAATCTGATTACCGGGAAGACCCGATAACCTGAGACTCGCACCGCCACCCACGAGCCCGAAGACTCGGAAGGGTTAGAAGGATGGTGTGAAAACTACACAAGTATCACAAGTAATTGCAGAAATTAAATAGTTTATATAATTAAGTAGGAAATGAATTAACATTTTAAATTAATACATGGTCCACAAGAAGAAGAAAATAACAACAGTAGTCCACAACTAGTACAGAGACAAGAAAAGAAAGTACAGCTACATGGGACATACCCCGGCTCTGACCTCTGGCACTAACGCTGGGCACCTGAACCGCGCTGAGCCTCAGACGAACTCCCCTGAAGCCTCCCCTCGCCTGAAACACGGTGAAAACACGCAGGGAATAAGTCTCAGAACAAGACTCAGCAGGGATCACTCGAACCCTACCTCGCACACGGAGAAACCGCTACGCTAGCAGTACACTAGTACCTCAAAAAGGGAAACCCTGCCATCTACAAAACATCGGTCTCATGGCACGGAAACCGACACACATGCCACGGTGAAAAACCCGGAACACACGGCTGACACGATAAAACCTGAAGGTCGAAGTCGTAACGACTGACAGTCTGACACTCCCGACTCGACAAGATAACCTCCCACTAGAAGCATAGCTGGTAGCGTCCCCTGACGTCTTACACCGCACCGCAGGTGAACTGCCTGACGTGGTAGCGCCTACCAAAGGCACGGACACCGTACAAGTAACACAAACAAGTAACTAGCTGGGGTCACACTCGTCAACGTGGGTCCAACCGTCCCCAACCATGTGTGCACACACAGACCGTGCATCCGTGGTCTGGTCCTCTGACCGGTTTTCCCCTCAACCGGAGTCTGGCTGGTAGACGCGGGACCCGACGGTAACCGGTCCACAAACCGTCTCTAAGGGTCGGCCCGTACACCACTCCCTGGTGAGACCAGCACCGCGTACTGGTGGGCTACGACTAGTGGAGGGTCACTGAAGGAGTAGACTCTCAAGTCAACGAAAAACCACATCCGCATCCGACGACGTATGGGGACCACCCCACGTACCGGCACCATCGCACGGCAAACACGGTCGGAACAGAAACGGGGTTGCAAACCACCTGGGGCAACCCAACGCCTGACGGTCTACCCTAGACGCGTCACAGGACTGTGACGGTCTAGGCGGGACCGTCACAGTCACCTGACGGTCCAACTCAGGCCGTCACACTCTCAGTGTAAAACAGAGTGTAACGCACCTGTCCTGGGGCGTTACAGACTGTGACGCGTCGATGCAGGTGCGTCACAGGGAAAAACAAGGGCAAGCTGTGACGCATACCACTCGGTGCATCACAGCATGTGACGGTCCATTCTTGGAGCGTCACACGCATGTAACGGTCCAGCCCTGGAGCGTCACATGGCCTGGGGTTAAAATAACTCTGACGCACCCACGTTGGGCCATCACAAGGCTGTGACGCGCCAGCCCTGGTCGTCACACGCCTTGACCCCCAACGGTCAAACCAACAGTCGGATGCCAATGGTCGGGACGCCCCTGACGGCCCAACCCAGGCGCGTCACACGCCTGTGGCGGTCTATCGTGGGACCGTCATAGTCCCTGACCCTCAACTGGCTAAACAAGGGCTGTGACGCACCCACCCAGGTGTGTCACACAGTGTGACGGTCACTGGAAGGACCGTCACACTCGCCCGATGATGAAACGGTGGGAAAAGCCCAAAAAAGCCAACCACGCCCCCATGCCTCCACTGGAGCGGGGGAAATCAAAGGGGAAGACCCCCGAGGACTCCTAGCATGATACTAGGCCACCAAAATGTGAAATCGCGGGCTAAATCCATAGATCGGGCGAGCTCTCCCCAAATCATGGAAAACCCCAAACCCGCTCAATCAAGCCCCTCTTGACCTCCCCTCGGCCTATAAACCACGGAAATGAACGGCGGGGAGCCACGGAACGTCACCCTACCTCAATGGAGCGAATGCTCCGTCGAATCGTTGCCGAGATCACTAAGAACGCTTTGAAAACCCTCATCCCTTCACGGTTCCCCATAAGCTTTACGCCGTCGCGATCGCCTCGCCGTCGCCCCACGCCGTCTGCAACCGGAGGGGATGTCGCCGCGGCCGAACGAGAGAGAGAGAGAGGGAGGGGCGGTGCTCACGGTGGGGGAGAAAGAAGGAAGAAGAAGAAGAAGAAGAAGAAGAGGGTGGGGAGAGAGAGAGAAAAGTGAGATATTTATAGAAAATTCAGAAATTCCAGAAAATATCGAAAAATAGAAAATTACATTTTCGGAATCTTTGGAACGCACCGATCACAACGGTACCACTCGTGCCCAGGTGAACGACCCGGTTCACCCGCAGCGAGGTTCCGAAGGAATTACTGAAACACACACCGGTAATCGGAAAACACGCGCGGAAAAGCCCTGGAACGCTTCCAAGCCTCCGAAACAACTCCGGATCGTGCCGATACGAACATGAAAGATGTCCAAAATGAAATTTCAGATACCATGGAGCCGGACACTTTGAGAGACCAGATCCGAGACCCACGAAGAAGGATCCAAAAAGTCCGGGATATTACAGCTCCCCTAGGCGACGGAGGTGATGCCGGCGTTGGCGACGTGGGTGGAGGTGAGGGGGAGGGCACTACGGATGACAGGGAGGAGGGGAGGGGCGGAGAAGGTGGAAAAGTATCACCAGAAGAGGGAGAGCTAGGAGAGATGGAAGGCCCTCATGTGGGGGGCCGCGGTTGAGAATGACCGAAATGCGGTGGCCTTGTAGTCATGGTCCATCAGCTTCAAGGGTGTTCAGGACTTTCAGGTTGTTCTACTAAACAAATCGACACAAAATTTAAAAATTACAACATTTTTGCCAAACATATAGTTATCTATTTTTCTTAATTTCAAAAATTAAGTTGAAAATTGACATAACATAATTTTTTAAGTAGAAATAGTTTTTTTTTAAAGTGCTCCCAAACACCCTATTGACTATTAGCGACCCAAATGGTTTTAGTCGTTATAGATTGATACTATAGCAACTAAAATATTGGTCATAATTATGACTTAATATTGGTCGTTAATACTCGTTGGTCGCTAAAAACTCTGTATAGCGACGCATCAAAATTTGGTCGCAAATAATATTTGGTCGATGTTTATACCATATTAGCGGCTATTACGTTGGTCACTATTGCAAGAATATCAATAATTATTATGTTTGATCATGATTAAATATTTTTAGTCATTATTTTAATAATATTAGTGACTATTGTATTTGGTCACAATAAATAATTTTTGTCGCTATTTTTATAATATTAGTGAATATCATGTTTAGGCGCAACTACAAAATTTTTGGCTACTAGTTTTATAATAGGGAGAATTACCTATATACCCTTAAAAAATCACGAATTACCTTCATACCCTCACCTTTTTAAAAACTACCGCCATATCCTTAAAAAATTAAATACGTCTCTATTGTACACCTGCCGTCGACGGACCGTGACTGACGTTAACTGGGTTGCTGGAAGAGACTAACCTACCCCGGGGGTATCGCATGTTAGGTTTAGGGTTTATGAATTAAATGGTTTCGTGCAGAAGGGCACATAAAGGGTTATCAATCTCCCCCCCCCCCTCCCGAGCTCACCAGAACCTTCATTCCCTTCGCTCCCCCACCCCTCCTCCCTCCGACCTCCGGTTCCCCCTTCCCCTTCCAGCCCCCCTCTCTTTTGCACCCGATTTTACGGAGTGACCTCCCTATCTCTCTGGAACCCTCTGTGAACTCGTCGAGTCCCACCGGAACCCTAATCCACCCGCTTAACGCGTGTCGTCTTCCTCTTCGCAGAAGGGCCATTCGCGTAAAAGGGCATTCCGGTGTTGTCTTCAAAAGGGCGTTTCGGTGTCGGCTTCCTCCTCATGTTGCTTCCTCCTCGCAGGGTGCTTTTCTCCTCCATCTGCACAGGGCAGGGTTACTTTTTAGCTTCTTTCGGTGCTCTGGTAGCCCATCTCACCTCCACTTGTGTTTTCTCACTTTATCGAGGGGGGAGAATGGGACTCTGGTTTCTTATGCAAAATCCCAGTACATCGTCATGGGCTTTCTTCTTCTTCTTGTTCCTTCATTTTTTTTGGCGTCTCCTTTTTACCATTTTATGGGAGGCTTGGCAACCGCACTCACATAAATGACATGAAACTTGTCAGCATCCCATCTGCATGCACTCGGTTGGTAGAGTTTCATAACTTCTTTCAAGTAGGTTTTCCATGTTCACTTCTGTTCTATACAGATGTTTCCTTTTTCCAGTTTTTTAATTTGTCTCCTTCTATTTTTTTTCCTTTTTCCTTGTTGGTTGGAGATTATGCTTTAAGACCTTTCGCTCGCAGTAACTATGAAATTTCATCAAATTTGAGCGATAACGATTTCTTGATCTTCATCTTTCTTCTATGTCATATGTCATGCGTATCCCTGTCCATTTCTCCTCATTGTGAGTCCAAATTTACAATTTTTTTCGCCCCTTTTCGCCATGAAATCCTGTTACGGAAGCATGTCCTCCTTGCCTTCCCTTCACTTGCATTAGTTCCCATTCACAATCCTGTTAGTGTTTCTTTATTCTCCGTAGTTGAAGGTTTAGTATTAAATTGAGTGACCCTGTGTATGGTACTTTGCAAAGGTTTAATGTATGAATTGGTTTTTTGTATATTTCAAAGCTTTGTAACACGTAAAATGGAGGAGATGATGCGGGACGGATGACGACCGGGCTAAGACGTACGACGAACTCTATGTGCGGCCAGCACTAACATGCTAAGGGCAAGCCGGGCGGCTGACCACCGTGGTGTTCTCCGGGTGGAGACGTCTCTCAACAGCACTCTAACTAGCCCGACGATCATCCCTTGCGAGGGAAACGTGGGGATCGCAGCGGTTAAGGAACCACCGTCGCCTAGGGGTATCCAGTTCGAGCTCGGTGCTCGACTGGAGCTAAGGAACGAGCGCTCACAACTCACAATCGCGGTGATTTGCAGCTAGCTAACGGCCCTAATCTCACAAACGCAGCATATATGATAATATACTAAACTAGTAATGTGAGAGTGGAACGAGCGCGTAACTCCACGCCTAGGCGTGGGGAAGAATTCCCGGCCGAATCCGACAACCCCAATACACACAACGGTTGAAATTACAATTGGAGAACTTAATGCCCACTCCACGCAAGAAGGTATAGGGCTACAATGGCTAAATTTAGGGTTGCTGGAACCCGGGTTGACGGGCCACACTCGCAGGAGGTGAGGGACGCGAGTCGGAGCCGCTCGGGTACGCCGATGGGAAGCCGACCCGGTTCTGTCCGCGCTGGTCACCCTGCGCAGCGAACTTGCGGAGGCCGGTACGGCCAGATCCGATGCCCGATCGAAGCGCTGTTTGTTGGAGAACGTCAATGACAAGATGTAGTTTATCCACTCTGAAGGGCGCGATCAGATCCTTTTAGATGTGGGCGCAGCAGCGACTTGATTCAGCTTCTGGTTCTGTGCTCACAGAACTGCACAGAAACACCAGTAATTAATAGAAAATTAGTTGTCGATGTCGGATTGAGGCGCCGTTTGTGGGAGATCATTGGCGACGTCCAGAAGAAGAAGTAGTTCAAAGGGCTCGCTCATATCTCAACGGCGGGGCAGACTCTGGAAGTCGACTCTAGTTCTGAGCTGGGCCTGCTCAGATCAGCTCGCGTGATCCCACGAGAATCGTAGCCACGACCAGTACAGGTCTCGGATCGAGGCAAGACTGGCGGAAACGCGAAGAGGACTCAAAATCCTACGATCACTCCAAGAATTCGCTCCAGACGACTTGAGAGGCGATCTGTGAATTCGTAATCAGGAAACTTTAGATCTGGGAAGCAGGTTGGGGCAGATCTGCGCGGCGTCACGAGAAAAATCACCACCGGCGATCCCAAACTCCGATCGACGTGAAACCACTTTTGAATTCTTCCTAACTCATAGAGGTATCAAGGATAATTTTGGTGGAAGCAGATGGTAAGAGGATGGGGGAGATATGGGGGCGAGTCATACGCCCAAATTCTATCCCGTCACAGGACTGAACAGGGTATCACACCCAAGGGGGAAACAAGAGATTCACTCTCTAATTGCAACTTTCACTCAATAAAACTTCATTATCTTCTAACCCATCATCATACAATCCCTTATATAGAGTTTATCAAGGGGGAGGGGGCTGGATGGTTCGATGGAACCAAGGGGAGGGGGAGAGGGGTGCGCTCCTTTGACTACCATAGGAAGGGAGGGGGGACAAGGGAACATTAGACTTACCTACCTTTGAAATTCAAGTAAAGGGAGGTAGGTGGCAGCCATTTCATTTGGACCAGCAGCCATTCTAATGTTCCCATGTGGTAAATGGAGAATGGAAGAAAAGAAAACAAAAATTCTAGCCTAATACAACAAAATAGGGGGCGCCCCCCTTCTTGGGCCTTGAATGGGCCAAGTTTAGCCATGGCCTTCCTTAAGCCTATTAAACCACATGTGGCTTATGGCCTTTCCAAGCTAGATAGCCCAAGAATGAAGGAAGCCCAATTGGGCCTTACATGGCTTATGGATCCATCATAATGGTCCAAGGCCATTCCTTCTTAATGCATTCTAAGAGGCTTTAACCAAAATGGCCATTTAAGGGCCTTACAAGCAGCCCAATATGAAAACACAAATATAAAGACTATTACAAGCCCAATTTTCATGCAAAAAGTATCCAAATTGAAGCCAAATTGTCCCCATTTGAAAGGGAAGCCGATGTAGTCCAGTTGGAGCTCCGCGTATGGTACCGTCGGTTCGCCGACTCATGCTATTCGCTCGCGCTGGTGTCCGCACCAATTCTCCCCGGGTGGGAGGAACTCGACCCCGTCGAGTATGGGTCCTGAAGCTTGAACTCTCCGCATGTGATCAAGGTGTTGCTCATCGTGGGGCATCCTCGCTGACGCACTATGAAGTGTTGGTCGGCTCCGTTCCTTGTGGTGATCACCTGCTCATCCAGTATAAAATTTATATACATGCGTTGAGGCTGGAAGAGGTGGACTCTCGGCTGGTGTGTCACTCACAATAGAAGGATAAAGCTCGAAACTCACTAGGGATCACCGCGGGTTCCAATATGCTACCAAATCAGAAACATGGAACTTCGAACTGACACCATAGTAATTCGGTAGTTCAATAACGTATGCATTCAAACCCACATGTTTCGTGACTCGGGAAGGGTGGGTATCGCGGGCCTAGGGTTGCTTTACGGCCCCCAAGAGGAAACCGTTCAGGTATGACCCTAATCATGACGTACTCTCCCTTTTGAACTCACGGACATGTAGCATGTATCAGTTAACTCCTTATACGTGCATGGCTGGCCGTTTATTGAGACACGACTTAATACAAACCATATGCATGAAAGAAAACAAACTGTAGAAACAAATAGACACACACATGACCTTAGACATACATACACACCAAACAAACAATGCAACCAAAAGCTGGAGACTCTTAGAAATCTAACATGAACCTACTGACTTCTACATGGGGGTTCAGAGGTTCGGGAGGATCACTCCCAAGTGCACATCGCCCTGGGTACCTGGGTCCGCAGCAGACTCTTCTAAAAGCTGATCGAAGTACTCCTGCTCGAGTTCGGGGTCCGCCACATAGGTGACCTCTACTAGCTCCGGAGTGGGGTCGCGGACTGGGGTGTCCGAAATAGCCAAGGATTCCCGAGTGGGACACTTGGCTGCAAAGTGGCCAATCCCACCACACCTATAGCACTGGTCACGTGGCCCTGTGCTAGAAGATGTTCCACCAGTCATCGGTCCCTTTCCCTTGTCTTCTCATCGGACCGGGGGTGATGGGAGCTGAGGTCGGGTAGGCAAAGTGGGATGTTGGGGTTGTGAGGTGGGGATGGGTGCCTGTGGGCGAGGGGGAGGTTCCCTTGGAGGGGGAGGGTCCCTTGGAGGGGGATGCCGAGGCCTGAGAGCAAAGGGGTCCTGGTGAGGGGGTTCCGGAGGACGAACCACCAAAAATCGGCAATAGGAACTAGGTGTGGTCCGAGTGTCGGACCCACGCTGATGGATGGACCCCGGTCGTTGGACGGGAGCAAAATCTGACTCAAACTGCTCTAATTCAAGAGCAACTTGATAGGCGGCCTCTAGTGTGGTCACATTGCGGTGAAAGAGCTCATACTGATATTGGGGCCGCAGACCACGACGGAAGCGGGAAATAGGCATCGTGCTCTCTTCGAGATGTCACATCGCAAAAAATATTCATCAAACTCGGCGATGTACTCGGACACAGACCTATTACCTTGGGTGAGGTTCTGCCATTGGTCAATGAGTCGTTGACGGTACGAGGTGGGAAGATACTTAGTTCTAAGCCTATCCTTCATTTCATCCTAGGACTCTACCGAGGGCTCTCGACGCTGATAGAGCTCTCCACATTGCGCCAATAAGTTTGCGCCTGCCCTAACAACTTCATTTTCGCAAACCTGACTCTCTGGAGGTCCGTCATTTCGAACCACTCGAAGTACCGGTCCATGCCGGCCTCCCAATCGAGATAGACCTTTGGGTCCAAAGACCCGTTGAAAGTGGGAGGGTCTGCTCGCACGGTAATAAGGACTCTATCGTCCTCCTCCTCTCTTGGCTGATGGAAGCCTTGACGGCATCGGCCATTTCCCCCAAATGCATTATCGGACCCATAGTCTTCTAGACCAAGGTCACGAGGTTGTGGTTCGATGGCCTTGCGACGGGCGGGTTGAGGAGCGGGTGCGGGCTGATTTTGGGCCACGGGAGCGGGTTGGACTTGGGCCATGGGAGCGGGTTGGACTTGGGCCACCGCGGGAGGAGGTGCGGGTGGGCCTTGGGCCGCTCCAGGAGGGTCCCCGTGTGACATTCTATCTAACCGTCCAACTAGATCTTGGACAGACTGGTCGGAGGTCTCCATGCGTCCCTCCATGGCCCTAAGGCGACCATCCATATTATCGAGAAATTCCGAAAGGTAGCCTCGGATTGGTCCAATCGAGCCATAATGGCCATCATTGCCTCATGTAAGGAGTGGAAGTCTCCGGGGGGGCATCCCGTGGGTTAGCCATAGATGCGGGGCGATGGTATTGGGTACCACGCCGGGTGGGCATGCAAAGACACGAAGGTTGGAATGCACTAACTAGGAACCTAGACTTAACCCACTATTCGGTACTAGGCGGAGATAATCGATCCGAAGATCACTCGCGCAAGTGTGCGGCCTTCCCGATAGGCGTAGCCTAACGTTCGGACAACACCTTTTGATATACCGAGTAGAGGAATGCAAATGCAACCTTGGCCTTAAATGACCCTAGACTTAAACGTCGCTCTGATACCAATTTGATGCAGGACGGATGACGACCGGGCTAAGACGTACGACGAACTCGATATGCGGCCAGCACTAACACGCTAAGGGCAAGCCGAGCGGTTGACCACCGTGGTGTTCTCCGGATGGAGACGTCTCTCAAAAGCACTCTAACTAGCTCGACGATCGTCCCTTGCGAGGGAAACGTGGGGATCGCAGCGGTTAAGGAACCACCGTCGCCTAGGGGTATCCAGTTCGGGCTCGGTGCTCGACTGGAGCTAAGGAACGGGCGCTCACAACTCACAATCGCGATGATTTGTAGCTAGCTAACGGCCCTAATCTCACAAATGCAGCATATATGATAATATACTAAACTAGCAATGTGAGAGTGGAACGAGCGCGTACCTCCACGCCTAGGCGTGGGGAAGAATTCCCGGCCGAATCCGACAACCCCAATACACACAACGGTTGAAATTATAATTGCAGAACTTAATGCCCACTCCACGCAGGGAAGTATAGGGCTACAATGGCTAAAATTGGGGTTGCTGGAACCCGAGTTGATGGGCCACACTCGCAGGAGGCGAGGGACGCGAGTCGGAGACGCTCGGGTACGCCGATGGGAAGCCGACCCGGTTCTGTCCGCGCTGGTCACCCTGCGTAGTAAACTTGCGGAGGCCGGTAAGGCCAGATCCGATGCCCGATCGAAGCTCCGTTTGTTGGAGAACGTCAGCGACAGGATGTAGTTTACCCATTCGAAGGGCGTGATCAGATCCTTTCAGATCTGGGCACAGCAGCGACTTGATTCAGCTTCTGGTTCTGTGCTCACAGAACTGCACAGAAACACGAGTAATTAATGGAAAATTAGTTTCCGATGTCGGATCGAGACGCCATTTGTGGGAGATCGTTGGTGACATCCAGAGGAAGACGTAGTTCAAAGGGCTCACTTACATCTCGACTGGAAGAGGTGGGGCAGACTCTGGAAGTTGACTCTGGTTCTGAGCTGGGCCTGCTCAGATCAGCTCGCGCGATCCCACGAGAATCGTCGCCACGACCAGCACAGGTCTCGATCGAGGCGAGACTGGTGGCAATGCGAAGAGGACTCAAAATCCTATGATTATCCAAGAATCAGATCCAGAAGACTTGAGAGGCGATCTGTGGAAATTCGTAATCAGAAAACTTAAGATTTGGGAAGCAGGCTGGGGCAGATCTGTGCGGCGTCACGAGAAAAATCACCACAGGCGATCCCGAACTCCGATCGACGCAAAACAACTTCTGAATTCTTCCTAACTTGTAGAGGTATCAAGAATAATTTTGGTGGAAGCATATGGTAAGGGGATGGGGGAGATATGGGGGCAAGTCACACGCCCAAATTCTGTCCTGTCACAGGACTCAACAAGGTATCACACCCAAGGGGGAAACAAGAGAATCACTCTCTAATTGCAACTTTCACTCAATAAAACTTCATTAGCTTCTAACCCATCATCATACAAGCCCTTATATAGAGTTTAGCAAGGGGTATGGGGCTGGATGGTTCGATGGAACCAAGGGGAGGAGGAGAGGGGTGCGCCCCTTTGACTACCATAGGAAGGGAGGGGGGACAAGGGAACATTAGACTTACCTACCTTTGAAATTCAAGTAAAGGGAGGTAGGTGATAGCCATTTCATTTGGACCAGCAGCCATTCTAATGTTCCCATGTGGTAAATAGAGAATGGAGGAAAAGAAAACAAAAATTCTAGCCTAATACAACAAAATAGGGGGCGCCCCCCTTCTTGGGCCTTGAATGGGCCAAGTTTGGCCATGGCCTTCCTTAAGCCTATTAAACCACATGTGGCTTATGGCCTTTCCAAGCTAGATAGCCCAAGAATGAAGGAAGCCCAATTGGGCCTTACATGGCTTATGGATCCATCATAATGGTCCAAGGCCATTCCTTCTTAATGCATTCTAAGGGGCTTTAACCAAAATGACCATTTAAGGGCCTTACAAGTAGCCCAATATGAAAACACAAATATAAAGACTATTATAAGCCCAATTTTCATGCAAAAAGTATCCAAATTGAAGTCAAATTGTCCCCATTTGAAAGGGAAGCCGATGTAGTCCAGTTGGAGCTCCGCGTATGGTACCGTCGGTTCGCCGACTCGTGCTATTCGCTCTCGCTGGTGTCTGCACCAGGAGAGCTACTTAATTAAGTTATTTTATGGTGGGCATTGGAAGGTGCTGCATGGTCATGATGGACAGGATAGGTTATCTCCAAGGAGTTTCAGACAGAGGTCCTTTTCATGGACCAAGGATTATGCTAATTTAATGGAGCTGCAGTTGGTAGCAAGTGGGTTATTCACTGAGGGGGGACAAATTGATCAGATATATTTTGTGGCTGAAGTGCAGAATGGCAGCAGGGATAGAAAGTATCTAAACTTAGAGACAGATGAACATATCATTCAAATGTTTGATAAGTGCAGCAACAACAAAATCATAAAGGTTTATGCTAGTCAAGATTACCCAACTGTACCCTTAGATGCAGAGCAACCTGAAGAAGTTTTAGATGCTGTTGGTATTGATGAGACACTAGAGGATGCACAGGTTGTTTTAGATCAAGTATCAGATAAGGAAGTGAGAACAGATGATAGTGACTACAATCCCAGTTCCGACTCTGATGTTGATTATGTCGATGAGCTAGTTGAAGATGATGAAGTAGGTGACCAATTTACTGACTTAATGATGCCAGACATGACTGAGGGAGCTCTATATGATATATTCAAGCATTTAGACTGGATCTATCCTAGTTTGCCATATTGCATGAGTTTGATGTTAAGTATATCCGGTCAGAGCCAATGCGGGTGACTGTGACTTGTAAAGCAGCCAATTGTAATTGGAGGTTACATGCTTCAAGACTAAAAGATGGTCACACATTCCAAGTGAAGAAAGTTCAAGGTAAGCACACATGTGTGTCAGAAAATAGGCGGGGGAATCACATGGCAACAAAGAGCTGGATTGCTCACCAATGCCTTCCATGGTTGAAGAATGAAGGAGATCTCCAATTCAGAGAACTTGGAAGACGGCTGGAGCATACATACCATATAACTTTGCCATACATGAGGATATACAAGGCTAAGGTGGTTGCATTGAAGGTGATACATAGCACATGGGAGGACATGTATGCCATGATATCGGGTTTGCAGCATGAGCTCCTAGTGAGAATCCAGGAAGTGTTATAAAGTATGAATTGGAAGAATGTACTAGGTCATTTAAGAGATTCTTCATGTCATTCAAAGTTTGCATTGAAGGGTTCAAATGTTGTCGGCCCCTGATTGGCCTAGATGGATGTCATTTGAAGTGTACTTTACGTGGTGCACTTCTGGCCGCCACTTGTGTGGATGGGAACAACTGTTTATTTCCCATTGCTACTGCCATAGTGGAGAGTGAGAATACCGACAGTTGGCTATGGTTTCTGTAGAATATGAAGGAGGCAATTGGTCACCCCGAAGGGTTGGCATTCATATCTGACAGGGCGAAAGGCCTAGATGAGGTCGTATCAATTGTGTACGGAGTACAAGAACATCGTAATTGTTTGAGACATTTTTACAAGAGTTTCAAGAGCAAGTTTCCAGGACCAGCATTGAAGAAGCCGTTGTGGTCATCTGCCAAAGTATTCAATGAGCACAGTTTTAAGTATCACATGAATGAAATGAGACAACTAAATGAGAAGGCTTACCATTTTATGTTAGGTCCGGAGGTGAGGGGATTGAAATGGTCTAGGTCACAGTTCAGCACCGTAACAAAGTGTATGTACGTATGCAATAACTTCAGTGAGTCATTCAATAATTACATTGGAGATGCTCGCACAAAGCCCATTCTTACTTGCATTGACACACTTAGATCATTGTTCATGAAGAGTTTCCATAATAGGAAGACACTTACAGACCGGTGGAAGGACACACTGACACCCATTGCCAGGAGCCACATTATTGCTACAACAAGAGGGCTAGGAGGTTATTTAGTTGAGAAGGCCAGTCACAATCAAGCCCAAGTGACTAGTCCGACAGAGAGGGCTGAAGTGGACTTAGAGAGGAATACATGCAGCTGTCATAGATGGCAAAAAATTGGGCTTCCTTGTGTTCATGCATGTGCTTTCTTATCAACAAATAGGGCACCGAAGTGGGAGGACTATGTATCTCACTATTACCATGTGGCCACATATAAGGCTACTTATGCTCAGACCATCAGCCCTATGCCTGACAGAGAAAGTTGGGTCAAGCTTGATGTGGAAGTGTTTCCACCAAATACAAGACGTCCCCCTGGAAGGTCAAGAAAGAGTCCTATTCGAGATCCAGATGAGCCACCTAGACTAAAAAGACAGCATAATTGCACAAGATGTGGTGAAGCTGGTCACTATGCTAACACATGCAAGAATCCAATCCAAAACACACCTACTTCAAGTGAAAGGTAATTCAACTTTCTTTTCCGATCTTACATTTCTTTTACTTAGTTCCTTAACAGTGCATTTCTTGTAGGAGGCCTCCTAATAGACCAAAGAAGACTACTGCAACATCCACACCTGCTACTAATCGGCCACTGGTGGGAGGAAGGGGTAGAGGCAGATCTGTGCCATGTAGGATTACACCTGGGAGTAGCACTTAAGATGCTATTTTTGGCAAGACAATTTTTGTAACTTAACCAAACGGTGCTTCAAACTCTCTATTTTGTGAAGTATGCTCTGTGAGCACTAAATTAGTGTTTATCATCAATGGATGTTTCAATTCCCTTTGTAATCAAGTTTGAATGGTATTGTGAAGTATGCTCTATGAGCAGTGAATTGGTGTTTATAATCAATGGATGTTTCAATTCCCTTTGTTGGTGTAATCAAGTTTGAATGGTATTGTGAAGTATGCTCTATGAGCAGTGAATTGGTGTTTATGATCAATGGATTCCATGGTTTTATGATTGATTGTTTTGTGAAGTATGCTCTGTGTGCATTTCTGACAGTTTGAATGTAAGCTAAAATAGGGTGCATATTACTGCTCAGTGCTCTCTGTGCAGTCTGCAAAGGAGATCATGGCTAATGATTCTTTTCCACATTTCACAGCTCTCTGTGCAGTCTGCAGAGGAGATCATGGCTAATGATCCCAGTACCTCTGTAAATGATCTCAGAAGTTTGCATACTCTGTTAAATGGTTATGAACGTCTGTGATTGGTGCACCTAGTTATAACTCATGGCAATTAGTTATTTATCTCTACTTCATTTGAGCTCTGACTAATACAAGGAAGAAGGGAACTTTTTGGGGGGGAATATCTGGGAGTTAGAGCATCAAGATTATGGTTATGCTTGGCGAATGTTATATTAAGAAGTTGTGTAATTCATAATAGAGAAATCCACAAAAAAACAAGTTGCTGCTAGAAACTCTACCTAGCATGTTGACTTGCCATTTTATCGTTCTTCTCCACAATATATAGGATTATGACCTAGAATGGAAATATCTATGTATCAATCTGCAGTAAGTTCCTTATATCTACATGTCTTTTCTCAGGCACTTTTCTACCTGGCAGGTCAAAGAAACACAGACAGCATGCAGTGACACAGTATCTGTTGACTCAGTCATGTCAAATCCTGAAATCAAATCCACAAGTTTGTGTTTCCCAGGAAGACAAACCTGTACAAGCTTATCATTTTCATTTGATGGTATAACTGGGGGCGAAGGGTATGGTTAGGTGACCAACTATTAGAAGTAGAACTTATAATTTTAACTCCTAAAATGATGTTGATATCCAATATTAGCTGCAACAGGTATGATGTCCACTTCTGTAAGCTCTTTAATCCTACTGGGATGGAGATGAGGAACCTCAATTAGATAATCCCCCTCAAAGAACAAGGTGTCAGAGCAGGTGGTGATAAGGTATCAAATTTGCCATCCCCCTCCAAACCACCAGCCAGCTATATATCTGAATCAAACAGCTTTATTGACATTCCCACACCGAAGTCTAGCTAGAGTGGGGTTTCTAATTGCCATAAACAAGGCTCCATCGCTCCAAGAAACAGATCTCAGGGATCCTCTCTGTCATGCAATTTTCAGAGGCTCCAACATAGAGTGGTTTAAAAGAAGAATGAAGGGAGAGCAGAATGTAGTGAAACTTATTATTCCAAATCTTTCCCAGAAAATCATTAGGAAGCTCCTTGATGACCTTTACAAGCTGTTTCTTTCCGCTTCTCATTATTGACAAGGAATATTCTTAGACTCCTTGAGGTGCTCCTACAACATATGACAGTCGATTGTTCAACCAATGTTTGCAGGAACTTTTACACTTTCATTTCATGGAATGGGATTAGAATGGTTCAGGTAAACTGATTGAACTCCTTTTTGCCCGATTGTTTTTGCAATTGTTCTACTAACTCTGTAAACACTTCTTCACATATGGTAATTTAATAACTAAGTGAAACTAAATACATCCAACTAAACACATTATATTAGTCAACTCCCAACTCAAAATACATTACGGAGTACATGTATTGATTGCAAGTACATGGGGACATGTGAACTCCCACTTATCATATCAAATTACATAGTACATCACAATATACATAGCATCTAAAATGACAAAGTGTAAAGTGATCTTTCTTGCTTCTTCCATCACTTTTCCAACTGTTAGTGCTCTATTTGGTAACTCTGCTTGCAACCTATCCATCTTCATTTCAATTGTCTCAAGCTTGTCTAATTTCCTTTCCAACGCCTTAAACTTCTTTTCCAAGAGTGCCTCCATATTGATTAGTTGATACTTCAAGTCTACCGTGGAATGATGCACATCATCAACCCATGCAAAGTACCCACAAGTATTATCTTCCTACAAAAAAATATATTCATTAATATACTTACAATCTCTCAGACATAACATCAATCATGTAACATGCATTTCGAATATACTTACATTCCATCGTGGACACCGATAGAATCGTCTCCCCTTGCTTGATTCTTGAGACGAGATATATGTCTTACAAGCCCTGTTACAATGGCAATCTGGAGCAATCGAACACCGACTAACAGAGTGTGCAGTTGTATCCTCACTCATTGTTACCCACTATGACCAAAGACCTACAAACAAAGGCGTGTGATAAAGTAACTTCTCTTTTATAAAGATAACCAACGGGCTATACAGAAGATGCAGTCACCTCTCCGATAGAATGATGCTACAGAGAAATATTTTTGCACTGACATAATACCCTCCTCTGGTATAGAAACATTATGGTTGCTTTCCACAAAAGTAATTGTCAATCACAACAAAAATTTTGTGACCAACAAGATATTGCCAAACTTCATCAAATTCTGCATGGTGTGTGCATGAACATTTCTATGCACATATTAAAATCTAGAAATTCTATCTTATCTCGCTATTCCTTCTCTTGCTTTGCAATGACTGAACTAGCATATCCCTTTTACTCAGAGAAAAAATGCAACTACATCCTACTAGTTGCAACATTAAATTTAGGAGTGTGAGACAAGGCAAGGTGGTGCCATAAGACAAACGTGGCTGCACTAGTCTTATATTGCCAGTCATGCCTATATAAACCACTTGTTAGACACTTTTAAAAGTCTAAAAACCCTATCCCAGTTAAGAGTATCATTTATTCCCGGTAAAGCACAAGGAAAAAAGAAGCTGACACATAATAAAGTGAAAAGCGCCAACAAAAAATAGTTCAAGAGAAGTGAATACTTACAGATATTGAAGACGTTCAAGATTTCTAAGTTCGGGTACCAAGCGTCTAGAAAGGTTGGAATTTCCTAGATCGCTGTAAGATAAAGCATAAATCGGTTAACCTACTATTTATTTGTTCCCCATCTTTTCCACATTTTTTCACGATGAATTACGATACGCCCTTGGAACAATGAAAACAATTCAATACGCCTTGAATGGATGGATGAAATACTTGAATGCAGCTACCAAATGGACACACAGAGAAGAAATGACGTGGGGAGAAGGAGAGGGCAAGCGGCCTGTGAGAGTGGAGGGAGAGGGATAGGGCCAGCTCCCCTCTGGCAGAGAAGAGGCCGTTACAGTGGATCTGAGCAGCCGTGAGAGTGGAGGGAGAGGGAGAGGACACGCGGCCGTGAGAGTGGAGGGAGAGGGAGAGGACGAGCGGCCGTGAGAGTGGAGCGAGAGGGTGAGGGCGAGCTCCCCTCCGACAACGAAGAGGCCGGGAAAGGGGGAGCGAAAGGAGAGGGCAACGATTACTAGGGCGGCATCCACCGTAATGGCACTACAGAGAAGGTCATGAGAGGGGAGGGGGAGGCAGAAGCAATCTTCGATCGCGGAGGTGGAGAGAAAAGAAAGGAGGTAGGGGGTAAAACGGTCCAAGGGATTCGTCCGTATGCAGCATCAAGACGGCAAGTAAACTCAGGGGGTTGATAACACTGGTTAAGAGTTTTTAAGGATATGGCGGTAGTTTTTAAAAAGGTGAGGGTATGAACGTAATTCGTGATTTTTTTAAGGGTATACAGGTAATTCTTCCTTTATAATATTAACAACTATGATGCTCGGTAGCAACTACATTTTTTATCGCTATTGTTATAATATTAGGGACTATCACTTTTGGTTGTAATTTAATATTAGGTCATTATTTCTATAATGTTAACCAGCACACCTTTTGGTCAATGGTTGCAATTTATTCATTTTTCTTGCAATTTTAGCGACCATCAATTGTGATCTCAATTAAATATTTAGTCAATATTTCTATAATTTTAGCAAATATTAATTTTAGTCGCAACTAAATATTTGATTACTATTTCTATAATATTAAATACATCCGTTCATTTAATACCATCAAATAAAATATTAAAAAATCTCATTCATTCGTTATAACCTTATAAAATATCAAAGTACGTATAAACTAATCTCATACCTTTTCATTGTATAAAAATTTATATTAAATGAGAAAAAAGTGATTGATTGAGTTGAAAATATAAATAAAAAAATAATATGATATTCAATAAAAATAATTTTCATGATCTTATAATCTGTAACATGAATCCACTTATGATTGAGAAGATGTTACACCTTGAGAAGCATATCATTCTACAAAATAATGGAAAAGAAAAAATAAGAATATTAATATTTAACTTAATTTGATAAACAAGATAAAGAATATATTTTTACCATGAAGGCCGATAGTGGAATATTATTTTCATTCATCCAAGTCATCAAAAAGTCTATCTTCCTCTAATGATCCTCAAGTTGATCTAAAAGAGTCGCCATCTCATGCTCCAATAATTTCCCTCTAATTGTGGGTTATCTCAAAAATGTAACTCTATCTCGCTTATCCATAACCATATATATATATCTAGACATCTTCCTAAATATATCAACACATATGTCATTTTCAACTACAGTGGTCTCATCCTCTATTATAGACTGTTGTTGCATTTGTATCGAAGAGATTTTTTAGACACGAGAGAACTGCACAAATAAACATGAAAGCATTTACGTACAGAACTAAACAAGAAAATTTGTAAGGAACGTTACAACAAAACATCCTGATTTGTTTGCTTCAAACAGTTAGGTCAACTTCCTTTCACGTCGGTTATTTAGCAGGTCAAGGCAACATGTTACTTTCCATTTAGAAAAAAAATATTTTGTTTATGCACATTGGTAACTTTTTTTTGGAAGAAAAGATATTTCATTCAAAGCAAACGATAGTCACAGTACATGGACTGCCTTGACAACAAACCATACATGTGCAGCCATATCTGGCCCATACTATCGTCATCCTGATGGAGATACAGAAGAAAAAAGCAAGAACTGAAGCGAACACTGACCCCCAACGAGGGTGGGGACTCCTGGAGGCGCCGAGGAAGAGACGACCGCTTCTGAGGGTGACGGGTTCCTTCCTCGCGGAGCGCAAGGCTGTCGAACTGCTCTGACAGTTGGCGGTGTGAGGAGGGTGCTCGGGAGGCCAGCATCACGAAGGATGCATGGGGGGATGCTCATAATCTCGAGCCCTTTTGAGACCGAGGGTGGAAACCCGTAACCTGCATCACGATCCGTGCTTCGTCTGGTGCTCAAGGAAACGCCCATCGCCGAGAGAGAGCCGATCAAGGGGAGTATAGTGGGGTGGGGGATAGATGGTATGGTTCAAAAGGTTTGGGGGGGACAGCAGGAGGAGGGGGAGATGGAGGGGTAAGGCGGAGGGGGCAGAAGAGATCCTGCAGAGGTTAACTAGGGAGGGGGAGAGACGGGGGGGACCTACCAGAGGGGGAGGTGGCGGAGAAAAAGGGAGAATGAAACGGGGAGGCAGAGGGGCGGGGCAGGGGGGGCGAAAATTGAAGGAGGGGGGACACAGCGGGTCGGCAGGAGACGGGTGAGTCAGGGAGAAGGGTGGCTGTGGTGGGAGTGACGAGAAGGGAAGAACAGGGAGGGAGCAGAAGGGGGGGGGGAGAACTGGGGTGGATAAGGACTGGGGGGTGTTCAGAAGAGGAACTCGGAGAAACGGTCTAAGAGGGGGAGGGGGGTGCGGCGAGGGGGATGGGGGTGGGACGGGGAAGAGGAGCCGGGTAAGGGGGGCGGAAGGTAGGGGGTGAGTGGGGCACAGAGGTGGCGAGAATGGGGAGGGAGGTGGAGGGAGGATGGGGGCTTTGGTGGGGGGGAGGAGCCGACGACGGGGAAGAGAGGGGGGGGAGAGGGGGGAGGGGCAGGGGCGAAAGGAGGGCAAGTGGTGGGGGGGTCTTCGAAGATGGGGGAGTGAGAATGGGGAGCGGCGGTCGGCGGGGGGTGTGGAAAAGGTAGGGAAGTGGGGGGCGGGGGGGATGGCGGGAGAGAGTCGGAGAGCCGGCGGAGCAGGGGGGTCGGGGAAAGAGGAGGGGGGTGGAGGGCCGGCGGAAAGAGGAGGGAGGGGCTGAGGGCCGGCAGAGAGAGGAGGGGAAGTCGGGGAAAGAGGTGGGGGGGGGGGGCAGGGGGCGATGGCTAGAGAGGGGCGGAGGACCGGCGGAGAGGGGGATGGGATGCTGGGGAGGGAGAGGGGGCTAACCTGGAGGGGGGGAGTTCCCGACGGGAGCTCCCCCCGCCCGGTGTTCCACCGGTGCACGGGGCGCCGGTGAGGGAGCCGCTGGAGCGATCCAGCGAAGGAGAGCCACCGCCGCCAGGGATGGTGAGGGTTCCGGGGGGTAGGTGGGAGCTCCCACCTCCCCCACCGTGCGGTGATTTACTTGAGATGGTGGCCGTCTATGTTTGAGCTGCACATTGGTAACTTAACATCTTGGATAGCATCAAAGTTTATATAACTTGGATTTTGAAATGTTTTGACTGATTATCATCACGAAAATCACAATTAAGACTCTTTTGTTTTGCAAAAGTACTCTCTCTCTCTCTCTCTCTCTCTCTCTCTCTCTCTCTCTCTCTCTCTCTCTCTCTCTCTCTCTCTCTCTCTCTCTCTCTCTCTCTCTCTCTCTCAAGATGGAAATATGCATCTGCTAACTTCACTCATTCTGCTTTCAAAAAGAATGTAACAAGCTCAAGAAATAATTTCTCTCTTATTATTTCCAGATTTTTGTAGCCATTCTTAAATGAGGTCATAAAAATGTGAAAAAATATAGGACCGTGTGAAAAATCGACAATCTTTGACAGCACAACGATCGAATACCAATTTTACCTTCTCCTTGCTTGATATTACAACATTTGGGAATATGTCGGCACTTTGATAGCATCATATGTATAATATCACCCCCCATGGTCACCAGACCCCTGTACTTTTGTGTTTTGTTGTAACAGCATGTTTTTGTTGAACAATTCCTTGAGAATTTGGTGACCTTGCCCGGTTCTACGGGGCTATTCGGTGACCTTGCCCGATTCTAAGAGAAGTTGAATCTCTCGAAGAGTGCAAGGCCGGCTGGTGGACTAACCTTTCTTACCGACTAAGGTTATTGCGGTTCTCTATGTGGTTACTATCTAGATCTTGTTTCTAGATGGTTAAATTTGTAAATAAGGAGAGTTTCGCTCTAATACCATTTATTAGTAGTTAGGCACACCATAGAGAGGAGTGAATAGGTGTGCCAAATAAAAATAATTACATATTAAAATGTGGCAGAAATAAAAAGGTAGAATCGCAAGCAAACTATAGAGACACAGAGATTTTATACAGGTTCATTCTATCCTCCTTGATAGATCTATGTCCAGTTTATTTACAACTCGCAAAGATTTTCACTAATCTTATCGACCAAAGTTACGCTCACTAATTTTCTAGGGCCTAACTCTCCAACTGATCTTATCAAGTCTCAACGAACCTTATAGGTAGTTTCCAAGACTAACAACCACAATTATTTTTACGATCACAGCGAACCAACAGTCACCCACGTAACTTAATTTTTCCGGTGATTTCGCACCTACTAACTTTCTAGGAGCTAGTCACCCAACTAATTTCCACAAATTTCCACATTATCAGCAGACCAACATAGCACGCCTAGTCTTGGTTATCCCAGAAGAACTAATTCTCTATACACTATCAGTTTAGACAAATTCAAGAATCCACAGTTATACTCCTTGACGAGCACATGGTGAAAATTATAATGTGCAAAGAAAAATGAATTAACTAACAGACAGATAGAGGAGGATAAGGGTAGGATCGTAGAGATACATATTCCTCCTCTTTAATGCTTCCCAGAGAGAGAAACTTTTGGGATGATACTTTCAATGTGGTGAAGTCTCTCCTTGGCTTGAATGCAGAGGAAGTTTGTGCTCAATGATCGCTTTACTGGTTAAAGATGATTGATTGTTCTGCTCAATAGAATTCACTCGTTTGAAGTTTTTTCTTGAACTCTAGGTTATTTATAGCTTCAGACTTCATTGTATCTATTAGATACATTCACCTTTAACAGTCGGATCTCAGTTACAACATTCAACGGATCTGATTGGCTGCTACGTTTCCACCTGCTTTGTGAGTGAGGGCATGTTGTTCTTAATGTAGTAGGTGAATCAGATCTTTTGCTACCAAGATACATCTGTCAATCCTCTCTTCTCTTTTATGCAGTATGTCCCCTGGCTGCTATCATTTGTATGTCTGAAATAATACTAAAAATATTTCTTTCATATAGGGACGGAGATAAAGTAAGTCAATTCAAATTGCAAGTGTCAATATGAGTAACATATGCAAAATGTGATGCAAACTTTGCACATAAAAATATATCTCACGATATTAGGTGGTGCACGAGAAGATTATGTAGTGTATTTTATACATTTTGAAAATAAAAAAGGATCCCAACGGAACTATGCATTTAATGTGGATATGTTATTAAGTTGACTATTCAACGTCGCATTTTAGACGACATATGTGATTTTACCTGAAAAAGACATTAGTAAGATTTTCAATAGTGTGAGTATGGTTTACATGCACGACAATATAGAGTTTAAGTGTTGTGCAGACACTTTGCTATATAATTTGTTATTTAACGCAGTCAACATCAGTGTATGTTTGACCAAGTAAAAAGTGTAATATATATCACCTATTTAAATGGAAGACAATTAAGGCGATGAGATTTTATCTTTTAATGAAAATAAACGAAGTATCATCTACTCCTTCGTCTAAGCATTTTATTTTTACTTTTTATATTAGATGAAGCATCATCTATCCTTGATTTTTGTCGTTTTCTATTTAGACAAAGTATCGTCTAACGCTTTGCCTATCTATCGTCTAATGCTTAACTTAATAGATTAGACGAAGTTCCATCTATCACAACTTTTGTCGTTTTCCACTTAGATGGAATATCATCTAATTCATCGTCTATTGTGAGTTAAACAAAGTTTCATCTAATGCTTCTCTTCAGTTAGATGATATATTGTCTATTTTGAACTTTTTCCATTTTTCACTTATATAGAATATCATCTAACTCATCGTCTATTGTGAGTTAAACAAACTTTCGTGTAACACTTCTTTTCAGTTAGACGATGCATCGTCTATTTTGAGATTTTGTCATTTTCCACTTAGATGGAGATTCGTCTGTCAACTCTCGCATCGTCCACCTTTCTATCTTAGACGATGTATTGTCTAATGTTTTGTCGATCTAGACACTTTATTCGAAGTATCGTCTAATGCTACTTTACCTACTTAGACATAATATCGTCTATCCGTTTTCACTTAGACGATGTATCGTCTAATCTATCCGTTTGCACTTAGACAATGTATTGTCTAATCTTTCATCTATCCTATTTGTGTTAGATGATGTATCGTCTAACCCTTCGTCTATATTAAAGACTTAGACGAAATATCGTCCAACTCAGTTTCTTACCGTTTTACTTATTAGACGGAATATCGTCTATGTTGAGTTTGATTAGAAAATGTGTATCGTCTATCACTCAACTTTTTACTTACTTAGAAACTTTATTTAGTTCTATTTTAGATATTTAATTGATTCTGATATAAGTTTATAGAAACTTAAATTATGTTAAATTTGTAAACTAATTTAGTAGAATTTGGATAAATAATTATTTATTTTATCATAATCTAAAATAATGTTTGTGAGAAAAAGGTATTTTCCTAACACCGTAAGATAAAAGTTCTCGTCGGGATGGATGTGGCCCGGGAAAACCCTCCGATACTTAAGTCAGTAAGTGAATGGGAAGAAGGAGGGAGAGCTCTCAAGAATAATGGATGCGTAGGACATCCAGACCAACATGACAGAGAAAAAGAAGAGTAAGGTCATTGCTGGGATAGTGTTGTCCTTGTCTCCCTGTGTTTTTCCATATTTGGAGAAGGCTACGGAGACCCCCTTTTATAGCCGGTGAAACATGCCAAGGGCGATAAAGTTTTAGGCTTGAAAAGATCACACGAAGCAACACAACTGTCGGATCGACGGTCGGGATGGCAGATTTCTATACTACATAGGGAGTTGATATGATAGCGTTACTCGTCACGATGACACTTTTGAAATCTCAAAATTAAGTAGAAGCCCAGAGTTTGCAGGGACTCGGGCCGCATTGTCGGAATCGGTGTCGTACACATGGCAAGATGCAAGTGTCAAACCGAAATGGAGGTGCCACGATAAGAAAGCTCCCCTCCTGTTTCTAGAACAAGATAACACCATTAACTGCTTCTCTCAAAGTCAAAATCTCCTTCGAATCTAGAGTTGTGCGTGAGAAAGCCCAACCTGTCTCTTCTCCTTCTCTCTCTCTCTCTCTCTCTCTCTCTCTCAAATCCAAATCTGGGCGGAAACCAAAAGTATAACTCTGGTTAAATTCTCCTTGTAAACCCCTTGCAATGCATGATGGGTTAAGGTGTTAGCATCTCAACCCCCATTGCCCTCTCCTTACTACGTACGTTAACCCCCCTCCATGCCACCTCACCACATGAGGTGTCACCACCTTAAAAATCCCAGAAGCCACATGTCCTCCAAGCCGCATTAAGATGTTTAATGATCGTCGGTCAAATCCATGCTTATTAGTTAATAAACACCTATACCAATAACTCAAACCATAATGGCAAAAATCATAACTTCCGTAAACTCTAGATATATTGACCAGTATGCCTCAATAACAATTTTTGACATGTTAATGATCTAATCAAGAGAAGATTGATATAAGCTGTAGGTGATTTAATCTTCTTTCTAATAGTTTAAGTGCCATCTCAATAGGATATTTCTACTAAAATTTACACTAATTCAAAATTTACTATTTAGAGAAACACGTATTACACACCCAGCATAAATGCACACCTTAGGCGTGCATCAAGATTTTTATTTGTTATGTCTAAGCTATATGTCCATATAAAATACACCAATATCAGACTAATAAAAAAATTAAAAAAATAATAATAGGCTGATAACTTGATTTATTTTATTTTCTTGTTACCCAATCGAGGCGTACCTTATTCAGATGTATACCTCAACTCGACCCTTACCTAGAGATGTAAATTTTAAAAAATATATATAAACAAAAAAACTTAAATGTGCACTTACCTTGAGGTGTGTGCACCAAATATCACTCTACTATTTTTTTTTGTGACGAGAAACATGAGAGTAATAGGTTATGCAAAAGCGAAACGACTTTGATGACTTTTTTGGAGTCGATACACACTCGCTCTCGACCCTTTTTTAACCACTGTTCCGTTACTAAATCTCATGACACATCTATCGAGAATTAAGCACTTGACCAGATAACCCCCCCCCCTCCAACTTCATTTCAGCGGTCCGCGTCCCTTCTCTTCTGCATTGAGAAAAAAAAAAAGCACTACAGGAAGGGCTTTACTTCACTGTTTGGTAATCAGAATGTTTATTAGTGAGAGGAAGAGGATGCAGTTCTTCAAAGGAAAGAGGGGCAAACGTCTTTCACGTGAGAAAACAGTCTCCGACTGCCCTCGGTCAGAGGAGGACCGAGGCTTTACATGGTCTTTCGAACGGCCTTCACATGCCCGAGCCTGTTATAATAATATATCAGAAAAGGCTACCCATCCTGCTCATTTGTATAAAAATAACTCCGATCAAAACAGCAATTGGATACACCAAAATAAAGGAATGAACAATGCATTAAGCAACAATGGGGTATTGCTAAAAAAAAAAATTGACATCTTCTCATTCGGCAGGCTATTTTTCCAGAGTCAGTAATCTTCGTGTACGCAGTGGAGAATTGCAGGTTCTGTACAATTTCAGCTTCAGGGAGCTCTGGTTGAATTTTTGCCCATGCTGACGAAAATAAAATCACGTCAGATTTTTCATGCATCCACATCCTTGTTAGAGCTCCACACCGTAGCTTTTGGAACGACACCATCGGTAACACTTGCGGTTCCATTTTCAATGTTGATGGCTTCAGTTTCCTTCTCCTAAAAACACTCAGAGAAAGGGAATAATTAGCAAAACAAAGCAGTATAATGTTTTGATGCTTTGTCCCCTGGTAATTAATGCAATTGTTTTTCTTTTAATATCACCGCATATAAGTGCCTGGAATAGCTAGTCAGAAAATGACAAAATGGTCACAGGCGCCAGCATCCGGATTATCTTCAACTTATCATCAGTCAAATCCTCTTAAGTACAAAAATCTTTGATGAGGGAGATGGAAGGCAGGAAAAATATAATTCTTGTACATGTAAAGGTTTTCCCTGTACCAATCAAATACTGCTCAACTGTAACAAAGATATTTTGTTACCCTTTGGAGGGGTAGGGTCACTCTACATACATCACCACTGTAGGGGGGATGGTTATGAGAATGTCTTACTGGCCAGAAGATAAACAACAGAAACTAAAAAAACTCATATCAGCTTTACCAAGGAGTTCCAGAAAATCTTTGAGTTTGCATCATAACAGCCCAACTCTTTTCCTGCATCTAGGCAGTCCAGAATCACCCCAGTTGGAATGAAGACAGATGAGAGAGAGGGGTTACCAAGGGGTGTGTTGGATCCCCTAGTTGATTTTGGTATTGAGTTTTAATGATAACAAACCGTGTATACTTGTTTGAAGAGTTTGGTTTACTTCACTTGGTTTCATGTGTGAAAGAATTGCTTGAAGATTGATTTTGTGAAGATAGCTTGATTGGGATTTCATGAATGAAAGTTCTTAAGTTGTTTCAACATGTATATAACTCCAAGGGTGGTTGTAAATAGAAGTTCAACATATGTTTTAGTGAGTTCATTGAAGCATTTTGAGTGAACAAGTTTAATGTGTTATCCTTGATTCATAAATTTTGATCCTCATGCAAATCAATTGTGTTGTCTTATTTTTCAGGTTGAAAAATTGATGGTTGACACTTTCAATATCAAATGTCATTGGTGAGATTTTATTTACATCAAAACATGCTAAATGGTCAAGTTTTGGTAAGTTTAGATCGAGCCAAGTCGACCCATAACTGTCAAGAACAGAGACAAGTCGACTGACAAGCTCATGTTTCATTGTTCTGCCCTGAACAGACTGGGTAACACCCAGCTGCAGGAGTCGACTCTGGGAGTCGACTCCTGCTGGTCTAGGCGCTGCCCAGTGTGCCAGCCAGGGAGAGTTGACTCTTGGAGTTGACTCTTTCCGGCGTGATTCGCTTCGGGTCATTCGAAACCCGACTTTCTCACTTTGTTTGCCCCTCTAATCTTACCCAATTGCCCCCAAATGGTTCCTACACTTATGAGGGTATCTTTAACATGTTCTAGAAGGGTTAGATGGGTCAATTGGTCACTCCTTGCTATATATATACATCTTCTCCGAATTTTAGAGGTAAGAACCCTAATGTGCTAACATTTTCTATCTTGTAGGAAAAGAAAGAGTGTGGGCGGCCAGTGTGGTGGAGAGGAGAGTGTCTTTCACAATATTACTCTTTTTCCTCTCTTGCAGGTCCGATCGGAGCAAAGATTTCAAGGTCTTCATCATATCTCAAGCTTGCAAAGTCAGATTCGTGGCCGGATCTTCAAGGAGAAGCACTGGCGGCTCCGTCCTGCTCGAGATCTACCTCCCTCCGACCTGAGTTTCAACGGAAAATCGTCAATAGGCCTTTGGAGATCAAGGGGATAAACTCTACATCCTTCATTTGTTCATTTATGATGTTCTTCATAGTCTATATTCTATTCTGATCATATCTTGTATATCTTCTTACATTCCTGAACTCGGAAATATGTGTGAGGTTTGATCGCCTGTGTGCGATCGTTTGTGTGTGTGTGGTGCTGCACTTGTGCAGTGTGTTGTCGTTGATCCGAGTTTGCTGGCTGTGCAGTAGGATCGTGTTGGAGACTTTGCCTCCGTGTGTGGTTGGAGAATTTTCTCCGTGTGCTTCATTGCGGTTTGGTGGGGGTGGATGTAGACGAACTGGTGTGTCCGGCCGAACCACCTAAAAATTCCTCGTGTCTGTGGTTGATTGATTGCTTGCTCATCCTGTCTATCATGATCATGTGAGATCGGTGAGATCGAGAGAATTAAAATCATCTCAGTTTAGTTTATTTTCCTCAATCATGTTAACTCTGCAAAGTAGTTTTAAATTTTCTCAAATCGATTGGGGGACAATTCAACCCCCCCCCCCTTCTTGTCCGCACGCTGTCTTTTGGGCAACAATTGGTATCAGAGCCAGTCTCTGTTTAGTTCAACCTAACGGTTGCTGAGCAAAGATCTTTAGGCGATGGATAGTAAGGGGCTGCTCCCTAAGGGACATTCTATACATTGGCCCCCATTTTTTGATGGCACGAATTATCCCTACTGGAAAGATCGAATGTATGTTTTTCTTCGTGCTCAAGAATATGATGTCTGGAGAGTCATAAATCGTGGTCCATATGAACTGCCAGAGAATGAGGATGCTTGGACACAGGATGAAATTAGGAAATTTGTTGCAAATTTTAAAACTATGAATATAATTCAATGCGTCATTCATTCTATTGAGTATTCACGCATATCCATGTATTTGTCTGCGTAGGAAATGTGGAACAAGCTGAAGTTGATATATGAAGGCACTTCAGAAGTCAAAGAAACAAAGGCAAATTTATTGGTCCGAGATTACGAGCTCTTTATGATGAAGCCGGATGAGACCATCTCGGAGATGTTTGCTAGGCTTATGGAAATTACCAATGCATTGAAAGCTCTTGGCAAGGAATATACAAATCAAGAACTTGTGAGGAAGGTCCTTCGATCTCTGTCATCTCAGTGGCACACGAAGGCAACTGTAATTGAAGATTCCAAAGATCTCAATACCTTGACACTCGATGAGTTGATAGGTTCTTTGATGACTTACGATATTAACATCAAGAGGAGCGAGGAAGATCACAATAAGAAAAAATCAATTGCATTTAAGGCTAACACACAGTCATCTGAGGAAAGTGATGAACGGACAAGTCTTTATAGTGGTGAGGAAGAATTTATGGATCTAATCACAAGAAGAGCTAGAAAGTTTTTCAGGAAGGTCAGAAAGGATGGCACATTTTTTAGAAAATTTCAAAGGAAACAATTGGGCAAGAAAGGTGAAGCAAATAAGAGAGAAGAAATCAGATGCTATGAATGTAAGAAAATCGGCCACATGAGAAATGAATGTCTAGATCTTCAGAAGAAATTGAAGAAAGGAAAAGCTAAGAGGCCAAAGGCGATGAAGGCTACATGGAGCGACGAGGACGAAAGTGAGTCCAAGTTCGAGGAGGAGGATGAGCTGGTCCAGAATCTTTGTCTAATGGCAAATGAGGAGAACGACGATGAGGTAAATTCCGACAACGAGAATCTTACTTCAGAACAATGGCAAATAACTTATGCCGGTGTTTACCAAACGTACAAAAAAGTCAAAACTGAAAATAAAAATTTGAAAAAATTTCATGAATTTGTTCACTTTAGATCATCATCATGTGACAAGTGTAGTTCTATTGAGATAGAACTTAAAAAAATCAAAGATGAAAATGAAATCTTGCAATCAAAAATAACCTTGCATGAAGATGAGATTGGATGTTTAGAAATTGAAAAACAAGATGCATACAACAAAGTGGGCAACTTGAATGAAGAGAAAGAAAAATTGAAGAAATAAATTGAGGAAATAAATCTGAAATTGATCAAGAGTGAGAAAGCCAAGGAAGAAGCCGAAAACACAATTGAAAATCTGAACCATGTTTTAGGAACAAAGGGAAAGAAAATTCTTGAATATAAAATAAAATCATCATGTGTGCATGATCATTCTTCAAAACATTCACATGATAAAGCACAAAAAATTCATGATTCTTATTCATATTTGGTTAATACCTTCTCAAATGCAAATAGCAAGAGTGTTTTTGGAAAAAGGAGAGCTATTTGTTTTTTTGTGGTAAAGTAGGCCACACAATGTACACATACAATCTGATGAAATTTGATGATGATCAATTTGAAATGGACTTCAAGAACTCTTTTGTTGATACTCAGAGTGTATATAGGAGGAATCATTTTAGGAGAAACAGAGTTACCTGCTTTTATTGTGGAATGATGGGTCATTCAATGTATGTTTGTGATTCAATGAGAGCGGATGATGAATGGTTTGCTAGAAAGGTTGAAAATCCTTTTGTTCATGCTGGAACTAACACCAAGGGACCCAAGAAAGCTTGGGTACCCAAACATATTGGATGAGATTTTCTAATTGCAGGGATGCCTTGAGGCCAGGAAGAATGTTGATCAATAATGGTCTCTCAAGGCAAAGGTAAGGGAGCTTAAGTTTTAAATTCTTCTGTTAAACACTTCAGGTATACACTGGTTTATGCTTCATCTACTTGATTCAATAAGATTGATGTACATGTAAGGATCTAGGTTGGTTGGATTTTGTCACCCGTTCCATTTTAATTGCATTTCCTTTTCGTTGATTTTGGCATTCATAAGGAGAGAACTTGGGGTTTATAGGTTGATAGTTAGAAATTTCATATCATTTGTGAATGCACATACTTTAAACTGCATATAATTGTGAATAGAAATAAAGTTTTTCAATCATTTTCTCATTTCCATGCTTATGCTTGCATATATCCTACACTATTGAGTGCTTAAATGCCATGATTGTTTGGTATATCAAATGGTGTTTGTGGAAGGTTGGATTATGTCTAACTGAAAACTTTCACTACGCGTGAGGTGATCTTCGGATCTAAGTTCTCCGCCTTGTACCAGAAATCACTTTGCATGAATATCTTGTTACATCCTTGAATGCTTGCTTGTAAATAGCCTACATAGTCATTTTCTTGAACAGGTCTACGACCTTGCCTCCTCCTTAAATATAAATGCAGTGATCTTGATCATACGTGGAACATGACATTTACTAAGGGGGAGGATTCATTTCCAATCATGTATGTATTTAGGGGGAGTCATAGCTATGTCTTGACAAATTCACCTTATACATACAAAATAATTACGCCCACACGTTGCACATAATGATATTAATGGCTTTGATTGATAAGGATTTTAGATATTTTTTTAACAGTCTAAAGGGAACTTGAATCTCTACATGGACATTTAGAGTAATCGTAAGGAAAAAGTTGCCTGCCCCACCAAAAATTGAATAAGTGGAACACAGAACTGAGTAACCGAGTCTCCCCACTGAACAAGTGAGGAGCCTCGCGTCAAAAGGTGAAGTAAGTTTCCACAATAAAAATAATACAAGCGACGGATCTTAGTAACCGGGAATCTCCACTGAAACAAATGGGAAACTCGCGTCAAACGGTGAAGTCCTCAATAATGTTCAAAAAATGAGGTTGTGCAAAGCTACCGATAGTCGAGGATCTAAAATGAAAGTGTAGAGAGGAGATAACCTTCTAGTGTTCTTTAGAAAATCTGGATATCCATATATTTTGAAGTTCATTTTTCATTGACTCACTTTTCACATTTGGGTATCACTGTGATGGATGTACACTGTGAATTTGTTTACATTCATGATTTGTGCAATGCTTCTAGTATATGAATGCACAACTCTTTTAGTAATGCTTCATGTCTTACATTTTGATTCTGAATCACATGCCAATTTCCTGTCCTTTGCCCCATTTAGAGGGAGATATATTGTTATTTGCATGCTTGAGGGTTATGCTTACTTGCTTGTTTGCATACATTTTCACATCTTCATATTTCAACACCTTCTCTGAATCATCTAGTTTCATATTCAATAATCGTGTATCAAATTCTGCATATTCTATACATATCTTTAGGTTACTCTTGCACATATCACTTTCAAATAACCCCGTTGTCAGTCGATTTTTTTTATGACAAAAAGGGGGAGAATAGGTTGAGGTTGGTGTGCTTAATTTTTCATTCTGATAGGGGGAGAATCTGTTCATACTGTTCATACAAGTTGTTCATAATGGTTTTCAATGAGTGAACTGTTGTTACACTATCTCATGAAATTCACGCACACATTGTTTTGTCATCATAAAAAATGGGGAGATTGTTGGATCCCCTAGTTGATTTTGGTATTGAGTTTTAATGATAACAAACCGTGTGTGCTTGTTTGAAGAGTTTGGTTTACTTCACTTGGTTTCATGTGTGAAAGAATTGCTTAAAGATTGATTTTGTGAAGATAGCTTGATTGGGATTTCATGAATAAAAGTTCTTAAGTTGTTTCATCATGTATATAACTCCAAGGGTGGTTGTAAATAGAAGTTCAACATATGTTTTAGTAAGTTCATTGAAGCATTTTGAGTGAACAAGTTTAATGTGTTATCCATGATTCATAAATTTTGATCCTCGTGCAAATCCATTGTGTTGTCTTGTTTTTCAGGTTGAAAAATTGATGGTTGACACTTTCGATATCAAATGTCATTGGTGAGATTTTATTTACATCAAAACATGCTAAATGGTCAAGTTTTGGTAAGTTTAGATCGAGCCAAGTCGACCCACAACTGTCAAGAACAGAGACAAGTCGACTAACAAGCTCATGTTTCACTCTGCATAGGCAGGGGTCAACTCCCAGAGTTGACCCCCACTTTGAGTTCTTCTGCCCTGAGCAGACTGGGTAACACCCAGCTGCAGGAGTCGACTCCTGCTGGTCTGGGCGCTGCCCAGTGTGCCAGCCAGGGAGAGTCGACTCTTGGAGTTGACTCTTTCCTGTTGGACTGGGCGCTGCCCAGTAAACCTGCCAAGGAGAGTCGACTCCAAGAGTCGACTCTTTCCGGCGTGGTTCGCTTCGGGTCATTCGAAACCCGACTTTCTCACTTTGTTTGCCCCTCTAATCTTACCCAATTGCCCCCAAATGGTTCCTACACTTATGAAGGTATTTTTAACATGCTCTAGAAGAGTTAGATGGGTCAATTGGTCACTCCTTGCTATATATATACATCTTCTCCGAATTTTAGAGGTAAGAACCCTAATGTGCTAACATTTTCTATCTTGTAGGAGAAGAAAGAGTGTGGGCGGCCAGTGTGGTGGAGAGGAGAGTGTCTTTCACGATATTACTCTTTTTCCTCCTTGTAGGTCCGATCGGAGCAAAGATTTCAAGGTCTTCATCATATCTCAAGCTTGCAAAGTCAGATTCGTGGCCGGATCTTCAAGGAGAAGCACCTGGCAGCTCCGTCCTGCTCGAGATCTACCTCCCTTCGACCTGAGTTTCAACGGAAAATCATCAATAGGCCTTTGGAGATCAAGGGGATAAACTCTACATCCTTCATTTGTTCATTTATGATGTTCTTCATAGTCTATATTCTATTCTGATCATATCTTGTATATCGTCTTACATTCCTGAACTCGAAAATATGTGTGTGGTTTGATCGCCTATGTGCGATCGTTTGTGTGTGTGTGGTGCTGCACTTGTGCAGCGTGTTGTCGTTGATCCGAGTCTGCGGGCTGTGCAGCAGGATCGTGTTGAGACTTCGTCTCCGTGTGTGGTTGAAGAATTTTCTCCGTGTGCTTCATTGTGAAGCGAGTGAATCCTCACCGGTTTGGTGAGGGGTGGATGTAGGCGAACTGGTGTATCCGGCCGAAACACCTAAAAATTCCTCATGTCTGTGGTTGATTGATTGCTTGCTCATCCTGTCTATCATGATCGTGTGAGATTGGTGAGATCGAGAGAATTAAAATCATCTCAGTTTAGTTTATTTTCCTCAATCCTGTTAATTCTGCAAAGTAGTTTTAAATTTTCTCAAATCGATTGGGGGACAATTCAACCCCCCCCCTTCTTGTCTGCACGCTGCCTTTTGGGCCAACAGGGTGAGGAGCATAAAATCTGCCCTCTCAACTGAGTAATGTCTTACCATTATGAAAGATGGCACAGTCTCTAACAGTTAGCCTGAATCTAACAAGCCCCGACCCTTTTTTTAACAAACCTGCAATCAATTTTCATGGTGATCCAAATACCTCCCTTATGCCCCATAGAACTGAAGTCCTAATATTGTAATGATGAATAAATAATGGACTAAGTGTTCTGTCCTCATTGTGTGTGATGATCACAGAAAAGGTATTAGAAGAAACAGATAGGCCTAGTCATAACCCAAATTTCAGGTTGCTATTATACTCATCCCAGCCAATGCCCTCAATCCATATATGAAAACTTCCATGCAGGGTTCCCTGTTACATGATAGAGGTGATGCCCAGGCTGATGAGAATACTCGTGTAACTGCAAGGAATTAAAAAACCAGATTTTGGAAAGTGATCAGTTCTGGTGGGTTCTAGCTCCAAATCAGGTCTCCACCAAAAACTGGCTAGTTCTTGCCACTCACTTTGCCACCGGAACTGGACTGGTTCCAATCTGCTTCCAAGCTGGTACCACTGGTTCGGTTTGTTTTTAGTTTTGTGTAACAGAAACATGCAAGGGGTACTTCGATCACATGTCCCAATCATATAGGAAAGAATAATACAAGTTCACTGCTCCCATCATACATGACCACATAATGAAATTTGGTACCTCCCTTGAAGTGCAACAATATTATCTTTTGAAGTGATTTATCTAAAACTTGAAGCTGTCAAAGGAGCAGGGTAGTTACCACTAGAATGATACTTTTTATTTCTTAATATTATCTATCCCAGTCAATGTCTCCAAGAGAATTGATTTGGTGGACATTAAGAAAGAAAGGAATCTCTCAAGGATATGTTGATTTGATTAAGGATATGTACGACGTTGCTATTACTAGTGTTCGAACTATTGCTGGAGAGACTGGTGAATTTCCAGTTTCTATAGGTTTGTATCAAGATTCTGCACTAAGCCCGTATCTCTTTGCCTTAGTTATGGATGAAATAGCAAAACAACTGCATGAGGATATCCCTTGGTGTGTGTTATTTGCAGATGATATTGTCTTAATTGATGAGAGTATTGATGCTTTAAATGCTAAGTTAGAGTGTTGGAGACTTGCCCTGGAGTCTAAAGGTTTTAAAATTAGTAAGAGCAAGTCATAGTTTATGCATTGTAATTTTAGTAATGGGAGAGTGGTACAAGAAGACATGGTTCTAATTGATGGACATAACATTCCGAAGAGTAGTAGCTTTCGATACTTAGGGTCTACCATACAAGAGAATGAGGAGATTTATAACGACGTTACACATAGGATTAAGCAGGCTGGTTAAGATGGAGAAGTGCATCAGGAGTCCTCTATGATCGTCGTATGCCTGTGAAACTCAAAGGGAGATTTTATAGAATGATTGTGAGACCTGCTTTGTTATATGGTACCGAGTGTTGGGCAGTACGAAAGGAACACATTCACAAAATGTGTGTAGCAAAGATGAGGATGTTGAGATGGATGTGTGGTAAGACTAAGAAAGACAAGATTAGGAATGAGTGCATTCGTAAGGACTTAGGGATAGTCCCAATTGATAGTAAAATGAGAAAAAATAGACTCAGATGGTTTGGATATGTGCTTTGTCGCCCTAACTCAGCGCCGGTTAAAAGATGTGACCGAATCTTAGTAAATGCTAGTAAAAGAGCTCGAGGAAGGCCTAAAATGAGATGGTGCGATGTTATTAGGAAGGACACTAGTTTCTTGAGTTTAAATATGAATATAGCACTTGATAGAAATCTTTGGTGGAACAAGATTCATGTAGCCGACCCCAAATAATTGGGATAAGGCTCTGATGATGATAAATTTTATCTATCCCAGTATGGGAGAAAAGATAGCACTATGTTCTAGTGCATGAAATTATTTACTTGCAGTTTGATGCTTCCCCTGAAGTGCTCGAATATTTTCTTTTGAAGGACAAGCTCAAAACCTTGTGATCTTGCATTTCTCTTTTCAGCTCTTGAAAAGAAAACCCTATGCTTCACAATAATTAATGGAAGAAAATTTAACCATAATGACAGTAACCTTTGTGCCCATTCATTCCACGCGGAGACACGGGCATTGCATTGAGAGACAAGATATAACAGATCAAAGGGTTAGGACTTCGTTGCAAAGAAAAAAAGACAACTATGTCAGGATGAGCACAAATGCATAGGGCAGAAAGTAAGAAAGTACAAGTTCTCAGATGCTGGCTACAGAGTGTTTGCTTGGCTCAAGGACATATCAGATGGAACAAACAACACAGAGACAGGCCACACGAAAATGGAAAAAGAAAGTTAAGACCATTGCATAAAATATAAAATTTTGACAATTTTGACTAGATAATTCTTTTACTTCCTTGTTAACAACAAAAGAATTCTGTATTTAACTTTCTTTTATTGCCAACATCAAATGACCCTTCTCATCCTCCTGCAGGATTCCATTACTGTTTCCAGAATTCTATCACATTCTTTAAGTTGTGCATAACCTTCACATGATAATACTGTAATCAAGATATACATAAATTTTATGGATGCATGAAAATCTATTCAGGTCATTTGAAAGTCATGTATAAATTTTACACACAAGCATTGTCTTACATTCTTATATTTTGCAAGTTCTAAAATAAAAAACCAAAAAGAACATCAAGGATTTGGTTTACCTGAGGCAACTGAGCAGATACTTCATGACCTTTCTGCTGGCTATCAATGGAGCAAAAGTAAGAATATAGAACCATCCCTACTAATGCAATTAGAATTCCAAATATATTTCTCCAGCTAAATGGATCATGAAGTAAAACATAACCAAAAGCCAGAACCAAACAGGTCTTCAGATGTCCCAAGACTTGATAAGTGACTGGCGATGTCTTTCCAATAACTAGAAATGTACTAAAGTTGACAGAGACTGATATCAGACAAGAAAGCATGATGAATGCCTGCATTTAAAGTAAAACCGCTAAGAGACACTTTCCCCCAATTTTTAGAGGTAGGATCCATTCCAATCCAGACTAATCATGGCAATTTGTGCTCCTGTAAATGCTATGGTCCGGAATCAACTACCGAAAATTGTAAAAACAAGAATAAGAAATATTCACAAGATTCTTCACTGCTTACCAGGACCTGGGGTGTATACTTGAAAGCAAAAACATTCTGGTTTGTTAAAAGGCCATCAAGAAATGGACCAGAAATAAATAAAATCATAGCTTGATAAGGGCAAGATTGATACAACAGCTGGGTTGAGGAGACCTTAAATTTCTTCTGAATAGTGTTGGTCATCTGAAAAGAACTAGTTAAGCTTTTCAACACAGAATAATATCATACACTTCTACACTTGCACATGGTAAAAAATACCAACATGTAACAAAAATTGTCCAAAATAAACAGATGCATTAGGAACATTGCTAACAGGTGAGCCCACAGCTTGCCGTGGTGGTCTCACCACCTCCCCCCTTTGGGGGAGGTCCCCGGTTCGATCCCTGCTTCCCCCCTCCCCGTTAAAAAAAAACTATGGAAAAAAAAGCATTGCTAACAGGCAAGAGAATGGAGGTGGTATTATGTAAGGACAGGAATGAGTACGAATTAATTTGATAAGGGTGCAAAGTGCTCCTGCTGCCAGGCAAAACTGGAAAGTTTTCTTCCAGACAAAAGGTACTACCCAAATCTGTGCTAAATGAAGAAAAAAAAAGAACAGCAAGATTTGGAGAAAGAGTCCATGGCCAAAGGATACAATTTGTGCAATACAAGTTGTGATCACTGCAAGAAGAGATAAAACAATTCCCAGAACATTCAGCTGCAGATCTGTCACCGTTGCAATGCCAACACCTAAAAGAAGGATTGCAAGTGACAGCTGAATACTTTGTCTGCAACAGTGGGAAAATTATTAGTCCAATAAGACATACTGGAAGATCAAACTTGAGTGCCATGTACAGAGAGCAAAATGATTATGCCCGCAAGACATAATGAAGATCGAACAGTTGCAGAACTGTCACATTGGTGGATACTTAGTGACACAAGCAAAGAATCTTTATAAATAATTTGGAGTATTATATCATACTAGGCAGTCATGTAGCAATATTCAAAGTTCCAGCAGCAACACGCAAAAGGGAAAAGAAAAAGAAAATTAACCTTGTGCTTTACAGACAAATGGTACAAATTCAATGAATCAAGATGAAAAAAACAGGGTGGAAGTAACAACAACTAACTTTCAGATAACAATCTCATGACTCTATGACAAAAAAATAATGATGCAAGTGAAAAAGATTGATGAATGGCCAACAGAAACCAACTTTTTTTATCTTATGCTGTTAACGGGGGGATGTTCGTGTTTTGGTCAAAAATCTGAGGAGAATACAGGAGATGTAGGCCCAATTAGGTGTTTAAATGCCTAAATGATTTTTCTCCTGTCAGTTTTTAGTTGCATTTTTGCATGTTTCTTTCAAAATGAAATAGCATAAAGAAACCATCATGCGTAGAATCAAAATTAGCATTTAAATAACATCTTTCCCTCCATCCCAGATTTGCCCTCATTAGACTCTCTGCCATCTGTTTTACCAGGCGAAAACAGAGATGTAACATATTAGGATTCACTTTCCGACTTTAGAAAGATCATTTATCCAGATTATAAGGTGTTAATTTACAACAGTGAAAGCTAAAAAACAAACAAGCTAGTAATGTACCTAGCTGCTGCACCTTGTCTTTGTCAGGGTTTGCCAACTCTACTTCTCAAGTTTCAAATTGATCAACTGTAGACACAATATAATGGTTGGGAATCCCCAGGTTCAAGTCACACCTAGGCCCGTGAATGGGCCAGAGTCGGACTCAGATTGACCTGTTTCCCGTTTCTATTTTGATGAAGAAACTATGGTTCCAACTCCGAATTACTTTGGTCGTTACCTCCAACTTCACTTTGGTTTTAATCATCAGAATGGGATTTGGATGAACCATCAGAAAGTCTGCTGGTGCTGCAGCCAGTGCCAAGGCACTGGGCCAACTCTAATTCCAGAATGAACAACGATGAGCAGACCAATCCAGCAGATGTGTGTATACCACAGCCTGAAGGGCCAGATTGAGACATTGTGAGAGGGATCTGGATCTGTAGAAAATTTTTAGGGAGAGCATGAAGAAGAGAGGAAGAAGGGAGGCATGAAATGAACTCTGGGAGGGAGAGTGTGGAAGAGGGACAGTTCGAAAGCAAGATAGCGAGGAACAGGGACAGAATAGGAGGGTGAGAGGGAGAGGTAAGGCACAAGATAGCAAAGACTTTGAGGGAGAGGGAAGCATGAGATGGTGAGTGTAAGACCATGAGGTGAAGGGAAATGACAGACAGGAACAGGGAGATCATGAGGAGACAAGTGAGAGTGATACAGTCGCCAGGGGGGTGTTGAAACTGTGAGTGCCATAGTTATAATCCCTCCTGGCACCTGTCCACGGCCAGCTGTTGGATGGAGAGTCATCCAACAGTGTAATATTCAATCATAATATGCATAATATGTATGTAAATAATATCCTATTGCTACTATTGGAAACTCAGTAATGGAAATTGTTTTTCTGTTATTAATTCCTGTTATTCATCAGAGACTCTGAATCCAACGCCAAATGTTGACCACCAAGCCTGACTTTAAGTACTCAGATCCAACATTTGGATCTGGCATCAGAGTGGAATGTCGGGATTTTGGATTCCATTGACAGCCCTATCATGGCACTTCAAACAACACACTTAAGCAAACTTGCAAGAATGGGAGCCAACCCACTACTGAGTCAGCACAATAAGACAGTTCCAGGCTTCTAAGCCTTGTCTGAAACCAAGTCGATAACCCTTATTTTTGGTTAGTACAAGGAAAATCAATACTCCTCAAAACACATGAATATAGTTGCAGAATAATGTGGAAAAGCAAACCTGAATCTTTTCCTGAAGAAAAGAGTCTCCAAAAGAACTGTGCAAGGGATAATTGCCAGCTTTGTCATCTGGATGTAAATGGGATAAGAAATGTTAGTAACCTAATATGTGCACATAGTTCCACATTGCTTACTAAACAACAACTTCCATAGTTGGGGAAATGGGGGAGGACAACTGTCAGTGTCTATTTCTCAACCTGAGAACAAAAAAAAATTGAAATCGGACAGTCATTCCCAACACGAAGCAAAAGATATGCCCAAAAAGTTAGTAACAGTACAGAAGAACCCATGAGGTCAATTAAATAAGATGCAATTTCATCATGGTAACATTTTGAGATAATTTGTGTTTACAATATGTAGTACATAAAGATCAATTACATATTAAATCAATACCGTACAAAAGTTGTAAAGAAGAAACAATTACAGGTCCAAGTAGACCTCAAAACAGGTACCTGTTGTAATTTACAACAGAAACTATGACAAAACATACCTGATAGAATCCCACTGAGTTGAAGCCAAGGCTCAAATTTAAGAGTCCAATTGATATTCCATTGAGAATACCAAATCCCATCACTGCTCTTGCATCAAAGGGTTTGTGCTCAAACAATTTCATCCATAATGCAATATGGAGAGAACAGAATGTGACAAGAAGATGCCAGCTAGTCAAAGTTGTGGCTGTAAGAATAAAGCAAGAGGTGAACACAACATAGTTGTACCATGAACATGCCATATCTGTCAATAGCAAATGTGATTTGGAAAAGTTCCTAGACATACATTCCACAACAAAGTAGATCAAATACACAAACAAGAAAAGACTGGCATTCAAATGCCTCAAAAAATCTTGCAGTTGGAATATGAATAGAGTAAATTGCAATGAAGTGCCATATTTTGACATCAGCATAGAGGCAGCAATTCTCGAGCAATGCAACCTGATTTCACCTGTTAAACCATGTTGCTTATGTAGAAGAACCTGTTCTGGAACGAAGCTTGCCCAGTCCTTGAATGTGTGGCTAGGTATGAACAATTTCGCCTAGCATCGCATGTATCACATGTGGATATCAAAAATATCTTGGCTTCTCTCCGATCAACAATTGCTTCTCAGTCAGCCTTTAAAATAGGAAGAGATTTTTTGCTAAACCTTGTAGTTCATTGGCTATTGACACTCAAGAAGTCTTAATTTGCACTTTGACTATGACAAAAGCACTTTCAAAATCATGCAACTGCGACGATCTATAGTTTATGTTTATGCAAGAGTTTCTTTTATGAACAAGGCCTAGTTAGAAATGTGAAAAAGAATTATTCCAATGAATTTGCATCCTCCAAATAGCTAAAATATTAATGAAACTAAAGTTCAAGTTGGTTGATATTTTTTTATGGATTTGAATACTACAAAGCTTCCATTCCTCAATTTCATTACTCGTTTGCATGTCATTTATGAATATTTGGTGGCACGGCAACTTCTAGACCAGTAACAAGATGATGGGTGTTCATGCTTAAAATATGGATGAAGCAGAAGAAATGCTTTCTTAGATATTTGTTTGTGCAGCCACTTGCATTCTGCAGGTTAGATAACTCCTTGTGAGGCATTGTCTTGTTGACATTTAATACTGTGAGATCATGAATTGCTACTTCTATCACTGTGTCCCTCAAAACTGCTCACATAAGACCAATTAATTATGAAACTTTCATGAATAGCATATACAACATTTGTTCAGGTTAGAATTTTATTTGTTTTATGTTTTTATTTAGATGAGTCTAACAAGGAGTGTGTGACAAGTGAAAACTACATTATTGCTACATTGCCTTAAATTGACTATACTGCTGCCGTGAGCTGTGCCACATTGATTTTCTTGGTTTAAGCCAGTATATTTTAAAATTCAGACCATTGATCAAACTGGAGAGGCCTTTGGTCCCATCCATTTCAGAGTTCAGGCTGGCCATTTAAAACCAGTATTTGTACTAGAAAAGTTTATTTAATTAAATAACATGTTATTTTTTTGGAAGGTGGTATTAAATCACATTTCATTAAACAGGTAAAGGGTTAAATTTCCAAAGGAGCAATAACACAGAAAACAGCACAAACAAAGACAAAACACAAGTTCTACCAAGAGGGTAGATCAGCCAACAAGACCCACCCCACTAAAAGAGGAATGCAGTTATATTATATCTTTGTACTCCTTTTTAACATAAGAATCATTGTGGCATGGTAGTGTTCATTCATGCTTGAATGGTGGGCCTTGGGTTTAGATCTAAAGAGTTTAATTTGACATTTTGTGTGTATATATATAGTATTTGACTTTGAACCAGCAGTTTTCATACAAACGGGACTCAAGCAGTGAAATTTTTGACCAGTTCACTCAGTTTTAAAAGGTGTTCTTCTGATGAACGGGACTGGAATGGCTGAAAGTTGTGGTCTTTCTCAATCTGACTGGCCAGTCTGGTCTGGTTTCAAAATACTGGCCTAAGCACCACATGGTCAGATTATCAACATTGAGATGGACTTGGTATATTGGAAATTATTCAGTGACCCAGCTTATCAGATACACAGTAGGGTTCAAACTATATGGGATCAGCCCAGCCCTGGCCTGGGCCATCAGTACTAACCAAATTTATAAGTGAAAAATTAAGTATAGATGAACAGGTGCATGGATATCACTCATTAGACAGGTAGAAGCAAATGATGTTGGCTAGCCACCTTGTTTCCTATGTGTCCTTGGTTCATCACACAAGATATCCTTGGCTTGGCTACTACCGCATCCAGAAATACCAAAAGAGATATGTATGGACAAAAAGAGGTCTTTGGCAAAAAAGATTCGGCGACTTTTATTCAAATATATGTGTGTACACATGGAATTGAAAAAAATAAAAATCAAGACAGAACTATGTTACGAGCATTTGGCATGTTCCAAGTTCACGATGATTGCAAGTCTAGTGGCACATAAGGTGCAAGTCTTGCAGAGACTACAAGTTGAATCACAAGTAGCTCTGGACTCGTGCTTGTCAATGGTCCAGAAGTTAAGATTGCATTGCCAAGTACAATGCCATTTTTTGTTTTGCATTAGGAGGTGCTGTTGCAGAAACCAGATGGACTCGACGTCTTTAGAATGGTGTTTGAGAATAAAGAACTTTAACTTTGTTTGGACTTTTCACTTTCGAAAAAAAAACTATTGTTTGGACTTTTAATTTCTAGTGGAACCTGCCTTCATTATCTTTCTCTACTTGACTTGCAAACCCATGGTATGGGCTGATGAACTGTTTGAGTTCACTCTTTCAAAACCTAAGAGAACATGCCAAAAACTTCATAATAGTACAATGATGCACTCCTTTTGACACACATAACTCCTTGGCATCTCCAGATGCAGTTGTCTCGGGAACCATTTACTAATCATACATCACCTTCATAACATCAAAAATGAAAAAGGATCAGTCAGATCATATGAAACATGGCTTAAGTCATGATTGTCCTTCAATACATATAATAAACAGCAGAGAAGAGGATAGTTAAGTCGCCTTTATTACTCAGAAAAAACTACGGTTAGATCCCAAGTACCATCTCACTGAGAATAGTCAGAACCGAGGTACCATCTCCTGAAGAGGTGATATAACTGTAATAAATTTGATGATATATAACTGTAATAATTGATGATATAGTATTTTTTTGAAGGTAATTTGATGACCTAGTATTTGACTGCCATTAATGAGCAGCTGAGCCAGGACCCAGTAATGAAGGCAACTGAACCCTCAATCTTACACCATGAGGATGCATAATCATGAGGAATCACTGCAAAATCCAAAAATCAAGAAGCCAAAAAAGGAAAATAGAAGAGCATAGAACATACTGTCATCTAGGATCAGGCCTGTCGTGTTGTCAAGAATCAAAACAATAATTTGTCTACATATATATGGGCTAATAGCCAATAACATTCATGTAATTTACAAAACAGAATCTTGGAGCTGTGCTATGACTGGGCAGTAGAAAGAAATATTCATAAATGGGTGGAAATTGAAATGCCTAAAAGGAAGCAGGCAACATCCGAAAAATGGAACATGTGAAATGGCGTCATTGCAGAATGGAAAGATGTATACAGGGTTAAAAAGTGCATCACTGAGTGACATAGAAGGTCAAAATTACGAAACAGGAATGGATGAACAGAGCAATGATGCAAGACTAAAAAGGTGAACTCGATATCCTCCAAAGATGGATCCTCTAGGAGTCCATAGGGATGGTGTTTTGGCAAGATTCACTTTTGCAATTTGAATTCCACAGGTTGTGTGATCAACCACAGCAGAATGTATGAAATTAGCGCTACCCTCATCCCCACATGATCTAGTTTATCACACCAACCCTTCACATTCAAAAGTCCACAGTTGTCCACTCCTCACATTCCGACTGATTTCATCAACAACCAACATCCAGAAAACGATCCACGAAAACTCCAACCATTCAGACCCAGTTAAAAGTCACTGCAGGAACTCCGTGAGACGGACTGCATCCAGTACACATTTCAAAATTCCGCCCACCTGACATGCACCTCACTAAAGACAAACTACATATCATCGTAGGTGGTTCATGAAAATGATGGTTCAGTCCCCAAGTTACGAAATTCCGCATTGGAAACGCCATCGAGATAAGACAACAAAACAACTAACAATAATCCAGAGCAAAATCGAGTGTAGTGAGGAAAGCCGCACCGAAGGTGAACCCGAGGGAGCTGATGAGCGCCTTGTTGCAGATCACAATGGAGACCGACGACACTACCGACAGGCTCAGGGCGCCGACGGTGCCGAGATGGAACCCCTCGCCCACACCCATTCCTTCCCCAGCTCGAGACCACCCGCTCACACCGCGAGCGACCGCAACGTCAGATCGATTCCCCGACGGTAGAAGAAGAACAAGAAGAAGCCAGGAGAACGCCCACCACCCCCAGACGCCCCCCAACAAGGCAACCTGTTTGATGGAAGTAGGAAGAAGCCACCCAAGCAGAGAATGCTGTGTATTTTTTCTTTAAAAAATAAGAAAAAAATTATATTGATGGAATACATAAAAAGATATAATAATAAATATTTATATCATTGCTTGGATGGGCACAAAAATCTAATTCGATTCTCTACGGTGTAGATGATTCCTTGCAAAATGCCTTTCTTAAGTAAAAAACTATTTATTCCCATTCCAATAGCGAGGAAAAAAAGATGCTCTTGATGTAACTCATGTAAGAGATATTGAGATATTTAGTTGTCAATCAAAGGGTTAATTATTTTGGTAGAGCATTTACACGTATAACCATGGAATCGCATGTATTTTATTCAACAGCTTAATATTCTTGATATTATTATAAACCCCTGTATTGAAGAGTATTACTTTAATTATACCCTCACGTCCTGAAACGATCAAAGTTAACACAACACAATGGTATGTTTAACATGTAAAATATAAAGTTTCAGAGGGGTATATAAGATAATATGAAAGGATAAAGATACATATGTCATTATTTTAATTGTGCGAAGTTCAAATAAGGGTAGATTAATCTTTTTTATCTTAATTTACTTAAAACTAAGTTAAACAAACAAGTAACGAAATATATATATATATATATATATATATATATATATATATATATAGAGAGAGAGAGAGAGAGAGAGAGAGAGATGTAAGTACGGACATAGATGTATGCTGAAATATAGTTTAACATGAAGGTTATATGACACTGTTAAGAATATAGGGGTATAGAGTAAAATATATAAAATTCTGAGGTAATTATCCCTTATTTAAAATTAGGGTTGTTAACAAATTCCATGTCTAAATATTTTAGTTATGTGATTCTACAATAACACGGTACTCTTAAAATTTGTGAGTTTTCTACGCATTAATTTTTTGATACCTTTAATTTTGAATTCTTGATCAAACGTTCTTGTCAGAAAATTTAGCAAGAACTATTTTAATGTTTAGAGCACAAAGAAATGCATCTTCTGTATAACTAACATAATTACAGAATTGTGTCAAAACAAGTGTCGGTAATGCTAGCCATACCAACATTGTCGCTATGAGTTCAAGTTAAACGAGACATAAAATTATGTTTTATTCTTGTTCGTTCAGCTGCAAACTACAGAAACTGACTCAAAATATTTGCTTAGACATTTTAATCTTATCCAAATACACAATATAATCGTTTTCTAAAAAAATTAAGAAGACATAACCACAAATTTTCCATTATCATTTAACATTTGTAAAAGACATTTTAAGAGAATGGCTACAAGTTAAGAATCGTACACACGTGAGGAGGATAAAATCAACTCGACCCACATGCGATCCATTAACACTAGACCTACGTCGGCCCAAGACTTGCCTGGTGCAGAGCAGGCCTCCCGACAGTTAGTGGCCCACACCATACGGCCTAATAAAGATGGGTAAAAGATTCGCCAACCCACATGGGACATAGACCCGAGCATCTCAGGCGTCAGATGACTCTCCGACGACCGAGCATTACTCCGGAACGTTACTCCCGCCATCATTGGCCCTACTCCAGTATGGGTGAGCACACGCCTAGAGTGCCTTAAGACTCTCCTGAAAGCCGCACGGCTCGGATAAAAGGGCGCATAATGGAAAACTCCCCACAATCGCGGGGAGACGTTACCCCACGACTCACGGCTTTCCCTGTTAAGGGATGGGCCTCCACTGTCAGGACAACGGGTATAAATAGACCTCCGATCAGATGACAAAGGGACACACACAGACATAGAGAGACTCATGGAGACACGCACACGCACATAGACAAGCCTACAAACAGACAGAGAGCCACACGAGGAGAAACTCTCAGACCTACTGGGGAGGAACAGACATCAGGAGGAATCCGCTTCCGAGCATGTCTCAGGCCCTGCAAGCACTCTTCGAGCACTCGCAGGACAAGACGAGCACCTCTAGGAACCCCGCTCCGGCTCCTAGCTTGATCATTCTACTTTCAAACTCTTCTCTCCACTTCATCTTCTGTCGATCCTTATCCAACACGGTCCTTACTTAAGCATCGGAGGGTTGTCCCATAGGGTACTGCCGACCACCTCGATGAGTCCAATCTTCAGCGGTATGCCGGTGCTCCCAAAATCCCTCGAGGTAAGGTCAAGTGGGCGCTCGTCTCATATTAGCACTTAATTTGACCCCTTCTGAACCGTGGCACCATTTACTGTGGGTGCCTCCCCGTTGGTGGAGGAGGGCTCGCAAGGGCACCTAGGTGAGGAGGCCCGAGGGAGCCCTCCCGAAGCATAAGAGGCAGGGGGCTCATTGGCCTCTGGTGCTGGCAAGTGCAACAAAGGCAAGGGCATAGCGGCCGGGGAACCCGATGAACAGGGGAACTCCAAGTGGAAAGGCCCTGAGCAGGCTCTCATGTTGAACTCTCTAAAGGCCATGGCTGCTGAAGAGAGTCACCGGAAGAAGAGGAAGGCGCTTAAATCGGCGAGCTCACCTACGAAGGCCGCAGTCGCCTTGTCTACGCCTTCGGATCTTCCTCCCATGGTCTGGTGGCCGGAACCCCTTCTTGCTTCGGCTTCTCAAGGTAAGCCGATGTCCTATCCCCTTGGGGGTTCTTCATTGGAGGGGGCGGACCTTAGCGTCGTCGCACCCATCTCATCGAGCACTACGCCTTCAGGCTCTGATCCCTCAGACGACCGGCCTCTCGTACCTTCTCTGCGAGGGGTGCATCCCTCAGGTTGGGAGGGTCAGTCCAACCTTAAGAGGTCCACCTACGAGTGTTGTCGGGTGCTAATGGCCTCATCAAGTCGGTAGAAGCTTCGCCAGCTTCGAGATCAGGCACTAGCCGAGAGGGCCATGGAGGGGATGCTTAAGTTGGCTCAGATGGAGTTCGAGATAGTGGAGCGTCTTTAGTGAATGGAGGAGATCGAGGCGAATCTATCCAAGGAGCGGTATGACTTGGATAAAAAAAGGTACTCGACTTTCTTATGAGGTTGGGGTCCTCCGTAGTGAGGCCAAGTCTCTCTGAGACCGAGCCAAGGAGGATCATGAGAAAATCTGCCTCTTAACTGAGCAGCTTGAGAAGGCCAACTACCGAGCCGACATGAAATCCCAGACCCTGGAGCGAGAGCATCAGATCCATGAGGCCGGATTAAAGATGTGGGAAGCCGAGAAAAAGGTGCTTCAAGGGCGCCCTCAGTTGGCTGAGCAGGATCTGGCAGAGGCCGAGGTCCGAGCGATGGAAAGGTTCCTTGACTCATAAGAGTACAAGGAAACCCCGACGAAGACCTCTTATACCTATTACGGGCCAGGCTTCCGTCGTGAGCTAAGGAAAGGCTTCGCCCAGGGCTTCGACTAAGCAGTTCGTCTGGCCCAGCCACAAGTCAAGAGGGAGTTGATATTAGAGCCGGGGCAACGGTTCAACTTGGAGGAGGAGACGTAACCCCCCCCCCTCCTCTCACGAGTCTCCCGACTTTGTGGCGTCCTCAGCTCCGGATAGGGAGGCCAAGGAAGCAGCCCCTCCCGTTGAAGTGGGCCTACCTGCCTCGATCCCTCTGGGTGGTCCCATGGCTCAGGCAGTTTCCACACCAATGGGGTCAATGCCAGCCCAGGAAGTCCCTTCAGGTATCGAGCATCAACCGCCCAACAGTGAGAACGCACCTCAAGACGCCGAAGGACCCACACCTCCTACTGACCAGGTGTAACGGCCGCCCCCCGAGGCTTCTTCTCCGATCTCCACGGGCTGAGTCCCTTATGTATTTTGCTTTCTTTGTTCCTTTTTGTAAGCCGTTGCCGACATGCTATACTCTTTTACTGAAACATCCTTTCTCCTAGAACTTTGGCTATGTTTTTGCATACGTGTGTTCATTTCTCGTCGCGATATCCTCACACGATTCGTCCAATGATTTTGCGTGTTGTCAGGCGATGGTTTCACCTGCGCAGTCCCTTGTTGACACACAAAATATCATTGGGCGATAACCATGTGCCCGAAGGAGTCAACCAGAAGTCAAAGACAGATCCACTCGGACCGCTGAAGCCTCAGGCCACCCTACAGGAAGTGTCAGGGACTCAACATTCCGTCATCTCGGGCTTTCACACCCACCATAGCTCGCTTAAGGCCTATTGATGGTCAGAGCCTATGAGACCGGCACCGAGATGATCGTGCCAGATATACCTCTTACCCCGTCCGACCAGGACGAGAATGTAACAGGCAGCTCCCGCTTGATGAAGAAGCCTCCCCAAGATGAAGAAATGTCCCAGGCCCCTCGGAATAGGGAACCGAAGGCAATGTCAGCGGAAAACTCGAGTCACCCGACCAGAGCACCCGAGACTCCGAAGTGGTCCGTGAGTGACCGATGGATGACTCCGAAGGAGCAAGAACCCCTGGAGCGGTGGCTCATTCAATGAGAACGCTTCATGCAAGCATAGGGCGGCCCCGGAGAACCAATATTCTGCGTTAATAGCGTCACTAGCAAAAATTCTGAGGTTTCCGTAAGATACACGCGAAACACCGGAATGATCCGAAAGCAGCCTCGAAGGTGTACTAGCCTGGCAAAAACCATCCCAGGGGTTACCATTTCAGTGAAGAAGGTCCACGTACTCTCCGAGAGAGGGTGGCAGCACGAACCGGTGTGCCGAGAGGCAAATCAGTGCAAATCCCGGGAAAATCGGTACGGGTTCTACATGTCTCGGAAATCTGCGGAAGCTCCGAATCAACACTTCAAAACAAATTCTGGGACTACTGCACTAATTTCAAAACTAATCCAGACGACGAGCTCTCACCAGGATAATTTCGGGTAAAATGATGAAATTACGGAAATGCCCTTACAAGTGAGTCGGTGGCGCCTTGATATTGAGTCGGCAGTGCTGAGAGCTTAAGCCGGTGGCGACTCTCGCGCTTGAGCCAGTGGCACTGGCGCTCGAGGCAGTGGCCCCCCTTTGCGACCGAGTCGGCGGCATGTTGCGCGCGTTGAGTCGGTGGCGGCTCACCCATCCCGTCAGGGTTCCGATGCCCTGTTTCGGACATTCGCCTATAAAAAGGGCCCTTGGCCCTCAGAGAAAGAAAAGAGGGAAAAAAGAGGAACGAAGAGAGAAACGAAGCACCAGAGAAGGAAAAGAGGACGGGAGATAGAGAGAATAGAGAGGAGAGAAAGGAGTCTGGAGAGCGGAGAGAGGAGTCGTGAGGAAGAAGGTAGGGTGCAGATATCTAAGTTCTGCCATTTTCCTCCCTCTGTATCTTCCATTCGAAAGTTCTCCCTTTCTATTTTATCTTTTCCCTTTCAACTCCCCGATTATTGTATCTTCCCCCATGTCCTTCTGCGATTATAGAGGTAGATGAATAAAAAGATAGCAGTGGGTTTCATGAAGCGTAAGTCTCATATTTAGATCTATTGTTTACGATGCTCTCGATACCGCCGTGATTCTCCGTCTATTCCGATTTCAAAGCTCCTCAATCTCTTCCCCCCGAGCGTGAGGAGGCCCCCCCTCCTCGAGGGGCTAAACCTCTCATCAATCCCATGATCGCTCAGCAAGGGAGTAAGATTCATGGAGTTCGTTGTTCCTCTCCGTGAAATGGTCTCTGATCACGCCCTAACAGGGCGACATTAAATCCCTCCCCAGGGGTTGTTCTTCTACCGATAGCGTAGTGTCATCCACGATCATGGGTTTTGTTTGGGTGAATGAGGAATAAGAGATTGATGAATGCCCTTTCACTCGTTTCTGTAAGTTGTAAGGACGCTAGTGCACTCTGATAGTCAATATGATAGTTGTCAGTTACTTTCTTCCGGAACTACCATATGCCCCCTCTCAGTGTTCGATGATTTATCCCTGAAGGTCTCGACCCCCCGTTCGTCTGACCTCTGGTGGCAGTGAGCATGAGTTGCCTAGGGCAATTATGACCGCTCGTAGAACGGGGCTTGTCTCGTGGCGAAGCAGAGTAGTATGCTATGTCCCTGAAATTGTTGCTAACCGATGAACGATTTTCTCCAATTGTTTCTAATCATCCCTGACTGGGGAGGGGTACAGCCCTTTCACTCGTTTGCTTAATTTCCTAGAACCAATGCCACTCTGGGTTCCAGGGGGTCTGTCGTCTTGTCACATGTTCCCCTGGAAGCCCTTTGCACCGAGTGAGCAAATGAAATCGCCATTTGTATGGCTACAATCAGAGGCCCGTTGCACCCCTAGATCATCACGAGTCTCTAGTAGGCTGGCCCTCGAGACTCTGTTCGTGATGACCTCAGGGACTGAGGTAGTCCACCTGGGCTCCTCAGTATTTACGGTTTGGCACCGTCTACCATGTGCCATGCCACTTGTCTAATTGAACATCTCCCTATGCAGAGGAGATGCTGCCCTAATTTCCTCAGACGAGACTGTGTTTTCACGATGATTTGCTATTAATTTCTGACAGATCATGGGGCTAGCTTATATGATTGTGCATGGTACTCAGAAGGACCTATACATTAATGGTTGTCTAGTGCTGGAGTATGAACCTCGCACAAACGAACAAAAAAAGGAGAGCAGATGAGTGAATGAGATAAGAACTCATATATATAAAAGATGATAACGGTAGAATTTCTCCTAACACCTGGGCAGTCATGCCTTTGGGTTCTTAAATCTTCACGGATTCTCATGCAAATGCCCTATTTGATGCGAAACCACAAGAAAAATTTTTCTTGCCCAGCTTAAATGGTGGATCTTTGTGACTCGGTGGCGTCGCCACCGAATTAACCCCCACCAACTTCGATTCGGTGGCGACGCCACCGAATCACCCTTTTCTTTGCCCGTCACCGACTCCACATATCACCCTCCTCTTCACTAGCCTCGACGTTGCACCGACCTTCCTCTTCGCTAGCACCGACTTGGCCATCGCCCTCTTCTCCATTAGCATCGACCTCACCCCTACCTTGCACCAACATCCCTCCAGTATGCACTAACCATCACCTTTGTTCGCACTGATGCACCCTCATTCCCCCATGCCATTGCGTCGATGCATCGTCTCCCCTTTTCACCATCGCCTCAATGCAACTGGAGAGGGGGATTTCTGTAGCCCACCCAAAGAGCAGCCCAACTAGACCCAACAGGGTCCAACGAGGCAAGCCCACCTGGGTGACAGCCCACAGGGCCCACTCAGGAAAGAAAAGCCCAATAAACAAACACTCGAGGAACCAACTCTCCCCGGCGGCCCCTAGGCTCGGAGGGCCCGAGTAATGGTCAGGTCATAAGGAAGGTCCGGCCCAAGCCATTTTCCCCGCCAGGGAGAGACAGGCATTAGCCGACCTATCCGACCCCTCTTTCACCGAGCTATGCTCATCGCCCGGACAAGGCTGGCGTTTCAGAAGCTCGGCCAGACCAGATATTACCCGTTCGTGCTGCCGTTAAGAGTCCCCAACGGGCAGGGGAGTCAAGAAACCGCCGGACTTCAAGGCGATAACGTTCCCACGATATGGCCATGAAAGCCCACGTTGAGGACGTAACTCCCGCCGGAGACCCCTCAGCTTGCAGGACTCCTGAAGGCGGCACACTATTTAAACCAGGGCTACCCTCCGATAGAAGAAGAGAGCCATTCAGGTACTCATATACCCAAACTCCTTAGCAATCCGCTTCACCCTCTGGTGGAGAGGAATCTCGCGCGCTAGCTTTTCTCCTCCCCATTATTGCTTCCACCACAGCTCTACTGACTTAGCCATCGGAGGGTTTTACCCCAGGGAAGTCCCCTGGGCCCTCTGATACGTTTCCCTGTCTTGCAGTTCATCTTCAGGTGATCCATAGCCCGCTCAGGATACAAGCGCGAGATTTCGCCTCTTCATCTGGCGCCGTCTGTGGGAAACGCACGAAGAGCCGAGATGGTGAGAAGAAGCTCAGGGAGGAGATCCGCCGTCGAGAAGGGAAAGGCCGTGGTGGCGGCAGGAGATGGCCCCTCTAGGGCCTCACAGAACCCTCCCTCCAACGCCAGCGTCCCCACCAACGAGCCGCCGCCCCCTCCGACGGCGACGGGGGCACCCCCCAACGGTGGCGACGAGGTCTTTCAGGCCCTCAATAAGAAGCTTGACGTCCTCGTGGAGCTCATGAGGGCCCAGGCTAGCGTCTGCTACGTTCGCATGGGATGAGGAGTGCCAGACAGCATTCACCGAGCTTAAAAAGTTCCTGGCTTCGCCACCGGTGCTCTCCAAGCCCGCCCCAGGCGAAGTCTTGCTGCTCTACCTCTCGGCGACGCCATCCACGGTCAGCTCGGTCCTAGTCAGAAATGACTCGGGAATCGAAAGACCAGTCTACTACACCAGCAAGGTGCTCAATGAAGCCGAACGGAGGTACCCCGCAACCGAGAAACTCGTGCTAGCGTTGGTTACCTCCGCAAGGCGCCTCCGCCCCTACTTCCAGGGGCACCCCATCACCGTGCTAACCGGCGAGCCGTTGAAGAAGATTCTGGCCCACCCCGAGGCCTCAGGGCGACTCGTCAAATGGGCCATTATGCTCGGGGCCTACGACATCTCGTACCGGCCGCGATCAGCAATCAAAGGCCAGGCGCTCGCCGACTTCATTGCCGAAAGCACCATCCCCGCCGAGGACAGGCCTCCGACCACGACCGGGCCAACCTGGGAACTGTTCGTCGATGGATCGTCCAATTCGGCAGGTAGCGGTGCGGGAATCCTCCTGAGGTCCCCCGAAGGGATAGAGCTACAGTACGCCTTGAAATTCAACTTTCAGGCATCCACCAACGCTTCTGAGTACGAGGCCCTTATCTCGGGAGCACGCATGGCCCGACGGCTGGGGGTCGAGCGAGTCAGGATCCACACCGACTCTCAACTGGTCGCAGGTCAGGTCAACGGCGAGTATGAAGATCGGGAGGCACCCATGATCAAATACCTTCATTTGGTCCGGAGCCTGGCCCAACAGTTCGAGGAATTTGGGGTAGTCCGGATAGCTCGGGAGCAAAACTCTCGGGCGGACGCCCTCTCTCGATTGGCCTCCTCCCTAGACCCGGAAGGTACACGATCGGTCCTCCTAGAAGAGCTAGAGCGCCCGAGCATTGACACGGAGCTCCTCGCTGTTGACTCGGCCACTCCAAGTGACTGGCGCTCCCCCTACCTGTCCTGGCTACAAGACTCCCAAGAGCCCTCCGACCCTCGAGAAGCTCGCCGAATGAAGTATCAAGCTCGGCGCTTCGTCGTCTTCGACAACACTCTCTACCGAAGATCGTTCTCCGGTCCCCTCCTGAAGTGCCTCGGTCCCGACGAGGCAGGCCGAGCCATCCAAGAGATTCATGAAGGCCTGTGCGGAGCGCACTCAGGGGAAAGGTCACTGGCCAGAATCCTGTTACGACAGGGGTACTGGTGGCCCACCCTGCAGCGCGACTGCTCGGCCTATGTTCAACAGTGGGACCGATGCCAGCGGTTCGACCACTTGGTCCATCAGCCGGCTACGGAACTTGTCACCCTAGCCGAGCCTTACCCTTTCGCTCGGTGGGGAATCGATATCCTTGGGCCATTCCCAACGGCCCAGTCCCAGAAGAAGTTCATCATCGTCACCATCGACTACTTCACCAAGTGGATCGAGGCCGAGGCTACGGCAAGGATCACCGAGACAGTCGTTTGGGGCTTTGTTTGGAAATCGATCATTTGTCGCTTTGGCGTCCCCCGAGTGATAGTGAGCGATAACGGTCGGCAATTCGACTCTCGGTATTTCCGAGATAGGTACGCCGACCTAAATATCCGCAACCACTTCACTTCGGTCGCCCACCCTCAGGCCAACGGGCTGGTTGAAAATGTCAACAAGACTATCTTGAAAGGCATAAAAACCAGACTCGGCAAGGCTAAGGATAGCTGGCTCGAGGAATTGCCTAGCGTACTGTGGTCGCACCGAACAACCCCCAGGACGGCAACCGGTGAAAGCCCTTTTCAGTTGGTATATGGCACCGAAGTCGTCGTTCCATTGGAGATCGCCAATCCGTCTCTCCGAGTGATCAAGTTCTCACTCGAGGCAAACGGGCAAAAATTGCTCGAGAACCTCGACCTAGCAGACGAACTCCAAGAGATCGCGAACGTCCGGGCATCGGAGTACCAGCGCCGCCTCACTCGATACTACAACGCCAAGGTCCGAGACAGACGTTTCCAACCGAGGGACTTCGTCTTCAGGAAGGCCGAAGCCTCTCGACCACTAGAGGCGGCGGGCAAGCTGTCCCCCAACTGGGAAGGCCCCTACCGAGTGGTCAAGATGCTCGGAAAAGGTGCGTACAGGTTAGCGACAATGGAAGGGGAACCTATTCCTCGGACATGGAACGCAGTCGCACTACGCAAATTCTATTTTTGAAATTGTACAGCAAGATGGACGGAATAAATCCCTTTTCTTTTCATTCCAAACCATTGGTACATTAGATAGGCAAATGCCAGTACATCACATAGCAAAAAGCAAAAATCCGTCTAACACCGCCTCAAGGGGTCATCGCTCGACTGACTCGGTCTTGATCTCCTCGCGTCCAGCCACTGACTCTGCCTCGTGCGGAAACTGGCTCGGACAAGAGGTGGTCAAGCCAGTTGCCTCGGGTGGCCCGTGACAAAGGTGACAGAGGGATTGCAGGAGGGAGGCCACCTTTAAACGTTGAGGAAGGCTACCTCCCAAGTTGGCAACAACCAGGAAAAAGGAGCGCCGTGAAAGCCTCCCCTCTTCCAATCTGCCAACTCCTTGGAAGGAAGGAGAGAGCAAGCAGCCCCCGAAGAGTGAAAGAAACGAAGAACAGAAGAGGGAGAAAGAGGCTACAGACGGAGGAAGGCTTCGGTGAGGAGGGAGCTTGATACGCCTCCTCCCCTCACACGGAGGGAAGTAACGGCGGGCTCCCATGATGCCCCCATCCGTCCTCCGCCTCGGCGTCCACCCGGAAGCCTCGCCGGAGCTAAGAAGAGGCCAACGGCGTGCTTCCACACGCCGAAGTCCTCCCCAGATCCGCGCGGCGACCGTCGGACCCATCTCGTGCACGCGCGGCGACCGTGGGATCCGTTCAACATTACAGGGCAGCGGGAGCTCGCCGCTCCCCGTCGTCGGCGGCGTCACCCTCCGAAGGATCCTCCATGCTCCGAATACAAGGGCACAACGCAGAGTAAAGAGGAAGGAGCGAGGAAAGACTGTTAGAGAAAATCCCAAGCAGTGAAGAGGAAAGGGCGCCTTTCGGTCCTTCTTATAGGCCAAAGGAGGCTACATGCCTTAAATGACCCCCCCCTCCTCGGAAACACGCCAAAGGATTTCTCCCCTGAACAGTCACCTCCAACTCCTCGTCCCCCGCCCTAGCGGGATTCACGAAGCGGCCTGACATTCAAAGCATGAGGGAACGGAAAGACGCCCCGTCAGAAGCCTACCAAAACTACATGCGAAAACCACGCAGGACATATCGGCACCGCCCAACCACTCAAGATCCGCCAACCAAATCACGGCAAGGATGGTACTCAAACGGAGCAAGTCATTTATTATCACACCAAAAGGAAACCCTCTAAAAAGAGGGAAGAGAGACAAAAAGGGAAGGAGGCAAAGTACATCAGGCCTCGGGCCCACTTTGACATTCGGGAACGGCGGGAGGAGACGCGTCACCCCCGACGCCTTCGGTGACGGCCGGCTCGAACACTGACCTCGCCTGTGGGAGAATTGTCTCGGTCGTGAGCCCTCCCGAAACGCCCGGAGCCGGTGACCCCGATGGAGGCGACCCCTCCGAATCTCCCCCGACCGACGAGGAAGAGCTGGAAACCGACTCATCCGAGTCATAACACTGGCCGAAGGGGAACTCGATCACGGAGTTTTGCTCATCGGCGTAGTCCACCTCCCGGCGATAGCCCTGCTTGAACCCCTTTCGAGCACCCCGGCGTAGTGCTACCTTGTAATAGGGTAGGGCGGCTTCCACCAGGTCGGCCGAGTAAGCATCCGAGCTCCTGTAACGCTCGATTGCCTCCGCCTCGACCTGCCCCGCCCTTCTGACGAGCTCGACCCGAGCCCGCTCCGCCTCGGCGGCGCGCTCCTCTGCCCGGGCCCGGTCCGCCTCAGCCTCAGCTCGGAGACGCTCCGCCACCTCCGCCCGATCTAGCAGCTCTGCGCGTTCGAGCTCCCAGCGATTGTCTAGCTCGAGGCGACGCAGACGCTCCTCCTCCAGGGATCGGCTTGTCCTCTCGAGAGACTCTCGGGTCTTGGCGAGCTGTTCGGTCAGCACCCCGGCTTCCAGTCGGCTCGCCCGCGCCACCTCCCGGAACGCGGAGAACTCCTGCCGGAGCCCCTCATGATCCCCCTTGAGTCGAGCCAGTTTCCTCTCGTAGCCCCCAAGGGTCCAGGCAAGGTTCGACCGCTCCGCCTCCGTCTGGGCGTGCACCTCCGCCATCAAAGCCGCCGACCGAGCTATGACCAGGCCGCCCTCCATCAAGACATCAAGGATCCCGGGGGGGTATTGCGCCTTTCTCCCCCCTTCGTCCTTGCAGCAATCGACCGGCAGACCCGATACAGGTCGCCCGTAATACCGAGCCTTTCCAAGGGCTCCGACAGAGGGGACCGCTCCGCCCGGGGCACCCCGCCAGAAGACTCCGCCCGAGCAACGGAACCAACCGCCTCGCGCGCCACGGTCGGTTGGGGTTGCGACGCCTCCCCGGGCGAACCCCCAACCTTGACCGGCGCCGCGGGACCGATCGCACCGGGAGCTCCAAGCACCTGGGGCTGCAACGCCCTAGCGGGCGAACCCCCAGCCCTGCCTGTCTCGGCCCGCACCTCGCCGATCGAGACATCCCCACCTTCGGCCAATCCCCCGGCCTCGGCGCCAGCTACTTCGACATCGGCCCCCTCTGCCTCCGTGGGGGGGAGAGCCGACCCATCACCGCCCTCTGGTGGGCCCCCGGTCTCCTCGGCCCCCTCTCGCCTGGCAGGTGGGGGAGCTGGCCCCGAGGGGTCGGCCCCATCTTGCCCCTGAGAGGGGAGCGCCGCCGAGCCGGAGTCGCCCCCGGCGGTAGGAGGAAGACCGGCCTTCTTGGCCCGTTTCTTGGCCTTCACGGCCTCCCGCAACTTTCCCGCCATGGGATCCTTGCGCTTTGTACCAGTTGGCCGTGAAGACCCCACGGGAGCCACCCCCTTGCCCTTATCTCGGGCTTGGGCGCGACCCGCAAAAGCATCTGGTTCATCGGCCGCCGAGTCATCTCCCAGATCAATGACCTCAGCAGCTTCCTCCAGAGGTTCCCGCCTAACGTCTGCCACAAAGGGAGAAGACCCGGTCAGGAGAAAGAAAGTAACTACCATCCCAGGAGAAGAGCCTCGAGAGCGGTACCTGTCGACGGCAACCGCGTAAGCAAGCACCGTTCGATGTTCTCCGGCGTCACCAGCTCCTCGGTCGACTGGCGGTTACCCAGCAGACGAGCGGCCTGCCGCTCCACGTGGGAAGGGAACTCCTCCGGGCGAGGGGGAAGATTCGGATGAAAATTGGGCGAGATCGGACATCTCCAAAACTCGTCCGTCGCCTCCGCCTTCACCCAGAAGAATTGGGTCTTCCACCCCTTGTGAGAGGAGTCCTTCGCAGCGAGGGAGATGCAACTCCCGTTCCTCCTCGCCTGGATGAAGTAAAAGCCATTCCCCGCCGACGGGTGCGCTTTCAACTCGAAAAAATAATGAAAGAGGTCCAAGGAAGAAAAAATGTCATGCTGACGACAGAGAATCCGAAAGGCGGAAAGAAGGAGATATGATTTGGCCACCAACTGAATAGGCGCCAACCGGAAAAACTCGAGAAGCTGGAGTACAAGAGGCTCGAAGGGAAGGCGGAACCCACTCTTCCAAGCCAGAAGGAAAGTACAAATGTGCCCCGTACGGCTGTCCAGACTCGTCTCATACGGGGCGGCGGCAGCAAAGCTGTACCTGAGAGGCAAGCGAAAGCGATGCTCCAGCTTCCTCACCTCGGCCTCCCCCAACTCACTATAGTTGGAGACGGGCTCCCGCCTCACCTGCCCTATTTCCAGAGGCAGACCAGCCATCGAGCTGGAAGATGATCCCTCACGCGAGCTCGAAGACTCCGGAGGGGAAGGAAGTTGCCGGACCGCCTCCGCGGTTATCCTCACCAACTCCTCAAACGCCGCCGCAAGACTCTGCGCCTACACTGTGCCCTCACGGCGCATCAAGGAGCCCCAGAAGCAAAGAAACTAAGGAAAGCCCAAAACCCTGAGAAGCCTAGAACAACGAACAGCGCCCAACGCCTATAAAACCTTAGAGGAAGGCGACGCGTCGTTCCGTGCTCCGAGAAAAGGGGGGCCCCTTCAGTTCAAATCCGTCAGGATCATCATTACGGGCCCAGGCGACCACTACACGTGGCTCCATCACGCCAACAGAATTCCACCCACCTGAGCCACGCCGGTCCAAAACCTCAAAAACTACTCGACCGAGCCTCCATGGCTCGGGAGTAGGAGGGGGACAAGTGGAGAGGGGGATTTCTGTAGCCCACCCAAAGAGCAGCCCAACTAGACCCAACAGGGTCCAACGAGGCAAGCCCACCTGGGTGACAGCCCACAGGGCCCACTCAGGGAAGAAAAGCCCAATAAACAAACACTCGAGGAACCAACTCTCCCCGGCGGCCCCTAGGCTCGGAGGGCCCGAGTGATGGTCAGGTCATAAGGAAGGTCCGACCCAAGCCATTTTCCCCGCCCGAGAGAGACAGGCATTAGCCGACCTATCCGACCCCTCTTTCACCGAGCTATGCTCATCGCCCGGACAAGGCTGGCATTTCAGAAGCTCGGCCAGACCAGATATTACCCGTTCGTGCTGCCGTTAAGAGTCCCCAATGGGCAGGGGAGTCAAGAAACCGCCAGACTTCAAGGTGATAACGTTCCCACGATAAGGTCATGAAAGCCCATGTTGAGGACGTAACTCCCGCCGGAGACCCCTCAACTTGCAGGACTCCTGAAGGCGGCACACTATTTAAACCAGGGCTACCCTCCGACAGAAGAAGAGAGCCATTCAGGTACTCATATACCCAAACTCCTGAGCAATCCGCTTCACCCTCTGGTGGAGAGGAATCTCGCGCGCTAGCTTTTCTCCTCCCCATTATTGCTTCCACCACAGCTCTACTGACTTAGCCATCGGAGGGTTTTACCCCAGGGAAGCCCCCTGGGCCCTCTGATACATTTCCCTGTCTTGCAGTTCATCTTCAGGTGATCCACAGCCCGCTCAGGATACAAGCGTGAGATTTCGCCTCTTCAGCCACCATTGCACCGACCTTCCTTTTCATTTGTACCGACGCACCCTTGACCCCATCCACCCTGCACCGACTTCTGTTGCCACTGCACCGACCCTTGCAGCGCCTGCCGTCGACTCGGTCCATCTACGGGCTTCTCTTGCTAAATACTACTGGATAAATAACCGAATGCATTATATGTATACATACATATGTATATATGTGTAAATATATATATATATATATATATATGTCCATATGAACATGCTGATATCATGTGCCTTCCATGCTCCTAGTAAATAACTCTTCCTAATCACCCATGTCAGGGTCATAATGCCCGCTTGTGTGTTTGGTCAAACTTCGGTATATAAAATGGTGTCTAACAGAAGGCCGGGTCCCACCCGGCTGGAAGTGTCGCTATGCGTGATGGTGGTCTTCGGACCTAAGTTCCCCTCCTCGTACCGAAGTGCGAGCATAATAAATTTTAATTCCTCTTGCATGAATAAAAGAAAACATAGGGGCCTGCGTAGCTTCGTGTTTATGTCACTTCCGATACGTCGTTATCATTCGGCCCCGAGTGGCGCTTATCTTGGCAATTAATCAAGGGTTTTCCTCCTTCTCAGAGGATGTAATTAACGCTATAGCCTTTACGGTATAGCGGACTTCCGGTCCCGACCCGAACCTCACAATCGACTGACCCAGTCAGATCGAGCACACGATAATTTTTGTCACTCCAATGACTGACACGCCTACCCATATTTAAAATAAAATCGATGTCACCAAAGTGGCACGCCCGGTGGGACCGAGTCTCCCTTCATCTCTTTGCCAAGATAGGAAGCCACTTGTGGCTTCCCCCAAGAATACTGATTGTCTGCATGTTTCTATGATTGCAGGAGAGCAAGAATGGAGACCGGACTAGCTGCACTCGTGTTCGGTTCGGATGTCCTCAACAACCACGTCAACCACGGGTACCTGGCGGTGCCCACCATGTTTGGGTCCTTCCCGCCTATTGTCGGGTTCCCCAACTTTTTGGGGCTGGCCTTTACTGAATTATTGGGAGTTGAGTCTCCCGAGCCGACGAAGGTCAAGAAGGCTGAAGAAATCAAAGTCTCCGAGTCCCCGCGCTGCGAAAGCCCATCGAAGAAGCCGACAAGGGAGGTTAGCAGCATGGTGCATCACGCCACCAACATGGTTCGCCCTATTTGCAACAGAAAGCCCAGAGGCCGTCAGCAGAGGAGCATCCAGAGGAAGCTACTACTGTTGTCACCGGGCGCCTCTCAGCGTCTGGGAAGTCTATTCTTATTGGAGGTGTCTGCCTCTTCCTCGACGGACGTGATGCCCAGGCCATCCCTGATCGGGTGGTCCCTGCGGTGCCTATTCACAACTCCTTTCAGGCCTTGTCTGGAAGAAGGGTATAGAAGGAAGAAGAAGGTCACCAAGGCCGAAGAGAGCTTGCCACACGGCCAAGGAAGTTTAAACAAGTGCGGGTCCCCAAGAAGACATGCCCATCCGTCCCTACGAGCCCAGATCAAGGGAGACCGGGAGGAGGAGAAATGAGAAGGGTACGACCCCAGAAGAGGAAGAGTATGCGGTTGCGGGGCTTCCGTGCCGTGAAGTTTTCCATGCCTGCGCCAGGTAGGCTGATATCCCAATTGTGAGGGGAAGGTTCCGTCAGCCATCGGAGAGAGCCTGATTGGCATATCTGCCTCAGGTGCGAGGCCACATGCTATCTCCCATTCCCCACGGGGGGCGGGATCAAGAAGAAATGATCGATATGGTCAGAGGGTATTTCAGGGGCTTAGGCAACCTCTCACTAGGCCAACAACGCCTGCTCCAAGCAGCTCTGGCTGAAGAAGAGGAGTACCCACCAATGGAGATTGGGGAAGAAGAAGATAGACAAGCCTCATCCGTGGATGATAACGGACATGAAGACCAGTTCCAGCAATACTATGACGCTACAGAAACCCCACCACGGCAAGGGGGAAGGACGAGGAGAAGGTTAGTCTTTGAAAGACTGGCCTACCCAAGCCGGGTGAAGAGAAGTGTCTCCAGATATAGGAGGAATTTGAATATTGTTACTTGCAATATGGCCGGAGTGGCCAAAAGATGTGACGGTTTGCCAAATGAACCGCAGGAGTTGGCTCGTCTAGCCAATCGGCTCGGGGCAGATACCAGGCTGGTCACAGCTGCTAGAGAAAGACTACGGATGATGGAAGAATATTGAGAGGTTTCCGAAGTAACCGCCACCCTGGCTGTTAATATGGTGACCACCGAGGAGGACGAAGTCTTGCTGAATGCCTTGCCTGAGGGAGCTACGGGAGAAGCGATAGAAGGCACTTCGAGCATGGTGACTATGGACCCGTCTGTATTGATGTTGCTGCAGAAATATCAGCAGGAGATGGAACTCCTCAAGAAACAATTGCAAGACAAAAATGAACAAACATCCACTTCCAAGCAGCCGGAAGTACTACCAGAATCTTCACAGGGAGGGGTTCATCCCCGTGACTTCCCGCCTTTATACACTCTGCCTCAACCAGCTGAGCATAGCCAAGCTGCTCCGTTCCAAAGGGCTCCTTAGCCGTTGATACTGCCAATATTGCCTCAGCTGCATCAGGCACCTTTGCTGCACCCGCTCCCGCAGGCAACTGTACTCAACACGCCATACAGGCAGCCGGCCCACTTCTATCCGGAGCCAGCAGATCCTGCAACAGTAAACCGACTTATGGTCAAAAAGATGATAGAAATGAAATTGGCTGAGCGGGGCGAAGGTGAATACATGGCTTTTGATGCCTACCGAGTGCCTTACCCATCACACCATGCTGCCAAGCGGCTTCCCCCGGGAGTCAGCAAGCCGCCGAAGTTTGAAAAGTTCAACGGGCAGGGGTCCCCCAAGGAGCACATAGCCTATTACATGACCGTCATTGGGGATATGGCCTCTGACAAGTCATATCTACTGAAATTTTTCGGGTCCTCTCTAACGGGGCTCGCATTTGAGTGGTATTCAAGCTTGCCGGCCGGGTCGATCAGCGACTGGCCATATATGGAGAAGAGATTCTGAGAAAGATTCCATGTGACCGAAAGAGAAGTTACTATACCCGAACTCTATACTACCCATCAAAGGCCGGATGAGACGGCTCTTGATTATATACAGAGGTGGAGGAACCTCGGAATGAAGTGCAAGCGGCCCCCGCACCAAGAGGATGCTGTACAGATATGTAAGCAAAACCTCTGTAGAGAGGTGCTAGAAAGGATGATTGGAATGGAGATTAGGTCGTTCGACCGTCTTAATAATATAGTAGCCGAGATTGAAGCCTTCCTGGCGAAACATTCAACTGCCACATCCGGCACTTCTATACCAAAAGCAAAGGCAGTCGAGCGACGCTCGGCACCTAAAGAAGCCAACACCGTCAACTTTAAGGCCTTTGAAAAGCAAAGGGATATAGCTAAAGAAGTTGTTGCGCCTCCATCGGATAAGGCAGATGATAAGAAAGAGGGCCCTTCACTCAGGGACAAGATGAAGAAGGCTTACTCTTTTCCCAAGGAAAAGACTAAGGTGTGGTTTGATTGGGTTACCCAGTATGACATAATTGCTCTGCCTGAGCCAAAAAGGGAAGAAGATCTGAAGAAACAAGAGAGTCCCAGGTTCTGTCCTTACCACCGAATGCTGGGGCATCCAATTAAAAATTGCTATGTCTTTAAAGACATTATAGAAGGTCTGATAAGGAAGAGAGAGATAGATATGGGGGAGTACAAGGTTGATCCCCCGCAGCCACATGAAGTTCAGCTGAAGCGGACGGCTATTAATATGATATCACTATACCAGGCGTTACCTGAAGAAATGGCAGAAGTCAGTACGCAGCATACATAGGAGGCGTGTTTTCTCACACCTCTAAAAGACCAACAGGGATGGTAGCAGGTTGCTGCGAGAAACAAGAAGAAGCCTTTACCCTAGTCAGCCAAAGGGGTACAAATTCGAGGCGTTACGCCCCAGCTAACCCCGCCATCCCCAGCTTTGGTCTAGGTTGAGCAGCCTATAAGGGTCAAAATTCCTGTCCGCAACTGGAAGAAACTGAGCCCCTTGCCCGAGCCTAAGAGGGTCGGCCTAGAGCTTCAGTGGCTACATGCCTATATAAATGGGCTAGAAGAGTACGAACATCCCGCATTACAACCACTACTGGTGAAGGATCATGTCCCATGGGAAGAACTGGAGCAACTCTCCTTGCAGCAACAAGAAGAGTCCAAAGAAGTCCCTCAAGAGGACCAAAGCATGTTCTGTGGGCAGGCGCCTACTGAGAAGAAACAGAAGAAGAAAAGAAGGGGTCAAAAGGCTAAGAAAGAAGTAGTGTTATCCTCCAACACACTGTCCGCCCTCTTCACCTTGCCCGGGGATGAGGATAGAGACGAAGACATATGTTATACTCCCGATGTTGAGGCTAATCAGGCTGAGACCTCTCAGTCAGCACATGTGACCTGCTCAGGCCGAAGATGGGGGCGCCCACCACCCGCCACCTGCCAATCATAATATCATCTTCAGGGGTGAGCAGCCATACAAGATACCTGCACCAGAAGTTAAGGGAGTCCAAATCCCTCCTCCATCAGGACTATACAACCAGGCTGGGGGCAGCAGCAGCACTCCCTCCTTTCTAGAATTTCTCAACAAGTCCCAGGGCAAGCAGCCCTGCCGTGAAGCCAGCCCCGCAGTCGGGAACCTACCCCCACGACCTCAGCAGCTGTCGAGCCAGACAAAGGGAGATAAAGCCAAAGCAGAGATAGATGCCAACAAACCGTCGGGTGAAGCTACTGAACCACAAGAGGACCCCGAACCGGAGGCTGACGAAGCAGGCCCATCAGGGGCCACCGTGCAAGCCTCCTCCAGACCGAAATGGGCGGAAGAGATGAAGCTGTCAAATGTCCGAGCAGGCAGCAGAATCATGAAACTTCTGAAAAAGCTTCCTACTCGATTCACTATCTGGGAGATCCTATCCCTAAGTGAAGAGACCCGACAGGCGATTATCATTGCTTTGCAGACGCCTGCCCAGTACGAGAGCAGTTTGGCCGAGGCATTGCCTTCGACAAATATCACATTCTCCGAGGAAGACATGCTATGGCCGACTACTGAGCACAACAGACCCCTATACATGAGGGGGCAATTGAATGGCCAGCCGCTGAGCCGGATTCTAGTAGACCTAGGGGTAGCTGTCAATATACTCCCCTACAAGATATTTCAAAAATATTGCTTTAATGTTTGTTGACACCCGTTTTATACCGATAAGTTGAGCCGTTTCTCTTACTTCCATTGATTGATGCCCTAAGTTGTCCATTATCCGTTGGGCCATTTTTGTGGCACATCATGGGCCCATTTTTATGTGTAACCTCCCTCCTTGGTAAAGGTCGTATCCATTTAAGGCTTATCGGACCTTGGCTTTGATTAATCGAACTGTTTTATAAACCTGAGGTACCCAAGATCATGAACGGTCCCACATCAGTCGTTCAAGACTGGGGCGGTTGATACCAGACCATTCATACATTTTGGCTAATTTTTGAGGATTTTCTGAATATTCACCGACAGGATTTTGTGCGGTGTGATAAGGACCGTTCAAGATAATGGACGGGCCTATTACAACCGCCTATATCTCAGAGTCCTACGCGCGCCCGTTTTCTCAGATAATTATCCAATTATCTTGAATTATCACCGACAGGATAAAATGATCGCGTTTGTGCCGCTCTACGATAAAACGGTCTTTATCCAACCGTTCATATAGTCAGGGTCCTACGGCGGACGTTTCGGCCAGTTCGAGGGATAATTAGGATTATTTGCTGATTATTTGAATTTCCACCGACGGGTATGGACGGTTAGAATGTAACCGCCCACTTGGTTGAGCGGTCTATCGTAAGACCGTTCATCCCGCCGGTTGCTCAATTTTAACAGATTTTAATCCTTTTGTTCTTGGTTTTATCCCCAACTTCTTTTATCAATATCTCCGTGGATAATCAACCATTTTAAGTGCCGTTTCGACTGGATGAGAGATGATTGTATTACCTACGATTTATCTTCAATAATTTCGTCTCGAAAATGGCTCTAAACCCTAATTTCGAGATTGGCTTTCTAGGCTCTATAAATAGACCCTATTGGCCGGACGTCGAAAGGGGGGGGGAGATTTTGATCGACGGCGAAGCCCTGCCGCATTCTTGAGCGACCCAGCACCAAGGAGGGAGGCTCTCTACGTCCGCATGAGCCTCCGGTCAAGGGAGTAGCCCAGTCTTCGCAATTTTTCGTTTCATAGTTTTGCCGTGTTCTTTCATTGCATGCTTTGTTTCTCACCCGCGTACCCCCCTCCTTCTCATAACATGCACACAATCATCCCATTTTTTGTCACCCTAGGGGTTTAAAACCCCCCAGGTATTCCCCTTTTCATTTGTTCATGCTTAATTCTTCTCGTTTGAATATGTACCGCATCATTAAGGTCTAATTTGGGTGTCTTTTTTTGTCTCTACGTTGTTTCGCAGGTCAGCATCTAATCAGCACGAGGCCCATCCCCTCTGGCCGGCCGGAGATGGTGGAGGTCGAACCCTTCACAACTTGCTGAGTGAAGGTATTGAGCGGTCATCCTCCAGCCGTTCAACTTTCCGCGCGGTGCATAAACAGCCGTCCTTCACTAGAGTGCGGTCCCTCAAGCGCCGTCCATCTCACTGCAGCAGTTCCTCCCGCGTCCCTCGCAGCGTCCCAGGGCGGTCTATCGTAAGACCGCTCACCACATAGCGGTCCTAACCGAGCCGTTCATCCCCAGTGCTGCACCAAGGCGAGTGTCTCCCCATTTTCCAAGGTACGGCGTGCCTGTCGCGTACGGCATCTTGGTGGCGATCACGGTACTTTGCTTCATTCTCTGTTTTCTCTTCTGTCTCTCATTTGTTCATGCACTTGGCGTGCTTTTGACCCCTTTAGTGAAAGGAGAGAGAGAGAGGAGTAGAAATATATATCTACACCCCTTTTGTGGCGATCACGGTGGGACCCTAGTGCCCATCGTGCTTTTGAGTTGCTGACCCCCCCTTTTCGTGGTGTTAGTCCTCTTGTTGGAGTGATTGCAGGTTCGGTGCGTTTTCTGCCTTCTGGAGTGTGAACGGTTCTCCCAGAGCCGTTCACCATTTGTGCGGTTATACGTCCACCGCCCATTTCTGCTAACAGTGCCCATTGTCCTGCAAGCGTCCTGTCATAGACGGCCTACAGTCGGCCGTCCACATCTTGAAATGGCTCATACTTAACCGTTCATATTGCTGGCAAGGTACGCTTCTGGGTGTTTTGGTTGTAGCGGAACGGTCGCGGGAGATCCGTCCCAGTGTTTACGCGGCCGTCCACAGACCGCTCTTCCTGGTGCGTTTCTTATCTCTACCGTCATTCATCTCCAGCATCCTGTGGTTTTCTTTTACAGTTATTCTGCTCACTGGATTATGCGGTTCTGTACAGACCGTTTGTCCATTTGAGCGGTCTCATATAAACCGTCCTTGTGGTGCTGCAGTGCATGCATGATTCATGTTTGATTGTCATGTTCCATGATATTCATGATATTTTGTGCTGCTTATTGATCTCCCCCTCGTTATATATTGTTGGGCATACTTGTTCTCATCTTTGCATGTTTATTTTGATCATTAGTTGCTAGTTTATTAGGCCAGATTTGCATGCACTCCGGTGCACATAGGACTCATGCATTTCATTTACATCTAGCTGCATTCCTACCGAGGTAGGGTTTCCTCTCGCCTCCATACTCCTTGGAGCCGACTAGGGGACCTTGCTGAGGACCTCCGTAAGCCCCCGTGAGCCGTGGATTCCCACATGAACGCCGGGCAGGTTGTACCATACCACCCCCCAGTCTAGGGTCTGCATTCGTGCGAGGGAGAGTCCTTTAGAATCTGCCAGTTCTCCATTCTCACCCTATTTGGGTACCTTGTGGTTGAGTGAACTCACATTTTAATTAATCCATTAAGGTCCTAAGAGAACTTATAAAAATCTTCGCGCATCATTTGGAATTTGTTTGGTTAATTGGATGATTCTTTTCTCATCTCTCTTCTCCATTGCATGTTGCATAGTGTCGTCATTCGCATCTTTTGTTCGGATTAGGCTCATTAGGTCTAGTTCATCTTTGTGTGTCTCCATTTAGCTACATGTATCTTAGGTTCATTCCCGTCCTTGTATTCATTTGAAATTCACTGTATAAAGTCTCCACTCTCCCCCATGGAGCATTTTCCCCTGTACCTTATTCCTTTACTTCTCCCTCTTCTTATCCCCGCGTGGATTCCTCTTCCCATGCGGGCCCATCTCCTTACTCCTCCATTGGACCCTATTCTGTTAACGGGCCTTCTTATCCCGCCCGTGCTGCTGCTAGCCCAATTAATGCTCATTCCTACATACACGATTCTTCCAGGCCCATGCATTCCTCCATTCCCAGAACGGGTTTTCCTTCTTCTCAGGCTGGATCCCCTTGTTCGGCCCATCATCATCCTCCTGCTCTCAATCCATCATCCCTTGCTCAAGCTGGCCCATATCCTTCTCGGACTCTTCCTACCGAGGAGATGATCGCTCAGGCCCAACGCCAGCTTGATGAATTGCAACGCCGAATTAATCCTCAAACCTCTTTGGATATTCCATTTGCATTTCAAGGTCTTCAGCTTCCACCACGTTCACAGATTCCTGCATATCGCAGCTATGGTGGAGTTGGTGACCCCTACACCCATTTGAAGGAGTTCTTATATGAGTCGGCCCAGTTCCAGCATGATCCACGCCTGATGGCCTATTTGTTTGGCCTATCTTTAGAGGGCTCGGCCAAGGATTGGTTCTTCACATTACCGCAGGAGCCGATGATGAATTTTCAAGCCGTCCAAGCAATGTTTATTCAGCAGTACCGAGACCAGGTGGGGCCCAGATATTCTATGGTTGATCTGGGCCGAGAGAAGATGACGCCCGACGAGGAATTCTCCACGTTTGCCGACCGCTGGCGTCACCTAGCCGTGCAAGTTCCGGGGCATATTCCGGAGGGCGAGCAGATCAAGATGGTTATTTCTAACGCAACGCCTGAGCTCAGATGTATCTTAGCCCTGAACGATATCACATCCTGGCAACAGCTTTATAATCGAGCCCGCTTCGTTAGCCAACAACTCCTAGTTTCCTTTGACCATGAGTCTTCTCCACCGTCACCTTCTACATACACTTTCCCTCCGCCCTCCACCGTAAGTCAGCCCTCCACCTTATATCCCTCCACGAGTCGACCGTCCACTCCCACACACCCCTATACCTCCATGTGCTCCACCGCATACCAACCATCCACGAGTCGGCCCTCCGCTATTTTATCTCCTCACACCCCTCCACCTCCGATCAAGGAAACACCACACCGCGAGTGGGTAGATGCCATCCATTACAATCCCACTCCCCCCACGCCGCCACATCATTCCAGACCTCCGCCTTCGCCTGCGCAATCCCCTTTACCTACGCAACCTCCGCTACCATCCCCACTACCTTCTCACACCCCTCGGCATCCACCTTGCCCTAAGCGGACTTCTCACTCCCCGTTGCCGGAGTCTTTTACAGACATCTTCAGGGCTTTGATGGCCACCCATGCATTACGGCTCCCTCCGGTTATGCCTTGCCGACCTGCGGTCGGGAATTTGCTCCATTTCTGTGAATTCCATCTTCAGCAGGGGCATTTGATTGAGAACTGTCCCGAGTTCCAGGAGTTTATTTACAGCTTGGAAGACAAGAGGATGATTGATTGGGCTGTCATACGCCAAGTTATTTTGGATCTCAGCAGCAAGCAGCAGCAGCAGCAGGCCGTGCCGCCTAGGCAACCGTCCCCACTTCAAGACCAGGGGCACCCTGGTGTTTCTTTAGTTAATAAGATACATGCTCCGTTACCTACTTCTTCCTCCATCCCATCTCCTCCACAACCTTTACCTACCCCAGCCTCCGCTCGGGCAACCTCTCTTTCACCCTCCATTTCCACCACCACACCTATCCCCAACGCCTCTCGACGAGTTGTGAAGATACGTCGAAGAGCGCCACCACCTGCCTCTTCCCCCACTATGCCACTACCTTCCTCTCCTCCTTCTTCCCCACCCTTATCTTCACCTCCATCCCCTTCACCTTCACCGTCTTCATCAACCTCATCACCTTTGCCACCGCCGCCACCACTTCCTTCACTCCCCCTTTCGCCATCATCCTCTGAGCCTGAGCAGGCCGAGCCCAAACCTACACCTCCACTTTTGCCTTTACCTCCACCCATGCCCGTCATCATCATTATTCCCCCATCACTTGCACCATCGCCACCCGCGCCCTTCAAACCTCCTCCTTTTAACCTTCCTCTACCACTTCCCACTTCGCAGAGCAGGTACACGCTACCTTTGGTGCCCCTTGGGTCTGGTCCCCAGGGAGATAATGAGCCGAGCCAGGTTTCGATTGTGCATTTCAAGATTCAAGTTGTCATTTACCGCATGCCAATCTGGGTCCTGGTCCCTGGCCATTTTCGGGATAATGAGCCTGCATTTTCAGAAATTGTTGCAAAGAAGAGTTCACTCGCACTAGTGCCAGTTTCTTCACGAGCGAGGCTGATGGCAATCTCATCGCTCACCGGGGGATTCACTATCGATGATGTTATTTCTCCTCGCTCGATTGATGTTCAGTTCACTGGCCGAGAGGGGTTCTCTACTCGGATTATGCTAACCCATACGGCCGCCTGGAGCCTGATGGATTCCTTATTCAAGGGGCAATTGGCTGCATCTTCTGCACTTTCCAAGGACATTCTGCACTTGCTGTGCAACCTCCCTCAATTTATTAGCATGCCGGCCACGTCAACGCCGCGTATTGATCTCTCTCAGCTTTGTCCTGCTCTTCTAGTACGGGAGTTATGCCTCGAGCCTGATTGCCGAGTGGAGTTGCCGAACCTCTATGTTCTAGTGCCAAGAGACAAAACTCCGTGGCTTCATGATATTCATTCAGTTGAGAAGCTGTTTGCCCAAGAATGTCTGCATCTTGTTAGCACTGGGGGTCTAGGGGCAGCCGCCCCAATGAAGCTGCATATTCATAACCGGGCTAGGCCGTCTGCCAGGTGGGCCCGTTATTTAAGAAAGTATTGCAAGACAAGAAGTCCAGAGGCCCGAGTCCACGCCAGGCAGAGTTGTTTCAAGAAGATTTCTGCCAAGAAGAGGTGGCGACGTAAGTTCAAAGGCCGTCAGTTGTGCATTTGGGGGTCCCCTTCTTCCTCCCTTTCTTCTATCCATTCATCTTTTCTCCTGCTCAGTTCTTATCCCTGGGTGGTATACCTTTCACCGCCTAACCATATTTCTACTATCATCCCTTATTCGCGCCAGTTTAGGCCTCGGCCAATACCCTTCTCCCCCCCTAGTCCAGGGGCATCTGATGGCTTTCCTCTCCGAATGTGTCCGGATGCCACTTCTCATCTTTTTTCCCTGACTCTTTGGGGATTCCTTGTGCTTATCCCCCGACGTTGTCGGGTGTTTTTTCCGCTACTTCCCCAACCTTGTCGGGTGTCCATACATTCTCTTCCCCGCCTCTGTCGGGTGATCGCTATTCCTCTTCTCCGACCGCGTCGGATGATCATTATCCTTCTTTCTTATTTTCACAGTTATCTTTTCGACGTCTTTCTGTTCTTTCTGTCTCACCCTTTCAAGGTTATTACCCTTTTTCTTGCTGTTTTCGAGGCTTTAGCCCACCTTGATCTTAGTTAATCCCTGTTTATTATGTATCGGGTTCCTTGTTATCAGGGCCTCAATGCCTTAACGAAGGAGTTCTAGCCCTCGTCTCTCTTCCTTTTATCCCTTCTTCGTCCAGTATGATGTCTGCCACTCCTCTGTGTCGAGGAATCCAATCCTTTGCTCTCCTTTCATCCTTTATCCTGGCAAGCAAGGGATACAAAGCTACTCGCGCTCCTTAAAACTTGATGATCGAGATCGCTTAAGGATGCCGATTTTTCACGCCATGGATTTGCAAAGGTATCTTTATTTTGTGCAAAGAAACATGCTTTCATTTCCATTATTTCTATTATTTTTGCACATGGTTATAATGTTAATTCCTTAACCTGATTGAGTGGCTTTAGGAGTCTTTGTGTCAAATAAAAAAGGTTATCTTCTGCAGCATCCTTAGGCCAGTGATAGCTCCGCGCTGGGAGTCTAGTTTCCTTCCCTGATCGTTGAGGGTGACCTTTGAGTATGGGTTTTTCACACACAACACGGCGAGCCATAGCCGACCCCTCTAGTGCAACACCGTTGCTGCTTTGGCCATACTTTGGGTATGCACGAAGGCCTTTTCTCTTCTCTGCTCGGCCAAGTGCAGGGGCAAGAGATTGATGGATAAGATGACCAACCTAGGCGCTCCCTAATACGAGAGAGGTCTCAAATAGGGGCAGTCTTGACCCTCAAAAGTGAGCTTTCATACTATATCTGGCTAATAAGGGCTACCAAAATGAGAAAATGAATCAATGTAAAATTATGAATCAAAGGCATGGCAAGAGTGGCAGTACAGTTCCCCGCGGGACGTCATGAGCCCGGTCGCATGCGTGCCTAATAAATATGGGTCTAAAAATCAAAGACACAAAGTCCCGGCGCAACAGGTTATCTCTTTGAGGGGTAGTGCCCTGGAAGGAATTCGAGCCTTGATATCTCCCATCCTGCACGAAGCTTGTCTCCAATTTATCTTCTGCTTCTCCCTCTTAGGCTGGGTTGTATCCCGGGTATGGCCTTAGTAGGGGCACCGTTCTTTAGAAGCAGTTGGTTGTGGTAAGCCACCCTCACATGCACACCCTGCTTAAGGGAAGCCTTTAGTGAAAGGGATAGGAACGTCGATCCCTGGCTAGTAGTTTGAGCCCGTCTTTAGGTGCTGCGGATTGCTATGTCAAAATCTAAAAAAAATCAAATATTACCAAAAGTCTAAAAAAAAAATCAAATATTTAAAAAAAAATCTAAACATAAATATTGTCAAAAATCCAAAAAAATCAAATACTTCAAAATTTCAAAAAAAAAAATCAAATATTTCAAAAACCTAAAAAATCAAATATTTCAAAAAATCAAAAAAAAGAAATACTGTTGAAAATCTAAAAAAATCAAAAACATTACAAAAATTTTAAAAATGTGTCTTTTTCATACATTTGCATTTGTTTTAAGGACGGATACGTAATCTGTTTGCTAAGTGTGCAGGTTGTAAGTACTCAGACGTTCCTTGCTATATCTTTGTGCTCTGCCTCCTGTCCACATCTTTGATCTGTTCTTTCCTTCTTCGATCCACTCTCTCGATATGTTCTGAAGCTCATGTCCTTCTCAGTTTTTGTTTGTAATGATCATATCTTTATGAGAGGGCTTTGCCTCACGATTATGAACCTGGCGGTTCTGCTTCATTCTGATCTTGGGTTTTGATTGAAGGGCGTATCTGTTTATGTCTTTTATCCCGCCGTATCCTTGTCTCATGTCTATGTCCCTCCGTGATTTTCCACGCTCGTTGTTTTGTTCCTCCCCCACATGGTGTTAGTTGTCTTGCACATGTTGTTAGTCACCCCTTTATGTCCCATGCGCTGTCCCGACCGTGGTCATCTATCATGTCCTTATCCCAACCATGTGTTGTCCCACCAATGGTTATCCTGTCACACCATGTTCATGCATACGGATTGTCTATTTATGTTTTGCCTTTGTGCTTGCTCATCTTACTCGTCATGACATGTCATGTTGTTTGTCATTTTGTTAATTGCTATACTTATCTTGTTCGTCTTATACATGAAAATTCATAAAAATCTGAAAAATGAAAATCCAAAAACTTGCCGTTTCGCCTACACAGGTAAGTCAGGTATGGCCTTCTATCCCTAAATCCCTTATTGCATTAATTATATGGTAGTATGTTATATTATTTCGGGAGCCGGCAGGTTTCTTAGGTGTCCTAGGATCTGATGTTCCCCTTCAACAAAAACGATGATGATCCAGGCTCATGTACCTAACCTTCGGATAGGCCGTTAAGTCGGGATGTCACGAGGAGGACAGTTCTACCCGCACGCTGTGGTTGCGGACGGTATCTTGACTCTGATGTTCCCAGCTTAGCAATACTACTCTCGAATATCTTATATTTTAATCTTTCTTGGCATTTGTTTTGATGATTTCCTTTTGTTTTAGCCCAGCATGCATCATACGCATCCTTTTGAGCTTTCATGCCCCATGGTTTGTTTAAGAAATGTCCCGTCAGTGATGGTCAGCTGTGCGTTTGAATGCTTGAGTAAGAGGAACTAATTCCACTCCGAGTTGGAAGGTTTTCTCTGGTCGATTCGCTTGGTTCGGTTGATTGAAAGGTCCTTGTCTGGAGCTTTAGCCTGTTTTCTTTTGTGGCCCCCTCATTGGACCGCGGGATTGTGTCCCTCATGAGGTTGGTCTTGTCGATTTGTTTCATTTAGTTTAGTTACCTCCAGACTGGCGTCACTTTTGGTTTAATCGTTCCTTACGTTTGATTCAGAGTTTTCTGAAAGATTCCCATCGCTTGTTGGTAGAAACGGGTGTCGTTTTACCTTAACGTCCGCTTTTCCGGTCCACTCCGCTACATTTCCGCTTCGTCTCCATGTTCCATGTCACCTCCGCTTCACCTCCGCTCGCTCCCCTGCAAAGAGGACGTTAAGGAGGGGCACCTGTTGACACCCGTTTTATACCGATAAGTTGAGCCGTTTATCTTACTTCCATTGATTGATGCCCTAAGTTGTCCATTATCCGTTGGGCCATTTTTGTGGCACATCCTGGGCCCATTTTTATGTGTAACCTCCCTCCTTGGTAAAGGTCGTATCCATTTAAGGCTTATCGGACCTTGGCTTTGATTAATCGAACTGTTTTATAAACCTGAGGTACCCAAGATCATGAACGGTCCCACATCAGCCGTTCAAGACTGGGGCGGTTGATACCAGACCGTTCATACATTTTGGCTAATTTCTGAGGATTTTCTGAATATTCACCGACAGGATTTTGTGCGGTGTGATAAGGACCGTTCAAGATAATGGACGGGCCTATTACAACCGCCTATATCTCAGAGTCCTACGCGCGCCCGTTTTCTCAGATAATTATCCAATTATCTTGAATTATCACCGACAGGATAAAACGGTCGCGTTTGTGCCGCTATACGATAAAACGGTCTTTATCCAACCGTTCATATAGTCAGGGTCCCACGGCGGACGTTTCGGCCAGTTCGAGGGATAATTGGGATTATTTGCTGATTATTTGAATTTCCACCGACGGGTATGGACGGTTAGAATGTAACCGCCCACTTGGTTGAGCGGTCTATCGTAAGACCGTTCATCCCGTCGGTTGCTCAATTTTAACAAATTTTAATCCTTTTGTTCTTGGTTTTATCCCCAACTTCTTTTATCAATATCTCCGTGGATAATCAACCATTTTAAGTGCCGTTTCGACTGGATGAGAGATGATTGTATTATCTACGATTTATCTTCAATAATTTCGTCTCGAAAATGGCTCTAAACCCTAATTTCAAGATTGGCTTTCTAGGCTCTATAAATAGACCCTATTGGCCGGACGTCGAAAGGGGGGGGGGAGATTTTGATCGACGGTGAAGCCCTGCCGCATTCTTGAGCGACCCAGCACCAAGGAGGGAGGCTCTCTACGTCCGCATGAGCCTCCGGTCAAGGGAGTAGCCCAGTCTTCGCAGTTTTTCGTTTCATAGTTTTGCCGTGTTCTTTCATTGCATGCTTTGTTTCTCACCCGCGTACCCCCCTCCTTCTCATAACATGCACACAATCATCCCATTTTTTGTCACCCTAGGGGTTTAAAACCCCCCAGGTATTCCCCTTTTCATTTGTTCATGCTTAATTCTTCTCATTTGAATATGTACCGCATCATTAAGGTCTAATTTGGGTGTCTTTTTTTGTGTCTCTACGTTGTTTCGCAGGTCAGCATCTAATCAGCACGAGGCCCATCCCCTCTGGCCGGCCGGAGAGGGTGGAGGTCGAACCCTTCTCAACTTTCTGAGTGAAGGTATTGAGCGGTCATCCTCCAGCCGTTCAACTTTTCGCGCGGTGCATAAACAACCGTCCTTCACTGGAGTGCGGTCCCTCAAGCGCCGTCCATCTCACTGCAGCAGTTCCTCCCGCGTCCCTCGCAGCGTCCCAGGGCGGTCTATCGTAAGACCGCTCACCACATAGCGGTCCTAACCGAGCCGTTCATCCCCAGTGCTGCACCAAGGCGAGTGTCTCCCCATTTTCCAAGGTACGGCGTGCCTGTCGCGTACGGCATCTTGGTGGCGATCACGGTACTTTGCTTCATTCTCTGTTTTCTCTTCTGTCTCTCATTTGTTCATGCACTTGGCGTGCTTTTGACCCCTTTAGTGAAAGGAGAGAGAGAGAGGAGTAGAAATATATATCTACAATGTTCACCTGGACAAGGTCGGGGATATGCGTATCACGGGCTTCAATCAGAAGTCTGAAGTCCCGCTCGGCGTGGCGGAATTCACTCTTGCCATGGCGGACTTCACTACGAAGGTCCAGTTCCATGTAATAAATTCAAATACCACGTACAAGGCGTTGCTTGGCCGTCCTTGGCTGCATGAAAATATGGTGGTACCTTCAACTCTCCATCAATGTATCAAATATAACCATGAAGGAAAGGAGGAAAGGATATTTGCCGACCTCCATCCATTTGAAGTATTTGAATGTCACATGCTGGATGCGCCATTCTACATAGAATATCCGCAGAAAATGCCTAAGGCAGAGGTCTCAGTGAAGGCAGTAAAGAAAGCTTCCGGGGATGATTGGTTCCCGCCACCGTCGCCTGGCTATGTGAACCCCCGAGGGGTATCCCATATCACCACCACAGGAGATGTGGGCAGGGCAGCGCCTCCTGCTATTTTCCCATAGGTGAATGAACCTAAAATGGAAGATCGGCATGATCATATCAAGGTACCGGAGGGTCTCTTCAGGCCGATAGTCAGTCTTGACCACCCCACAGTCAGGCCTCCCAGAACCTTAGAAGTGGCCCATGATGAAGGCCCCACCAGCTTGTTCTATGTTGCAGAAGAACACGCGGTGCGAGAAGATGCTGATTGTTGCCTCCCGAAAGATTTGGAAAGCATTGTAGTGCATGTTCAGAGGTTGCCTTTCACATCGGACAAGATGGCTAGAATGTTCATAAAACAGCATATCCATGCTGGCCAATCTCAAAAGATGACTGAGGCCTTCCAAAAGCTCTGGTATCCTGCCAGCATTGACAAGGAGCTCAGACACGTATCTCAACATCCAGGGCTGGGATTCTCGCTAGAAGAATATTATTATAGCGGACGATATGAGGTGGACACCATCTCTATCCTCTCGTCAACAGAAGAAGCGCCTCTAGGGGCAACTTATGATGAAAGCCCGGTAGAAGAGGAACAAGCTCAGATGTTCCAACAAGAGGACCAAAATCTGGAAGTTACCACCCTCTGCAAATGTTGGGAGCAACTCAGAGGTGAAGAGAGAACTCTCCAAGCTAGATTCGATACAGCTAATAACAGCGAAGCTGAAGATGCTGAAGAAGAGGCGTACAATTCCTCCTGCAGTCCCTTCACTACCACTACAGCAGCTCATTCTCAGCCGGCCGATGCAGGGGCCGCTGCAACATGTCAAACAATTTTTGCTGATGAGGATGTGATCAAGCAGGAACAACACGCCTCTCGTCAAGATGTGGCAGTGCAAGCTGAAGCGGAAACCGAGCGGTCCCCACTTCCGGTGGAGTTGGAGAGCCGTCTTCCTAATCCAGCGATGAAGGAGCCAACTCCTATCAAAGCAACTGATGAATCCCACGGAGAGAGAACTGGAAAGAACCCGACATCGGGACAATCTATGCTCCGGCTATCCTCTGAACTACAAACCCTTGAAGTTCTTTGCAGTTCACATGCCTATATTCATGTATCATGGGTCGACCCCTCCTTTGATGGGTCGACTCCCTCAGAACACATGTCTAGGAACTAAAGTCCATACATTACAGCGTCGTGCATAACTATTCATAAGTCCATACATTGGACTGTAGCTCGCATCATATGAAGTCTGTACATCGCACTGTGCATCATTCTTCAAAGTCCATACACTGCACTGTAGACGCATTAAGGTGAAGTCTGTCCATCCTCCCTTGATCTTCCAAGTCTATACATCGGGGTGAAGTCCGTACATCCTTCGTTGAACTTCGAAGTCTGTACATTCATCAGTGTTCTTCCAAGTCTATACATCCAACTGTTCAACTTCGAAGTCTGTTCATTGGATGTTTCACCTACGTTTCCCTTCAAGTCTATACATCGGTAGTTTTACCGTCGTTTCACTTGAAGTCTATACTCGCGACTGCCTTGTCTTGATCAAGTCTGTACAGAGCTTCTGTGCTCAAGTCTGTACAGCCTTTCACTTGGAAAGTCTATACATCATGAAGTCTTCACATTGGCCTTTGAATGATGTCTGTACATCGTGCATCTCTTCGTTGAAGTCTGTACATCCTTCGCTGAGCCTTCCAAGTCAGTACAGTCACTAAGTCTGTACATCCTCTAGGCGCTCACGAAGTCTATACATTGGTTTTCTTTTCAAGTCTGTACAGACTTTGGTTTGTGCAAGTCTATACAACCGACTGTTTAGTTTGTGACCAAGTCTGTACAGCCAAGGCGACTGTTAAGTCTGTACATTGGTTCAAGCTTCCAAGTCTGCACATTGGGCCTTCAAGACTTTGAAGTCTATACATTGGACTGTGCTTCGCAAAGTCCATACATTGGACTGTGCTCGTAAAGTCTATACATCCATCAGTTCTTTGTTGGCCCAAGTCCATACATTGGTAAAGTCTTCACATCGCCTGATTTCTTCAAAGTCTATACATCCTTCAAGGGGCCAAGTCTTTACATCCTCCCGTTCACATTTTCAAGTCTATACAATTGGCCTTCACTTCAAGGCTGTACATTGCTTTGTCATTCAATGTGCATAGTCTATACATTGAATAGGCTCGTCCATGCATCATGGGTCGACCCCCTTCTTTGATGGGTTGACCCCCCAGATCTCCAAGTCTATACAACGTTGTTGAGTGGAAGTCTGTACAGCCGTTGGGTTGCCAAAGTCCATACATTGTGAACCTCAAAGCCTGTATAGACCTTGCCTTGTTCAAGTCTGTACATCGTTCATTTATCTTGGCAAGTCTACACATTGGTAGTCTGCACATCATTCATGAAGATTGAACATTGAGCAAGTGTACACATTGGACGAGTCTGCATCGTGCATCAGTCATGAAGTCTATACATCGTCTATCTTCATTAGAGTCTCATGAAGTCTGTACATCATGGCTTTTGTGCTCCAAGTCTATACATCATGGCAAGTCCGAAGTCTACACATTGGAAGTGTATTCATTCATGCATCATGGGTCGACCCCCTGATTAGATGGGTCGACCCCCTTTAGACTTCTAAGTCTATACACTGTGTTCATGCATTGTTCTCATCAAAGTCTACACATTACTGTTCTTCACAGCAAGTCTATACACTGCTCTCTCCTGCGTGTATATTCCAAGTCTATACACTCCCTGTGTTTTCATGTCTATACATCGCATCTCATTTCACAAGTCTATACAGAGTTCGATACTTAAACTGATAATATGGTATTCTGTCTGACAGGGATGCTTTACCTGGACTGATGACCTGGCTCGTGATCCAAGAAGGACGAGGTACCATGATGATGACACGTGGAAGAAGCCTTTCCAGGATGCTGCCATGTGGATGGAATTACCTCGGTTCTGGTGAATTCTCTGGGCGGGAAATGTGGAAGCAACGCGCCCTCATCCACCTGCTGCTAGTATATAATGAAGCCTTCATCTTCAGATGGAGGCTGATCGACTGAAGAGAAGCAAAGTATATACAGCAGAGAGCCATCGATCCACTGTGAGAAGAAAGAAAACAAAGAAGAAGAGAAAGTGAGAAGAGATGAGTCGAGAGAGTGAGATTGAGAGAGCTTGTTCGAGAGGATTGTACTCAGCCTCTTGGTTCAGATACCAGAGCTGAGCATTTGCTCATTAGAGCTACATTCCCCTTTGGGGTTTTCATTTTTCGTTTTGCTTCTGCACTTTTATTTCCGAACTATTACTTCTTCAAGCTGTGAGTCAGCTGTTTTGCAGAGGTGCTTCCTCTGGACGGGTAAGCTGTAAACCCCAGTAGTTGCAGTGGAGGATTCCACTGGACATGCGAAGCTGTAATCCTCAGCAGGTGAGACTTGTCTCGGACAGCAAGCTGTGTTGCTCAGCGGTTTTTAGGCCAAGCTGTAGTGCCCAGCAGACGCAAGCTGTACTGCGCAGCAGTAAGCCATACTCTGTTGAGTGTGGGGTGGACGTAGGTCTTTGATCAAACCACCTAAAATTCTTGGGTGCATTGTGTTTGTGTGATTGTCTTTGAACTGTGTGCGATGGGTTTCCTTACTTAGCATCATAGCTTATATCGCTCATGTTCATATCTAGTATTCGAGATTGTGATATGCTGTGTGGCTGCATGGGTCGACCCTTTGCTTAGTGCATCTTCTTTTGGTTTACCTGCTATTTGCCTATATTCAGCATTAGAGCTTATACTAGCTTTTAATTAGGTATTAGATCTATTCACCCCCCTCTAGATCCACAGTTAGTGGAGATAGACTGCGTCCATCTAACACAACAATTGGTATCAGAGCCATACTCTTCTACAGGGACTCATCGCCCGAAGAGGATAGGCAGAGATGGATGCTCGAGGGATGATAGCTGAAGGTCACTCAACCATAAAGCCCCCATTCTTTGATGGATCTAACTACGCATACTGGAAGAATCATATGCAAGTGTTTCTGAGGGCTAAAGATTACGAGATCTGGAAGGTTGTTAGCAAGGGACCTTATGAGCTATCCCCGAATGAAGATGTCTGGACGAAGGAGGAGATCAGAAGGTCCACGCTGAATTGGAGTGCCATAAACGCCATCCAGTGCTCTCTGCACCCTATAGAATTCTCCCGCGTGTCAGTGTACACTTTAGCCAAGGAGATGTGGGATGCATTGGAAGTTATCCATGAGGGGACTTCTCAAGTCAGGGAGACGAAGGCTAATTTTCTAGTGTCTGAGTATGAAGCCTTCAAGATGAAGCCAAACGAGACCATCAAAGAAATGTATGCTCGACTGACAATCATCACCAATGGTCTAAGAGGTCTCGGGAAACCTCTGACAGAATATGATTTAGTAAGGAAGATACTTCGGTCCTTGACTCATGCCTGGCATACGAAAGCTACTGTTGTCACGCCCCGACGCGGAATATCGAGGGCGCGACGAGTCGTAAACAAGCGTGTCGATCAGAGCATGTACAATTTTATTTCTAAAGTCAGAAATGAACGGGAAAATGATACTTTTATTCAATCAAAATGAAGTATTACAACACTAATTCATAAGCCATAAAGGCAAATTACAACTTCCAATCCCAAAGTACATCATTCTTGTAAAATCACTAGTTGATCTACATAAACCTAGGTAAAAAGGAAAACACTCTTTCACTCTTGTCCATTCCCTTGTTCAATTTCATTTCCTGCAACAAATAATCAAAACGTAGGGTGAGCTAAAAGCTCAGTAGGATTTTATATCTCTATGAACCAGGCAATCTTTAAGTGTTAGCAATTTAAACAATTTTCTAACTTGTATCGGGAAGTGTATAAACATGAATGGAATTCCAAGTAATTGAGATGATATGATATCAAGATGAATTTCCAAGTATGGGACTTTGAACAAGTAAAAAATTTCATGAAATTGGCCATTTTCACACAAGTCAAGTAATTCATGTAATTTTCAAGTAAACAAGTAACAAGTAAACAAGTACGAATAGTGGAATACTGTATCAAGTAAATCTATGCACTTCGGTGCAATACCACACCGTTGGTCAATCAACTCCCATGGGCACAAGTACTTTCGGGCGCTCCCCCCAGGACCAGACCGGGCCCCATTAATGCCAGGCATTGAGTCATATGGATCCGAAGATCCCAAGTACGTTTAGACATCCACTTTAATGTATATGGCCAAGAATTTTCAAGAATATGCTGTTTGTAATAAGCACAGATTTGACACAATTTCAGAAGTTGCAAGAAAAGTGGATAACAATTTAAGGCATAATGTTTAACGACATTAAGTTGTGGAGTTCAAAAATGAACGGTAAGTAGGAAGAAAATCAAGTAATTAGAGTTTAATAGAATTAATTTGATTCCATGGTTTAATCTTATGTGCATTTGATTTACAAGTGTTTAGACATGTTTACAAGAAGTTTTTGTTTATTAAAAATGCATTAGTTAGCCAAAACGGTGATTTATTATAATAATCAGAATTTTATTATGAAAATAACTTTTTATGTTGAAAATAATTCTAACTTGCTGAAAATAATATTAACATGCTGAGAATGATTTTCATATGTTACCTTACTAGTAAGATGATAAAAGTAAGTTTTTCATGCTGGATTTAATTTTTACATGCTGAAAATTAATTATTAACATGCTAAAATTAATACTTAACATGCTAAAATAATCAACTTACTGATAAGATGATAAGATAAGCTTACCATGCTGATTACAGAAATTTTCTGATAACAACATAATTTTTATCATGCTAAAAATCATTTTTCTCCATTTATTTGCTAATTATTTGATAGGAAAATAGAATTATCATGCTGAAAAATAGTTTTAATACACTGAAAATAATTCTAACATGTCAAAAATAATTTTAACATGCTGGAATAATTTTACTATATTAGAAGAATTTTTATCATGCTGGAAGTAATTTTCACGCATCAATTTACTAATTATTTAAAAGGAAATTAAGTTTTATATGCACAAAATAGCTTTAAATAGATTTTAACATGCTGAAAATAATTTATATATCTCAGTATGTATAAAATAATTTTATCATATTGGAAGTCACTTTTAACATGCTGGAAATAGTTTTAACATGTTGGAAACAATTTTTAGTATGTATAAACTAATGTGGTGAAAATTAGATTTTTACATGTAAAAATAATTTCATTCTACAAAAATAAATTTTTAACATGCCGTAAGAATTAAAACATGCTAATCTTACATTTTCTTACTTTTGGTGATTAATTACGTACAATTAACGTGGACTTCCAACAGATATAGTTCCTATTGTAAAGTGACTTAAGTTTAGTCCCACATTGGAAGTTACAAAAACTTGCATAACTTTATATGTTGGAGAGCTCACCCTTGGGTCAGCACCCAAGGGGCATAGGATGTGGGCTTGAATTGTGAGTTGATACAAAACTAGTTATGTATATATATTTATTTATTTATTTGTGCCGTGCCAAGGTGCGGTGCGGTGCGGTCAAGGCCAATTATATATATATATATCGTTCTGGAAACATATATATATATATATATTGTTTTTTAAAAAAATGTTTGACCCAATTTTTGTGAACGCGCTAGCCTAAGCTAGCGCGACTTTGAAGATCGCGCTACCCTTGGGTAGCGCGTTCTGAAAATATACATTTTTTTTAAATGTTTGACCCCAGAGGGCGGGAAAAACACTGTGTGAACGCGCTATGTCGGGCCAGCGCGTTCAGAACGCGCTACTGATGTATGGCGCGTTCTGGACCTGATGAAAAAAACGGGAATACCCCTTCAATAAATTGACCATAACTTGCTCATTTCAGAACGGAATTTAATAAATGAGCTATCAATGGAAAGAGGACAGAAAAATGAAAAAGATGGCATGATTTAATTGAAGTTTAGCCTGAGAGACACCTACCTTTAGTCAGATCTAAAGAAATATCCCCAAATATAAGAAAACCCTTTGATCTTCCAAATCCTCCTTCAAATCTCCACGAATCTTTGCAACAGCATATACTTAACCTCCAGGGATGATTTGAGGGTCGAATGGGCTTCTATTTATAGCCAAAACTTGGCCAAATTTGTCAAGATTCCTTGCCTAACAATGCCAAACTTTCCAACTCCGAATTAGAAGAAAATTCTAATTTCTCCTCTTAACCTAGCCTCCATTTGGTGTGAACCAATGTAAAAACGGCTGGTCCAAGGTGGGCTGTTAGGTAAGGGTCGATTTTTGAGTCAAACTTCTAGAAATTGGGTTATTATAATCCCTTAAATATCATATTAAACACATGTTACGAATTTAAGGCTATTTATCCTTTATTGAATCCTTTAACCATTAATTCAGCCCATTATGGATTATCCAATAGGCCAATTGTAAACCTAATCCATTACATGGACTTTTATTGGGCTTACTATGATTTATCTAAGGTTTGAAGCATTTAATCTCTATTTATTTCTAGTTAATTCAAGTAAATTCAATAAACTAGCTTATTTCATATAGTAAAAATGTAATTTGATTATTTCATGAAAATTTTAATTACACAATCAAATTGAAAATTTTATTTCTCATTTTTAAATTTTGGGTTTCTACATCCTCCCCCACTTAAAAGAATTTGGTCCTCCAAATTCACATTATACAACTAAAATTCAAAAATTCGAGTAGAAAGGTCGAATTTCTAACCTGAGATTAAATACGGGTATTTATTCTTGATGGATTCTTCCAATTCCCAGGTTGCTTCCTCGAATCCACGCTTGCTCCATTGGACTTTCACCATCGGTATGGCCCGATTTCTCAGTTGGTGTAATTTCCGATCCAGTATCTTAATCGGTCTTTCTTTATATGATAAGTCCTTTTGGAGTTTCAATTCTTCAAATTGAATCACATGTGAGGGATCATAGACGTATTTCCTTAGCATGTATATATGGAATACGTCGTGTACACCAGCCAATTGAGGAGGTAAGGCCAGCTTATATGCTACCTCGCCGATTCTCTCCAGAATCTCAAAAGGGCCGATAAATCTCGGACTTAGCTTTCCTTTGATGTCGAATCTTCTAATTCCACGGGTGGGTGAGATCTTTAAGAAGACATGCTCCCCCACTTGGAATTCAAGATCTCTCCTCCGATTGTCGGCATAACTCTTTTGCCTTGATTGGGCCACCTTTAGCCTTTCTTGTATTAACTGGACTTTGTCAGTTGTGTCTTGGACAATGTCGGGACCAATCAATCCCTTGTCACCAACCTCGCTCCAGCATAGAGGCGATCTGCAACTTCGGCCATATAATGCTTCAAATGGTGCCATTTGAATACTCGACTGATAGCTATTGTTATAAGCGAACTCAGTCAGCGGTAAATGTTCATGCCAACTACCACCGAAGTCAATCATGCAGGCTCTCAACATATCTTCAATAATTTGATTCGTCCTCTCGGTTTGTCCATCCGTCTGAGGGTGAAAAGCCGTACTAAACCTTAGTCTAGTACCCATAGACGATTGTAAACCCTTCCAGAAATGAGAGGTGAATCTCGGATCTCGGTCTGAAATAATAGAGCTTGGAATACCGTGCAGCCTGACGATCTCCTTGATATATAAGGCGGCTAGAACATCTACGGTCCATCTAGTCTTGATAGGTAAAAAGTGAGCGGACTTGGTTAACCGATCCACAATTACCCATATAGCATCAAAACCACTTCGAGTTTTCGGTAATCCAACTATGAAGTCCATACCGATACTATCCCATTTCCATTCCGGTATTTCGAGAGGCTTGAGCTTGCCAGTCGGTTTGAGGTGTTCGGCCTTGACTTGTTGACAAACCAAACATCGGCTTACGAACTCGGCTACCTCTCTCTTCATGTTTGGCCACCAGAATGTTCTCTTGAGGTCTTGGTACATTTTTGTAGCACCGGGGTGAATAGTGTACCTTGACCGATGTGCTTCTTCTAGGATTTTACCCTTGATAGTAGAACAATCGGGTATACAAGTTCTTCCTTTGAATAATAGCCTTCCATCATTAGCCAGAAGGAAATCCGGTCGTTGATCTAATTTATCTTTAATTTCCACGATCAACGGATCATCAACTTGCCGTTCCTTGATTTCCGAGAGTAACTCGGGTTGGAGTCGAATATTTGCAATAAAGACTCCGCCTTCCTTCTCCTCCATATTGAGGTTTAAGTTGGCCATTTCTTCAAGTAGATGCCATTCTTTAACCATCATGCTTGATAATAAAGCCATTAGTTTTCGGCTAAGTGCATCAGCTACGGCATTGTCTTTTCCGGGATGATATTGTATAGAGAAGTCGAAATCCTTTAAATATTCCAACCACCGTCTTTGTCTCATATTGAGCTCCTTTTGAGAGAATAAATATTTGAGACTCTTGTGATCAGAATACACCGTAAAGGCTTCGCCATAGAGGTAATGTCGCCAGATCTTCAAAGCAAAGACCACAGCTGCCAGTTCTAGGTCATGTACGGGATAATTTTCCTCGTGCTTCTTCAATTGCCGGGAGGAATAAGCTATGACCTTGCCATGTTGCATTAATACGCAACCTAGGCCAATTCCAGATGCATCAGCATACACTTCGAATCCTCCTCCTTCCGTAGGTAATGTGAGAATAGGAGCAGTCGTGAGACAATCCTTTAAAATTTGAAAGCTTTTCTCGCATTCCTCGGACCATATAAAAGGATTCTCCTTCCTTGTCAATCTTGTTAAAGATACTGCGATCTTTGAGAAATCCTTAATAAATCTTCGATAATATCCAGCCAATCCCAAGAAACTTCGGATTTCCGTCACACTAGTAGGTCTTTCCCAGTTCTTTACGGCCTCGACCTTTGAAGGATCGACGGTGATACCATTCCGGAAAATTATGTGACCGAGAAAAGAAACTTCCTCCAACCAGAAATCACACTTGCTTAATTTGGCATAAAGCTTGTGATCTCTTAATAATTGAAGGGCCTTCTTGAGATGTTCCTCATGTTCTTCCTTTGACTTGGAGTAGATCAAAATGTCGTCAATGAAGACAACCACAAATTGATCGAGGTACGGCCTGAATACGCTGTTCATCATTTGCATAAATGCGGCAGGCGCATTAGTTAAGCCAAAAGGCATAACGGTGAACTCGTAATGTCCATACCTACTCCGGAATGCAGTCTTGTGAATATCACTTTCCTTGATCTTCAATTGATGATAACCAGATCAAAGGTCGATCTTTGAAAAGTATTGAGCTCCAGAAATCTGGTCGAATAATTCATCAATCCTCGGCAATGGATATTTATTCTTGATGGTGAGTTGATTCAGTTGCCGATAATCAACACATAACCTCATCGAACCATCCTTCTTCTTGACAAATAAGACCGGGGCTCCCCAAGGTGAAGTACTTGGTCGGATAAACCCCTTCTCCAGTAATTCCAATAATTGATCCTTTAACTCCTTCATTTCCACGGCAGACATCCGATATGGAGCTTTAGAAACTGGTGCCGCTCCCGGAATTAAATCAATAGAGAAAACCACTTCTCTCTCGGGTGGAATACCAGGCAACTCGTCCGAAATACATCAGAATAATCCCGAACGATAGGAATGTCCTTTAGAACGGGTTCCGTGTGCTCGGTCATAGTGATAGAAACTAAGAAACCGACACAACCCTTCCTTAAGAATTTCTCGGCCTTGAGGGCCGAAATTAGAGGTATGTGCTTGGAATGCCTGATACCCGAAAATAGAAGGTCGGGGTAACCCATGAAAGTTACCGTACCCAACTTGCAATTGACACTAGCACCATGTGTAGATAGCCAGTCGGCACCCAAAATAACATCATATCCTTCCATCTCCATGCATACCAAATCAGCGGGTAAGTTATAACCACTAATTAGAATTTCACTATCAGGATAGAAGTGTTTAATCTCCGTTCCCATTCCAATAGGGGTAGTGATAGTGAGTGTAGAATCTAACGGAACATGCTTCATAGGTAAAAGACCAGCAAATCTTTGAGATATAAATGAATGCGTAGCTCCGGTGTCAAATAAGACAGAGGCAGGCTTGGAGTATATGAAAAGGGTACCTTCCACGATGCCTCCTTCCTCGGTAGGTTCCTTACCCATAAGGGCTTGAAGTCTTCCTGGCTTCTTAGCAATAATAGGAAGCTTTGCCGGTGATAGAGCTTGCTCGTTGAGAAGAGGGCAATTCGGGATCCTATGCTTCCGACTCCCGCATCGAAGACATGCACCGAGCTTTCTCCAACATTCCTCAGCTTTATGTCCCGGCTTCTCGCAGTATTTGCATAATTCCTTTGATGTTGCCGATATAGGGACAATTTGCTTGTCGAATGTCCTCGATTTCTTGTCCCCTTGAAAATTACGTCCACCTTTGTTGAAATTTCGCCCATCCTTGATGAAATTACGCCCGTCATTGGGCCTTTTCTTCCCAAAGGAAGGTTTGAAACTTCTGGACCCAGTAACTTGCTCTCTCTTAGCTTCCCTTCCTCGGATGCGATCCGATAACTCCGTTGCATCTTCTAGGAGTTGTGCTCTCTATACCACATCAGAATAAATTTGGATATCCATCGGGGCTAGTTGAGTAATATATTGAGGCTTAAGGCCATTAAGAAATCTCCGTGCCTTCATCTTGTCAGTACCCACGAGATGTGGAGCGTACCGAGATAACCTCGAAAATTGAGCTTCATATTCTGCCACCGATAAACCCCTTTGCTTCAAAGCGGCAAACTCGGCAGCCTTCCTTTCTTGTACTCGGTCGGAGAAGTATTTACTATTGAAGTGTTCCACGAACTCTTCCCATAATACTTGGTCGTGCGGTAAAGTAGCTTCGACCGATTCCCACCAGGCACGTGCATCCCTTTCCAGTTGGAAAGTAGCAAGTAGGACCTTCTCCTCGTCAGCGCATTGCATGACTCGGAATATCCTCTCGATCTCCTTAATCCAGTGTTCGGCTTCATCCGGATCAGTAGATCCAACGAACTTGGGAGGGTTCATACTTCGAAAATTCCTATGCAAATCTCCGGCTCCTCGGTTTGCTCCTCCCTGAGCAACCTGTTGGAGGGCTTGTGTTAAGCCTTGAACGGTCCGCTGCATCTCGCGCCATTGAGCTCTCTCGGCGGCCATTTGCGAGAATTAGCCTGAAACCATAATTCCAAGGTTTATTATTTTTGTTGTGGTATTTATTTCTTGATAATTCTCATTTAACCCGTGTTTCTACCCAATCTTACCAGGAAGGTTTTGAGACCTATCCAATTTCTAGATATTGATCTAGAACCTATGTTTGAGGGAAACTATGTTTTAAGAATGAACCTATAATTGTGAAACCTAGGATTTTATGTAACCTAGGCTCTGATACCACAAAGACTGTCACGCCCCGACGCGGAATATCGAGGGCGCGACGAGTCGTAAACAAGCGTGTCGATCAGAGCATGTACAATTTTATTTCTAAAGTCAGAAATGAACGGGAAAATGATACTTTTATTCAATCAAAATGAAGTATTACAACACTAATTCATAAGCCATAAAGGCAATTACAACTTCCAATCCCAAAGTACAACATTCTTGTAAAATCACTAGTTGATCTACATAAACCTAGGTAAAAAGGAAAACACTCTCTCACTCTTGTCCATTCCCTTGTTCAATTTCATTTCCTGCAACAATTAATCAAAACGTAGGGTGAGCTAAAAGCTCAGTAGGATTTTATATCTCTATGAACCAGGCAATCTTTAAGTGTTAGCAATTTAAACAATTTTCTAACTTGTATCGGGAAGTGTATAAACATGAATGGAATTTCCAAGTAATTGAGATGATATGATATCAAGATGAATTTCCAAGTAATGACTTTGAACAAGTAAAGAATTTCATGTAATTGGCCATTTTCACGCAAGTCAAGTAATTCATGTAATTTTCAAGTAAACAAGTAACAAGTAAACAAGTACGAATAGTGGAATGCCGTATCAAGTAAATCTATCATGCACTTCGGTGCAATGCCACACCATTGGTCAATCAACTCCCATGGGCACAAGTACTTTCGGGCGCTCCCCCCAGGACCAGACCGGGCCCCATTAATGCCAGGCATTGAGTCATATGGATCCGAAGATCCCAAGTACGTTTAGACATCCACTTTAATGTATATGGCCAAGAATTTTCAAGAATATGCTGTTTGTAATAAGCACAGATTTGACACAATTTCAGAAGTTGCAAGAAAAGTGGATAACAATTTAAGGCATAATGTTTAACGACATTAAGTCGTGGAGTTCAAAAATGAACGGTAAGTAGGAAGAAAATCAAGTAATTAGAGTTTAATAGAATTAATTTGATTCCATGGTTTAATCTTATGTGCATTTGATTTACAAGTGTTTAGACATGTTTACAGGAAGTTTTTGTTTATTAAAAATGCATTAGTTAGCCAAAACGGTGATTTATTATAATAATCAGAATTTTATTATGAAAATAACTTTTTATGTTGAAAATAATTCTAACTTGCTGAAAATAATATTAACATGCTGAGAATGATTTTCATATGTTACCTTACTAGTAAGATGATAAAAATAAATTTTTCATGCTGGATTTAATTTTTACATGCTGAAAATTAATTATTAACATGCTAAAATTAATACTTAACATGCTAAAATAATCAACTTACTGATAAGATGATAAGATAAGTTTACCATGCTGATTACAGAAATTTTCTGATAACAACATAATTTTTATCATGCTAAAAATCATTTTTCTCCATTTATTTGCTAATTATTTGATAGGAAAATAGAATTATCATGCTGAAAAATAGTTTTAATACACTGAAAATAATTCTAACATGCCAAAAATAATTTTAACATGCTGGAATAATTTTACTATACTAGAAGAATTTTTATCATGCTGGAAGTAATTTTCACGCATCAATTTACTAATTATTTAATAGGAAATTAAGTTTTATATGCACAAAATAGCTTTAAATAGATTTTAACATGCTGAAAATAATTTATATATCTCAGTATGTATAAAATAATTTTATCATATTGGAAGTCACTTTTAACATGCTGGAAATAGTTTTAACATGTTGGAAACAATTTTTAGTATGTATAAACTAATGTGGTGAAAATTAGATTTTTACATGTAAAAATAATTTCATTCTACAAAAATAAATTTTTAACATGCTGTAAGAATTAAAACATGCTAATCTTACATTTTCTTACTTTTGGTGATTAATTACGTACAATTAACGTGGACTTCCAACAGATATAGTTCCTATTGTAAAGTGACTTAAGTTTAGTCCCACATTGGAAGTTACAAAAACTTGCATAGCTTTATATGTTGGAGAGCTCACCCTTGGGTCAGCACCCAAGGGGCATAGGATGTGGGCTTGAATTATGAGTTGATACAAAACTAGTTATGTATATATATTTATTTATTTATTTGTGCCGAGCCGAGGTGCGGTGCGGTGCGGTGCGGTCAAGGCCAATTATATATATATATATATCGTTCTGGAAACACATATATATATTGTTTTTAAAAAAAATGTTTGACCCAGTTCTGAAAATATACATTTTTTTTAAATGTTTGACCCCAGAGGGGCGGGAAAAACACTGTGTGAACGCGCTATGTCGGGCCAGCGCGTTCAGAACGCGCTACTGATGTATGGCGCGTTCTGGACCTGATGAAAAAAACGGGAATACCCCTTCAATAAATTGACCATAACTTGCTTATTTCAGAACGGAATTTAATAAATGAGCTATCAATGGAAAGAGGACAGAAAAATGAAAAAAATGGCATGATTTAATTGAAGTTTAGCCTAAGAGACACCTACCTTTAGTCGGATCTAAAGAAATATCCCCATATATAAGAAAACCCTTTGATCTTCCAAATCCTCCTTCAAATCTTCACGAATCTTTGCAACAGCATATACTTAACCTCCAGGGATGATTTGAGGGTCGAATGGGCTTCTATTTATAGCCAAAACTTGGCCAAATTTGTCAAGATTCCTTACCTAACAATGCCAAACTTTCCAACTCCGAATTAAAAGAAAATTCTAATTTCTCCTCTTAACCTAGCCTCCATTTGGTGTGAACCAATGTAAAAACGGCTGGTCCAAGGTGGGCTGTTAGGTAAGGGTCGATTTTTGAGTCAAACTTCCAGAAATTGGGTTATTATAATCCCTTAAATATCATATTAAACACATGTTACGAATTTAAGGCTATTTATCCTTTATTGAATCCTTTAACCATTAATTCAGCCCATTATGGATTATCCAATAGGCCAATTGTAAACCTAATCCATTACATGGACTTTTATTGGGCTTACTATGATTTATCTAAGGTTTGAAGCATTTAATCTCTATTTATTTCTAGTTAATTCAAGTAAATTCAATAAACTAGCTTATTTCATATAGTAAAAATGTAATTTGATTATTTCATGAAAATTTTAATTACACAATCAAATTGAAAAATTTATTTCTCATTTTTAAATTTTGGATTTCTACAACTGTGATGGAGGAGTCAAGGGACTTGCGCAATACAAGAGCTGATGAGCTAATTGGCTCGCTGATGGCATATAAGATTAATATGCCAAGGATAGAAGAAGCTGAAAGGAAGAAGAAGCCGATAGCGCTGAAGGCTGGTTCCAGCAAATCTAACAAATCCAGCTCCAGCAGTTCTTCATCATCAGAGGAGAGTCCGAATGAAGAAGAAGATATGACTCGTTCTAAGATGGCCATGATGACCAGAGAGTTCAGGCAATTTCTCAGAAAAGGAGCAGGACGATTCGGCCAAAAGAAATACAGTGGCGGCCGAAGGGACAAAAGGTATAAACACAACCCTGCAAAGAAAACTGAAACTAACACTTGTTATCAATGCAGGAAACCAGGCCATCTGAAAGCTGACTGTCCATATAATCAAAAATATAAGGACAAGTCAAAGAGAAGGAACACGAAAGGGAAAGCAATGGTGAGTACCTGGAGTGATGAAGATGAAGGCTCCCTGAGTAACACTTCAGACAGTGAAGCCGAATCTGAGAAGCCCATTTGCCTTATGGCAACAAGCTCATAAGATAGAGAAGAGGACTCAGATGAGGTAATCACTAGATTTGAAAATTTTACTATCGCTGATTGGGTAGATGCCTACCATGATATAGCTGATAGAGTTGATGATATTAGAAAAGAAAATAGGCATCTGAGAAGAAAGATCAATTCCATGCAAAATGATAAAACTCTAACTGATAAAATTGCATGTTTAGAATCTGAGAATAAAAATTTGAAACTCACATGTTCTGAATTAGATGAAATCAAAAATGAGTTAAAAGCTTCTAGGGAAGAGAATGTGAGGCTTGAAAATGAAATTGATGAATGGAAGCTGAAAATTCAGAAATGTGAGAGTGAAGTAAAAATTGTTTCTGAAAAATATGAAGCTGTCCTCAATGTAAATAATGAACTGAAAAAGTCTATTGATGAAATTCAGAAAGACAATGAGGATAAACTGAGAACCATTGAGAAAATGACCCAAGGAACAGATAACTTAAATGCTTTGTTAGGGTCAAAGGTCAATTTCAGAAAAGAGGGCCTAGGATTTAATTCAAGTGCAACGAAAACCTTTGGAATGAAAACTATTTCATTTGTTGCACAAAAAGAAAAAGGACCTCTAATTAGCATGAATCCAAAAAATTCAATGAACAAAAATGCTAATCTGAAAAAGACCAGTGCTGAGGAGAAGGGCAAACAAAAAGTCAGTGAGCCTAGTAGAGCTAGCACATCCAAGCAAAATCCAAAGGCTCAATCTCAGGTTAGGGGTCAACCTACCCAGTCTTATAAACCCCAGGTCAAGGTAACCAAGTCTCCACCATCACCTCCACCTCTGAAAAAGACCTAAAACAAACCTATGAATAGGTCAGCAGGGTCCAAGGTGCAGGGGAGACAGAATGCTGCTAAGAGTCAACCCAATCATTTCTGCCAACCCAGAGTTCAGACCCATTACAATGCACAGTCAACCTATTTCAATAGGTCAGGTTGGACTAGAACTCCGGGGAGGCATACAGGTCTTGCATATCAGGCTGCACAATATCAAAGACCTTACACTAGAAATTGGGTTAATGGGTATGGTTATTGGACACCTAGGAACCAACATTTCCACAGCTAGCCCAGGAACTACTATGGCCATAATTCCATGAATGCAACCTGGCCAAGGCACTGGCAAAGAAACAACAATGTCAATAATCATGTTGGTGCAAATAAGAAGAAAAATAACAAAAAGAAGAGGAACAACAACAGAAGAAAACCTGTAGGATCCACTGAACAAAATTCATTTAAACAAATGTGGATTCCGAAAAGCCTACTTTCTTGCTTTGCTTCTACTTCTTCTGTTATGGAGCCCAATCAGTCTTGGGTTCCAAACCTCTCTACCTAATTGTGTATGCAGGTATGCCTGGCAGCCAAGAACAACTTGTGGTACTTGGATAGCGGCTGCTCCAGGCATATGACAGGAGATAAGGCCAAGTTCTGCATGCTGACTGAGAAACTAGGAGGCCTTGTCACCTTTGGAAGCAACACAAAGGGTAGGATTATTGGATCAGGTAAGGTAGGTAAGTGTTCTACCTGCTGCATTGATGATGTTATGCTGGTTGAAGGGTTAGCTTATAATTTACTTAGTATCAGCCAGTTGTGTGATAAAGGATATAAGGTTTTATTTGATTCTCAATGTTGCAAGGTTTTTAAACCTGATTCTGAAATTGTCAAATTTTCTGGAAAAAGAATAAATAATACATACATGATAGATTTAGATGACATTCAACATACTAACCTTTGCCTTACTGCCAGTAGAGAAGACTTAGCATTTTTATGGCATCGTAGGTTAGGTCATACTAGTTACACTATTTTGTATAAACTGAATAAGCATGGCATGGTTAGAGGACTTCCTGAAGTTTCCTTCAAAAAGGAAAATAAAATCTGTGATGCATGCACTCAATCAAAGATAACTAGAAAGTCATTTAAGTCTAGAACTGAAAATCTGTCTTCTAAACCCTATGAGCTGATACACATGGACCTTTTTGGGCCAACCAGATCTGTTAGCTTATCAGGGAGGAAGTATGGGTTTGTCATGATAGATGACTTTTCTAGGTATACTTGGGTTTATTTCTTATCTCATAAGAGTGATGCATTTTCAGAATTTCAGGAGTTCTATGTTAGAATAAATCAGAAAAGTGAAAACATTTTGACTGATCATGGAGGTGAGTTTGAAAACTCACAGTTTGATGAATTCTGCAGGTCAAATGGAATCAACCATAGGTACTCCTCACCAAGGACACCTGAGCAGAATGGAGTTGTGGAGAGAAGGAACAGAACCCTAGTGGAGATGGGTCGTACACTCCTTGTTGAAGGTGGTCTACCTAGGAAATTCTGGGCTGAAGCAGTGAACACTGCATGTTATGTAATTAACAGAGCCATGGTAAGACCTTCTACCCAACAAATACCATATGAGATCTTAAAGGGTAAGAAACCTTCTATTGCTCACTTCAAGGTTTTTGGATGTAAATGTTTCATTCATATAAATGATAAAAGAGACCTTGATAAATTTGAACCTAAAGGTGAACCAGGAATCTTTCTTGGTTATTCTGAAAACACCCGAGCATATAGAGTGTACAACCTGAATTCTAAAACTGTTGAAGAATCTCCACATATAGTTTTTGATGAATCCTTGATAAATACTAATGTTGGTCAATGCAGGAATGAAGACAGTGGTGATATTCTGAAGGAAGGAGATCCTGCAGACAAATCCGAGGATGAAGAAGGACATAAAGAGCTTGATGAAGAAGAGCCTACAGTTCAGGGGGAGGTAAATCAAACTCATGATAATCCAATTGTAAACATTAGATATCTTAAGGATCATCCTGTAGATAATGTAATTGGAAATCTGCATGACCCCCCTAGAACTAGAGGCCACTTGAGAATTCAACTTGAATTGAATGCTTATGCTTTTGTTTCAAATATAGAACCCAAGTCCATTGACTGTGCTCTCCAAGATGTGCATTGGATTAATGCCATGCATGAGGAGCTTAATCAATTTGACAGGAATAAGGTGTGGCATTTGGTTCCACCTCTTGATCATGAAACAGTCATAGGGACTAAATGGGTGTTTAGGAATAAAACTGATGAATCAGGGAATGTCATTAAAAATAAAGCCAGACTTGTAGCTCAGGGGTACAATCAGGAATTTGGAATAGACTTTGAAGAATCTTTTGCCCCTGTAGCTAGGTTAGAAGCAATCAGAATATTATTGGCTTATGCATGCTCCCTAGGTATAAATCTTCAGCAGATGGATGTGAAATCTGCTTTCTTAAATGGGGAAATTAGTGAGGATGTCTATGTGAGACAGCCTCCTGGGTTTGAATGTTTAGATTTCCCTAATCATGTTTACAAACTCAATAAAGCTCTTTATGGTTTAAAGCAAGCTCCTAGAGCTTGGTATGACAGGTTGAGCAAGTTCCTCACCGACAAGAATTTCACAAGAGGTATAGTTGATCAAACATTATTTACCAAAGTGAGTCATTCAGATATTCTTATTATTCAAATTTATGTGGATGACATTGTGTTTGGGTCAACTAACCCCAAATTGTGTGAGGAATTCTCTCAGATAATGACTAATGAGTTTGAAATGAGCTCAATGGGCGAGCTCAAACTATTTCTTGGACTGCAGGTTACACAATCAGAGGATGGTACTTTCATCTCTCAGTCCAAGTACGTAAAGAATTTATTGAAGAAGTACAAAATGGATAACCTCAAGGAAATAGCTGCTCCAATGGGTACCTCAACCAGTTTGGATGAAGATCCTAAAGGTAAACCAGTGGACCAAAGGCTATATAGAGGTATGATCGGATCCCTTCTTTATCTTACAGCATCTAGGCCTGATATTCAATTTACAGTGTGTTTATGCTCTAGGTTTCAGGCTAGTCCTAAAGAATCTCATCTTAAGGCTGTGAAGAGGATTTTTAGATATTTACTAGGCACCCAACAGCTAGGTCTTTGGTATCCTGCTAAGTGTGAGTTAGATCTTCTAGCCTACACTGATGCAGACTATGCTGGGTGTCGAGTAGATAGAAAGAGCACTAGTGGCTATTGCCAATTCCTTGGTGGCTGTCTAGTATCTTGGGCATCTAAAAAGTAACACACTGTAGCCTTGTCTACAGCTGAGGCTGAATATGTTGCTGCAGGTAATTGTGCTGCCCAAGTACTATGGATCAAGCACCAACTAGATGATTATCAGATAAAATTGGAATGTATTCCAATCTTGTGTGATAATACTAGTGCCGTATGCCTTGCTAAAAATCCTGTTCACCATTCAAGGACTAAGCATATAGAGATAAAACACCATTTTCTGAGAGATGTTGTAAATAAAAAGGAAATTGAAATGAATTTCATTGAACTGAAAAATAAATTGCTGATATTTTTACTAAGCCTCTTGGGAATGAAAGATTTAAATTTCTTAGAAGAGAACTTGGCTTATGTAAATTTCAGCATGATGAATGATGTGTTCAGCTGTTTTGCATAAAATTTCTGATTTAGACTTGCATATGATAGCTTGAATAAACTTGTGGATGATAAACCAGACTCATGATCATGCATGCATTCATATTTGTTTGCATCACACTCATGATCATCATTGCATATCACTTAGTCATGTCTGTGTCTAAGATCTCTCTCACCTAAAACCACATGCATATAGAACTGTCTTGCACTGCATTTCTTTGCATAGCCCTGGTATATCAAATGGTAAGTTACTAAAAGACAGGGAAATCTGTCTGGAGGGTCTTACTATGTGTGAGATGGTCCTTGTGACCAGGTTCTCCGCTAAGTACCAAGGGTCAGGTCTTCATGTAGAGTAGAGTAATGCATATCATAACAGTCGATACTTGATTCTTGCCATTCATTAGCAAAGCTGCATGCATATAGACAGGGGGAGTATTGTTAGAAATTCATAGTGGTCTTCAACTTTCTTGAATTCACTCATCCTTTAACTCTGAATGCTTGAATCTGACAATATGGCAATCTGTTGGTCAGTTCTGATCTCTAAGCAATAGAAAATGGACTTCTTCATTTATAAGAATTTGAATTGCTTAAAGACTGACCAAATGGTTTAAATCTTATAATTTTTGGAGTTTAAAGATTGCAATCTGTATATAAGAAAGCTGAAAATTGATAAACCTCTCAACCCCTTTCTTATTTCATGTCAGACAAAGTTAAATATATCTGAAATCTGAAAACTCATCTGAAATCATGATTAGAGAAGCTAAGTATGTGTATTGTTATTAAACAAGTCATTCTGAAACATAAAGGACAGTTAAGAAAGATATTGAAAACATTGAAAATCATTGAAAAATAACATTGGCAGAGCAATGACTGGTAAATCACTGAGAAACTGAGTGATCCATCAAAGAAGTGGACAACACTCATGTCATGAGGTGTATCAGCTATCTCTGTATAAAATGATCAAAACAGTAGGGTGGTTTCATTGAGTACCTGGGGGTAACTGGCGTCTGATAAACGTGTACCCTCACACAAAAAGATGTAAATCACTTATATTGAGTTTGATCATAGCAGAATGGTCCATCATGTTGAGTATCTAGGGGTATTGGCATCTGATAAACGTATACCCTTAAGCAAAAAAACAAATGGTACTTGACTGCCCAAAATGAACTCATATTGATAAATGCTGTTTCTTCAAAAATAATTTCATGAATGTCAATTTGTTTAGTTTCAATACATGACTTGGTATCTCTCAATTATTTTTGTTGAGTATATGACAGTAAGATATTTTGAACCTGACTCTCTCATGCAAATGTGATTCTGGTTTATTGGTTTATCATGCACAGCCAACTTATCCATTGATTGCAGTGCATGAACTCAAAATTTTATAGTCTTTAAACCAGAACTCTATCTGAAAGTAGTTTCTAAATTCATATGCCTGAAGACTCTATGCTTTAGAATGCTTATTCCTGAACTACTTGTTCAGAATGCCAGTCAGATGATTTCCTGATCTTTCCCTTGTGTTCACTTTCCCTCCTCTTTGTTGATGGCAAAGGGGGAGAATACACTGTCTGAATTCTGAATTCATCCAGGGGAGGGTATGCATCATGCTATGGCCAAAGAGGGTTAGCAGGAAGTTGCATGCATTCATAGCATTTGCATGACAATCTGAATAACCAATCATGCTTTTCATCAAAAATGCATCTATATGACAGGATATTGCTATTCTACTTAATAGGGGGTTGCCATCATCAAAAAGGGGGAGATTGTTGTGACTCCTCTATGTTGATGGTGCTGACACATTGATTTAATTCATTGGCAACACCTTGTTTTGAGTGATTTGGCAACTATTGATGTTTTGATGTATTCGTGTTATCAGATTGTCTGTGACTATCTATGGTTTGATGAATGTGTGTTATCAAATTGCCTGTGTGTTCTTTGCAGTTTACATGCCTATATTCATGTATCATGGGTCGACCCCTCCTTTGATGGGTCGACTCCCTCAGAACACATGTCTAGGAACTAAAGTCCATACATTACAGCATCGTGCATAACTATTCATAAGTCCATACATTGGACTGTAGCTCACATCATATGAAGTCTGTACATCGCACTGTGCATCATTCTTCAAAGTCCATACACTGCACTGTAGACGCATTAAGGTGAAGTCTGTACATCCTCCCTTGATCTTCCAAGTCTATACATCAGGGTGAAGTCCGTACATCCTTCGTTGAACTTCGAAAGTCTGTACATTCATCAGTGTTCTTCCAAGTCTGTACATCTAACTGTTCAACTTCGAAGTCTGTACATTGGATGTTTCACCTACGTTTCCCTTCAAGTCTATACATTGGTAGTTTTACCGTCGTTTCACTTGAAGTCTATACTCTCGACTGCCTTGTCTTGATCAAGTCTGTACAGAGCTTCTGTGCTCAAGTCTATACAGCCTTTCACTTGGAAAGTCTATACATTGTGAAGTCTTCACATTGGCCTTTGAATGATGTCTGTACATCGTGCATCTCTTCGTTGAAGTCTGTACATCCTTCGCTAAGCCTTCCAAGTCTGTACAGTCACTAAGTCTGTACATCCTCTAGGCGCTCACGAAGTCTATACATTGGTTTTCTTTTCAAGTCTGTACAGACTTTGGTTTGTGCAAGTCTATACAACCGACTGTTCAGTTTGTGACCAAGTCTGTACAGCCAAGGTGACTGTTAAGTCTGTACATTGGTTCAAGCTTCCAAGTCTGCACATTGGGCCTTCAAGCCTTTGAAGTCTATACATTGGACTGTGCTTCGCAAAGTCCATACATTGGACTGTGCTCGTAAAGTCTATACATCCATCGGTTCTTTGTTGGCCCAAGTCCATACATTGGTAAAGTCTTCACATCGCCTGATTTCTTCAAAGTCTGTACATCCTTCAAGGGGCCAAGTCTTTACATCCTCCCGTTCACATTTTCAAGTCTATACAATTGGCCTTCACTTCAAGGCTGTACATTGCTTTGTCATTCAATGTGCATAGTCTATACATTGAATAGGCTCGTCCATGCATCATGGGTCGACCCCCTTCTTTGATGGGTCGACCCCCCATATCTCCAAGTCTATACAACGTTGTTGAGTGGAAGTCTGTACAGCCGTTGGGTTGCCAAAGTCCATACATTGTGAACCTCAAAGCCTGTACAGACCTTGCCTTGTTCAAGTCTGTACATCGTTCATTTGTCTTGGCAAGTCTACACATTGGTAGTCTGCACATCATTCGTGAAGATTGAACATTGAGCAAGTGTATACATTGGACGAGTCTGCATCGTGCATCAGTCATGAAGTCTATACATCGTCTGTCTTCATTAGAGTCTCATGAAGTCTGTACATTGTGGCTTTTGTGCTCCAAGTCTATACATCATGGCAAGTCCGAAGTCTACACATTGGAAGTGTATTCATTCATGCATCATGGGTCGACCCCCTGATTAGATGGGTCGACCCCCTTTAAACTTCTAAGTCTATACACTGTGTTCATGCATTGTTCTCATCGAAGTCTACACATTACTGTTCTTCACAGCAAGTCTATACACTGCTCCCTTCTGCGTGTATATTCCAAGTCTATACACTCCCTGTGTTTTCATGTCTATACATCACATCTCATTTCACAAGTCTATACAGAGTTCGATACTTAAACTGATAATCTGGTATTCTGTCTGACAGGGATTCTTTACCTGGATTGATGACCTGGCTCGTGATCCAAGAAGGATGAGGTACCATGATGATGACACGTGGAAGAAGCCTTTCCAGGATGTTGCCATGTGGATGGAATTGCCTCGGTTCTGGTGAATTCTCTGGGCGGGAAATGTGGAAGCCACGCGCCCTCCTCCACCTGCTGCTAGTATATAATGAAGCCTTCGTCTTCAGATGGAGGCTGATCGACTGAAGAGAAGCAAAGTATATACAGTAGAGAGCCATCGATCCACTGTGAGAAGAAAGAAAACAGAGAAGAAGAGAAAGTGAGAAGAGATGAGTTGAGAGAGTGAGATTGAGAGAGCTTGTTCGAGAGGATTGTACTCAGCCTCTTGGTTCAGATACCAGAGCTGAGCATTTGCTCATTAGAGCTACATCCCCCTTTGGGGTTTTCATTTTTCGTTTTGCTTCTGCACTTTTATTTCCGAACTATTGCTTCTTCAAGCTGTGAGTCAGCTGTTTTGCAGAGGTGCTTCCTCTGGACGGGTAAGCTGTAAACCCCAGCAGTTGCAGTGGAGGATTCCACTGGACAGGTGAAGCTGTAATCCTCAGCAGGCGAGACTTGTCTCAGACAGCAAGTTGTGTTGCTCAGCGGTTTGTAGGCCAAGCTGTAGTGCCCAGCAGACGCAAGCTGTACTGCGCAGCAGTAAGCCATATTCTGTTGAGTGTGGGGTGGACGTAGGTCTTTGACCGAACCACCTAAAATTCTTGGGTGCATTGTGTTTGTGTGATTGTCTTTGAACTGTGTGCGATGGGTTTCCTTACTTAGCATCATAGCTTATATCGCTCATGTTCATATCTAGTATTCGAGATTGTGATATGCTGTGTGGCTGCATGGGTCGACCCTTTGCTTAGTGCATCTTCTTTTGGTTTACCTGCTATTTGCCTATATTCTGCATTAGAGCTTATACTAGCTTTTAAGTAGGCATTAGATCTATTCACCCCCCTCTAGATCCACAGTTAGTGGAGATAGACTGCGTCCATCTAACACAACAAAAACCATTTCTTGCTTCAACATTTAACCCAATGTCGATGAATATGTCTACCCTGATCATCATCAGCATCGGTGACATCAGTGATCGAAGCCTTAACTTGGACCTTCCGTCCTTATTAATGATACTAAAACCACTTCTTGCTTCAACATTTAACCCAATGTCGATGAATACACCTACCCTGATTATCATCAGCATCGGTGACATCAGTGATCGAAAACTTCACTTGGACCTTCCGTCCTTGTTAATGATACCAAAACCACTTCTTGCTTCGACATTTAACCCAATGTCGATGAATACGTCTACCCTGATTGTCATCAGCATCGGTGACATCAGTGATCGAAAACTTGACTTGGACCTTCCGTCCTTGTTAATGATATTAAAACCATTTCTTGCTTTGACATTTAACCCAATGTCGATGAATACACCTACCCTGATTGTCATCAGCATCGGTGACATCAGTAATTGAAACCATAACTTGGACCTTCCGTCCTTGTTAATGATATTAAAACTATTTCTTGCTTCGACATTTAACCCAATGTCGATGAATACATCTACCCTGATCGTCATCAGCATCGGTGACATCAGTGATCGAAGCCTTAACTTGGACCTTCCGTCCTTGTTAATGTTATTAAAACTATTTCTTGCTTCAACATTTAACCCAATGTCGATGAATACATCTACCCTAAGCGTCGTCAGCATCGGTGACGTCAGTAATTAAAACCTTAACTCGGACCTTCCGTCTTTGTTAATGATATTAAAACCATTTCTTGCTTTGACATTTAACCCAATGTCGATGAATACATCAACCCTGATCGTCATCAGCATCGGTGACGTCGGTGATTAAAACCTTAGCTTGGACCTTTCGTCCTCGTTAATGATATTAAAGTCCCTCTTTGCTTCGACATTCTACCCAATGTCGACGATACCTTGATTTTCATCATCATTGACAAAATCAGTGAATAAAACTTTAACTTGGACCTTTCATCCTCGTTAATGAAGAATCTACCTCTTAGCCCCAATATTCGTTTAGCCGGTGAATATAATAATGCTCTGGCATCAGCCTAAAAGCATATTTTCCACTCAATCTTGCCTAACCTTGATTTTGGGGGACATAGCGTGGCAGTGGGGCGAACTCCTCGCCCCTTCCCTGAAGGCGTGAGCGCTCTCCTATCCTAGTAGCTAACACACCCCAAGATTGGTGAACCTAGTCTTGTACCTCCACTCACATTGGGGAAGGAAGGAAAATAAATACACAGCTAAGGCTCGACACAAATATGTAAGGCAAGGCTGAAGAAAATATCATTGCATGGAAGGGGTGCATGAAGTCCCTGCACTGTTACACACCAAAAGAGGGGGGGGGGGGAAGAAAACAAAAGAGGAAAGTACACATCATTGGCCTGGATGGCGAAAGATATCATCGAGTGCCGGAAGTCCGACAGAAGGATAGGCAGCTAAATCCTGCAATCGACGTTCCTCGGCTTCTAGCCTCCGCAGCTCCTCCTGAAAAGAGCCAACGCGCTTCTCCACTAACTAGGCCTCACCAGAGCATCGCACCCCTAGTTGCTCGGTGCAAGCCAGGTCTTCTTCGGCCTGAGCCAGTTCAGCATGGAGTTCAGAAATTCGTTGCCGCAAGAAGGAAGCTCATTCAGCAGCTCCCTCAACGATATTCCTACGTTCGCTAATGAACTCTGTGGAAGCCCGTATAGCGGTATGGCATTCTTGCCGTTGAAGCGCCAGGGCGGTCAGCTAATCCCTCAGGCCGTGCTCAATAAATTCTCGCCGATTTACATACTTAAGTAACAATGTTACTCGCGGTACCCAGTCCTGCATGGGACAACGAAGGCTATGAGGGTGCGTGATATGGACTCAGCCAGCCCCCTCAGCTGGGAGTAAGATAAGTCCCGACGAGCCAACACAGTTTGCTTGAGCGTCTCCAAGTTCTGCCACACCATCTCGTCTGAAGACTGCAAGCCAAATGACGGTGCATCGGGAAGATGAAACTCTACTCTGCTATCAACTTCGACCCAGAGGTCATCAATGGGCTCCAAAGAAGATGAAGGCAGTGCCGGCAGGGAGACAAGGGGTGTCATCTTCTATCTATACGACGGAGTCGATAGCTGTCGAGATAGGCACTCCAAGTCCTCCATCTGACTGAGGGACAAGATCTATAGACTCGAAGCCCGCACTTTCAGAAGCAAACTCCAGCTGCCTCGTCGGTTCAGACATTCCCTTCAATTCGGTCCCGGGGGTGATAGATAGGACGGTTGTTTCTCCTGGGAGCTCTATATCTTCCGAAGGAGGCTCTTCATGCCATTTAATCCGGGCCACCTACTCCGACTCGGACTCCGCTACAGATGGCAGGACTGTTGTCCCACTGCCCACTGCTTCAGGAATTCCTACACCTTCTAAGGAAGGCGGTTCGTGCTGTCCCACTAGGCTGGCCGCTCCAATTCAACGCTGGCCATGGTGGTCAAAGCAGTGGCATCCCCGGCCGTTTCCTCTTCAGGCTCCACTCCTGATGCACCCTCGGTAATGGCCACATCAGCTGGTTCTGGCCCGGACTCCGCTGACTGGATCTGAAGTTGTTTTACCAAAGACTCAACTGTGTCCAACATAGAGCCGGGCCCGCCCGGGAATTTCAAAGCAATGGTCTTTAATATGGGCACCATGCCCACGATGGGGGTGAAGGCCTTCCCTGTTGCTTGAAAGGGGGAGAAAGCGGTGGTAGCAGTTATTGCTGGCAAATTCAACCCCACTGAAATCATGGGCTCCTGAGAAAAGGAACAAATGAGGCAAACAAGGAACTGTGTCAGACCTTCAGATACACATGCTAGAAGACATGGCTGAAGCACATAGGGAAGAATACAAAGATTATCTCCAAGGAAACGAGGCTTGAACTAGCGGCTCCCGGTGCTTCTAAGTCTAGCCGCGTCAAGGCTGGGGAAATCTCCCGCCTGGGACTTAGTGCGCCTGAAGGGCCAAATGCCAGCCGAGGAGGGATGAATGTGGCGAATTCACTCCCATATGATAGGGAAGGAGTGCTAGCCTCCGACCCTACATCCTGCTCATCCTCATCACTGGAGGGTTCATAGTCTACAAGTTCCTCCAAAGAAGAACTTTCAGATAATTCTACTGTCGCCGTGCCTGGGCCCGTAAGGCGCACTGAACTGTCAAGCGACGCCCCTGAAGAGACTTTCTGAAGGGCTTGCATGGCCAGCCGTTCAGAGCACCGTCGGGTTGGCCGGGTACTATGAGCATGAGATGCTATAGGAGGAACTTCAGCAGGTTCCAAAGAACAATATCTGAATGATTAAACAGATAAGAATGATGAGTAAAAAGAAAAGCAGCAAGATGAGGTGCCTGCAATAGGGGTCCCGCGGGCTATAATATTACCTTCATCGCCATGACTAGGCGTTGGAGAAGGAAGGTCCGTGGTGACCGGAACGGCGGGTGTCTCAGCGCCCCCAACTTCCTTCACACCGCCACTAGTTACCGCTTCCTCGACAGTTGGGACAGAAGAAATTGTGGTGCTTAAATAAAAAAAAGTAGGAATGACAAAGTCCCAAGGGTTATACCCCGGAAAAGAGTTCAAGGGAAATATACCTACTGCAGGGGCCGTCCGCTCCTGTGATATCTCGAACTCCTGGAAGGTCGGAATATTGGGCAATGGAATGACAGGCTCCGCAGGCGCAGTCCTCTTTTCCACTGCGACTCTTGCCCGGGCCCTCTTAGCCCGAGAAACTGCCTCCTTGACCCTAGACCTCTCCCGCTTCCGAGAACCCCTGGTGGGTAAAGGCGTCGTAGTCGAGGCAGCAGGCGGAGATTCGAAATAGCTTGGCTTCTGGGCCTTAGAAATTAAAGACGATACTCTAGAGTTGTTTTGGAGGCCGGGAAGTCTACAGAGAAATAGTGCGTTCACGTGGTGATCATGTGGACACGATGCATATACAAGTAAAGGAGGAAGCAAGAATTAAACAGCATGTACATGGTGGGCCCAAATACAATGGAGAGAGAGTCCAATAATACAAGGAGGGCTCCTTGTTCCTGGAGGCCCCCTCCCGATTCAGCCAGCAGATGTCGCCAATTTTGACACAATATTCGGCTAGAAGTGCCAGCTCCCCATGGCCACGAGCAGAAATGATGGGGACATCACCTCCCATGCCCACGTTCACAGCTCGTCTCCTCGCCCCGGTTGCATCCGGCATGGTCTAGTCATTTAATTTTGAGTCCTATGTAATTTTTATTTGAGTCATTTGATGTATTTTCCCTTTTATTTGAGTCATGTTCCTAGGTCTTGTGTTCATTTCCCTAAGTTTGAGTGTCATTAGGTTGTCTAGTTAGCTATTGGGCCCAATTCATTGGGCTTGGCCCAAGGGCTCTCCCCTACTCCCTCGGTTATTTATCATTAAGTCAATTGTCAGGGACTTTTGTAGAAATGTGGGTTTCCTATATATAGGACCCCATTCCCCCCCATTTCAACTTAATGAATCAATGAATGAAAAAAAAACTTGCCATTTTGAGAGTTTACACTTCTTATCTAGTGGAGAGATTCCATTTTTTGGATGAGAAACCCTAGGGGAGAGATTCCCCACCCTTCCCTCTCTTAATCTCTCTTTTTCACTCCACTTTCTCTCTCCTCAACACCCAAATTCGAATTTTCTTCTCTCTCCTCCCTTCCCAACCACCTCCACTCCCCACCTACCCCATTTAAGCCTCTTCCCATTCCCCACAACCCTCATCAATACTCCACCCCTTCCCAAGACCCCCTCCACCAATCCTCTCCTCACCATCCAACCCCCAACTACCCCTCCCACTTTCCCAAGCACCCTTCCCACTACCCCAAGCACCCCTTCCCTTCCCCAACACAACCCCCTCATTCCCAAGACAAAAAATTAACCCCACCCTTAAACCTATTTTCGAATATCCTTTCCCTCTCTCCATTCCAACCAAATTCGCAGCCCCCACTACCACCATCTATTGGACCCTCTTCCAGACCTTATTCTCCACCTCCCACATCTTAGAACACCCCCTCCAAGACCCCCTTACAACCAGGGGTCACTCCCACACTCATCTACCCCCTTCCCCTTCTTCTTTCTTGGTCATTGGAAGCTACTTCGAAGTTGTAGTTTGCTGTCCAGAGGTTGCAGATGAACCAGCAACTTGCAGCGGCCACCACGACTTCCTTCGGATGAGTTTGAAGACTCAAGAGCCATCGTCGGAAGCGTCTACTAGTCTCCTTCGTAACAGAAGTGGTTTCATCTTCTTCCGATCTCCGAGCTGTCCATGAGGTCCATTCTCCCACAACTGCGCAGTTCTGCCTCGGCTGAGGACCTGAGCCAGATTAGAAGCTCTGCCACGACGAACCCCGAAGGAATCAGTCCACAAGTTCTTCTTCAAAGTTCTTCATCACCCAGTCTACTTCCAGAATCAAGAAACAGAACTTCATTCGGCATTCGTGATCTAGAGTTCTCAATTTTCTCCCTCAGCTACGCAGATCTGCTACTCATAGTCTGCACCGACCAGTTGCCATTTTTATGCATCCCCTAGTCTTCTCTGACATCAGTTTGCTTCCCCGTCAGTTTTGCTGCGAATAGGACTCATCCACAATTCCAACGACTCTGACGGTGCTTGATTCCGAGGTCGGGAGCTACCGGGGCATCCTCTGCAACCTACTGTTGGAAACCAGGAGCTAGCTCTGCAGAGATCCTGATCCAGAGAGAAAGCTTCACCACGACAAACCCCGGAGGAATCAGGCCACGAGTTCTTCTGAAAAGTTCTTCCTCTCCCTGTCTACTTTCAGAACCAAGAAGCAGAACTCCATTCGGCATCTTAAAACAGAAGTTACCAATTTTCTTCCTTAGGCATTCGACTCTACTCCCCACTGTCTGCATCGACCACTCCTCACTTTTCTGAGCCCTTTGATCTTCACTGGCATCTTTTAGCATCCCCGTTTGTTCTGCTGTAAAGAGGACTCACCCACGGTTCCAACGGTTCCAACGGCGACTGATTCGGAGTTCGGGAAAGGTCGGGGTAGCCGCGTCTTCCTGCTGTTGATAGTCTGTTGCAGACAGTCCGAGATTCAGCAACCCTGTTCGTACTCCCGCCCAGGCCGCCAGCGACCCCTGAAGAAATTGGAAAAATTCAGAGGCACTCCTGTTCCAGAGATGAAGAGATCCCCACTGGTCTCACCCTTAGCGAAATTCCAGAGAGAGTTCTGTAGCCTCTACACCCTCTATCTATTAGCTATTACAGAGGGAAGACTGATTCGGTGTCATCACTTCTTCATCACTCTTAGCACTAGTTTCCCCTCCCCGCTTGGCCGACTGAAGGCCCCTCCCTGTGTGGAGGTAGTGTTTGGATGTAACTATCATCTTCCCTTCCCCACGATCCCCCCCTTGCATGGGGTGTAGTGTTGTAATAGCTTAAACAGGTCAAGCTACCCCGGCGCGGCATGTGGGGAACCCACGCTTCCCCGCTCGCCCTCGTCTCCGAGCGGGACCGGTTTCTTCAAACCGGTCGAGTAAGTGCTCCAAACTTTGCTCTAATTTGTGCTTGTTCCTTCAATATTAGTTCATAAACTCCGCTGGCCGTGAATGAGAGCCCGATCCTTAAGCTCCTTTGCTATAAGTGATCACCGTGGGAAAAGAGTGGAACCCGTGCCCTCGGCACGACGTCGGCTCCCTTGAATTGGGCTGCCATTACCCTTGGGAATCAACTTAGGCCTTGCTGGCCCTCTACCAGCAAGGGCCCAGCACACACAACCTCCACTTGGCATTGCCAAGTTACCCCGGGTCGGGTGAGCGGTCGCCGACATCGGTCCGTTTGATTGCGATTGTGCTTGTTTGTTTAAGTTCTAGGTTGTGTCACATCAATTGGTATCAGAGCAAGTCATTGACTTGTCTCTACAAGTCAAGTCCTAGGGCATGCTTGCATTCTTGTCCGAACCGTGCATTGTCAAACCCATCATTGTTAACATTGAGTCTTGGGTCACATGGCCCCTCTCCCAATCATATCCCATGCATGCTTACCTAATGGAGAGCCCGTAGAAATTGATTTCATTGACCTAGAATCTGAAAATTGGGTGTCCCCCGATATCATTACCTCTCTTTGTAAGACCGAACAAATTGTGCACAATGGAGACCAAGTCTTTATTGAATTCCATAAATGGTTCGGGAAAACTAAGTATTTGGATGGGACTTGGTATCAAAAGGGAACATTGGCGGGTCCATGTATAATCCTAGGTAAGAAATGGTTAGATGAAAGGAATGCCGACATCGACCCAACACGTCGGAATTGCCTAGTGCATCCGCCACACCTTTCGGGAACCTTTAAATTCAACAACCTTGTAGTCTCCCACCCGCGGGAATCCCGCCCTTGTTCACCACCCCGGGTGCACCATACTCCGGCCATCATCACCCCACCATCAAAGAACCTTCCCACTCCATTAGCTTTGGAAGAAGTAGTCCACCCACTTTACCACATGAAGACAAATACCTCTCGGGAACCTATCCCCTTCATGGAGAGCACCCATGCCCCAATTGAAGAGGAAGCCTCGCGCGAGAATCTTCACCCTCCACCACCCCCTCTAGATAAGGCCGAATTCATCTTGGAAGAGTCCCTTATTAGTTGGCTAAAGAAGAGCCCAATAAGAGAGATCACGGCCCACGATTGCCTTCCCATAAAGGAAAACCTTCCCATAATGCACATCTCCTCCTATCACACCATAATCCAAACATCCTACCAAGTGGAAACCTTAGAGGACCTTCTCAAGGGCTTAGCTTGGCAATATGAGTTGACCGGCTTGTTGACCCCCATGGGCCACCAATCTAGGAGCCTTGACCTCCTACACCTTTGTGTCGGGTCTATCACATCGATTTGCACCATTGGATACTACACTAGTGACCTCCTTCTATTCCTCCCCACACCCGAGGAGCCCGACCTTCTCCTCGATTTAGAGTATCTTATCTCGGGTAGAAAGTCAAGCCCTCCACTCATGGCCGACCCACTTGCCAAGAAAATTGGCCCAACTATCATGGAGAAGGATGACTTAGCACCTTTTGAGGATCTTGAGGACATGGAGTTCCTCCCCCTAGGTGACCCATTTTATGATCCATTCCAATGGGAGTCAAGAGACTCGTGTGACCCAAACACTTTATCCACCACCTACCTTTCCCTATACCAACCCACCATGTTTGATCCAATCCACCCCATCCTAGACCCGGGTTACACCTTGGGAGCCATGACCTTGGGCCACATATCCCCAGGTAATAAGGTTGTGCCCCACCTCATGATGACCACCTTCTTAGATTCATTCGATCCTTTCCAATGGGAGTTCAAAGGTTGTCCCACACCTATACACATAGAAGTCACCTTTGGGAAAAGCATGCATGTGTCTAGGCTTACCATACCCCTTGACATGAACACTATGTTGGGTCCATTCATTCATATCACCCACATGTCAAGTAGAAAGTATGAGTGGTCCATATTCGGATGTCATGGTCCACCTTCATTTATCATGGGTCTTAAGCATGTCAAAGGCATCTACGGATGTCCGGGTCCCCCAATATTTATCACTAATTTGCATGATAGGGCCACCTACGGGTGCCCCGGCCCACCTAAGCTAACCAAAGTCTACACTGCATCATTACACGATAGGTCTACTTTTGGTTGCCCAGGTCCACCCATCACCCCTAGAAAGTCTGCATTCACAACATTGCATAAAGAGATCCGTAAGCACATTAGCAAGAAGAATGTGACTTTTAAAAGGCGAGCCGACTCTCATCGACGTCACCAAGAATTCCATGAGGGTGACTTTGTGATGGTAAGGATGGAGAGGCTCTCCCCGGGAGCCATCTCCAAATTGAGGCCACGTGGGGCTGGTCCCTTTCAGGTCCTGAGGCACATTGGTGCAAATGCCTATGAGTTAGATCTCCCCGAGAAATATGGGCTAAGTCCCACATTTAGTGTCGCCGACCTAGTACCATACAAGGGACCCATAGTGGTACCTAGTGAGGATATTGAGCCTATTCCCTCCATTGAGAGAGCACCCACCCGTGAGGAGAGTCCACTAGCCAAGAGAGCCCAGCGTGAGCGCATTGAACAAATATTGGATGAACAGGTCACTACCACCAGGAGCAAGGTATACGAGCGCTATCTCGGCAGGTGGATGGATCGGTCTCGTTCGGAAGACTTGAGGGCAGTACCACTTCTACACCCTCCAAGGAGGGAAGGACACTTACTCGACGGAGTCGAGTTCTCCGCACCCCGGGAGTATGATGGGGACATCACCTCCCATGCCCACGTTCACAGCTCGTCTCCTCGCCCTGGTTGCATCCGGCATGGTCTAGTCATTTAATTTTGAGTCCTATGTAATTTTTATTTGAGTCATTTGATGTATTTTCCCTTTTATTTGAGTCATGTTCCTAGGTCTTGTGTTCATTTCCCTAAGTTTGAGTGTCATTAGGTTGTCTAGTTAGCTATTGGGCCCAATTCATTGGGCTTGGCCCAAGGGCTCTCCCCTACCCCCTCGGTTATTTGTCATTGAGTCAATTGTCAGGGACTTTTGTAGAAATGTGGGTTTCCTATATATAGGACCCCTTCCCCCCCATTTCAACTTAATGAATCAATGAATGAAAAAAAAACTTGCCATTTTGAGAGTTTACACTTCATATCTAGTGGAGAGATTCTATTTTTTGGGTGAGAAACCCTAGGAGAGAGATTCCCCACCCTTCCCTCTCTTAATCTCTCTTTTTCACTCCACTTTCTCTCTCCTCAACACCCAAATTCGAATTTTCTTCTCTCTCCTCCCTTCCCAACCACCTCCACTCCCCACCTACCCCATTTAAGCCTCTTCCCATTCCCCACAACCCTCATCAATACTCCACCCCTTCCCAAGACCCCCTCCACCAATCCTCTCCTCACCATCCAACCCCCAACTACCCCTCCCACTTTCCCAAGCACCCTTCCCACTACCCCAAGCACCCCTTCCCTTCCCCAACACAACCCCCCCATTCCTAAGACAAAAAATTAACCCCACCCTTAAACCTATTTTCGAATATCCTTTCCCTCTCTCCATTCCAACCAAATTCACAGCCCCCACTACCACCATCTATTGGACCCTCTTCCAGACCTTATTCTCCAGCTCCCACACCTTAGAACACCCCCTCCAAGACCCCCTTACAACCAGGGGTCACTCCCACACTCATCTACCCCCTTCCCCTTCTTCTTTCTTGGTCATTGGAAACTACTTCGAAGTTGTAGTTTACTGTCCAGAGGTTGCAGATGAACCAGCAACTTGCAGCGGCCACCATGACTTCCTCCGGATGAGTTTGAAGACCCAAGAGCCATCTTCGGAAGCGTCTACCAGTCTCCTTCGCAACAGAAGTGGTTTCATCTTCTTCCGATCTCCGAGCCGTCCAGGATGTCCATTCTCCCACAACTGCGCAGTTCTGCCTCGGCTGAGGACCTGAGCCAGATTAGAAGCTCTGCCACGACGAACCCCGAAGGAATCAGTCCATGAGTTCTTCTTCAAAGTTCTTCATCGCCCAGTCTACTTCCAGAATCAAGAAACAGAACTTCATTCGGCATTCGTGATCCAGAGTTCTCAATTTTCTCCCTCAGCTACGCAGATCTGCTACTCATAGTCTGCACCGACCAGCCACCATTGTTCTGCATCCCCTAGTCTTCTCCGACATTGGTTTGCTTCCCCGTTAGTTTTTCTGTGAATATGACTCGTCCACAATTCCAACGACTCTGACGGCGCTTGATTCCGAGATCAGGAGCTGCCGGGGCATCCTCTGCAACCTGCTGTTGGAAACCAGGAGCTAGCTCTACAGAGATCCTGATTCGGAGAGAAAGCTTCACCACGAAAAACCCCAGAGGAATCATGCCACGAGCTCTTCTGCAAAGTTCTTCCTCTCTCTGTCTACTTTCAGAACCAAGAATCGAAACTCCATTCGGCATCTTGCAACAGAAGTTACCAATTTTATTCCTCAGGCGTTCGACTCTGCTCCCCACTATCTACATCGACCACTCCTCACTTTTCTGAGTGCTATGATCTTCACCGGCATCTTTTAGCATCCTCGTTTGTTCTTCTGTAAAGAGGACTCACCCACGGTTCCAACGGTTCCAACGGCAACTGATTCGGAGTTTGGGAACGGTCGGGGCAGCCGCGTCTTCCTGCTGTTGATAGTCTGTTGCAGACAGTCCGAGATTCAGCAACCCTGTTCGTACTCCCGCCCAGGCCGCCAGCCACCCCTGAAGAAATTGGAAAAATTCAGAGGCACTCCTGTTCCAGAGACGAAGAGATCCCCACTGGTCTCACCCTCAGCGAAATTCTAGAGAGAGTTCTGCGGCCTCTACACCCTCTGTCTGTCAGCTATTATAGAGGGAAGACTGATTCGGTGTCATCACTTCTTCATCACTCTTAGCACTAATTTCCCCTCCCCGCTTGGCCGGCTGAAGGCCCCTCCCTGTGTGGAGGTAGTGTTTGGATGTAACTATCATCTTCCCTTCCCCACGATCCCCCCCTTGCATGGGGTGTAGTGTTGTAATAGCTTAAACAAGTCAAGCTACCCCGGCGCGGCATGTGGGGAACCCACGCTTCCCCGCTCGCCCTCGTCTCCGAGCGGGACCGGTTTCTTCAAACCGGTCGAGTAAGTGCTCCAAACTTTGCTCTAATTTGTGCTTGTTCTTTCAATATTAGTTCATAAACTCCGCTGGCCGTGAATGAGAGCCCGATCCTTAAGCTCCTTTGCTATAAGTGATCACCGTGGGAAAAGAGTGGAACCCGTGCCCTCGGCACGACGTCGGCTCCCTTGAATTGGGCTGCCATTACCCTTGGGAATCAACTTAGGCCTTGCTGGCCCTCTACCAGCAAGGGCCCAGCCCACGCAACCTCCACTTGGCATTGCCAAGTTACCCCGGGTCTTAGTGAGCATCGGGTGAGCGGTCGCCGACATCGGTCCGCTTGATTGCGATTGTGCTTGTTTGTTTAAGTCCTAGGTTGTGTCACATCAAGAAAGACAATAGTACAAGCCGAGGTGATCCATCCGTCGGCATACTTAAAGGCAATGAAGAGAGGTCTCTCCAATGTAGCATCGGCTTTGTCAGTAATAGAAAGGCCATGAATGTGCAACAAGAGAAAAAGCCAAGAAGTCTGGCTATACAGGGTGGGTCCCCGATCTTCTTTCCTCACAAAACTCCTATACGGACACAGGCGATCAGTCTCTGGACGCCATGAGGTCGGAGCTGTGATAGGCTCTTCCACTGGTAGCGGAAACTACTAAAGAGCAATCCTCTCGCTGCTAACTTTACATAGGCCCCGAAGAGTCTCTGTGAAGTTGTCCTTATTAATCTCTTGAAGCACCGGCTGTGGCTTGGACTTCTCCCATTTGATAGCTTTCCATGCCGCCAAATAAACATGTACCTCAGCATCTTTACGGGATTTCAACCTCCGCAGATGATAAGGATCAATCTCAAACACTGTGGAAGGTTGGGATCTTAAGAACCAACGCTCGGCAATGTCCTAGCAATCGTTCTAAGAAAGCCGATAGAAGCCAGTACCAGCATTCCACCATTTAATATATTCTGGCGTCACCCAGGGAAAACGCCTAGGGACTGGCATCCGAAAAGAAGCAGCCTCGCGACAATGAAAATAATCCCACCACGTACGGGCTTCTTCGACAGCGGCTGATCCTCCTCGCGATCGACTCTCCAATGGGAACTGTGCTGAAGAGGAAGGAATCTATTGATCATAACCAAAATTTATGCTGAACCTGAAGGGGTAATATGGCTCTAAGTAAGTGCTGATGCCCTTTCTAAATACCAAAACACTGGGTCTAATGGACAAAGCCCAGTCTACTAGCTCTGGCTCCAATGACGGCCTATCACTGAGCTTGCCCGAGATGGGGTGAACATACGGCTCAACTTCGCCAAATTTGCATTCTCTCAGCCGATTCGCCAACGGGCTTGAATGAGCAGCCAAACACCAGAAATGCAAGGCCCCAGGAGCATTCATTGGCACTTTCGTCAATTGCCCCCTGATTGAGAAAAGCTGATCTGACACCTACTGTGGCTCGGCATCGGCGAACTCTAGCATTCTCGGAAATAAGTTTGGAGACTGCAGTGACCTGGGAGCAAACTCTGGAAATAGTGAACACACCCAGGACTTGAAGAAATGAAGAGGGCCAACGGTCTACAAGGTCCTTGGGAGACAGCTACGGTGGATATCTTCTAACATCTTGTAAATCAAACATAATGCTGCAGGGCAGAGGGACAACTTCACACCCCATGCCATTAAACACACCAGATATATGGCTTCGGCACGGATAACTATTTCATCACCTTGCGACATAGCAAATGTGCACAGCCAATATGTCAAGTAGGCCGCACAATGAGTAATGGGATCAAGTCCCGCTGGGTTAGGGCCACTCTGGCACCCTCTGCGAAGAGAAGAAGATAAGTGAGTCTTCCGGCGAGATCGTGTCTTCAATCTGTTCGGAGCCATTCTGACAGAAGGAAAGTCTTTATACTTTGGCTCGCCTTCGAAGAAGTATTCCAACCATAAGCCCAGGCGCACCCGTTTTCGCTCCTTGCGCGAACGGGACGAAGAAGACTCTGCAGTACCCTGAATGGATAGCCACAGTGTACGGTACACCTTCATGAGGTATCGATAGGCAAACCCAATATAATAGTGGCCCTCGCCGTTAGTGCGGTCTTTAATCTAGTCAGGCCAGCAAGCCTCCTCATACGGCTCGCCATCAATTGGAAGACCAGAAAGTTGATGTAAACTCCACAAGTCTAAGGAAGTCTCCCCTTCCGCAGTATAGAAGGTGTTGTACTCGGGACAAAATGTCTCCATCATGCCGCAACACAAGCCCTTCGAGATGGAATAACGAAAGTGGGATGCATATACACTCTGGTACACTCCGGCCTTCATCAGGATGGGACCATAATTCTGGAGCATGTACTCAGTAAATTCAACAGCCCCATCTTTGAAAGCATGAGCATCGGTGGCTTTACAGTCAGCAAACCAGCCCACGGCAATCTGATGTTTGAACCTAACTGCCAAACAATCTAAAAGAAATGGCTCTTCTCTAAACCCCCACTTCAACGGGGCGAGGAAAAGGCCAAATACTGGCTTCTCTTTGTGAACGATGCCTGCTGATAAATCCCACCTGGCCCGAGTAAATTCAGGGGTGCGAGTCAACAAGCCTTGTTCCGGACTCAGTTCTAGCACGCCAATAATGGCGTCCTATTGCCTGGTGTCTCCTGGGAAATAAATCGGTTCACTTCTCACTACTGAACCGATCAGGCTATCTCGGCTTGAGAGAATACTGTACTCAGCTGCTCGCACCGTGAGGGTGTCCCGCTTTCCCATTAGGTTGAAAGCGTGGAGGAAAGCCATCAAGTGCTTGTCCTTCGAAAAATCGACCCGGTAGTTCTGACTCCGGTCGAAGGAGAAGTTATTCCTATCAGAAATGGTCAGACGACCGGCGTTCATCGAATCGATCTCTGAATCTGATGATTCTGAAACAATGGCAAAGCGGTCTTGTCCTTGATCGAGTTCATTAATGTTATGCCATGTCACAACTGGTCGCTTCGCAGAGGAGCCGCTTGCCTCTTGCCAGGCCATTGAAGAGGTTGACGAAGCCATTAGCTGCGCTTGAGAAAGGGGTAAAGTCAGAAAAGAAAAATAATATCAAAAGAAGTTCATGAAGAAATTTTGGCAGAGTCTCCCCTTGGTCGGGAGCGTCCGAGAACAAAGGGGAACACGTCCACTGGCTAGGCCGGGACGGTCCCTAAAAACAAAGCCACAGGTGATGAACACCTGGGCCGAATGGACGACGGGGGTATTAGTTTCAAGGGCTAGCCTTCTAGGAACCTCCCAAAGCCATTTGATCAAGAAGGAGTGAGCCTTCTGGAACTTATCCAAATTGGGCCTATCAACCCATCCTCGAGGTCCCAAAAGCCCAGGAACGGGACGATGGCGGCAGCCACCGTCTCGGCCCACCACCGCCGTCGTCGATGATCGGAGGAGGGGACGGCCGCAGGAACAAGAGAGAGAGGAAGGAAGGTCGCCCAACGCCTCTTCTACCATGATCACCACCGGCAAGGGCGAAGGCTGGGGCAGACCCTCTGCCGCGGACCTCGCCGTCTGTGGAAGAGAAAAAAGGAAACGGAGGGGAGGAGCCCACCGTTCACACCACTGAGCTCGTCGGAGATGGGGAAGAAGAAGATGCCCACCGCGCTCGCCAATGGTGAACCAGTCGCCGGAGCCGAACACGGAAAGAAGAAAACCCCCACTGCGACGGTAAGAAAAGAGAGAATAGAGAGGAGAAAGCCCCACTGCAGCGGTGAAAAAGGAGGAGAAGCTGAAACAAAGGAAGAGGAAGGGTTTAAAACCCCCAAAGGATTCGAAGGGTTTTAAAGAAAAGCAAAGGGGGGAACAAAGCGGTGGCCATGCCATCGACTCAAACCCGAGCCCGCCACCATCTCGATGGCGAAAGTGCCACTGACTTGGCACACTGAGGAGGCCACCGTCGCAAGCCAAAGGCCCACCGATTCAATGGCTGAAGCTCCATCGATTCAACACAATAAGACCGCCACAGACTTGACGCACTGAAGGCGTCACCGACTCAGCGGACAGATAACGCCACCGACTCGGCATATTGAAAGTGTTACCGACTCACATCCCCGAGTCATGTCATCGACTCGAGACGAAGTGGGCCCCACGTGTCAAGCCCGATAAAGCAAATACATCCGCGGACCCCGCTCCACTTATCCTTCGCACGCGACGCCCTCTGCTGGGGGGCATTTGTTGACACACAAAATATGATTGGGCGGTAACCATGTGCCCGAAGGAGTCAACCAGAAGTCAAAGACAGATCCACTCGGACTGTTGAAGCCTCGGGCCACCCTACAGGAAGTGCCAGGGACTCAACATTCCGTCATCTCGGGCTTTCACACTCACCACAGCTCGCTTAAGGCCTATTGATGGTCAGAGCCTACGAGGCCGACACCGAGATGATCGTGCCAGATATACCTCTTACCCCGTCTGACCATGACAAGAATGTAACATGCGGCTCCCGCCTGATGAAGAAGCCTCCCCGAGATGAAGAAATGTCCCTGGCCCCTCGGAATAGGGAACCGAAGGCAATGTCAGTGGAAAACTCGAGTCACCCGACCAGAGCACCCGGGACTCCGAAGTGGTCCGTGAGTGAACGATGGATGACTTCGAAGGAGCAAGAACCCCCGGAGCGGTGGCTCATTCAATGAGAACGCTTCGTGCAAGCATAGGGCAGCCCTGGAGAACCAATATTTTGCGTTAATAGCGTCACTAGTGGAAATTTTGAGGTTTCCGTAAGATACACGCGGAACACCGGAATGATCTGAAAGTAGCCTCGAAGGCGTACGAGCCTGGAAGAAACCATCCTAGGGGTTACCATTTCAGTGAAGAAGGTCCACGTACTCTCCGAGAGAGGGTGGCAGCACGAACCAGTGTGCCGAGGGGCAAATCAGTGCAAATCCTAGGAAAACCGGTACGGGTTCTGCACGTCTCAAAAATCTACGGAAGCCCGAATCAACACTTCAAAACATATTCTGGGACTATTGCACTAATTCCAAAGCTACTCCGGATGACGAGCTCACACCAGGATAATTTCAAGTAAAATGATGAAATTACAGAAATGCCCTTACAAGTGAGTCGGTGGTGCCTTGATATTGAGTCGGCAGCGCTGAGAGCTTAAGCCGGTGGCGACTCTCGCGCTTGAGCCGGTGGCGCTGGCGCTCGAGGCAGTGGCCCCCCTCTGCGACCGAGTCGGCGGCATGTTGCGCGCGTTGAGTCGGTGGCGGCTCACCCATCCCGTCAGGGTTCCGATTCCCTGTTTCGGGCATTCGCCTATAAAAAGGGCCCTTGGCCCTCAGAGAAAGAAAAGAGGAAAAAAAGAGGAACGAAGAGATAAACGAAGCACCAGAGAAGGAAAAGAGGAAGGGAGATAGAGAGAATAGAGAGGAGAGAAAGGAGTCCGGAGAGCGGAGAGAGGAGTCGTGAGGAAGAAGGTAGGGTGCAGATATCTAAGTTCTGCCATTTTCCACCCTCTGTATCTTCTATTCGAAAATTCTCCCTTTCTATTTTATATGTTCCCTTTCAACTCCCCGATTATTGTATCTTCCCCCATGTCCTTCTGCGATTATAGAGGTAGATGAATAAAAAGACAGTAGTGGGTTTCATGAAGCATAAGTCTCATATTTAGATCTACTGTTTACGATGCTCTCGATACCGCCGTGATTCTCTGTCTATTCCGATTTCAAAGCTCCTCAATCTCTTTCCCCCCGAGCGTGAGGAGGCTCCCCCTCCTCGAGAGGCTAAACCTCTCATCAATCCCATGATCGCTCAGCAAGGGAGTAAGATTCGTGGAGTTCGTCGTTCCTCTCCGTGAAATGGTCTCTGATCACGCCCTAACAGGGTGACATTAAATCCCTCCCTAGGGGCTGTTCTTCTACAGATAGCGTAGTTTCATCCACGATCATGGGTTTTGTTTGGGTGAATGAGGAATAAGAGATTGCTGAGTGCCCTTTCACTCGTTTTTGTCAGTTGTAAGGGTGCTAGTGCACTCTGATAGTCAATTTGATAGTTGTCTGTTACTTTCTTCTGGAACTACCATATGCCCCCTCTTAGTGTTCGATGATTTATACCTGAAGGTCTCGGCCCCCCGTTCGTCTGACCTCTGGTGGTAGTGAGCATGAGTTGCCTAGGGCAATTATGACCGCTCGCAGAACGGGGCTTGTCTCGTGGCGAAGCAGAGTAGTATGCTATGTCCCTGAAATTGTTGCTAACCGATGAACGATTTTCTCCGATTGTTTCTAATCATCCCTGATTGGGGAGGGGTACAGCCCTTTCGCTCGTTTGCTTAATTTCCTTGAACCAACGCCACTCTGGGTTCTAGGGGGTCTGTCATCTTGTCACATGTTCCCCTGGAAGCCCTTTGCAGTGAGTGAGCAAATGAAATCGCCATCTGTATGGCTACAATCAGAGGCCCGTTGCACCCCTGGATCATCACGACTCTCTAGTAGGCTGGCCCTCGAGACTCTGTTCGTGATGACCTCAGGGACTGAGGTAGTCCACCTGGGCTCCTCAGTATTTACGGTTTGGCACCGTCTACCGTGTGCCATGCCACTTGTCTAATTGAACATCTCCCTATGCAGGGGAGATGCTGCCCAAATTTCCTCAGACGAGACTGTGTTTTCACTATGATTTGCTGTTAATTTCTAACAGATCATGGGGCTAGCTTATATGATTGTGCATGGTACTAAGAAGGACCTATACATCAACGGCTGTCTAGTGCTGGAGTATGAACCTCGCACAAATGAACAAAAAAAGGAGAGCAGAGGAGTGAATGAGATAAGAACTAATATATATAAAAGATGATAACGGTAGAATTTCTCCTAACACCTGGGCAGTCATGCCTTTGGGTTCTTAAATCTTCACGGATTCTCATGCAAATGCCCTATTTGATGCAAAACCACAAGCAAAATTTTTCTTGCCCAGCTTAAATGGTGGATCTTTGTGACTCGGTGGTGTCGCCACCGAATTAACCCCCACCAACTTCGATTCGGTGGCAACGCCACCGAATCACCCTTTTTTTTGCTCGTCACCGACTCCACATATCGCCCTCCTCTTCACTAGCCTCGACGCTGCACCGACCTTCCTCTTCGCTAGCACCGACTTGGCCATCGCCCTCTTCTCCATTAGCATCGACCTCACCCCTACCTTGCACCAACATCCCTCCACTATGCACTAACCATCACCTTTGTTCGCACCGATGCACCCTCATTCCCCCTTGCCATTGCGTCGATGCATCGTCTCCCCTTTTCACCATCGCCTCGACGCCACCATTGCACCGACCTTCCTCTTCGTTTGTACCGATGCACCCTTGACCCCATCCACCCTGCACCGACTTATGTTGCCACTGCATCGACCCTTGCAGCGCCTACTGTCGACTCGGTCCATCTACGGGCTTGTCTTGCTAAATACTCCTGGATAAATAGCCGAATGCATTATATGTATACATACATATGCATATATGTGTAAATATATATATATATATATATATATGTGTGTGTGTGTGTGTGTGTGTGTGTGTGTGTGTGTGTCCATATAAACATGCTGATATCATGTGCCTTCCATGCTCCTGGTAAATAACTCTTGCTAATCACCCATGTTAGGGTCATAATGCCCGCTTGTGTGTTTGGTCAAACTTCGGTATATAAAATGGCATCTAATAGAAGGTCGGGTCCCTCCCGACTGGAAGTGTCGCTATGCGTGATGGTGGTCTTCGGACCTAATGATGTGACACCACCTTGGGGTGATGACCACAAGACAATATGACCCTTGGACCTAAGGTTGCAAGCAAGCAAATTGGCGATGATACCACTCGAGCGGCTCACTCGCTTGGTGCACACTTGTGCCCATGGGCAACTAAACGATAATGGAGAGGGTCCGGGGTGGGACAATGATGCTCCGGTGCTTGGCAAGCTTGGGGAGAACCCCAATTGGGCTAGGGATGCCCACTCACGGGCGGCCGTCACACCATGGGTGTGGGTTGAAATGGCTCGCTCACAACTCGCCCGCGATGGACACTCACGTGTTCGGCAATTTGGGCCGGGCCCTCGCTCTCCGTCCGACGCAGCAAAGCAAGAATACTAAGCTAAGCAAGTGATATTGACCAGCAAGGAAAGGGGGACCGAGGCTCACCTAGCCGGCGTGAAGACGCCAACTCCGGCCGAAGACGGGGGCGAGCGGGGAGGCAAGGGTTTGCGCCCGCAAGCCGTGTCGGTGTCGCTTCAAATCTGCGAAAATATTATTTCATGAACTACACCTCTCACAGGAGGGGGGCTCTTGGGGTGGGGGTTAGACTTATTACAACCAAGATTACCTCCACGCAGGGAGGGGCCTTCAGCCGGCCAAGCGGGGTGGGGAAATTATGAAGAGAACGCCGACTCTCCAAGCTTCGCCGGTTCTGCCACTCTTCAGTTTTGCTGAATAGGTTGTCGATGAAGATGCTGCCACGGACTCAACCAAGCTCCAAATTTGATGAAACTGCTGCCAAAAGTTCCCCAGCTGGCCGAGGATGATGCTTGAAGTTTTTGGGAAGCTCTGGAACTCGGGGCTGATCGGACCGGCGACTGGAGCAGGACAGCAACACTCTGCCTCTGACTGATGCAGAACTGATACAGTGGATTGCAGAAGGCACTGCGGTCGTTCCCGAACTCCAAATCGAACGAAACTGGTGGTGACGCGATCGTGGTCGGAGTAGCTTCGAGCAGAAATTGACGGAGCCACAATCCGAGGTCGGAGGAGAGCGAGGTAGCCGGATAAGTAAAGACAGGTCAAACCTAGACCCACAGGTGGCAGACTGCATACTCCGCCGAGAAAATTCAGAACAAATAGCTCGGGCAGGCGATTGGCGTCATTCCTTCTGCTACTGATGGAGGACTGGCCGAAGAAGAATTTTGTAGAAGGAAGTGTGCTCGAATTCCTCCAAGGTTGACCGCTGAACAGCTTCCAAGATCGCTCTGGCCTTCAGTCTGGGACAGATTGCGCAGTCGTTGAAGATGACGTTCCTCGGGACAGCTCCGAACTCAGATGCCGACGAAACCACTTCCGTTGGAAAGCTAACTCGCAGACGATTCCAGAAATGTAGGCCTTGCCACCTGAATCTTTGAGAGACGGTCGTAGTTGCTTCTGCAAGTCACTACTTTTCTGAAACCTGCAACAGGGACAGAATAGGTGGAGGAGAGGGTATGGGGATGGGGATGAAAATGGGCTTATTGGGTGGATGGGGAAGGGGGGGTGCGACCTTGGGTGGTTAGGGAGGTGGGGAGATGAAAGGGCACAGCCCAAGGTAGAGGGAAATTCGAAATTTGGCCTAGGGAAGGGCTCTTTCAGTCTTGGAGAGAGGGAGGGTTGCTTGGGAGAGTGGAAAGGTGCCTAGGAGAAGGGGTTTCCACCTAGGGGTTGGAGGGGGAATTGAATGAGTGCATGGGGAAGGGGAAGGGGCCTTAATGAGGGGTGAATGTGGAGGAGAGAGAATGCATTTCGAAATTGGGGTGGGGAGGAGAGAGAGAGGGGGCACAACCCACTTAGAGAGAGAGAGAGAGGGAGATATTGAGAGGGAACTAGAAGGTGTGGAAATTTTCTGGATTCAATATTCAAGCATCATTGTTACAAATGAGAGGGGTGGGGCTATTTATAGACCCCACACTTTTCCTAAGACCAAACTGACCCTGACAAACTAACTAATGACCAAACAGTCCAAGGGAAGGGCGCCCCTGGGCCTAGCCCAATGAATTGGGCCCATTAACCTATCAAACCAACATAATGACTTCAAGACTTAGGAAAATGACTTTCTAACCTAGGTACATGACTCAATAAAGGGAAAATTACATGTTTAAGACTTAAATAAAAATAAGAAAATTACATGACTCGACTCACAAACACATGAGGAACATAATGGCGTACACCGACGATCAATCCGAGCTTCAGAAAATGTGGAGGGGCAAGGGATGTCCCCATCACCTAATCTCCCTGCCTCGTATCGAAGTGCGAGCGTAATAAATTTTAATTCCTCTTGCATGAATAAATGAAAACATAGGGGCCTATGTAGCTTCTTGTTTATGTCACTTCCGATACGTCGTTATCATTCGGCCCCGAGTGGCACTTATCTTGGCTATTAATCATGGGTTTTCCTCCTTCTCGGAGGATGTAATTAACGCTATAGCCTTTACGTTATAGCGAACTTCCGATCCCGATCCGAACCTCACAATCGATTGACCCAGTCAGATCAAACGCGCGATAAATTTTGTCACTCTGGTGACTGGCACGCCTACCCATATTTAAAATAAAATTGATGTCACCATCCCTCGGAAGTCACACAGGCACAGGGTTCACTCATTTTCGATGGCAAATTCATAATGACCTTCTGGAGAACACGGCTCCTCGAAAAGTCACACACGTCCCTTCAGGATGCAAGGGGTGTTTAATAGTGGGTGCTTTAGATGGGGGTTGCTTCGTCTCCCTTTCTGCCTATAAATATTCCATGGGGGGTGCTTGAGCGAAGCACTCATCCTCCCATCACCTCCATCCTGCTTACTTTCGGGCGCTGGGCACTTCTTGCCCTCTCCCTTTTCACCTTCCCCTTTATTGCTGGCGAGAAGAGGGAGGTTGCCGACGAGGATGAGGATGCAGACGTTACCTGGACCCTAACGCCCACACCTACATAGTGGAACGGGAGATAGAAAATGGGGTAGCATAATGGAAAGGGAGATAGAAGACGGGGGCCTTCTTCCTCAGGCTGTTATGCTGGGCCCCTGGAGAGGGAAGGGTAGGATGGGGATGGATCGACTCCATGGGGATGAGATGAGGCAGTGGAGAGGCATAGCCTCGTCCCTCCCCTATGGTCCTACCTCCCATTCCCTCTCTTATGCCCTCCATCATCTTTCCTCCTCTCTCCCCGCTTTCCGTTAGGGAAGGATTGCTCTTCCTCATTACTTTTCTTCTTTTTTCACCCCTCTACTCTGTAATAGGGCCGAAAAGGGGACTCACCATTTTTTTGACTCTGATTTATATACTTTTCACCTTCCAGGTTAGGCATGGGCTTTTCTCCTGTAGCGGGTTGATCAGCTCAGCTCTAGTAAGATTTGCAAACTTAACGACCGAGCCAGTTTCCACTCAAGTGGAGTCAATGCCTCGGTGAGAGATCATCAATCTTGCACGAGCCAAACTACCCGCCACTCGGTATCAATTTGTATTTTCCACATGTTCCAAAGATTGTATGAGTTGTCTAGGAATATACAAGAAAGTTATAGAATGCATGCAAATATATTCTTTTGCACAAAAAATTACATGTGTTTGCTCTCTACTATTCAATGATAAAACTTTCTTAATGACTCGGCATTCCATGTATGCAGAATAGATTCCCCTCCAAGTGTTGCTAATCTGTACGCTCCTTTGCCGAAGACCTCGACTACTTGATACAGGCCTTCCCAATTGGGTGTCAGCTTCCCCGCCGCCTCGAGTGGCCGAGAGGCTTCGACCTTCCTTAGGACTAGATCCCTCAGGAGGAATTGCCGGCCCTTAACTTGAGCATTATAGTATCGAGCCATGCACCTTTGGTATTCTGCCATGCAGATTCTTACGGCTTCTCGCGTTTCGTCCGCCGAGTCTAGATTCTCCTGGAGCCTTTGGTCGTTAAGCTATGGATGAAAATGGATAACTTGAAGGGAAGAGCTTCCAATTTCGAGGGGGATGACTGCCTTGGTACTGTAGACCAATTGGAATGGTGTTTCGCCTGTGGTAGCTCTGGGAGTCATCCGGTAGGACCAAAGTATGCTCGACAATTCCTCAAGCCAATTACCCTTTCCCTTTTCAGGTCTGATCTTTAACCCCTTGAGGAGGGTCTTGTTTGCATTTTTGACCAAACCATTGGCTTGCGAGTGGGCTACGGAGGTGAAGTGATTACATATTCTTAGGTCGGCACACTTGCTCTTAAAATAAGAATAATTAAACTATTGACCATTATCGCTTACTATCACCCAGGGAATTGTGGACGTGTAAAATTTTGTGTCTGTAAACTTCCCGACTGCACACCAAGAATGGAATACGTGCGTATCCAGGACGTGTGGTGTCGAAGCTCGTCTGAGCCACCTGGCGGGAAAGAAGATTTCAGGAGAACTCAATGGCCGAGCTCCGAAGGGCTCCTTGGCGCATTAAAATGATAGGAGGCTCAGGCGTTCCTGAACACACACGCTACCACGGGTTCGTCCGCGAGCCATTGGTAGCAAAGAATGCAGCGGATGGCTCAAAGACCCCGAGTCCCCGAAGAAAATCAACAACTTCAAGCGGTGAGACACGTGCCACTAATTTATATCCAGATGGACGGGTTGAGTCCCGAACTGAAGAAAGCAAGGCCATCCTCCAATAAATTTCCCCGTGAACTGACCCTCCAGGATTGGAGACAAAGTCTTGAAGGAGCAACACCCAAATGTCATTTAAACGGTGGACCTTCCAAGTGCTTTGACCGGTGGCCTCCTCTGGGCCTTAACCGATGGCATCCCCAAGGGTCTTAAGCGGTGGCTCTCAACAGCCCCATAAAAGGTGGCTCTCAACAGCCCATTAAACGGTGGGCCTCCAGACACATTAAACGGCGGCCCTCTACCACCCTTAACCGGTGGCCCTCCCACAGGCGTTAACCGGTGGCATCCCAGTTGTCGATAAATGGTGGCAGCTCCCTTCCAAGTGCATAAACGGTGGCCTTCTTTAGCTGCTAAACGGTGGTGGCCTCCAAGAGCCATAAACGGTGGCTATGCGCAGGCCAATAAACGGTGGCTCCTCGCTATGCGTTAACCGGTGGAGGCGCTGAAGCCCTTAACCAGTGGCGTTAAGGCGACCCTGCGCATGTCATTATATCCGGTGGCAGCTCCAGATGCGTTAAATGGTGGCTCCTGTAGCGCCATAAATGGTGGAGTCTCCCATGCATAGAAACGGTGGCCATTCCGGGCATTTAAACAGTGGGCCTTTAACCGGTGGCCTGTTTGGGCATCTAAATGGTGGGCCTATAACTGGTGGGCTCACCTGGCTACTTAAACAGTGGCTCTGGTCTGCTTTCCTGGAAATGGGTGGCCAACCTTTTTTTCAACACCGTTGGGTATTACCCTTACCCAAAGGTCCCTGTTCTACACCCCCGGCGCGCAACGACCATGCATCAAGTACGATGCGAAGTTTGATCTTTCGGGCAACCTTCTAATGTGTACTCTGCCTGCTGCCAACCTTCTGCCCACCCCAAATGAAGGAAGTTGGCAGTCGATGTATGACAAGAGAAAGTTGGCAGAGGTCAGACGATCCTCCGTTGACCCCTTGTTGGCGACGTCTTCGTTATGGGCTGCCATATAAATAGAGAAGACACATGCAGAAGAAGACACACACATAGAGAGAGAGAGAGAGAGAGAGGATCTGGGCGTTGCTTTACTGTGAGAAGCTCCACCCCGTTTAGGAGAAGAGAAGAGGTTCTCTGCGTCTGGAAGAAAAGGAGAAGAGAGTGAAGGTGTGTGTGTGAGTGAGCAGAGATGAGGGGGAGAGGGAGTTCCTTTCCCCTTCTGCCCCGTTCGTGTCAAATCCTTTTTTTGTTTTATTTCTATTATGAATATTTCCTTCTCTTTGCAGCCCCACAGTGGGAACGCATGTAACCATTTCGTGTTTGAAATGAATGAAGAGAAATCGGTTTTACTTTGTGTGTCTGCGTGGTGCTCGTTTACACCGCATGTTTTCTTTGCACTGGGTGAGTCTCCCTGAGAGATGGCACAGGGCCCCCTCAATATGATGAGTAGTGCCCTGGGACTAGCATCTTGGGACGTGTCCCCCTGAAGTCTCCCTACCCTTAAGGTGTGGAATCCGTACTATGCATCTGCTCTTTCTCCCTTTGTGTGAGAGCCCCAGCAAAGGGCAGTCCAATGCTTAGTCCCTTCATACTCCTTAGCGGAGGTCAGCTCCCTTGTTTGGTTTAGCTCTCGTCTGCCCCTTGGATAAGCTATCTTACAGCATCCGTAGCACGAGCATTTGGGAGGGTCTCTTTGGGGGTAGCCTAGAGCTTGCCAAACATAATGGGTAGGGTTTTGAGACCGGCGCCTCAGAAAACCCCTCCCCACCTTAAACTTCATCTTTTCCTTGCTCACGTGTCCCTCGGTTATTCCCCTTAGCCCTGTGAAAGAAACTTCCCTCAGTCTGTGTTAAACCCCACAGAGCCATAACCGGTGGGTTACTTTCATGGCTCAACCGGTGACCTTCCCTCCCTTAAAGCCCATAACTGGTGGCCTCCCTCCAATGCCATAAACGGTGGGGCTTCAAAGTTCATAACCGGTGGCCTCCCTCCAATGCCATTAACGGTGGGATTTCAAAGCCCATAATCGGTGGCTCCCATAGATGCCATAAACGGTGGCACCTTTGGCCTCATAACCGGCGGCCTTCCATGGCCCTTAACCGGTGGCTCCCATTAGCACTATAAACGGTGGCACCTTTCCCCCCCATAAACGGTGGCACCTTTGGCCTCATAACCGGCGGTCCTCTTCCCTCCATAACCGGTGGCCTTCCACGGCCCTTAACCGGTGGCTCTCATTAGCGCCATAAACGGTGGCACCTTTTCCCCCCATAAACGGTGGCACCTTTGGCCTCATAACCGGTGGCTTTCACCCCTTGGCTTTTAACCGGTGGCCCTTCATGTTTTAACCTCTTTTTTGCCTAGTTTTTCACCGTGCTCCGACGTGATCATTTCGAGTGTTGCTGCTTCCGTGCGCACTCATACTATTCTGGGGCCATCTCGGACTTGTCCGTGGATGAGTACCCGCTTGACACCACCCATCATCCCGGGTCTGGGGGAGGTGCTGTCGAAATTCCATCAGGGATGCAATTAGTAAGATAAAAAAAGGGCTGAATAACTCTAAGTCACAAAAGAAATGCATGAACAAAGAGACTACTGGACTGATACGGACTGCTGTAGTGTACACATCTCGAACACAAAAGAGGACCAAGGTCGTGCATACACTCGAGGCATGGCATCACCATGTGCATTAAATCTATATAAAGCCCTCTGCTGATCTCTCTAGGATAGAAATAAATAAAAGAGATTCTATGCATGTTGCATTCTTATAGGTGCCAGCTTGTCGTGACTCCCGGTATATAAAATGGTGACCCGCGGAAGGTCGGGTTATGCCCGGTTGGAAACCGCCACTATGTGTGAGTAAAACACTCCGCCACATACCGAGAGTCGCCTTACACGAATATGTAATTGAGTCCTTGTGTGCCATGATAAATAGTTCGCGAAGCCGTTCTTTGCCTTGCATGACTTTAAACCGATACCCTTTGCCTTCTGGGTCTTTTGTCCAAGGTCGCATTCACCATATGAAAGAAGAATAAATCAAACCGCTTATATGCATTCTATGAATAAATCAAACCTCATACATGCACTCCATGAATAAACCTAAACCCCCATGCATGCTTTGAGTTGGGCAGAAAAAGGCTTTCCCAAGTCCATATTTGCTAAACATTTCAAAGGTGGGGGCTAGGACCTGTCTGCCGGTTCAGTCGACCGAATTGAACGTTCGGTCGATCGATTATCGGCTGGGTCGACGCACTGTGTGCTTGCGTCGACGCATCCGGCATGGGTTTTGTCTCTGGGAGGTTCGGTCAACCGACCAATTAGTTCGATCGACCGAAATCCTCCCCTCTTAAAAAAAATGAAAACGAAAGTAGACGGGTGGAATTAAAACTAATAAGATGACATGCCGAAGCACGCATGCCTTGACGTTCATTTCGGAGATCTCTTCTCCCCCAGGCCCCAAATATGGGAACGTACACGGCGCCCCGTTAAATCGGGCTTGGATCTTGGGAATCTCATCGATATGGCTAAGATCCGTGTCGGATCTCCATGTTGATTTTGATGATTAGGTTTTAATGATGACAAATTGTGTGTGCATATTGTGATGATCATGGAAGAATGTTTTCTAACCAAGGGTGTGTTTACTTTGCTCATACATGGTCAAATTTAGGAGAAAAAGTCATTTCAAGTCGACTTCAGAAGCCAACAAGTCGACTCGAGCTCACCCGCCAGCTGAAGAAGCTAAGGGTGACAAATAGCTGTTTACGAGTGTCAAATAAGTCATAAGGCTGAAGAGTAAGAGAGTGATGCGGGACGGACACGGGGACTGACTCTACGTGGTATGGACCTCGGACTCTAGATGCGGACACGACCAGCAACACATGATGGGAGAGACATTAGGCCCGACACGGAGAGCTCCTATGGGCTATACGTCGCTAACAGAACGCAAGCTCACTCGTCGTCCCAAGCGAGGGAAACGCGGATCGTGCGCGGTTGAAGAACCGGCAGAGTTCAAGGTAGTCAGACTCACTTCCGGACTCGGATCGAGTCGCGGGACGGGTCACTCTCACACTCACAGTGGTGACATGAACACACGGGCTAGTACCTATCGCTCTCAACAGCGGCAAAGACCATATACTAGCTAAGCAAATGAACGCCAAGAAGTTCGGACCATTACCTCCACGCACCCGGCGTGGCGAAGACAACCCCGGCCAAATTACGGACTCCCGGTTAACAATGATTAAAGCACTACACTAAGTCGACCCACTCCACGCAGGGAGGTAAAAGGTCACATGTGGGGTCCGAGAATCGCGCAAATCGGGTTGACGGGCAGCATCTTGATGTCGCCCGGCGATGTCGAACTCCGCGTTTTCGTGCTTTCCGAGTGGCGGGTTTTACGGACCCGTGGGGCCCGCGGACGGCGCTGTCCTCCGGATCTGTGGAGGTGGGACCCACTGTGATGGGGACCCCTGGTGGCGCGCCTCCACGGACGGCGGTCGGCCGGGAACACCGATCGGGGGTCGATCGGCCCCGATTCCCAATTCTGGAACTAACTTCCCACGGATTTTGATTGCTGTTTTCCGGCGCGCGCTCCGACGAAAACGACCGCTGCGATCAATCCCGACGTTGGATCGGGACGCATGAGCTATCGTTGGAAAGCTCTCTTCAAATACTTCAATCTAGACCCAGAGAGATCTGCTGAATCTGGTCGGATCAGAACTTTATTGAATTGACAAGTCCCTGTTGTATAGTAACGGAAACCTCAGATCTACAGGTGAGTTGTCTGAAGACTACCTTTGACCGCGAGGAATATGGCCGATTAAGCTCCTGAGCTCTTCATCAAACTTGTGGGATTTTGAACAGGGAGAACGGGGATATTTTTGTTGGACTGATTGGAGGTGTCTGTGATTTGTTATGATTTGTTTACTAGAGGGTGGTCGGATCTGGGAACAGGTGAACAACACTATAGCTATCTCTTAGATCGATTTTTGAAAAAATATGGGATGGCCTCACAAAAATTCAAGAAAATTTGGGGACGGTGGGGTTGATGGACAGAACTCCCAGTAAAATTGGGAGCTCTAACAAAAATCGGAAAGGGGTCCGAATATTTGAAACACAGGGCAGGTGGAAATTGAAACAGCAAGCAGACAGATCTGGAAATTAAGGTTGGACGAAAATGAAAAATCCAATTTTTGTGGATCGTCAGGAACACCTCTGGAACATCCCCTCAAAATCCCAGCTCAAAAACACGACGGGGTGGAGAGCAAGAATTCGGAGAAGACACCTCTATCCTGGATGGACAGAACACCGGCGGTGATGGTGGAGGCGCGATGGCGGCACGTGGCGGCGGCGGCGGCGACTGGAACTGATAGGGGTGGAGTCACACCACCAGAATACAGCCTTCCCAGCTGCAAGGAGGAGAGAGGGGCGGCCTAGGCCTCGCTCAAGGGGATTTTCTTCCAATTCAACTGCATTAATTCATCCAAAATGGAAAATACAAGTTTATATAGGTTACATCTCAAATCCACCCTCCACCGTTAGATCTAGGGAAGGGGAATGGAGGGCTGGGATTGAGTGTGATCAACACATAAAATTTAAAATAAAAAATTGAGGGGAGGGGCGCACCATTGACCATGGGGGAGCAAGCTTGACATGGTAGGTAGCCTACCTTGGACTTTGAAGTCCAATTGTCCCCCATGTGTCTTTTACCATTCAACCTTCTAGATGCCTCCATTTGAATTGTTAACTGACCCCACATCGGGCCCTAGGCTGAGGTGGATCAATGGGATGGGGTCTGAGGGGCCCGTGGGACCCGGGGGTCCCATTTTGCAAATAACCCCCCCTTACAATCAAAATTACAAACCGAATAAAATGAAGAAAACACACATTACACACAAATAACGTCTAAACAAATATGATAATGTCGAGACTCAGGGGTGAGTCTCCAGGCTGTCTCCGAGCCAGATGGACGCTGAAGTGGCTCAAGTCGTGCTCCGCGTGCGGTACCGGCGGCTCGGCGTAACTGCTCGGGTGTCCGCACCAATTCTCCCCGGGTGGGAGAAACTCGACCCTGTCGAGTAAGGGTCTGCATCGCTCCGGTATCGCTCCAGAAGGTCCGATCAATCAGCTGCAACTCGCCATGCGTGATCCATGTGTCCTCGGTAGTGGGCCGTCCTCTCCATCGCACCAGGTAGCGCGGGTAGGATCCACTCCTGGTAACTGTCACCTGCTCATCCAGTATATGATCTATATGCTCACGCTGCCGTGACAAAGGGGCTGGAGGTGGACACTCAGGTGTGGGATCACTCTCAATTGGAGGAGATGGCTCGAAAGGCTCACTAGGGATCACCGCTGGGTCCCTATATGCAACTAGATCCGAAATACTAAAAGTAGAGCTTATACCGTATTCCTCGGGCAGGTCCACAACATACGCATTGGATCCAACGCGTTTCAACACTCTAAATGGACCGGCTCCGCGAGCTTGCAACTTCTTAACGGTTCCCGAGGGAAACCGTTCAGGTCTTACCATGATCATGACATATTCGCCCTCTTGGAACTCTCGGTGGTGTCTATGGACACCGGCTAACTCCTTGTACCGTGCATTGCTGGCCTTACTGTGACGACGGACGTCGTCATGCAGACTCCTAACATGCCTAACAAAAAGAAAAACACACAGATGCACACACGACCCTACACAAACCTAATGTTAGTCAAACCCAATCATATGCAAGGTGGTCCAGGACATCCGAATGTGTGCCATGCATGCATTTGACATAACCGGAGGTTAATGTCATGGTGGTCTCCTAGACATCCTATGATGCACCAATCATGGACATTGGGTTTGAATGTGGGAAGTCCGGGAGGTTTGGGCGGTTTAGGTGGACCGGGGGAACCAAAGTCTTCATTACCCCCAAATGACGATTCGGACCTATTGCCATGTGAAGGTTGCCAGGCCCGAGTAGGAGGAGTGTGATAGTGGACTTCCTTAAAGAGGTGGAATGGAGGTTGTGGGCCAAGGGGCCCACGAAGAAAGGGATCGAAGGGATCAAAGAATGTGTGACCCCTCGATATGGATTCCCTCATCTCAAGATCCCATGTGTGGAAGTCTAGAAGGTGTTGTTGATCTCCTTCATTCATGAAGGGAGATGAGACGGTGGGGGTATGGTGGTGGACCCTCTCAAAAAGGTGGAGTAAATATGGTGGGTCACGGGGTCCACAAGAGAATGGGTCGAAGGGATCAAAGAAGGTATGACCCCTCAGACTAGGCTTCCACAAATCACTGTCCCACATTTAGAAATCTTGGAGGTGTAAATGATCACCTTCATTCATTGTGAGAGGTGGGACGGCAGTCATAGGTAGAAAGTAAGATTCCTCCCTTGGGCAAATGGGAATGAAGTCGGGCTCGGTCGGCATAGGGAGGAGTAGAAGAACCTCCGTGGTAACATGACCCACGGTGTACACGGAGGTGATGGACCCTAAAGCGGGATGAGTGAAACTACGACCTGTGGGCCGGTCGAAGCCTGGAGCCAACAAGTGCGTAAATGTCAATTGCCGGTCTAACCCTTTAAGGTCATCCAATGTATCAACATAGTGACTAGATCGAAAAGTGGTGTGAAAGGAATTGATTGGCACCAGAGGTAGGATATGGTCATAGATGGGAGGGGAGATGGGGCCAGGCCATTCTTAAGCCAGCTAAGGAGTGGCTCGGCTATAAGTAGCTTTCCCGTTAGAAACACAGGTAGCTGTGGCTGAGGTGGCTCCGCATAAAGATCGGAAAGTGAGGCTTCTCCAACCCTTTTGTCCCCTAGGGCTAGAGATGTCCGAGTGGGACACTGTCCGATAAAGTGGCCGAACCCCTGGCAGCGATAACACTGCTGCCGTGATCCACTACGTTTTCTTGATAAGTGTGTCCTTATCCTTATCCTCCTGATGGACAGGGGGTGTAGGCAAAGGGGCTCTCGTGGGTGGGGAAAGAGGATCCACTATGATGGGGAGAGGACCTTGGGATGGAGCCATAGATGGCACCGGGTGGGGACTACCGGCGACTACCTCCTTAGGCTCATGCTTGGTTCTATCTCGGCTAGGAGGTAGGCAAGGGGGAGATGCGGAACGGATGACGACCGGGCTAAGACCTACGATGGACTCGAAGTGCGGCCAGCACTAGCATACTAAGGCAAGCCGGGCGGCTGACCACCGTGGTATTCTCCGGGTGGAGACGTCTCTCAACAGCGACTCTCTTGAGCCCGATGATCGTCCCTTGCGAGGGAAACGTGGGGATCACGGCGATTAAGAAACCACCGTCGCCTAGGGTTCTAATCCGCGCTCGGTGCTCGATTGGAGCTACGGAATGGGCACTCAATATAATCACACTTCCTATCCACTTTATCCAAAATGATTTGGAAGAGTTCGGCAATGGTGGGGTTTGGAGTAGGAGCGATGTGATGGACTCCCCCATATGAATTCGGCTTAGTCGTGGACCTAGGCTCTTCTACATGCGCGGCGTGTTGCCTCCGATTATGGCCCACTTGGGTGGAGGTGATTGGGTGGGGTCGGTTGGAGGTGACCGGGCCGAGTAGGTAGACCTTCCTAAGTTCGTCCATCATCTCATGCCACGACTCGATGGGCCTTTGCCTCCTAACCTCTCTCATGCCCTCAATGCTCTCCCATTTCCAGGCGGCTTTGTGGACAAGCCTCTCTCGGGTAAAACTAACTTGCATGGCATCGGACATGGTGTAACATTCAAAATATTTATCCATGGCGGCCTCCCAATTGAGGTAGTCACCCGGATCATCAGAGCCATAAAAATCAGAGACTTCGGGCCTACGAAAGAGGAGAGGATGGTTGCCAAGCCCATGGGTAGACCAACGGCCATATTGCCCGGGTGATTGGGAATCCATGGGAAATTGGGGGGAACTACATGTTGGACATGCCGACACTTGGACACGACACTAGACCGGCTATGCAAGGTTGGAATGCACTAACAAATGCAAACATCGACTAATGCACCTAGACCTAAACCAATATCCGGTACGTGGTGGAGTTAATCGATCCGAAGATCACTCTCGCAAGTGTGCGGCCTTCCCGATAGACGTAGCCTAACGTTCGGACAACACCTTTTAATATACCGAATTATCGGGTTGAAATATAATTTTAAAACACTTTTTTTTGTTTTGAAAATAATGATGATCCTAGACTCGACTTAGACCATGCAAAGACTTATGCAAAGACTACCCTAGACTCAACTCGCTCTGATACCAAACTGATGCGGGACGGACACGGGGACCGACTGTACGTGGTATGGACCTCGGACTCTAGATGCGGACACGACCAGCAACACATGATGGGAGAGACATTAGGCCCGACACGGAGAGATCCTATAGGCTATACGTCGCTAACAGAACGCAAGCTCACTCGTCGTCCCAAGCGAGGGAAACGCGGATCGTGCGCGGTTGAAGAACCGGCAGAGTTCAAGGTAGTCAGACTCACTTCTGGACTCGGATCAAGTCGCGGGACGGGTCACTCTCACACTCACAGCAGTGACATAAACACACGGGCTAGTACCTATCGCTCTCGACAGCGGCAAAGACCATATACTAGCTAAGCAAATGAACGCCAAGAAGTTCAGACCATTACCTCCACGCACCCGGCGTGGCGAAGACAACCCTGACCGAATTACGGACTCCGGGTTAACAATGATTACAGCACTACACTAAGTCGACCCACTCCACGCAGGGAGGTAAAAGGTCACATGTGGGGTCCGGGAATCGCGCAAATCGGGTTGACGGGCAGCATCTTGATGTCGCCCGGCGATGCCGAACTCCGCGTTTTCGTGCTTTCCGAGTGGCGGGTTTTACGGACCCGTGGGGCCCGCGGACGGCGCTGTCCTCCGGATCTGTGGGGGTGGGACCCACTGTGATGGGGACCCCTGGTGGCACGCCTCCACGGACGGCGGTCGGCCGGGAACACCGATCGGGGGTCGATCGGCCCCGATTCCCAATTCTGGAACTAACTTCCCACGGATTTTGATTGCTGTTTTCCGGCGCGCGCTCCGACGAAAACGACTGCTGCGATCAATCCCGACGTCGGATCGGGACGCATGAGCTATCGTTGGAAAGCTCTCTTCAAATACTTCAATCTAGACCCAGAGAGATCTGCTAGATCTGGTCGGATCAGAACTTTATTGAATTGACAAGTCCCTATTGTACAGTAACCGAAACCTCAGATCTACAGGTGAGTTGTCTGAAGACTGCCTTTGACCGCGAGGAAGATGGCCGATTCAGCTCCTGAGCTCTTCATCAAACTTGTGGGATTTTGAACAGGAAGAACGGGGATATTTGTTTTGGACTGATTGGAGTGTCGGTGATTTTTTATGATTTGTTTACTGGAGGGTGGTCGGATCTGGGAACAGGTGAACAGCACTGTAGCTATCTCTGAGATCGATGTTTGAAAAAATATGGGATGGCCTCAAAAAAATTCAAGAAAATTTGGGGACGGTTGGGTTGATGGACAGAACTCCTAGTAAAATTAGGAGCTATAACAAAAATCGGAAAGGGGTCCGAACATTTGAAACACAGGGCGGGTGGAAATTGAAACAGCAAGCAGACAGATCTGAAAATTAAGGTTGGATGAAAATGAAAAATTATCAAATGGAAGATTCATGACCAACCAATTTTTTTGGATCGTCAGGAACACCTCTGGAACATCCCCTCAAAATCCCAGCTCAAAAACACGACGGGATGGAGAGCAAGAATTCGGAGAAGACACCTCTATCCTGGATGGACAGAACACCGGCGGTGATGGTGGAGGCGCGATGGCGGCACGTGGCGGTGGCGGCGGCGACCGGAACTGATAGGGGTGGAGTCACACCACCAGAATACAGCCTTCCCACTTGCAAGGAGGAGAGAGGGGCGGCCTAGGCCTTGCTCAAGGCGATTTTCTTCCAATTCAAATGCATTAATTCATCCAAAATTGAAAATACAAGTTTATATAGGTTACATCTCAAATCCACCCTCCACCATTAGATCTAGGGAAGGGGAATGGAGGGCTGGGATTGAGTGTGATCAACACACAAATTTAAAATAAAAAATTGAGGGGAGGGGCGCACCATTGACCATGGGGGAGCAAGCTTGACATGGTAGGTAGCCTACCTTGGACTTTGAAGTCCAATTGTCCCCCATGTGTCTTTTACCATTCAACCTTCTAGATGCCTCCATTTGAATTGTTGACTAACCACACATGGGGCCCTAGGCTGAGGTGGATCAATGTGATGGGGTCTGAGTGGCCCGTGGGACCCGGGGGTCCCATTTTGCAAATAACCCCCCCTTACAATCAAAATTACAAACCGAATAAAATGAAGAAAACACACATTACACACAAATAACGTCTAAACAAATATGATAAATGTCGAGACTCAGGGGTGAGTCTCCAGGCTGTCTCCGAGCCAGATGGACGCTGAAGTGGCTCGAGTCGTGCTCCGTGTGCGGTACCGGCGGCTCGGCGTAACTGCTCGGGTGTCCGCACCAGAGAGAGGGTTGAAGGCTGAAGAAAAGATGAAGTCAAGTTGACTTGGATGATGGCCAAGTCGACTTTATTCTAGCTCAACTTCAAAATTCGGTCAGCTGACCTTAGTCAAAGGTCAAACCCTATCGAGGGGACCCATCAGATCTGAAGTCAACGCAAGAGCTCACCAGATACAAGGAGAACTACGTTCCATGCCCCACAGTCAATAGTTAGACCCGAAGTCAATGCAAAAGATTGCCAGAAGACCCTGTCGGCTGAAGAGTCAAAGTAGTCAAATAAGTCAACACAAGTGTTCGCAAGAAGTCTTGGTCAGCTGAAGAAGTCAAGAAGTCAAATAGAAGCTGTCGCTGACAAATGGGTTTCAATGATGAAGAAAAATTCACAGTGAAATGCATGAGTAACAAGGCTGACAAATAGGTCAGTAATGGTGAAAAATAGAAGATAACGGCAACAATTGGGTAGTTAGTGGTGACAAATGGGTCGCAGGGTGACGACTCTTAAAGCAGAGACAAATAGCTCTAAGGCGACGGCTCCAGCGAATAAGGGTGACAAATAGGTCCCTAATGCTGACAAATAGCCGTTAATGGTGTAAAATAACTTCCTAAGGCTGAATAATAGACAGTCAACGTGAAAGCTTTGGAATGCTTTGATAAGCTAAGAGGCAGAGTCGACTCAGGTGACCTTGGAGTCTACTCCATCGACCAAGAAATCTACAACGGTGAAAAAGGCATAAGTGGCAACGGCTTCAGAAGTATAAGGGTGACAAATGGGTACACAAGGGACACAAATGGAACTTAAGGGTGAAAAATAACTCGGTAAGGCTGAAAAATGGGTTAGCTTACGAGCAACTGAAAGAAGTCACGTGCCTTCGATCGCCAATCATTGGCACGAGATCCTAGACACCTGGCAAGGTTCCGTACGACTCAGAATGTTAGTATTTTCCCTCCAAAAACACTTGGACGAATGAAATCGCAGCTAGAAGAAAAACCCACTTCAAAAATTCAAAAGCTCGGATATATAAATACCAGTGGTCTTGTTCTTCAAATTATATAGGCGGGAAAAGCTGTAACAAGAGAGATCCATGAGAGCTGAATAGATGAAATTTGTGTGCTAAAGAGAGAAAAGAGAGAGAGAGAGAGATTTGTGAGGTCGACGAAGAAGAAGAGAAGAGGAAGAACACTTTTGTGAAGCTGCATACAAATCCCCCTCTTCTGGAGAATTTTCACTGTGGATCAGGGAAATCATCTTAGTCTTTATATCTTTTGAATTACTTCTATGGAACATCTTTTGTATCTGAATTTATAGAAATTGTGTGTGTGTGTGTGTGTGACCGTCTGCGCACGGTCGTGTGAAGCTTGCTGCACATCAGGCAGCGTGTGTGTGTGTTTTGTAGATCTGGTTGTCAGATCATTCTGGAGATGAAGTCTCCGTGTGTGTGTTGGAGGTAACACTCCGTGTGTGCTCCTATTAGATCAAGTGAATCATCACCATTTAGGTGAGGGGTGGATGTAGGAGGACGTGAAGGTCCTGCTGAACCACCTAAAAGTTCTCTCGCACACTGTGTTTGCTGTTTGTGATTTGACTGTTTATCTTTCATGCTTAGTCGAGCCAGAGATCGGCTTGACTTAGCAAGCCGCCGGTACCGGACACGCAGCACGACTCGGGCGATGCCAACATCCTTGTGGCTGGGGGACAGTCTGGACTGTCCACTTGAGTTTTGATATTTTTGAGTGTGTATTTGATGTGTATTTATATTTTTGTGTGTATTTGTATTTTTGGATTTAACTTGGGTATTTAATTTGGATCCAAGGGAGATGGTCCAAGGGAGAATAAAGACCAAGGAGCCAATGTTGACTAGAGAGAGGGGCGCCCCCCTCTTTGTCCCCATGTGGGGATTTTAATATTCCCCATACCCATTTTGCCCTCTTTCTCTCCCTTTGACCAAGGGTATGTAGGGTCTTTTGTCCTAGGTCTAGGGTTTAATATATAATCTCTCTTGTATTATTTTGATGGTAGAGAATAGATGAAATTGATGTAAAATTGGCCAAGGGCGCCCCCCCTCTCTCTTGTTCTTCCTTGTTCTTCCTTCTTTCACCTTGCAGCAGTAGATCTAGGGTGTGATGTCCTTTCTTTGGGAGTGATTCCCACTTCTACCTCCTCCCCTAGATGCGACTTCCAGCCACCGCCTCCATTCGTGCCGCCATCGAGTCGCCATGGGCCTTTCTCCGGCTTGCTGTCCAAATCTGTGACCTGCAGAATAGAAGGTGAAAGAGGAGGTTGGATCTCCAGATCCGACCGTATGATCGAGCTGCAATTTTGCTGATTGGTTCCCCTGTCGTCCCCCACTCCCAATTTAATTTTCATGTCAATCAGCCTCCGTTTGAGCCCCTTCCCAGTAATTTCTTTCCACCCCTCACAGTCTGCAAGTGTGCTGATCTGCGAGATAGTAGTCTAAAGATCTATTTTTCCCACCCCCAAAAGCACATCAGAAAATTACAAAAATATTTGTGTGTGATCCTCACTTCCCCCTCTCTCACCCACAAAATCTCCAAGATCTAGATCTACCAGTTTCCCTTCGGTTAAACCCCTTCTTCAGGAAGATCAGATTCCATCCTGCACCCCTGCCAGTTCGAGATCCCTTGTTGCAGTGTTTTTCATGGAGAATCAGGCCGTTGGATGGTTGTGAGTTTCATATGTGTTGTAGATATTCAAGTGCTCTTTGCAATGGCACTGGTTTCGTCCCAATCCGACACCGGATCTGGGCGTGGTGACTATTTTCATCGGATCGCGCATTTCTGTCCCGTGACAGGCCAGCAAGAAGAGTCCCTGTTTAAATCTTCTAGAAATATGCCGGCTCAGATCCAGGAACCGCCGCTCCCGGGGATCAACCAGGGATGTCCCACCATTGTCCCAGCCGATCGCTGTCGCCAGAAGACTTCCGGAGGTCCCCGTTCCATTGATCTTCACCGCTTGCTGTCCTGTAGACCCGATTCGTGCCGATTCAGAACAGCAGCCCGCACCCGCCCCGGGAACCCCACCTGACGTGCTGCCCGCCAACCCAAGATCAGTGCTCCCAGGTCCATTGTGTAGCCTATTACCTCCCTGCATGGAGTGGGCCGTGGAATTACTTCTGTAATTATTGATTATTTTACTATACCAGGAGTTACGGGTCTTGGCCGAGACGTCTTCCCCACGCCCCGAGCGTGGAGGTACGCACACCACCCTCCTTGTTGCATTTGCTTGTTCCGTATTTGTTCTTGATGCCGCTGCATGTGAGCATGTTAGGTTCCTAGCTCAATCTAGTTTAATCATCGCTGTGAGAGTAAGTGCGTGACCTGTCCCGTGGCTCGATCCGAGCACGAGTGAAAGTATTGACCACCCGAGACTCAGTGCCGGTTTCTCAACCGTGCAGATCGACACGTTTCCCTCGCTTGGGACGATTGTGAGCTAGCACTTCTTGTTGGGGGCATGTTTGCCTCTTCTGGAACTCTTTAGGTGCCGAGTTGTTCGTGTCGTCGCTGGTCGTGTCATCTTTTTGGTCGCGTCATCTTTTGGTCGCGTCGTCCCCTAGAGTCCCAGGTTCACATCAAATTGGTCTCGAGTCCCATATCATCCCGTATCAAATTGGTATCAGAGCATGGTTTGAGTCTAGGGTAGTTTTGTCTTAGGTGTGCATTTCATTCCGATACCCGGTATATCAAAAGGTGTTCCCGAAACGATAGGTTACGCCTGTTGGGAAGGTAGCACACTTGCGTGAGTTCGATCTTCGGATCATATCTCCGCCACGTACTGGATATTGGTTGAGTCTAGGTCCTTCATTTCACATTAGTCAATGCATTCCCATCTCTGTGTAATTGCATGTCTCAGTTGTCTGCATGTCCAGCTACCCGCTAGCCCCATGGCCATTCCCAGAGACCATGTGTCAGATTGGTCATCCCTGGTGGCCCAATTCGAGGCTCTTATTGCCCGACCCCTGGGTCTCGCCCCTACCATACAACAGCCCGCTGACCCGATCCCTATGCCGATGACCGAGTCGTTTCAGCGCCCTATCGTGTCCACTGCCATTCTACCTAATGGGTCGCATATGGAAATCGACTTCATCAGTAGGGTGTCAACTAATTGTGTCTCCCAGGACATTGTTGAGTCTCTCTCTAAGATGGGGGAGATTGTTCTTAACGGTGGCTTAGGCTTCATAGAGTTCCAACGATGGTTCGGCCCCGTTCTGTATCACGATAGAGTATGGTGCAAGATCGACACACTTGCTAGTCCATGCATCATTTTAGGGAAAACTTGGTTGGAAGAGAGGAGAGCGATCATTGACCCGGACAGGAGGACGTATACCTTACACCCACCTCACCTGCCCAGCGAGTTCATCTTCCCCGACGGCGTTCAGCCGACCACCTCTATGTCACCAACCACCGGCTCCCAGCGGTCCGCTCTGCCTCGGGCTCACGCCCACCACCACTCTCGGAGCCCGCCCCTATAGCCCCCTGTAGTGGGAGTAACCATTTCCCCGACCAATGTCCTTCACATTCCCCTATCTTAGAGGACACACATTCGGAGGATGCCCCACCCGGACTTATTCTAGCGAGTTATGAGGCTGAACAAGAGTTGGCCGAGGAGTACCTCGCTGAGGTTGAGGGGTTATAGAGTGATCCCATAGAGCGCCTAGAGGGCGAGGGTGAGGCGCTAGGCTGCAACTCCGTTCTGTTAGTCACGCCAGCCCCACCTGACGACCCCGTGCTGCCGCCCATCCCAGCTTCCCTTAACGGCCCTGACCAGCCTGCCGCCTCTCTTTTGCTAGTCACTCCTGAGCAGTAGTCATCCGTCCCTCTTTTGCCCGTCTCTCCTACAGTAGCACAACCGCTAGTGACTATCGTACCACTGTCGACGCCCTATGTTGACATGGTATGGTCTAATTTCTGCCACGCGTACGAGAGACAACGTCCGGACTTCCCTTTTTTTGTGCTCCACACCAGACGTCCGGATTACCTTCCCATCATCGGCCTCCTGATCCTCCCGCACTTCCGTACCCGAGGACGAGTCTTTCGAACCGGAGACGGTTGACGAGGGTTGAAATTCAAGACATTAAGTTGTGGGTCAACCTATCTTTACACTTAGTGTATGCAGACGGTGTCCAACATTTTTATCGGGTCTTCCTTAGTGTGTCCCGTGTGTTTGTCGTCAGTCATAGGAAGTCGTTAGGTTTTGTCTCTCCGTCTGTCCTCATTCCAGAGTCCATGAGTCTGTCCAGTTATTTTCGGTTATCTAAAAGCTAGTAATGCACGATGCAATGAGTTGTTTTATGCTCAAGGCACCACCGTGAGTTCCGAGAGGATGAATATGTCATGATCAGGGTCAAACCTGAACGGTTACCCTCGGGAACCGTGAAGAAAATTATAAACTCGTAGTGCCAGTCCCTTTCGAGTGTGAGGCAAGTCAGGTCTAATGCGTACGTTGTAAACTTGCCGGAAGAATATGGGATCAGCTCCACTTTCAACATCTCGAATCTAGTCGCTTATAGGGACCCGGCGGTGATACCCAGTAAGCCATTTGAGCCGTCTCTATCCCTTGTGAGTAACACCACCCCAGAGCGTCCACCTCCAGCCTTGTTACCTTAGCAGAGTGAGCAGATAGAGCATAAACTGGATGAGCAGGTAACGACTACTCGGGGTGGGGTGTACCAGCGTTACTTGGGGCGATGGAGGGGACGGCCCGCGTTCGATGACGCTTGGATCACCTAAGCAAAGTTATAGAGGATAGATACAGATCTGCAGCATCAATACCAGAGCGACCCGGACCCCTACTCGACGGGGTCGAGCTTCTCCCACCCAGGGAGAATTGGTGCGGGCACTAGAGCCAGAGATCAGCTTGACTTAGCAAGCCGCCGGTACCGGACACGCAGCACGACTCGAGTAACGCCAACATCCTTGTGGCTGGGGGACAGTCTGGAGTCTCCACTTGAGTTTTGATATTTTTGAGTATGTATTTGGAATGTACATGGTGTGTATTTATATTTTTGTGTGTATTAGTATTTTTGGATTTAAGTTGGATATTTAATTTTGGTCCATGGGAGATGGTCCAAGGGAGAATAAAGACCAAGGAGCCAATGTTGACTAGAGAGAGGGGCGCCCCCTTCTTTGTCCCCATGTGGGGATTTTAATATTCCCCATCCCCATTTTGCCCTCTTTCTCTCCCTTTGACCAAGGATATCTAGGGTATTTTGTCCTAGGTCTAGGGTTTAATATATAATCTCTCTTGTATTATTTTGATGGTAGAGAATAGATGAAATTGATGCAAAATTAGCCAAGGGTGCCCCCCTCTCTCTTGTTCTTCCTTCTTCCTCCTTACAACAGCAGATCCAGGGTGTGATGCCCTTTCTTTGGGAGTGATTCCCACTTCTACCTCCTCCCCTGGATGCGACTTCCAGCCACCGCCGCTGTCGCCTCCATTCGTGCCGCCATCGAGCCGCCACGGGCCTTTCTCCGGTTTGCTGTCCAGATCTGCGACCTGCAGAACAAAAGGTGAAAGAGGAGGTTGGATCTCCAGATCCGACCATCTGATAGAGCTAAAATTTTGATGGTTGGTTCCCCTGTCGTCCCCCACTCCCAGTTTAATTTTAATGTCACGCAACCTCCGTTTGAGCCCCTTCCCAGCAATTTCTTTCCTTCCCTCACAGTCTACCTGTGTGCAGATCTACGAGATAGTAGTCTGAAGATCTATTTTTCCCACCTCCCAAATCACGTCAGAAAATTACAAAAATATTTGTACGTGATCCTCAATTCCCCCTCTCTCACCCATAAAATCCCCAAGATCTAGATCTACCAATTTCCCTTCGGTCAAACCCCTTCTTCAGGCAGATCACAGTCTACCCTACATCCCTGCCAGTTCGAGATCCCTTGTTGCAGAGTTTTTCATGGAGAATCAAGCCGTTGGATGGTTGTGAGTTTCATATGTGTTGTAGATATTCAAGTGCTCTTTGCAATGGCACTGGTTTCGTCCCGATCCGACATCGGATCTGGGCGTGGTGCCTATTTTCGTCAGATTGCGCATTTCTGTTTCGTGACAGGCCAGCAAGAATAGTCCCTGTTTAAATCTTCTAGAAATATGCCGGCTCCGAACCAGCGACCGCCGCTCCCAGGGATTGACCAGGGACGTCCCGCCATCGTCCCAGCCGATCACTGCTGCTAGAAGACTTCTAGAGGTCCCCGTTCCATTGATCTTCACCGCTTGCTATCCTGCAGACCCGATTCATGCCGATCCGGACCTGCAGCTCGCACCCGCCCCGAGAACCCCACCGACGTTCTACCCGCCAACCCAAGATCAGTGCTCCAGGGTCCATTGTGTAGCCTATTACCTCCCTGCGTGGAGTGGGCCATGGAATTACTTCTATAATTAATGATTATTTTACTGTACCAGGAGTTACGGGTCTTGGCCGGGACGTCTTCCCCACGCCCCAAGCGTGGAGGTACGCACACCACCCTCCTTGTTGCATTTGCTTGTTCCGTATTTGTTCTTGATGCCGTTGCATGTCAGCATGTTAGGTTCCTAGCTCGATCTAATTTAATCACCGCTGTGAGAGTAAGTGCGTGTCCCGTCCCGTGGCTCAATCTGAGCACGAGTGAAAGTATTGACAACCCGAGACGCAGTGCCAGTTTCTCAACCGTGCAGACCGACACGTTTCCCTCGCTTGGGATGATTGTGAGCTAGCACTTCTTGTTGGGGGCATGTTTGCCTCTTCTGGAACTCTTTAGGTGCCGAGTTGTTCGTGTCGTCGTTGGTCGCGTCGTCTTTTTGGTCGCGTTGTCCCCTAGAGTCCCAGGTTCGCATCAAATTGGTCTCGAGTTCCATATCGTCCCGCATCAAATTGGTATCAGAGTATGGTTTGAGTCTAGGGTAGTTTTGTCTTAGGTGTGCGTTTCATTTTGATACCCGGTATATCAAAAGGTGTTCCCAGAACGATAGGTTACGCCTATTGTGAAGGTAGCACACTTGCATGAGTTCGATCTTCGGATCATATCTCCGCCACGTACTGGATATTGGTTGAGTCTAGGTCCTTCATTTCACATTAGTCAGTGCATTCCCATCTCTGTGTAATTGCATGTCTCAGTTGTCTGCATGTCCAGCTACCCGCTAGTCCCATGGCCGTTCCCAGAGACCATGTGTCAGATTGGTCATCCCTGGTGGCCCAATTCGAGGCTCTTATGGCCCGACCCTCGGGTCTCGCCCCTGCCATTCAACAGCCGGTTGACCCGATCCCTATGCCGATGACCGAGTCATTTCAGCACCCTATCTTGTCCACTGCCATTCTACCTAATGGGTCGCATACGGAGATCGACTTCATCAGTCGGGTGTCAACTAATTGTGTCTCCCAGGACATTGTTGAGTCTCTCTCTAACACCGGGGAGATTGTTCTTAACGGTGGCATAGCCTTCATAGAGTTCCAACGGTGGTTCGGCCCCGTTCTGTATCACGATAGAGCATGGTGCAAGATAGGCACACTTGCTAGTCCATGCATCATTTTAGGGTAAACTTGGTTGGAAGAGAGGAGGGCGATCATTGACCCGGACAGGAGGACCTGCACTTTACACCCACCTCACCTGCTCGGCGAGTTCATCTTCCCCGACACCGTTCAGCAGACCACCTCCGTGTCACCAACCACCTGCCCCCAGCGGTCCGCTCCGCCTCCGGGCTTACGCCCACCACCACTCTCGGATCCCGCCCCTGTGGCCCCCTGTAGTGGGAGTAACCATTTCCCCAACCAATGTCCTTCACATTTCTCTATCTTAGAGGACACATTCAGAGGATGCTGCACCCGGACTTATTCTAGTGAGTTATGAGGCTGACCAGGAGTTGGCCGAGGAGTACCTCGCTGAGGTTGAGGGCTTAGAGAGCGATCCCATAGAGCGCCTAGAGGGCCAGGGTGAGGTACCAGGTTGCAACACCATTCTGTTAGTCACCCCAACCCCACCGGGTGACCCCGTGCTGCCGCCCATCCCAGCTTCCCTTAACGGCCCTGACCAGCCTGCCGCCTCTCTTTTACTAGTCACTCCTGAGCAGTAGTCATCCATCCCTCTTTTGCCCGTCTCTCCTACGGTAGCGCACCCGCTAGTGACTATCGTACCACTGTCGACGCCCTATGTTGACATGTTATGGTCTAATTTCTGCCACGCGTATGAGAGACAACGTCTGGACCTCCCTTTTTTTCGTGCTCCACACCAGACGTCCGGATTACCTTCCCGTCATCAGCCTCCTGATCCTCCCGCACTTCCGTACCCGAGGAGGAGTCTTTTCGAACCGGAGACGGTTGACGAGGGTTGAAATTCAAGACATTAAGTTGTGGGTCAACCTATCTTTACACTTGGTGTATGCAGACGGTGTCCAACATTTTTATCGGGTCTTCCTTAGTGTGTCCCGTGTGTTTGTCGTCAGTCATAGGAAGTCGTTAGGTTTTGTCTCTCCGTCTGTCCTCATTCCAGAGTCCATGAGTCTGTCTAGTTATTTTTGTTTATCTAAAAGCCAGTAATGCACGATGCAATGAGTTGCTTTATGCTCAAGGCACCACCCTGAGTTCTGAGAGGATGAATATGTCATGATCAGGGTCAAACCTGAACGGTTACCCTCGGAACCGTGAAGAAAATTATAAACTCACAGTGCCAGTCCCTTTCGAGTGTGAGGCAAGTCAGGTCTAATGCGTACGTTGTAAACTTACCGGAAGAATATGGGATCAGCTCCACTTTCAACATCTCAAATCTAGTCGCTTATAGGGACCCGGTGGTGATACCCAGTGAACCATTTGAGCCATCTCTATCCCTTGTGAGTAACACCACCCCAGAGCGTCCACCTCCAGCCTTGTTACCTCAGCAGAGTGAGCAGATAGAGCATAAATTGGATGAGCAGGTAACGACTACTCGGGGTGGGGTGTACTAGCGTTACTTGGTGCGATGGAGGGGACGGCCCGCGTCCGATGACGCTTGGATCACCCGGGCAGAGTTATAGAGGATAGATCCAGATCTACTGCATCAATACCAGAGCAACCCGGACCCCTACTCGACGGGGTCGAGCTTCTCCCACCCAGGGAGAAGTGGTGCGGACACCAGAGACAGAGATCGGCTTGACTCAGCAAGCCGTCGGTACCGGACACGCAGCACGACTCAGGCGACGCCAACATCCTTGTGACTGGGGGATAGTCTGGAGTCTCCACTTGAGTTTTGATATTTTTTAGTATGTATTTTGAATGTATTTGGTGTGTATTTATATTTTTGTGTCTATTTGTATTTTTAGATTTAACTTGGGTGTTTAATTTGGGTCCAAGGGGGATGGTCCAAGGGAGAATAAAGACTAAGGAGCCAATGTTGACTAGAGAGAGGGGCGCCCCCTTCTTTGTCCCCATGTGGGGATTTTAATATTCCCCATCCCCATTTTGCCCTCTTTCTCTCCCTTTGACTAAGGGTATGGTTTAATATATAATATCTCTTGTATTATTTTGATGGTAGAGAATAGATGAAATTGATGCAAAATTGGCCAAGGGCGCCCCCCTCTCTCTCTCTCTTATTCTTCCTTCTTCCTCCTTGCAGCAGCAGATCCAGGGTTTGATGCCCTTTCTTTCGGAGTGATTACCACTTCTACCTCCTCCTCTGGATGCGACTTCCAGCCACCGCCGCCGCCGCCTCCATTCGTGCCGCCATCGAGCCGCCACGGGCCTTTCTCCGGGTTGCTGTCCAGATCTGCGACCTGCAGAATAGAAGGTGAAAGAGGAGGTTAGATCTCCAGATCCGACCGTCTGATCAAGATGGAATTTTGATGGTTTGTTCCCCCTGTTGTCCCCCACTCCCAGTTTAATTTTCATGCCAATCAGCCTCCGTTTGAGCCCATTACCAATAATTTCTTTCCACCCCTCACAGTCTACCTGAGTGCAGATCTGGGAGACAGTAGTCTGAAGATCTATTTTTCCCACCCCTAAAACCACGTTATAAAATTACAAAAATATTTGTGCGTGATCCTCACTTCCACCTCTCTCACCCATAAAATCCCCAAGATCTAGATCTACCAGTTTCCCTTCGGTCAAACCCCTTCTTCAGGCAGATCACAGTCTACCCTGCACCCCTGCCAGCTCGAGATCCCCTGTTGCAGAGTTTTTCATGGAGAATCAGGCCGTTGGATGGTTATGAGTTTCATATATGTTGTAGATCTTCAAGTGCTCTTTGCAACGGCACTGGTTTCATCACGATCCGACACCGGATCTGGGCGTGGTGACTATTTTCGTCGGATCACGTATTTCTGTCCCATGATAGGCCAGCAAGAACTGTCCCTGTTTAAGTCTTCTAGAAATACGCCGGCTCAGATCCAGCGACCGCCGCTCCCGGGGATCGACCAGAGACGTCCCGCCATCGTCGCAGCCGATCGCTGCCGCCAGAAGACTTCCGGAGGTCCCCGTTCTATTGATCTTCACCACTTGCTATCCTGCAGTCCCGATTCGTGCCGATCCGGACCTACAGCCCGCACCCGCCCCGAGAACCTCACCGACGTGCTGCCTGCCAACCCAAGATCAGTGCTCCCGGGTCCATTGTGTAGCCTATTACCTCCCTACGTGGAGTGGGCCATGGAATTACTTTTGTAATTATTGATTATTTTACTGTATCGGGAGTTACGGGTCTTGGCCGGGACGTCTTCCCCATGCCCCGAGCGTGGAGGTACGCACACCACCTTTCTTGTTGCATTTGCTTGTTCCGTATTTGTTCTTGATGCCGCTGCATGTGAGCATGTTAGGTTTCTAGCTCGATCTAGTTTAATCACCGCTGTGAGAGTAAGTGCGTGACCCATCCCGTGGCTCGATCCGAGCACGAGTGAAAGTATTGACCACCCGAGACTCAGTGCCGATTTCTCAACCGTGCAGATCGACACGTTTCTCTCGCTTGGGATGATTGTGAGGTAGCACTTCTTGTTGGGGGCATGTTTGCCTCTTTTGGAACTCTTTAGGTGCCGAGTTGTTCATGTCGTCACTGGTCACGTCATCGTTTTGGTCGCGTCGTTCCCTAGAGTTCCAAGTTCGCATCAAATTGGTCTCGAGTCCCATATCGTCCCGCATCAGGGAGACAGAGTGAATCAGTTCAATCTCTATTTCAGCTTGAGTTGAGTTAGATATATCTGTCATCTTAATTTTAGTGCAACAATTTCTATTAAACTCTAAATTCCGCTTGGGGGATAATTCAACCCCCCTTCTTATCCATGCACTGGTTTACTTGGGGCCAACAATTGGTATCAGAGCAGGTTTCTGATCTTTAAACAATCTTGTGATTGTAGAGAAAATATCCACCGATCTTATCATGGCTAACAGAGGGATGCTCCCTGAGGGACATTCGATCCAACGTCCACCATATTTTGATGGGGAAAATTATCCGTACTGGAAGAATAGAATGACTTTGTTCTTAAGGGCACAAGAGTTTGATGTTTGGAGGGTGGTCAGCAAAGGACCATATCATCTACCTCCAGATGAAGATAAATTGAGTGAGGAACAAATTAAGTAATAATGCTTGAATTATAAGGCTATGAATATCATCAGTGTGCAATAGATCCAAATGAGTACTCACGTGTGTCAATGTGCTCGTCTGCGCAGGAGATGTGGGAGAAGCTACGACTGATTTATGAAGGTACTTCAGAAGTCCGTGAGATAAAGGCGAATCTACTCGTACGAGAATATGAATTGTTCACAATGAAGCCTGAGGAGAGTATAAGTCAGATGTATGCAAGGCTAAGTGAAATTACGAACGGATTAAAAGCCTTGGGAAAGGAGTACACAAATCAAGATCTGGTCAGGAAGGTGCTGCAGTCACTTTCACTGCAGTGGCACACTAAGGCAACCTGTCATCGAGGACTCGAAGGATCTTACCACACTCACGGTGGGTCAATTGATCGGGTCGCTGATGACATATGAGATAAACATCATGAAGTCAGCTGAACAGGAGAGCAAGAAAAAGAAAACCATTGCATTGAAGGTTCACTCAGTTACTTAGAAGAAAGCGGTGAAGACTCATCGGTTGATAGTGATATGGAGGAGTTCATGGCTCTTGTGACTAAGCGAGCTAGAAAATATTTCAGGAAAGCTAGGAGGGAAGGAAGTTTCCCAAGAAGATTTTTAAAGAAGAATGTTGCAAAGAAGAGACAGGTCAATAAGAGAGAAGAAATCATATGTTATGAATGCAAGAAAGTCGGGCATATGAGAGGTGAGTGCCCTGAGCTTCAGAAGAAGATGAAGAAAGAGAAAGACAGAAAGCCCAAAGCTATGAGGGCTACATGGAGTGATGAGGATTTAGAAGAATCAAACACCGAAGCTGAAGGTGATGAGCTTGAGGAAATTGTCCACAACCTCTATTTGATGGCCGGAGAAGATGAGGATGAACAGGTAATTCTGATTCTGAAAATTTCACTGCTGAACAATGGAAATTTGTTTATGCTGATATGTATAAGAGTTATAAGAAACTCAAAAATGAGAACAAAAACTTGAAAAAGAAATTTCATGATCTTTTACAGTCTAATAATGCATGTGATAGGTGTGTTGTGTTCCAACAGGCTACAGAGAAACTCAAACATGATAAAGATGATTTGCTTTCTAGATTGACCATGTTTGAAGAAGAAGTAAGTTGTCTTGAAGTTGAAAAACAAAATGCATATGTGAAATTGGAAATAGTGAAAACTGAAAATGAAGGCTTGTTGAACCAGTTAATTGAAACAAAATCAAAATTGGATGAATGTGAAAAGAGTAAGGAAGAGATTGAAACAAATTTTAACATTCTGAATGCTGAGTTAAAAAAATTCAAGACCATTGTGGAAAGAGAGATTAAGGGAAAACAAAAAACTGAAGAAGTAGAGAAAGAAAGACCCAAGGATGTGAAGAATGGAATGGATCATATATCCTTGAGAAAGAATTCCCCAGTGAATAAAAAATTTCAGAATTCTTTTGGTTCATTTTATTACTCTCCTGTTAATACATGGATTGATTCAAATGTTGATAGCTCTTATGGATATAAGAGAAACAATCTTAGAAAATCTCGAATGACATGCTTTTATTGTGGAATGGTCGGTCCTTCAATGTATACATGCAATACAATGAAAGTTGATTTTGAACTATTTGAAAGAAAATACACAAAACTTCATGTTCCTACTAGAGCTAACATTGTCGGACCCAAGCTTGCTTGGGTACCTAAAACACTTGAGGATTATTTTTGAATGTGCAGGTCTGCATGAGTGCCAAATGGATAAAGTGATATCTGGACAGTGGTTGTTCCAGACATATGACAGGAAATAAAGAGCTCTTTTCAGACTTGTGAGAGAAAGATGGAGGGCCGATAACTTTTGATGGTAAAGATAAAGGTAAGATTGTTGGAATTGGGCGAATAGGTAAGAATCCAAACCAGTCCATTGATGATGTATTACTTGTTGATGGTTTAAATCACAGTTTGCTTAGTATTAGCCAACTATGTGACAAGGGTCACAAAGTAATTTTTGAAGATTCACATTGCTCAATTGTAGATATTCAATCAAATGAAATAAAATTCTTTGGTGTTAGAGATCACAACATTTACATTCTTGATTTAGAAAATTTGTCAAAAGAAAATTTTTGTTTGGTTGCTACTAAATCGGATAATGTCTGGTTGTGGCATCGTCAACTTGGACATGCCAGTTTTAATATCTTGTCAAAGTTGTATAGAAATAATCTAGTTATAGGGCTACCAAAATTAAGCTTTGATGTGAATAAAGTTTATGAAGCATGTGCCATGGGAAAACAAACCAAGGTTTCATTTAAATCAAAGAACATTGTGTCAACTTCTAGACCCCTTGAACTTCTTCACTTGGATTTATTTGATCCCTCTAGGACTCACAGTTTTGGTGGAAAACTCTATGATTTTGTGATAGTTGATGATTATTCGAGATATACCTGGGTATTATTTTTATCTCACAAAAGTGATGCATTGCAGGAGTTCAAAGACTTGTGTAGAAAAATTCAAAATGAAAAGGGGTATAGTATTAAATCCATTCAGAGTGATCATGGTAAAGAATTTGACAACCATGACTTCGATGTTTTCTGCAAGAAGCAGGGGTTTGCACATAACTTCTCAGCACCTCGAACCCTTCAACAAAATGGAGTTGTGGAAAGAAAGAACAGAACACTTGTGGAAATGCCGAGGACAATGCTAGCTGAGAACGGGCTACCAAGATATTTTTGGGCCGAGGCAGTTAGCGCTGCTTGCTACATAATCAACAGAGCTATGGTAAGACCCTTACTTAAGAAAACGTCATATGAGTTGTATAAAGGCAAGAAACCCAACATTACTCATTTAAGACCTTTTGGGTCACCATGTTACATTTTGAATAATTCTAAAGATAATATGGAAAAGTTTGCAGCCAAGAGTGATAGAGGTATTTTTCTTGGATATGCTTTATCTTCTAGAGCTTATCGAGTATATAACCTACGCACTCTTGTAGTTGAAGAAAATCCTCATATAGTGATTGATGAATATACTTCAAGGATGACTGATAAGGATACACATTTTCTTGATGCAGGGTCTGAAGAGAAAAAAGAGTAGAAGATTAATGAAGAGCAAGTTGACGTGGATAAGAGCAAGTTGATGTGGATAAGGCAGAATCAAGCAAAAACAATGAAGAAGCTCCAAATCAAGAAGAAGTCGAACAACAAAGTCAGATTCAGAACCTCCCAAAACAATGGACATTCCGCTGAGATCATCCACAAGATAATGTGATAAGAGATGTGGAAAAGGGAGTGAAGACAAGAGCTGCATTCAGGGGAGTACTCAAAACTGATTATATAGCTTTGTTGTCTTAGTTTGAACCTAAGTCCATAGAAGAAGCTCTAAATGACAATTCTTAGATCTTGGCTATGCAGGAGGAATTACACCAATTCCAAAGGAATAAGGTGTGGTTTCTTGTGCCTAGACCTAAGAGTCACCCTGTGATAGGAACTAAGTGGGTTTTCAAGAACAAACTTAGTGATCAGAGGGTGGTAATTAGAAATAAAGCATGGCTAGTAGCCAAAGACTATTGCCAAGAGTTAGGAATTGATTTTGAGGAATCTTTTGCACATGTGGCTAGGCTAGAAGTTGTACGTTTATTACTTGCCTTTGCTTATTTTAGAAATATTAAACTCTTCCAAATGGATGTCAAAAGTGCATTTTTGAATGGCTTTGTGATGGAAGAAATGTACGCTGAGCAGCCACCAGGTTTTGAGGATGAAAGTCACCCAGACCAAGTGTACAAGCTTGATAAAGCACTATGTGGTCTGAAGAAAGCCCCCGAGCTTGGTACGAAAGGCTGAGTATCTTTCTGACAGAAAATGGCTTCAAAAGAGGCAATATAGATCAAACACCTTTCATTAGGAGCTACAATGAACATATGATCATCGTTCAGGTATATGTAGATGACATTATTTTTGGAGCCACAACAGATTCTTTGAATGATGAGTTTTCTAAATTGATGTATGGAGAGTTTGAGATGAGTTTAATGGGAGAACTGACATTTTTCTTGGGTTTACAGGTGAAGCAATTGAAGGATGAAATTTTTATTAATCAGAAGAAATACACGTTGGAGCTGCTCAAGAAGTTTAAGTTTGATGCTATCAAGCCACAGAAGACACCAATGTCCACTTCTGCCAGACTTACAAAGGATCAAGAGAAAGATAAGTTTGTTGAATAGAAACTTTTTAGAGACATGATTGGATCATTACTTTACTTGTATGCTAGATTTCAGTCTGATCCAAAACATTCACACATGTTAGAAGTTAAGAGAATTTTTAGATATTTGCATGGCACTGTCGATCTTGGTCTTTGGTTTCCATGTAGTGACAATTTTGATTTAGTAGCATATACGGATTCTGATTATGCTAGGTGTCTGGTGGATCGCAAGAGCACCAGTGGTTACTGTCAGTTTCTAGGGGGGTGTATGGTTTCATGGGTCTCTAGGAAACAAAATACTGTGGCACTGTCAACTGCTGAGACCGAATACATGGATGTAGGTAGTTGTACAGCACATGTGCTTTGGATTCAGTAGCAACTAGTTGATTTTGGTATTACATTGGATAATACACCCATTCTGTGTGATAATACATCTGCTATTAGTATTTTAAAAAGTCTTTTTGCATTCTTGCACAAAACACATTGAAATTCGTCACCATTTTTTGCGGGATCATGTGAATAAAGGTCATTTTGAACTTGTTCATGTACATACTGATAATCAACTTGTTGATATTTTTATAAAACCTTTGAATGCAGAAAAGTTTGTTAAAATAAGAAGAGAATTAGGCATTTGCTGACTTGAGGAATAACTATCTTTTGATCATATTTCATTCTCTTTTAACACTTGCTTACATATAGATAGGTACTTCACTGTCATACATTTGTCTGTATATATTCTGTACTATCGTGTGCTTGAATGCCATGATTACTAGGTATATAAAATGGTGGTTAGAGAAAGCTGGATTAAGTCCAACTGGAAACTTCCACTACGTGTGAGGTGATCTTCAGACCTAAGTTCTCCACCAGGTACCAGTAATCAATCGTGCATGATTATATAATCAATTCATGTTTGCTTGAATGTATATACATATTACAGACCTTTACTTTGAAAAATTCTAAGACCTTATCTTCTTGTTAAATAAACACACTGATTTGATCCTTTGAGAAACATGGCATGAAGGGGGAGGAAATTCTTTCTTTGGTGCATACATTTAGGGGGAGTTGTTGCTATGACATGGCAAATTCTGTGTATACATATAAGCCAATTACCCACACACATTTTGCACCTGATGAAATAAATGACTCTAATCAATAAGGATTTTTGATCTTCTTTTCAACACTTTATAGGAAGTTGAATTTCTATATGGAAATTAAGCGAATCGTGAGGAAAAAGCTACCTACCCCAACAAAGTTTCAATAAGTTGAAAGTGAACTTAGCAGTCGGGAATCTCCACTGAAATAAATGAGGAAATACGCGCCGAACAGTGCAGAAAAATCCACATGTGATGAATCCTAGTAACCAGGAATCACCCCTGAAATAAAGGGTGAAACTTGTGTAAAACGCTGAAGTCCAAATAAAAAAAGGGGGTTGTGTGAAGCTACCAAAAGTCAAGGAGCCAATATGAAAATGTAGAAATGATATAACCTTTTAGTGTTCCTAAGAAACTCTAGACATCCATATGCTTTATAGTTCATTTTTCATTCAGCTACACTATTTCACTTTGGGTGTCATTGTGTTGAATGTATATCCTGCATTTGTAGTGATCATAGTACATGGTTTTCTCTACCATATGCATGCACTGCCTTACTTAGTAATGACTTATGTTTTCTTCTTTAATTCAAATTCAGTGTCATTCCATATCCTTTGCCCCGTTTAGGGGACATAGCTATATAATATGCATGATTGATACAGTTTGCTTGCATGATTGCTTGAATTCAATTCATATTTCATATTCTCTGTTTTAACCCCACATGTCCATTGTTCTTTTTTGTTGATGACAAAAAGGGGGAGAATAATTCAAATAATTCTTACTTGTCTTGTCTCATACTGCATACTGAATAACTCATACTGAATAACTCTGATTGCATTCTACATTCTACATAGTTTCATGCATAGTAAATACCCATTTTCAACTCAGAAAAATGTTTTGACACATGAGTTAAATTTTAAGCACACATCATTTATTTTGTCATCATCAAAAACGGGGCAGATTGTTGGATCTCCATGTTGATTTTGATGATTAGGTTTTAATGATGACAAATTGTGTGTGCATATTGTGATGATCATAGAAGAATGTTTTCTAACCAAGGGTGTGTTTACTTTGCTCATACATGGTCAAATTCAGGAGAAAAAGTCATTTCAAGTCGACTTCAAAAGCCAACAAGTCGACTCGAGCTCACCCGCCAGCTGAAGAAGCTAAGGGTGACAAATAGCTGTTTATGAGTGTCAAATAAGTCATAAGGCTGAAGAGTAAGAGAGAGGGTTGAAGGCTGAAGAAAAGATGAAGTCAAGTTGACTTGGATGAAGGCCAAGTCGATTTTATTCTAGCTCAACTTCAAAATCTAGTCAGCTGACCTTAGTCAAAGGTCAAACCCTGTCAAGGGGACCCATCAGATCAGAAGTCAACGCAAGAGCTCACCAGATACAAGGAGAACTACGTTCCATGCCCCACAGTCAATAGTTAGACCTGAAGTCAACACAAAAGATCGCCAGAAGACCATGTCAGCTGAAGAAGTCAAAGTAGTCAAATAAGTCAACACAAGCATTTGCAAGAAGTCTTGGTCAGCTGAAGAAGTCAAGAAGTCAAATAGAAGCTATCGCTGACAAATGGGTTTCAACGATGAAGAAAAATTCACAGTGAAATGCATGAGTAACAAGGCTGACAAATAGATCAGTAATGGTGAAAAATAGAAGATAACGGCGACAATTGAGCAGTTAGTGGTGACAAATGGGTCGCAGGGCGACGGCTCTTGAAGCAGAGACAAATAGCTCTAAGGCGACGGCTCCAGCGAACAAGGGTGACAAATAGGTCCCTAACGTTCACAAATAGCCGCTAAGGGTGTAAAATAACTTTCTAAGGATGAATAATAGACTGTCTGATGTGAAACGACCACGGGGTATGCAGCAAGCAAACAGAAACTTAGGACCTATTCCGCAATCACAACCACATAGCAATTCAGTTGGCAGATCGGGCCAATTCGCCGTCGCACATACACGAGCCCGGGGTGACTAAATGATGCTAAGGGGAGGTGATGGATCAAGACCCTTGCTGGTAGGGTGCCAGCAAGGCTAGGGTTGCCCTCCCGAAGGTACGAAGTCCACAATTAAGGGGCTGGCCGGGTGCCACTTGGAGCACCAGGTCCCTCTCTCACACACTCCACGGTGACCGCTCGTAAGTGGAGCACGTGGGGTCGGACTCTCTCTCGCTTGCTCAACGGAGCGGATTCTACGGATATTAAATGAACAAGCACCAGAAGGAAATGGAGCAAAGGTTAGAGCTCACCTAGTTGGTTTGAAGAAACCAACCCCGTTCGGAGACGAGGGCGAGCGGGGAAGTGTGGGTTCCCCGCACACTGCGCCGGTGTAGCTTGATCCCTGTTTAATAATAACATTCACTACGCCTCACGCAGGAGGGTGGACTTGGGGTGGGGATGATTTGTATTACATGCAAACACTACCTCCACGTAGGGAGGGGCGGTGAGCCGGCCAGGCAGGGAGGGGAGATTCGCCGAAGAGCGGGCGGAGAAGCCGACGCCGAATCTGCCGGCAGGCTGCGAAGGCTGACTGACAGTCGGGGTCGAGGCCGTAGATCTCGTTCTGGAATCTTGCTGATGATGAGATCAGCGGCGAACGCTTCGTAACTGGGACGGGGATGCCTCAGAATTTTGCTGAATTCTTCTGAGGAAGGTGCTGGTCCGGGAAGAGCTTCGAACAGAGTGACTGAATCTGGACGCATTAGCTTCCTGTTTCTGACAGCAACTTGCAGAGGTTGCCCCAACTGCTCCCGGACTCCAAATCATGAACCGCCAGAGTTTATGGAACCGTGGACAAGCCCTCTTCGCATAAAAACTGACTGGGAAGCCGTCTGATGCCGGAGTGGATGGGGAAACGCCGAAGAGTGGAGGTTGGTCGTTGCAGACTATGGGAGGCAGACCCGCGCAGCTGAGGGAGAAAAATGGTAACTTGGGACCACGGTCTCCGATCGATGTTCCGCTTCTTGATCCTGAAGACAGACAGAACTAGGAAGAACTTTGTAGAAGAGCACTCAGCCTAATTCCTCCTTGGTTCATCGTGGCACAGCTCCCTTTCTGGTTCAGGTACTCTATTAGGGAAGCTCTGCGCAGTCGGGGGAGAATGGTCACCACGAACTGTAGCGAAGTCGGAATGAGACGATTCCACCTCGCTTGCTGAAGAAGACTCGCAGACCTTTCCAGAGATGTAAGGTGCACCTCCAGATGACGTCGTATGACTCTGGAGCCGGCTCTGCAAGTCGGGCCCCAATCTGCTACCTGTGGGTTGAACAGAGTAAAGGGGCTATTTGGTGGAGAAGGGTTGAAGGGACTGCAATGGGGAGGGGGCTAATGGCTGTGGGGCTTGGATGGTGGTGGGTAGAGATGGTGGAGAGGTTGGAGAAGGAGGTTGGGTCGCAGCTAGCAGGTGGAGGGGAAGGGGGGGTGCGTCCAAGGGTGGAGGGTGAAGGGGGGGGGGGCGCAAGTGGCTTGGAGGGAGAGGGAGATTTGAACTTGGTTTAATGTGGGGATGGTTAATGTGGTCTTGGGAAGGGGAAGAGGTGTGTTGGGGATGTGGAGAGGTGCTTGGGGAGGTGGGATTCTCCCTTGGGAGATGGAGGGGTGGCTTGGGAAAGGGAGAGGTTGTCTTGGAAGGTGAAAGGTTGCTTGGGGATATGGTGTGAGTAATGGGAGGAATTAAGTGGACCTTGGGAAGGGGAAGGGTTGGGATGAGGTGGAGGATGATGTGGCAAGGAGAAGAGAGAGAGAGAGGGGCGAAATTTGGAGAGAGAGGGGGAGGAGAGAGAGAGGGGGCCGCCCCCTTTAGAGAGAGAGAAGGTAGAGAGATAGAGAGAGCTAGAGAGAGAGAGAGGTGCACTAATGCTCAAAATTCATTCAAACTTTCATTACTGAACTCAAGTGGAGTTGGGGTCCTATTTATAGGAATCCCAACATTTACAAAAAGTCCCTGGAGAAAGTGCTAAAAGCAAATAAGCAAGGGGGTGGGGAAGAAAAAGGGCGCCCATGGGCGAGGCCCATTTAATTGGGCCCATATGACCCCCTAGCCTAACAAACATAGGTAAATAGCATGATGACCTAGGGACATGACTCAAAACAAAGGGGAAATTACATCAAAATGACTCAAGAAAGATATAAAAATACATAGCTGAACTTAGGAAATCAAGCTGAACATAATGGCAATCATCCGGACCCGTGGAGAAGTGGGAAGTGGTAAGCGATGTCCCCATCATACTCCCGGGGTGCAGAGAACTCGACTCTGTCGAGTAAAGATCCATCGTATGCGGAGGAAGCCACAGCGAGGTTGCTCTCAAGTCCACCAAAGGTAGCCGGTCCTTTCCACCAAGCGAGGTAGTGCCCATCCCTCTGCTCCAGATGGCCGTAACCTGTTCATTCAATATCCGCTCCAATTGCTCACGTTGGCCCCTCTGGGTTGGTGGAACTCTCTTATGGGTGGTGACTCTCTCAAGAAGTGGAACAGGCTCAATATTCTCACTAGGTGTCACCGTGGGACCCCTGTATGGCACCAAGTCAGCCACATTGAATGTGGGACTTACTCCGTACTCCTCGGGGAGGTCCAACACGTAGGCATTTGTGTCGATCCTCCTCAGAACCTAGAAGGGGCCTGATCCACGCGACCCCAGTTTTGAGACATTCCCAGGGAAAGGTCTCTCAGTTCTCACCATCACAAAGTCACCCACGCGAAACTCTTGGTGGCGTTGGTGGGAATCGGCCGATTTCTTATACACCTTATTGCTTTTGTTGGTGTGTTTGCGGATGTTACCATGCAGAGTTGTGAATGATCCTTTAGCGATGAAGGGAGGGCCCGGACAACCAAATGTGGACCTAACATGCAATGGTGTCACGTGGACTTTGATGAACCTAGGAGGACCGGGACATCCACTAGTGGCCCTATCATACCTAGTCTTCATAACAATGGTGGGAGGGCCCTGGTATCTGTAGGAGAACCTATTACATAAGGTGGTGATGAATGCCGGGGGACCTGGACACCCGTAGATGCTCCTAACGTGCATATGATCAATGATGAATGAGGGAGGACCAGCACATCCAAATGTGAGCCAGTCATGCATTGGGCTAAAAGTGTGCGTGACATGTATGACATGACTAGGCTTAGTAGCCCTACCAAATGATGCACAATGTTGTGGCACATGTATTTTCTTCCAAATGGTTCCTCCTATGCATATGGCTTGGTGTGGGAGTTTCCACTCATAGGGGTCAAAGGGGTCAAGAAAAATGGAGTGGGTTTGGTCTAATAAGGTCGGTTGGGGTGGGAAAAGGTTGGCGGTGAGTAAGGTGGGGGGGCATAGGAAGGGGACGAAGGGGTCATGGTAAGGGTCACCTAAGGAGAGGAACTCTAGGTCCTTATGGTCCTCATAACCATTGGATGGCGGACTCTCCTCCCCAGGTAATATGATCGGGCCAAAGTTTTTGGTGGGATGGTCGGCCATGAATGGAGGACTAGATGTTCTACCCGAGACAAGCAACTCTAGTTTGTGAATAGCATCGGGCTCGTCGGGTGTAGGGAGGAGTAAAAGAAGGTCACTAGTGTAGCAACCCACAGTGTAAATGGAGGAGATTGATCCGACACATAGGTGTAGGAGGTCAAGGCTCCTAGGTCGGTCGGTTATTGTAGACATCATGCCAGTTAGCTCCATTTGCCAAACTATACCCTTAAGAAGATCCCTAATGTTTCCACTTGATAGGATGATTGGATTGTGGTGTGATAGGTGGATAAGGGTACAATGGGAAGGTTTTGCTCCATGGGTGGGTAAACATAGGACACGATGGGGTGAAGTGGTCTCTCCTTTAGCCATTTAGCTAGGGGCCCCTCTATGATTACGGTGCTACTTGTGAAGGCTTGTGGCTCTTGGGGGTCCAAGCTATGTGAAGGGGACATTTGTGATTCTTCCTCACCATAGATATGAACTTGGGTTTCCTCAAGGATGGGGATGGGTTCCGGACTAGCATCTACTCCCATGTGGATGGTTGTGGTCTCCTCTCTCAAGGGAATGGGAAGGTCTATTGGGGGTGGGGTGATGATGGTTGGTGCATGGTGTACCCGGGGTGGTGAGTGAGGCCGGACTAGGGTTGGGGTTGGGAGTGGAAGTAGCGGGGGACTAGGTTTGGGTAGGATAGGAGTTGGAAGTGGAAGGTGGGTTGGGTGAGTAACTTTGGATTGGGGAATGGTGGCTGTCACGGGCCTAGGTGGAGGGGTGGACATGGGGTCCACGTGGGTTTGAGTGGTGAGGGTGGAGTGAGCCATGATGCTTCTTCCACCTGGGAGGGGAACTTCTCGGCCTAACCCATGACACTGTGATTCATATTCCTCTTCCCAATCTAGTGGAGCCTCATAGTCTTCGGTTACCTCTTTAAGTTCCTTTTGGAAAGGGGTGGAAGGAGGATTTTTGGAAGTTTGTGGGGTGTGGGTTTGATGGAGAATTTTGGGTTGGGTGGTGGGGAAAGGAGGAGTGGGAGTGCTCCTCGGGTTATGGTTCTCAGGGTAGGAGTGAGAAGGTTGGGGAGTGAAGATCTTCCTGATCTCAATCCTTATCTCTTCCAATAAATCTAGGGGTCCTTTGGGTGGTGGGGTTTGGGTCCTAATAGAGGTTTTGGGTTGACGGGGAGGGAAAGGGGGAGTGGGAGTGCTCATTGGGCTATGGGTGCTTGAGTTGGAAGAGTGGGAAGGTTTTGGAATGAGGATCTTCCTAAGTTCTACCTTCATCTCTTCCCATGAGTGAATGGGCTCTTGTCTCTCAATCCCCCTTCGAATCTCAAGCTTTCTCCATTCTGTCTCGCCGAAGGGACCAAGGGTCGTCTTGGCGATGCGCACTTTTCTTTCCTCGGTCATGTAGTAGTGGTGGAAGTATCTATCCATGGAGGTCTCCCATTTCCTATATGTGTGAGGGTTTCGGGACCCATCGAAGCGGGGCAACTCCGGCCCGATAATGAAATAGTCATCGGGGTGCCTGGTGAGGTACATGGTTTGGATGCTCGGATGACCTCAATGCAATGTGCCCTAGGACAAGACTTAGTAGAGACAAGTCTAGAACTTGCTCTGATACCAACTGATGTGAAACGACCACGGGGTATGCAGCAAGCAAACAGAAACTTAGGACCTATTCCGCAATCACAACCACATAGCAATTCAGTTGGCAGATCGGGCCAATTCGCCGTCGCACACACACGAGCCCGGGGTGACTAAATGATGCTAAGGGGAGGTGATGGATCAAGACCCTTGCTGGTAGGGTGCCAGCAAGGCTAGGGTTGCCCTCCCGAAGGTACGAAGCCCACAATTAAGGGGCTGGCCGGGTGCCACTTGGAGCACCAGGTCCCTCTCTCACACACTCCACGGTGACCGCTCGTAAGTGGAGCACGTGGGGTCGGACTCTCTCTCGCTTGCTCAACGGAGCGGATTCTACGGATATTAAATGAACAAGCACCAGAAGGAAATGGAGCAAAGGTTAGAGCTCACCTGGTTGGTTTGAAGAAACCAACCCCGTTCGGAGACGAGGGCGAGCGGGGAAGTGTGGGTTCCCCGCACACTGCGCCGGTGTAGCTTGATCCCTGTTTAATAATAACATTCACTACGCCTCACGCAGGAGGGTGGACTTGGGGTGGGGATGATTTGTATTACATGCAAACACTACCTCCACGCAGGGAGGGGCGGTGAGCCGGCCAGGCGGGGAGGGGAGATTCGCCGAAGAGCGGGCGGAGGAGCCGACGCCGAATCTGCCGGCAGGCTGCGAAGGCTGACTGACAGTCGGGGTCGAGGCCGTAGATCTCGTTCTGGAATCTTGCTGATGACGAGATCAGCAGCGAACGCTTCGTAACTGGGACGGGGATGCCTCAGAATTTTGCTGAATTCTTCTGAGGAAGGTGCTGGTCCGGGAAGAGCTTCGAACAGAGTGACTGAATCTGGACGCAGTAGCTTCCTGTTTCTGACAGCAACTTGCAGAGGTTGCCCCGACAGCTCCCGGACTCCAAATCATGAACCTCCAGAGTTTCTGGAACCGTGGACAAGCTCTCTTCGCAGCAAAACTGACGGGGAAGACGTCTGATGCCGGAGTGGACGGGGAAACGCCGAGGAGTGGAGGTTGGTCGTTGCAGACTGTGGGAGGCAGACCCGCGCAGCTGAGGGAGAAAAATGGTAACTTGGGACCACGGTCTCCGATCGATGTTCCGCTTCTTGATCCTGAAGACAGACAGAACGAGGAAGAACTTTGTAGAAGAGCCCTCAGCCTAGATCCTCCGTGATTCATCGTGGCACAGCTCCCTTTCTGGTTCAGGTACTCTGTTGGGGAAGCTCTGCGCAGTCGGGGGAGAATGGTCACCACGAACTGTAGCGAAGTCGGAATGAGACGATTCCACCTCGCTTGCGAAGAAGACTCGCAGACCTTTCCAGAGATGTAAGGTGCACCTCCAGATGACGTCGTATGACTCTGGAGCCGGCTCTGCAAGTCGGGCCCCAATCTGCTACCTGCGGGTTGAACAGAGTAAAGGGGCTATTTGGTGGAGAAGGGTTGAAGGGACTGCAATGGGGAGGGGGCTAATGGCTGTGGGGCTTGGATGGTGGTGGGTAGAGATGGTGGAGAGGTTGGAGAAGGAGGTTGGGTCGCAGCTAGCAGGTGGAGGGGAAGGGGGGGTGCGGCCAAGGGTGGAGGGTGAAAGGGGGGGGGGGCGCAAGTGGCTTGGAGGGAGAGGGAGATTTGAACTTGGTTTAATGTGGGGATGGTTAATGTGGTCTTGGGAAGGGGAAGAGGTGTGTTGGGGATGTGGAGAGGTGCTTGGGGAGGTGGGATTCTCCCTTGGGAGATGGAGGGGTGGCTTGGGAAAGGGAGAGGTTGTCTTGGAAGGTGAAAGGTTGCTTGGGGATATGGTGTGAGTAATGGGAGGAATTAAGTGGACCTTGGGAAGGGGAAGGGTTGGGATGAGGTGGAGGATGATGTGGCAAGGAGAAGAGAGAGAGAGAGGGGCGAAATTTGGAGAGAGAGGGGGAGGAGAGAGAGAGGGGGCCGCCCCCTTTAGAGAGAGAGAGAGGTAGAGAGATAGAGAGAGCTAGAGAGAGAGAGAGGTGCACTAATGCTCAAAATTCATTCAAACTTTCATTACTGAACTCAAGTGGAGTTGGGGTCCTATTTATAGGAATCCCAACATTTACAAAAAGTCCCTGGAGAAAGTGCTAAAAGTAAATAAGCAAGGGGGTGGGGAAGGAAAAGGGCGCCCATGGGCCAGGCCCATTTAATTGGGCCCATATGACCCCCTAGCCTAACAAACATAGGTAAATAGCATGATGACCTAGGGACATGACTCAAAACAAAGGGGAAATTACATCAAAATGACTCAAGAAAGATATAAAAATACATAGCTGAACTTAGGAAATCAAGCTGAACATAATGGCAATCATCCGGACCCGTGGAGAAGTGGGAAGTGGTAAGCGATGTCCCCATCACTGTCAGGGTGAAAGCTTTGGAATGCTTTGAAAAGCTAAGAGGCAGAGTCGACTCAGGTGACCTTGGAGTCGACTCCATCGACCAAGAAATCCAGAATGGTGAAAAAGGCATAAGTGGCAACAGCTTCAGAAGTATAAGGGTGACAAATGGTTATACAAGGGAGACAAATGGAACTTAAGGGTGACAAATAACTCGGTAAGGCTGAAAAATGGGTCAGCTTACGAGTGACTGAAAGAAGTCACGTGCCTTTGATCGCCAATCATTGGCACGGGGTCCTAGACACTTGGCAAGGTTCGATACGAGTTAGAATGCTAGTATTTTCCCTCCAAAAACACATGGACGAATGAACTCACAGCTAGAAGAAAAACCCACTTCGAAAATTCAAAAGCTCAGATATGTAAATACCAGTGGTCTTGTTCTTCAAATTATATAGGCGGGAAAAGCTACAACGAGATAGATCCATGAGAGCTGAATAGAGAAAAGTCTGTGTGCTAAAGAGAGAAAGAGAGAGATCTGTGAGCTCGACGAAGAAGAAGAGAAGAGGAACACTTTCGTGAAGCTGCATGCAAATCCGCCTCTTCTGGAGAATTTTCACTGTGGATCAGGGAAATCATCTTAATCTTCAGATCTTTTGAATTACTTCTATTGAACAGCTTTTGTTTCTGAATTTATAGAAATTTTGTGTGTGTGTGACCGTCTGCGCACGGTCGTGTGAAGCTTGCTGCACATCAGGTAGCGTGTGTGTGTGTTTTGTAGATCTGGTTATCAGATCGTTCCGGAGACAAAGTCTCCATGTATGTGTTGGAGGTAACACTCCGTGTGCGCTCTTATTGGAGCGAGTGAATCCTCACCATTTTGGTGAGGGGTGGATGTAGGAGGACGTGAAGGTCCTACCAAACTACCTTAAAGTTCTCTCGCACTGTGTGTTTGCTGTTTGTGGTTTGACTGCTTATCTTTTCATGCTTAGTCGAGTGAGACTGGGAGACAGAGTGAATCAGTTCAATCTTTGTTTCAGCTTGAGTTGAGTTAGATATATCTGTCAGCTTAATTTTAGTGCAACAATTTCTATTAAAATCTAAATTCCGCTTCGGGGACAATTCAACCCCCCCTTCTTGTCCACACACTGGTTCACTTGGGGCCAACAATCCGATATTGTCTCAGGCCAATAGCTCACTAAAACTGTTCTTTTTCCATTAGGATCTAATCCCCACTATCTTATCGAACTTGCCGTACACTTGGTAGATATTTGTATGGGTTTATCTCCATCTTCGTTACGTTTTCAATACAGATTTTTGTCCAAACATAAAATGGCCAACAAGTGACCGACATGATTTGAATACTCATATCATTAGTGCGGAACTTTTGATACGATTCAAAATCTTTATTATCTCATTTCATTAATATAATTCTTTAGGCCGTAGGGCCCTTTTTCCTGGTGATTAATCAAGGGTTTTATCTCCTCCAGAGAGATGTAATTAACGTCGTGACCCTTATGACACGGCGGGTTTTGGTCCTGACACGACACCCACCTTCGTATGATCAGTCAGACGACGCGCACCAGGGCCCCCTTAGAGCCTGGATAAATCGTCACTTTGTAACTGGCACACCCACACACTTAATAAACAAATAAACACACCAAACGACCAAACAGACGAATAAACAAATAGACGTGTCAAAAAGTGCATCCACGAGAATGCCAAAATGACATATAATCATCCCCCATATGAAACTCTATATTACATTCTCAATTATCCTTATGGTTGCTTCTACCTCAATCCACTTTGAGAAATAATCAATCCCACGATGATGATCTTCTTCTGTCCTTGGGTTTTAGGGAAGGGTCCCAGGATATTGATTCCCCACCGAGAGAAGGGGTACGGCTCGGAGAGGGAAACAAGTGTAACGACCCAAGATCCGGATACCAGGAATAACTCGATACCATTCGAATCCTAGCCCGCCACCCACAAGCCGGAAGGCTCGGAAGGGTTAAAAGGGATGGTGTGGTCATGCATTGAAATTCTAAACAATATCAGGAAAGTAAATCTACAGAATTAATCTACAATTAATTCTGACAGAAATAAAATTACAATTTATAACAATTATAATTCTACAGAGTCCAATCCACAAGTACAGTCAAAGAAAGGAAACATACACTACCTCGGGGCATACCCTGACAACCTGGCGAGCTGGCAACTAATGAACCTCCAACTGGAACGCTCCACTCCGAAGAGAATGCCGCACCTAAAAAATAGGGGGTGAGCCTCATCTCATTGGCTCAGTAGGGGTCCCGCGAGTCTCCACTACAACGAAAGTAGTAAACATGAATAGCGTAGAAGCATCAATTAAAGAACTACAACGGTAGCAACATGATAATAACACCGGTACAACACAACGACGGTGATCGGAACTAGAAGACGGTAAACGGAGGGAACACACACAAGCCCTCCACGCTACCCTAACTCCCACGGTCGCACAGTCCATCCTAGCCGACGGAACCACAGACAAGGCCACACGGCCACACGTTGGACCAACACCCTTGGGAGAATCTCTCGATCCCGAACTAGAACAAACGAAAGAACAATGCCCAACACACAAGGCGACACCAGCCCGTCTGTCGGAAGGGCCACGACAGTCCAGTCGGTACCTCCACCTTCACGGCATAGGGTCGTCACTCAAGACAACACAACATGTCCAGATGCATCCACTGACGTCTTATACTGTGCCAAGGCCTCATATGTGCACACACTACTCACGCCCGATCTAGGGAGGAGCAGATGAGACACACACACACACACACACACACCATACCCTCGGACTGGCTAGGATCCGCACCTCTGTGCCCAACAGTACGGCCGTGTCCAGCTACCTGACATGGGGTACGCACCACTGCGACCAACAGCAGCGTACTCTTGTCCTAACCAAGGTACACGCATGCTCAGGCAGTCCAGCCTCTACAGGAGCGTCGTACACACAGGCGGTTTTGCCCGGTCCAGTCACGACAGGCCCTCAAGCAGAGAAACAACGGGGCTCAAACCTCCGCGCTTTCGTGGGAAACCTGAGGACACGTATAAACACGCGCCTAAACAACAGGGGACCTCAGAACCACACAACCGGTCTACAGAAGACTAACAAAAGCGTAGGATGGGAACACAAGGACCACGGTCCACAACTCCTATAAGGATAACTCACTGCGATCACGGCCCTCATGTGGGAGCACCCTCCGCAGTCATGGGACTCTCGCGGGGACAGTTGACACGAGTGGCCCGACACAAGAGTCACTGTCCACACACCACCAACAGGCAGGGATGGCCCACATTAATACCTCAGAACCAACAGAGCACACATAACCACGCAGACAAGAAAATCCGCAAGGTCACCCCTCCTATGGACATTCCTGAACACTAAACCGCAGGACGCCACACTCCCGGCCAAAGGAGACTAGGCGGCCAAGGTATTGGCCGCCCAAAGGGCACTCACAGGCTTGGGTGGCCATCTCCCTGGCCACCCAAAGCCCAGACTCAAAGGGGACTGGGTGGACATCCCGATGGCCACCCAGAGGGTTGGGCGGCCAGACCCCTGGCCGCCCACCATGGGCAGGGCAAGGGCCTGGGCGGCCACTACCTTGGCCTCCCAGGGGCCTGGTCGGCCACCCCTTTGGCTGCCCAGACAATGGGCTTCAAAACATCGGAAAACATGTAGGACAGCCAGAGTACTGGCCGTTTGCACCCTTGGGCGGCCCAACTCCTAACCGCCCAGTAGACCTGGGCAACCAGACCCTTGGCCGCCCAGTCCTGGATGCAACGGCCACCCCCGTGGCCATTTCCTACCTATTTCGCGGAAAACAACACCTGAGCCCACACGGAGCTTGATCGGAAGCCCCATTCATCACCGTACGAAGGAGAAAACTCGGGAAAGTATCCCCGGACCTTCCTACGACCGAAAAACCAAATGCAAATCACAAAGTAAGGCCCCAATCGGCCAAATCCGTCGCTCCACCCCCTGGCATGCTGTAGACACGCCAAAATTGACATCACTTTGAGCATATCACTTATCGCATTGCGATGCCCCAATCTGAACCTTAAATCAACTTATTTGAGTGATTTTTCTTATTGTTTCTTGAATATTCACCTTTCTCCAATTTTCTCATATTTTTTCTATTTTTTTTTGATTTTTCTGGGATTTTTCTCCAATTTTTCGGGGCCTTTTTGAATTGGTGTCAGCCCTATAGACGCGATTTTTAATTAACGTCAGGTTTATGGACGCCATTTTCAAAAATAATATATATAAAAAATAAAAATAATTTTTTTGGTTGACCTGGCATGGTTGCGGTCGCCTAGGCAACCGCGTCTTAAAAGAATAGAAAATAAAAAAATGTTTTTCGCGCCTGGTCGCGGTCGCCTAGGCAACCGCGTTCTCAAGATTGGGCGCCCACGTGCACGGATGCCCATTACGTTCAAAAAAATATTTTTTAATGCCATTTTTAAATGGCGTCCGATCATATGGACGCGAATTCTTTATTCTTGATTTTTGAGCCCATTTGCGTCGAATTTGAGAGATTTTAAATTTGCGACATTTTGAATGATCGCCATTTCTTTAAATGGCGTCCGGATAGGTGGACGCCAATTCTTTTCTTCATATTTTGGGCCAAATTCAGATTGTTTTTGAATTTGCGACTGTGTGGAAGGCCGCTAATTGATGAATTGGCGTCCGACCCCCATGACGCCATTTCTATTTCCATATTTTGAGTTTTTAATCGTGTCCAAAATTCGTATTAATTCCTAATTGGCGTCTAAACCCCCCGACACCAATTCTTTTATAATTTTGAAAATTTCTGAACCTTCCATATTTAACTCCAAATGGGCACCTCTTTGAGCTGACGTTAATTAAATGGCGTCATACCTAGAAGTCGCCATTTAATTAACGTCAGCTCAAAGAGGCGCCCATTTGGAGTTAAATGGCGACTTCTGGGTATGACGCCATTTTTGACAGAGTTCTGCACCCTGGCAAAACCCTATTCTTTCTTCGTTTTGAGCTCCTTTTCCATTTGGGAAAGGGTCATAAGGCTTTCTAAGGTTGAGAGGACACATGGCCAATGAATATTCTCTTCCAAATCCTAATAAAATTAGTTTTTCTATTTTCTATTGAATTAAACTCTAAATTTCTATCCTATAAATAGGACCCCTCTCTCTCCCTTGTGTTTAAGGTTGGCTCAGTTGATCAAGGGGATGTGCTGCTGGACCAAGGGCTGAAAGGACGGAGTCTCCCATGCACTTCTAAAGCTACACATGTTGGAAGCTTCTTCCCTTGGAGCACATTGAAGATCTAAAGCCCTTTCTTGGAGAAATAACCCATAAGCTCTTCTTATCCCCCTTTCTTTATTTTTCTTTAGTTTAATCTTTGCATGTTCATGCATCATATTCTTTCTCCTCTCTATTTATTTTTATCATCTCAACCACGTTGAGATCCTCCTTAGTGCAACACTTGCACACCACCCTTTTCTTCATATCATCATATTTTTATCCATCTTTTTGCATAGGGGTTTAAAGCCAACACCAACAAGGTGTGTTTATGCTCATACTTTTCATGTTGTTTATCTTAAGAACTTGATGCTACACACCTTTGTATTCTAATCAATCTCTTCTTTTGTTGTTTGCTGATTGTTCATTTTGCAAGGGTAATCAAGATAAGGAAAACTCTCTTCATCGGCCGGCCGATTGGAAGGGAAGGTGCACTCACAATCTCCCATGCGCTTTTAAGGTATTTATATTCGCAATCTCTCCTTTGTTTTCATTGTTACATTCTTTTGAGGTAACCCCTCTGGTGATCACATCATTCCCTTTAGCATCCATGCATGCTCTTTTGCTCCCTCTTTCTATCTCTTTCCCATTCTTTTTTCTTTTTCCTTTCTTCCATCACTTAATTCTTTATTATTCTTATTCCTTAGTGGATTTTCCATAATCTACAAATTGACGATCACGGTGGGACCACCATTATTTTTTCTTTTGATTTCCCTTCCCCCCTTCGCACCCACGTGTGCCCTTTCCCTTTTGCACCCACGGTGCATCTCCCCCTTGTGCTCTACGTAGCACTTTCCTTTTTTGTTTTCTCCTTTGTGCACCGCATGCACATTCCCCTCTCCTTATATGATTGCTAACTTGTTGGTTTTGAAAAATTCCACTTTCTTATCTTTCCATCTTTTTTTGTTTAAAAAAAAAGTTGGATGCCATGCTTCATGCTATGTTGATTGCCATGATTTTCATGTTCATGTGAGTGTTCTATCTTGTTTTCCTTTGATTTGATTCATATCATTGTCCATATCTCTTTTTTTCTTATCTTTTGCATTAACTCTTGCATTTAGGACATTTGGCTTGGGAGACCTCCTCTCTCTACACTTTTAGGAGATCTTACCTCTCTCTTGGTGAAGGAAGGACCCTCCATTGAGCACTCCATCTCATTGGACCGAAATCTTCTAAACCAAGACCTCTATAAGTCTCCGCACCCATGGATTCCCTCACAGATGCCGGGCCGATTGTACCTTTGAAGTTCCTCGGGTTTAGTTGGCCTAAAACGTTGTGAGAGAGTTTACCTAGTTGACACCGGAGCAAACCATATTGAAACTAGGTTCCTACCTTGAGTGAACTACATAAATATTGTCAAAAATCATCCAATTCACATCAAGAAAGAAATTAAAAAAATCAAGCGTAAGCATCTCAACTTGTTTGATATCTTTGCAACATTTCTTTGGTTGAATATTGTTTGCCTTGCATGATGTTTCACCTTGATAACAAAATTAACATGTCTAATCATTTATATACTCATGAGGATGAACAACCTAGCACATCCTATAATCCTCAATTTTATAATCCTCACCATAATTTTTCTAAGGGACCACGTCCTTATTCTCATGGTCTTGCCCGCACCATGGGCAATTTTTAATCTTGTGGTCCCTTACATCAATCGCGAGCCACTATTCCGCCGGGACCATCTCCTCCACATGATGAGAAGGTCTCCCAAGTTTTGCATGCATTAGATCATCTTACCCCTCAACAAATCCAAGCCCTTAAGGCAATTGTTGAAGGTGAATCTTCTCCTTCTCATCCTCCTTCCATTCCCACTCAGGTGGCCCATCACCCATCTTCTTTAACCCACACTCCCTCTCGGGTGGCCCATCACCCACCTCCTTCTTCTACACATACTCCTCCTCGGGTGATTCATCACCCGCCTCCTTCTATTCCTCCTCCTTCACGGCCCCATGGCCCTCATATTCCTTGCACCCCGGCCCGACCTGGTCCTTTTGTGGGTCTACACGACCTTCATGTCAAGCCGCCCCTCCAAGGCCATCGTGCCAACCCTCCGTTATTCAAGTTACACCCCTCCAACAAGCTCTTCTTGATAAAATTCTTTCAATGGAGGAACAACTAAAGAGTGTTACAAGCCCACGGCCCGCTCCTCCTCCTCAAGTCAATCCCCTTCATGCATTCATGAATCAAATCACTAAAAAGGAAAAATATTGGAAGGAGAGGAGAAATGATAATGGCACCATCAACATATGTGAGCAAGATGATTCTAAAAGCTTGAATAATCAAGTGGACGCCATCCGCCCACCACCTATACATCCCACTTATTCACATGGCCCTCCGCCTCCACATTCACCTCCATAAAATCTTCCACAACATTATGGCCCTCCGTCTCCTCATTCATATTCGCCAAACCCTCCACAACATTATACACCTCCACCACACATCAATACACCTCCACCACGGCGTCCACTCGAGTCTGACTATGAAGAACACGAGCCGGCATTGAAGACTGCACAAGATGTTGAAGATTCCCAAGTTATACCCACTCCGAGTTTCCTTCATTTTCCTCTCCCTCCATTACCTGAAGAACTCCCTGCTCAAGACGATGCCACCGTCCCCAACCCCGTTTATGAAACCAATTGGTGCTAGGATGATGGGTCAATACTCCAATCACCCACACCGACGCATCATGAACCTTCCCCTACCCTTAAAACCTCTCGCACCACCAAAATCTGACGCTTCCTATGAACCAAGCCCATCATATCATCAATCTCCACCAAGCCATCCGGGCCTTCCCTTGACTCCCTTTCAACTATACCATTAACAGCCTTGCCACCGGCCTCCGCCGAACCTCCCGCTAAACCTCAACCAATTATACCTCCATTAACCTCCACACTACCGGCCTCCGCTGAACCTACCATCAAACCTTCTCTTTGTGCCAAACCAACTAACCCTCCTTTGTCGCCACCTCGGCCCTCCATTATCCCCATAACCCAAAAGTTAATCCTTCCTAACCCACCACTTAACCCTTCACCTAAACCCATGGTTAATCCTGAGCAAGGTCCACCGCTTGTTGCACTCGAGCCAACCCCATCCGCTTCCGAGCAAGGGGAGAAGCGCGACGTGCTTGAGCCTCCACTTCCGCTTACACTTCCTCCAATGCCCTCCATTAAAACCCCATCATCTACTAAGCCTACCGCCTCCATCTTGCCTCCTTCCACTCAGAGTGGGCATGTTTTCACAAGCGCATGTGCCGAAGACGATTATCAAGAGTCAGGCAAAAAGGATTTATCCATGGCTATGTTGTTCCAAAGTCAAGACTTTATTAGTCGGATGCCAGCCTGTGTTCTTGTGCCGGGCATGGTTGAAGAGGCTAAGTCCCTGCCGATGCTCACCAAAAGGAAATGTCAAGATTTGATGCCATGGAGTTCATGTTCAAGGGCCGGGCAGAGCACCCCTTGTTTGAAGCCTTCAATATCAAGCTTATTCTTTCTATGCTTCCATGCAAGGGGCGAATGGCCATTTTATTGGATGCTCTTCATGAAAATACTCCACGATCCTTGGGCAATACAAAGCTTCCCGTTCTAACATTCCAATTCCCTCACATTATTATTCTTCACCCTCCAAGGGAGTTATCATTCATTGTTGAAGCTTCATCATGGGCATTAATTTTATCCATTGGGCCGTTTGGCTGAGAACTTTCTTTACCATGGAGGTGCGGACACTCTTTTGCTAAGATCCTTCCACTACCCTATTCACTTTCTATTCTACCTCATCCACATTTTTGTTAATCACCAATTTTTCTTATGGGCCACTCGTGTGGAGAGAAAGAGGCTTTCTTCCTTACATTCCTTGCACCTCTTGCATCCTTCGCATTCATTGCATTGCATTCATTTGCATTCCCTCTTTCTCGGGTTTTCGAACCCGTACCTTTCCCATCTCCCGGAACTTTCGGATCCTTTCCTTGCTGATTTACCTTCCTCTTCGAGATTCCCGATTCTCCTCTTTCCTTGGGCATCGCGTCCCATGGCATCTTCCTCCTCCAGAGCCTCCGAATTTTCTATCTCTTCACCCAGGGCATCGCGTCCCAACTTATTCTCCCTGATTTTTGGAACCTCCGGATCGTCCTCATCTTCTTTCTCCTAATTCTCCTTCCCTTTCCTTGGGGCATCCCACTCCCTCCAATATCCTTTCGGGGCATCTCACCCCCTTTATTTTCTTCCTCTGGAACCTCCAGACCCACATTTATCTCTAGATTTTCCCCCTCTCCTAGGGCATCGCATCCACTCCTATTTTATTCCTCCGGAACCTCCGAATTCTTGTCACTCCCTGATCTTTCCGGGCATCATGCCTCTCCTTTCTTGCTTCCTCTGGAACTTGCAGACCTCTTCCTTACTCTTCCGAGACATCACATCCTTTGTTCTTCTCTTCCTTTTAAACCATCGTTTTCCATACCTTTTCCCTGGGTATCACATCCCTCGGCATTTTCTTCCTCCGGAACCTCCAGATTCTCACTCCCATCATGACTCTCTTCCCTTACCTCCAGACCTCTTCCTTATCCTTCGATTTATCTTCTTACTCTTCTGGGACATCGCGTCCTTTGTTCTTTTCTTCCTTTTAAACCATCTTTTTCATACCTTTTCTCGGGGTATCACATCCCTCGACATTTTCTTCCTCCAGAACCTCCGGATTCTCACTCCCATCATGACTCTCTTCCCTTACCTCCGGACCTCTTCCTTATCCTTCGATTTATCTTCTTACTCTTCGGGACATCGCGTCCTTTGTTCTTTTCTTCCTTTTAAACCATCTTTTTCCATACCTTTTCCCGGGGTATCAGGTCCCTCGGCATTTTCTTCCTCCAGAACCTCCTGATTCTCACTCCCATCATGACTCTCTTCCCTTACCTTCGGACCCTCCGGACCCGCCTCTCTTGATCTACCAATTTCTCCTCTTGATTCCTCCCAATCTCGAATCCGACCCGACTTCTTCCACCTCAACTACTTTGGGCATCTGCCTGTTCTCCCACTATTTTTAAGGCTTTAGTCCTCACTTCTCCTCTTGATTCCCCTTTTCCTTCTGTACGCCATTCAATGTGACCAGGGTCTCTGTACCTTAGTAAGGGAGTTCTAGCCCTCATCTCTCTTCCTTTTCTCCTTATTTGTCTTAGTCTGGTCTAGACACCGCTCCTTCTTGTTAAGCCACTTCCAAAACTTTGCTTCCTTCTCTCTATCTGTCATGAGGAACAAAAATCCCATGTTTATCAACATCGCCTCTTGCAGCTACTTCCTCTACATGGTTGCAAGGTAACGTATGTGTGTAAGTATGCATTTTTGTGATGATATTATCTTCATTCATCTTCATGCACGATTTTCAAAATGAAGTGCTTCTTAACTTGATTAAGAGTGATATTCTAGGCCTTTATTCTAGGTCTTTGTTTAATTTAATGTCAAAAAGAGTCTTTAGACTTGCTTTTGCAGCACCTTTTGGTTATAAGAATCCCACGCTGGGAGTTCGGCATTCTCTCCCCGCTCATTAAGGGTAACCCTTAGCTGGACACCACACACACTTCACGGCATCCTTAGCCGTCTCCTTTGGTAAAGCACCATTGCTACTTGGGCCATGCTTGAGGGCACGGGGTCTTTTTCTCTTCTTCACTCGGTTGAAATATGAGGGCAGATGTACTATGGACAAAGCAACTAACCTAAGCACACTCTGACAAGAGGAAGTCTCAAATAGGGGCAGTCTATTATGACCTTATTCTCAAATTTCAAGCTTTAATTGCAATATCTTTCAAGTCCAAAGGACACAAAAGAAAAAATAATGATCAAATGAAAAAAATATGAGCAAAAAAAGAAAAGAAAAATTTAAATTTTTTGGCATAGCAAGAGAGCAGTACAGTTTCCCCGCGGGACGTTATGAGACCGGTCGTATGCGTGCCTATAAAAGAATTTAAGGTTCAATGATATAACACAAAGCCTCGGCGCAACAGACAGAATCTCTAGGGGTTATGCTATGGAAAGAAGTCAAACCCAATATCTTCTTAACTCATATTAAGATTATCCCAAATTACTCCTCTTCTCCCACCAAGACCGGGTGTTTCTCGGGTATGGCCTTGGTAGGGGCACCGTTAGCCAAGCGTAGCCGGTTAAAGGGCGCCACCTTCTATGCACGCCCTATTTTGGGCCGTTCTTAGCGAAAGGGGAAAGAACAAGGACCCCTAGCCTGTGATTTAAACATCCTTTGATGCTGCATTAGCAATGTCTAAACCAAAATTCCAAAAAAAATTTAATATGTTCCAAAATCCCCAAAACAAAAAAATGAATATTTTTCAATCCCCCAAAAAATTCAAATATATCAAAAATCCACAAAAAATTTGAATACTTTTCAAAACTCATAAAAATTTACATATTTTAAAAATCCAAAAAAAATTGCATTGTATTTTTTGATGGTGTGATTGCAGTGACAACCTTTGCAAGGACCAAGAACACGAGATGAATCCTCTCCCTTTCATTCACATCAACATTTCGATTCTTCCATATGTTGATTGCTATCTTCATGATTCGCCGCTCTGGCATCATTCTAATCATTCAAGAGCAAATCTTTCTATGTTATTCACCTGATTACTCCTGCCGCCCTGGGCGTCATCACTCCGATCTTGATCATCCACCCTCAATCTCATGACTAGCCAAGTTGTCATCCTCATGACAAACAACAAACAATGATGCTTTGCATGTTTCACATTTTAATGCAATCTCTGCTATGATATTCAATGCAATGCTATGCTTCAACTTATGCTATTCATGCTAGACATGCTTTGCCTTACTTTGCTATTGATGCTTAATGCATGCTTGCATTCTATTCATGGTATGCTTGCTATGCTTTATTGCTACTCATTGCTTGTTATCCTTTATATCTTGGCTAATCAATTTTTGAGCGCAAGAAAGAAGCTTCTTCGGTCCTACCGTCCGGGTATCATCCTGGTCCCACGGTGCTTGCAGATCATGTTCTCAGTTCCCACATGCTCATTACCTTCACCATCCTCCTTGTATGCATTTTACTATATGTTATCTACGCTATTAGATTATATCAAGGACCTTGTGGCTTTGATAAATTTAGAATTTGAGTTCCCCTTCATCAAAAATAATGATAATTTCAGAGGAATCTTAGTTATACAGATAGGCCGTTGAGCCGTCCAAAACTGGGGACGATGGTTCCCTTTTGCGAGTTGGTGCGCGGATAAACAGGCTTCGGCTTAGTATTAGCTCACAAATCGGTATCTTGACTCAGTCTGAGCAGCTTAACAATATTATCCTTGATTACATTCTATTTTAATTTGATTTAATTTTTCCCTTTAAACCTAGCATGCATTCATGTAGGACCTTTGAATCAACTTTGGAAAATCATTTTAATAACTTGATTTTGAGAGTCAATAGATCAACAATTTCCAAGATATGAGATATTCCATGCCGAATTATGTCCTCAGTTCACCTAGTTGCCGTTTTGAGTTGTTTCATTGAAAACTCATTTGTTTGGATTTCTATCCTCTATTCAATTTTTCCCTTTGATCCACCTTGGCTGCAGCATGTCCACATTGATTCGTAACTGCTCTCCAATGGTAAAATCTACAGGATTGTGACATGGGGTACTTCCACCGCGCTGGAAGTTGATCGCTCTTTATCTCTCTCCTTCGTGCCCGCATGCATACTCCTTCCTTCTTATCCAAACAACTATTGCTTTCATTGAATCTCCTCAAGATTGCATCATTTCGAGCTTTTGGATCCAATTCTTATCAAGTGATGTTGATTACGTGTCGCATCACACCTTGGCATCTACTTTTCAGTTCGCTCCACTTCATTCCACTCTATTCTATTACACTTTACTCCTTCATTCCATTTCACTCCATTCTGTGTCGCTCCCTTGTAAAGCAGACGCCAAGGGGGGGGGCAGCTGTAGACACGCCAAAATTGACATCACTTTGAGCATTTCATCTATCGCATTGCGATGTCCCAATCTGACCCTTAAATCAACTTATTTGAGTGATTTTTCTCATTTTTTCTTGAATATCCAGCTTTCTCTAGTTTTCCCGTATTTTCCCTATTTTTACTAATTTTTCAGGATTTTTCTTCTATTTTTCGGGACCTTTTTGAATTAGTGTCAGCCCTATAGACGCCATTTTTAATTAACGTCAAGTTTATGGATGCCATTTTCAAAAATAATATATAATAATAATAATAATAATAATAATAAATTTGGTTGACCTGGCCTGGTCGCGGTCGCCTAGGCGACCGCGTCTTAAAAGAATTGAAAATAAAAAAATGTTTTTCGCACCTGGTCGCGGTCGCCTTGGCGATCGCGTCCTTGAGGACGCGGTCGCCTAGGCAACTGCGTTCTCAAGATTGGGCGCTTGCGTGCACGGACGCCCATTACCTTCAAAAAAATACTTTTTTAATGTAATTTTTAAATGGCGTCCGATCATATGGACACGAATTCTTTATTCTTGATTTTTGAGCCCATTTTGCGCCGAATTTGAGAGATTTTAAATTTGCGACATTTTAAATGGTCGCCATTTCTTTAAATGGCATCGGACAGGTGGACGCCAATTCTTTTCTTCCTATTTTGGGCCGAATTCATATTATTTTTGAATCTATGACTGTATGGAAGGCCGCTAATTGATGAATTGGCGTCCGGCCCCCATGGCGCCATTTCTATTTTCATATTTTGAGCTTTTAATCCCGTCCAAAATTCGTATTAATTCCTAATTGGCATCAACCCCCCAGACGCCAATTCTTTTCTAATTTTAGAAATTTCTGAACCTTATGTTGTGTCCCTAGGTTTGATGGTTTCGATGATGACGAACTATGACTCACTGGTGAGTCTACATGATTATTGATGATGTCAACTAACCACTTTTGAATTGTGTGAAAAGAAAATGTTGACTCAAGTTCAGCCAACCCTGTGTGAAAAGCAAATGATGACGAACTATGACTCACTGGGGCTCAGCACTCAAGTCAACTGAGTCTGATGCAAATCACCAAGCTATTGGAATTCAGTCCAGCTTTTGCATTCAACCAAGTCAGAATTCCCTACAGAAAATGAAATCTGAAAACAGAAAATTAAGAAAGGAAGTTGAACAGAACATAAGTAATTTTCATTGTGAAAAATGTTCACATTTTCAGGAATTAAACGAGTCTCTTTCTTTTGATGTTAGAGTTCATAAAGAAAAAATACTCTATTGACAAATGAAAATGAAGAGCTTCTGGCCAACATTTCTGAACTCCAACAAACAGAAAAAGTCTACAAAGAGAAACTAAACTCAATGACCAAAGATCAATTTCTGGTTGATGAGCTGATTCGAAATGAAGAACTTGTAAAAGAAATTGAAAAACTAAAGGAATTAAACAGTGCCATGTCTGAGAGACTTATGGCTTTTGAAAAAGAAAATGCATTCTAGATGTAAATGACTCCGAAAATGTGCAGGAGTTGAAACATGAAATAGAAAGTTTCAAAAGTATGAATGACGTATTGAATCAACAAGTTGTTTCCTGTGAAGCCGACATAGCAAGCTATAAACTTCACATGACAACCCTTGAATCTGAAATCCATGATCTAAATGATTCCCTGTCAAGGTTTGTTGAAGGGAAAGATAATTTGGATAAACTTCTGGGAGTTAGGGTTAACTTTCAAAAGGAAGGGCTTGGCTATAGACCAGTGAACAAGAAACCATTTGAAAATAAATTACATACTTCATTTGTTCATGCTTAAGATATTCTCGGCACATCTAATAAACTTCCTCTTGTTCAACAAGTGAAAACTTTAGAAATCCGATCTGAGAAAAAGAATACTGTGAATAGCAAATCCGAAACTGGTGCTGCTAGTACCCCTGTGCATGCTAAACACAACCTTGCTACACATAAACATGCACCCAGAAAGAAAGTTAGAACTTCATGTTTCTACTGTGGTAGGGATGGTCATATGATGCATAACTGTCCTGTTAAAAAGTATGATGATTTGACAGTAGGTAACAAAGAGAATGGTTTCAAAAACTCAAGGAGATTTGCAAATAAAAAAAACTTTCATGTAGAAAATCACGCAGTTAGGCAGATAAAGATTCAATGCTTTAAGTGTGGGAAAATTGGCCATACAGCCAAGAACTGTTGGCAAAGAAGTGGGAAAAACAAACTTCATGATCAAAGTAATGAATTCCTGCCCACACATAGAAATTCACTACTTTTTCATTTTAAAAAAATGTGAAGTCCACTGTTTGCTGCAATTACTGTGGTATTTCTGGTCATACGATACATGATTGTTTCTTGATGGACCTTGACGATTACAATGCATGGAAATTCTGGAAAACACCTGCCAAAGGTGTGACTAATCCTCAAGGACCCAAGAGATCTTGGGTACCTAAAAACTTCCAATGAGGATCTATTTTTTTGTAGGAGTGCCTTGAAGAAAAAGAAGAATAAAAGGGGGTTCAATGATGCAAGGCACCCTCGGTTGGTAAACCCCAATTTTGCTCTCAAGTGTTAAATGTGTTAGCTTGATAGTTTCCTTCTAGTCATTCAGAGATCATGCTTTGGATGTGTAAAATTGGTCTTCACTATTTTGAGGACAACCGTGTATTTCTGACCCATAGGTATATCAAATGATGACTGGTGGAAAGACATAGAAGTCTATATGAAAGCCTTCACTATGCATGAGCACAAGCTCCGCCAGGTACCTTGGGACTGTGTATATAGCTGTATAGAGCCCTTTAATTGACTAAGTGTGGGAAAGTATGATTTGTGTGGTTTAAACGTGTTGCATACATAGTCAATATGTGCACGGGTCTGCATTTCAAACATAATTATGTGCTGTCATGCAATGTCATATACAAGTTTGTTGAATCTGCTCTTCATACAAAAGTGCACTGCATTTGCAAATCCATCTTCATGCATGCCCCAAGGGTATATCAAATGGTGATGTGCAGAAAGGCAGGCTAAGTCGGTCTGAAAGCTATCACTATGCGTGAGTGTTTGTAACTCCGCCTAGTACCAAGGGTCAACCCTCCATTTAGGGCTAAGCAGACCATTAGCAGTCAAAGTCAGCCAACTCCCTTGCAAGGTCTCGATGTCTAGTTTAGTCTTCAGTGCATTTAGTAAGGGAGAGTATGCATTTCTGTTCTTTTGATCTAGTCAGTAGTCAAGCATTTCTCTAACTCTTACTGCACATGCATAAATTGACTTAAATAGGGGGAGACAGCTAATTATTAGGTCTGTTCATGTGCATATGTCATTTCTGATCCGGTTGCATGTCATTATTGTCCAAAAACTAATTTTTTTTTAAAGTTCATGCTCACATGTCAGGAAAGTCAGATGTCTACAAAAGAGGTGTTTCAAAACAGCAATCAATGTGCTTCTGCTAAAAGAATGAATTCAGTGAGTTTGTTGTTGTCTCTGAAGCTTGTGCGTTGACGCACTCCTCATGTTGTGTCGACACAATAGTTCATTCCAAAAAAAAAATCTAACCTTCTGTTAAACCCCATTGTGTCGACTCACTGTGGATCCCAGGTCGACATGCCGGTCTCAGAACTAGCTCTCATTTCATTTTCTGCTGTTCTGTGAGCATCAATGGACTAAGTTGCACACTCATCTTCTTAAACTTGTCTGAAATAACTACACATATGATCTTCACTCTCATTCCATGGTTTGATTCCTCTGAAATGACACTGAGCTCATAATTTCTAGTTGTGAAATTTCTTTTCTTGTTCCCTGCTTTTGTTCAGGGGGAGTCTTCTGAAAAATTCTTAGAGTCTATTTTCTCAGGTGGAGTCCCAATAATCTGATAACCTTGTCTAGCCTCTGATACTCTGAGAAACTTTATCTCTCAAATGCTTCCTTGCTCCTGCATGTCTTGTGAACATCAAAGAGACACCTTCTGCTTGGCAGAATTTTCTTGAACCAGTCTGAATCAAGAGGATTCCATTCTGACTATTAATTTCATAAACCTGAGCAAACTTCATGAAAGGTATCTTCTATTATAAGGCTCTGTGATTAGCAAGTGGATTTAGCTGGTTTGAGCTTAATAAATTTCGAGTTTTAAGATAATGGTCTTGCATATGCTTGTATTCAGAATTAATAGACCTCAACCAGTCTGTGCATGTTCTGTCCTGTATTACTTACTGGAATCTGAAAATTTCTAGTACCATAAGGCATCCTTGGGTGAGGAACTTAAGTTGAGTATTGCTTCTTAAACATTACATAAATCTGAAAATCTCCAAGGTAATACAATTCAGAGCAATGACAATGGTCCACTGAGAAACACTTGTTCCTTTACCTCTGAAGTTTTGTGGACGGTGTCATGAAGTGCCACTATTATCTCTGCGTAAAATCTTGAAAATAAAGATAGAGCAATGGCATATAGATCACTGAGAAACTAAGTCCCTTCACCATTGAAGTGGAGTGGACAAAGTCATGAAGTGGTGTGCTATCTCTGTACAAAATGTAACAAAATGGTTAGTCACACTGAGTAACTACGGGTGCTGGCGTCTGATCAACGTGCATCCTTATGTCAAAAGGTGTGTGCTACACCTGATTGTTCTTAACAATGTCGAGCAAAAGAAAACTTGAAAGTGGTAGCAATAAAAAAAATGATGATCGTTGAATCCACGGGGTCAACTCTGAAATATCAAGTGTTTAGCTTCAATACTAACCTAAGTTGCTCCCAAAGGGGTCAAATGGAATTTTATGAGTAAGATGAAGGGAGGTATAACAAGGCTCAAATATGCTATATTGGTTAATCTCTATTAACTCTGAGTGCAATTTGTTTCAACTATTGTAATGGATAAATTTAGAATTTATTAGACTTGAACCAATCAAGTTATGGGTTAAATCTCTAGTGGCCTTATAGCAGAAGAATCTGAAAAATCTGTAAACTCTGGTTTATGAGTTATCTATCAATTATTTTTGGGCGTCCCTTCACTGACCTTTATTAAACAATTGCTCTCAATTTGGTGCTATTGGTATCAGACTGCCCATGTCTATGGATTCATAATTATGAGAAGTGTCTTGAATGCTCATTGATTCATTGTTTTGGCAGACTTCTGGAAGCCCTTTGTGCTCTTGGCAACCATTGATATCAATTGGTGTTGCTTATTCTGCTGTATGTATTGGCACAGTTTCTCCAAACTATTTGCCAAGTGCTTTCTTTAAAATATCAATTTGCTAAGATCTTCAATTGGTCTAATTACTCATTGGTATCAATTCCTGTGATATGCATGCCCACTTCACTGGTTGAAATCTGCTACTCTTCTTCATGGTTCTGGCCCTTGCTTGCATGATATCAAACCCAAGTGTCTGAATTTGCTTTCCACGTTGCTAGTTTTCAATGCTGCCAATTTCTTTCTACACAGGCTTTCTCTCTGAATTTTACATTCTGCCTGAACTTGCACTGTTGCATCGGATCCTTGCACATTGGTCATCTCCAAGATTCTGTTAATGCTGACAACCTCTACCTTCTTTTTGCTATTGCTATTCTCTTCTCCTGCTCCAAGGGAGAGAGAATCTGCTCCACTCTACTACTTTTTTGCTGATGTCAAAGGGGGAGAGAGTTTGATGAGTCAAGAGTTTAATGAGCCATATTTCATATGGGAGGTTTGCGTTTGATATTTCAAAAAGGGGAGATGTCAAGTTTGTTGGTGAATGCTTGGTTGTTATCATGACTCATAGTTGCATAATGCATATCCTCATGACTCATAGTTGCCATCATCAAAAAGGGGGAGAATGTTGTGTCCCTAGGTTTGATGGTTTTGATGATGAGGAACTATGACTCACTGGTGAGTCTACATGATTATTGATGATGTCAACTAACCACTTTTGAATTGTGTGAAAAGAAAATGTTGACTCGGGTTCAGCCAACCCTGTGTGAAAAGCAAATGATGACAAACTATGACTCACTGGGGCTCAGCACTCAAGTCAACTGAGTCTGATGCAAATCACCAAGCTATTGGAATTCAGTCCAGCTTCTGCATTCAACCAAGTCAGAATTCTTTACAGAACTCTTGACTCTCAGAGTTTAGTTTGATGCATGAATAGCAAGCTACAAGTCCTTCAGTTATATAGCAATGCAAAAGCCTAAGTTCAGTCCGGAAGGTGATACGTCCAGTCCAGTCCAGCTAAAACTCTCTTGATCCATTCATAATTCAGGTTGACGAACTATGTGCAAAGTATGGAAAATTCAGTCAACAGAAGTGTCACACAAGTCCACAGACTTGTCTCTACAGCAACCATTTCAGTCTAATTGCTAGCTGAATTCAGATGACATGAAGCCTTTGCATTCAAGAATCAGATATGAGGAAATCAATTGAAGCCTCTGCATTCATGTCTCAGAATCTCAATAGGCTTAAATCACTCATATCAAGGTTTATTAATGTCAGGATTTTTGGATATGATGTGAAGAGGATGGGGTTAAATAATGCAGATCACCAAGGCAGGTATGCTAAACAAACCATGAAGACAGTACACCAACTCAGTCGATTTCATTAGAGTGGGATTCTAAAGAGTATGCTTCAACTCTACATGCTTCAGTTGTTGTTCCCATAACCTCCAGCCATTGTGGGTGACAAATCACAAACAACCTCTACAAGAGGCCAAATGCAAGGTTCTTTAGTGTGGCTATGGTTGTTTGAGCTAACAAGTTGATTTTACAGAGTTTCCAGAGTTCGGTCGACCTATGGGACCATTTCAGTTGACTTAATTTTCCAACAACCAAGGGACTGAAGTCTGACAGAGTTTGGTCGACCTAAATGGGTAGTTCGGTCGACCTAACTTTCCAGAACCGAAAACTCTAAAAATTTTAGAGTTCGGTCGACCGACCAAAAATTTCGATCGAACGAACCCTTCGAGGCAGCTATTATTGACTTCTTTTCATGAACGTGTTCAAAGCCCCTATCTTGGACTTTTTGATCTTAAAGTCTCCCAACTTGCCTAAAATCGTGGATCTGGTTCCTGGCTTGTCCCTTGACCATCCTAGGTCTTATAAAAATAACTCTTGGGCCAAGAAACCCTAATTGCTCAAAGGGATCAAAGGAAGGCTATCAAGGGAGAAAGAGGGTTGTAGAAAGAACTCCGTGAACAGTGCTTCATCCAAGCATTCTTCATCAAATCTCAAGTATTTGAAGATTATCCTGAAGCCAATCAAGTGGAGAAGCAACATCAGCCCAAGATCTGCATCATTCACTAAGGGGGAGCCTAGATCTGAAGTTTTTATTTCTATTTCCTCTTCTAAATTGCTTTGAGCTTCAAGTGTGTATTTCCTTCTAAATCTGTGAACATCAAGTGTGTGGTCGGATTGTGCGGTGTGCACATCCGAGTTGTGTGTGGTTGGATTGTGCAGTGTGCACATCCAAGTGTGTTCAGTTTGTTGCAACTTGCAACGTGTGCATTTGTGAGCTGCGTTCCGAGCAGCGCGCTCTGGGGTTCATCCCCATGTTTGTATCTGTGTGTGGATCTGTACAGATCCGTGTGTTTGTGTGTGGTTTCGTTCAGATCCGTGTGTGTGCGTGGATCTCTTCAGATCTGCATGTGTGTATGGATCTATCCAAATCCGGGTGTTCGTATGTGTAGAGTGTTGCGTCTATTGTAGCATGTGTGTGTGTTTTTGATCCGGTCGTTGGATCGTGTTGGAGACTCCGTCTCGTGTGTGTGTGTTAGGGCGTGTCCCCGTGTGTGTCTGCAGGCGTCGTCCTGTGTGTGTGTGTTGGAGCTTGGCTCCGTGTGTGTGGGGGGATTTATCCCCGTACTGGTTTACCTGTAGTGAAGCCTCATTCAGCTGAGTGAGGGGTGGACGTAGGGATCCTATCGTGGTCCCGAACCACCTTAAAAATCACCATGTTCATATCTGAATGCCTGTGTGATTGTCTATTTCCTCTATCTCCATTCACAAGTTTAATTTGATACTATCACACACTCAATCCAATCAAATTGCTACACACACTTAATTTGTGCACACAAAAAGCTAACTTGAGTTTGGTTCTACAAGTCATCTTTAATCCTTAATGTCCATCTATTTGCTGCTTGGTAAATCTACGTCGTGCCTCATTGTTTAGACGATGTTGTGTTAGTTTCTGCTGTGGGGTGTTTGTGTTTTAATTGAACTAATTTTTAATAGAAGGATCTATTCACCCCCCTCTAGATCCGTCTTCCTGCACTACGGGACCCAACACTTTCCATATTTAACTCCAAATGGGTGCCTTTGAGCTGACGTTAATTAAATGGCGACTTCTGGGTATGACGCCATTTTTGACAGAGTTCTGCACCCTGGCAAAACCCCATTCTTTCTTCGTTTTGAGCTCCTTTTCCATTTGGGAAAGGGTCATAAAGCTTTCTAAGGTTGAGAGGACACATGGCCAATGAATATTCTCTTCCAAATCCTAATAAAATTAGTTTTTCTATTTTCTATTGAATTAAACTCTAAATTTCTATCCTATAAATAGGACCGCTCTCTCCCTTGTGTTTAAGGTTGGCTCAGTTGATCAAGGGGATGTGCTGCTGGACCAAGGGCTGAAAGGACGGAGTCTCCCATGCACTTCTAAAGCTACACATGTTGGAAGCTTCTTCCCTTGGAGCACATTGAAGATCTAAAGCCCTTTCTTGGAGAAATAACCCATAAGCTCTTCTTATCCCCATTTCCTTATTATTCTTTAGTTTAATCTTTGCATGTTCATGCATCATATTCTTTCTCCTCTCTATTTATTTTTATCATCTCAACCACGTTGAGATCCTCCTTAGTGCAACACTTGCTCACCTCCCTTTTCTTCATATCATCATATTTTTATCCACCCTTTTGCATAGGGGTTTAAAGCCAACACCAACAAGGTGTGTTTATGCTCATGCTTTTCATGTTGTTTATCTTAAGAACTTGATGCTACACACCTTTGTATTCTAATCAATCTCTTCTTTTGTTGTTTGTTGTTTGTTCATTTTATAAGGGTAATCAAGATAACGAAAATTCTCTTCATCGGCCGGCCGATTGGAAGAGAAGGTGCACTCACAATCTCCCCCGCGCTTTTAAGGTATTTATGTTCGTGATCCCTCCTTTATTTTCATTGTTATATTCTTTTGAGGTAACTCCTCTGGCGATCACATTATTCCCTTTAGCATCCACGCATGCTCTTTTGCTCCATCTATCTCTTTCCCATTCTTTTTTCTTTTTCCTTTCTTCCATCACTTAATTCTTTGTTATTCTTATTCCTTAGTGGATTTTCCATAATCTACACATGCTTAAACCCTGAAAATAGGAAGATGCCCCCACTCTCGGCCACACCAGACATGGAATCGCAGGGAAACATGCGGGGATAGTAGGGATCCGTCCCCCTACCTGAAAAGAAGCCTTAACCTTACCCAAAACCTCGAACGATAATCACCCACGTGGCCGGCTTCTCACAAACGCGAACACGGCCGCCTCCGCCTCCCGTTCCGCAGGTCCTCAACTTTTCCCTCGCCGCACGCCGCCGCTCCGTCCCACCGCCGTCGGCCGCCGGAAGTGCGAAACGGGGAAAGGGAGGAGACGGAAGAGGATGAGGGAGAGTGAGTCGAGAGAGAGGAGAGAATAGAGGGGGAGAAAGGGGGAAAGGGTTTTAATATTTTATTTTATGTTATTTATTTTTTTTCTTTTCATTTCTTTTTAGATTAGCACGGGAACTCCGAAAAAATCTCGAAAAATAGAATCCGACCCAGAAAAATTCTGAGAAAAAGGTGGGACCACTCCACCCACCGCCACGGATCCAAAATAATCTAGAAACACATAGACAAAGGGTCCAAAAAATCGTTATAAAAGGTCTGAAACCCACTCAGACTCGATCCGTGACCCGCGGAACTAGATCCAAAAATCCAGGGTGTTACAACAAGAGTTGTAGCAGGCTGATAGATAAGGTGGTTGTATCTTTGACAATAGTCACATTTTTGGACATAATCTGAGCAATAGCGCTAAAGTGTCGGCCACCAATACCCTTGCTGCAATAGGATCCTGGCTACCGACCTCCCCCCTGATGTGCTCCACAGATCCCTTTGTGGACTTCCTCAATGGCTTGTCGAGCCTCCCCAGAGTCGAGGCACTTTAGGAGCAGTCCTGCAAAGGACCTTCTATAGAGTTGGCCATCGAGGAGAACGACCCTTAGGTCTTGATACTTGAGTCGTCTCGTCTCTTGAGGATCGAGCGGTACTAGCCCGTATTTCAACCAGTGGATATACGTCGATGTCCAATCGTCGGGCAATTCTTTGATCATGTCAACATGCTCGGAGTCGGTGCTAGGGTGCTCCAACTCCTCCAAGAGGATGGACTGGGAACTAGTTGGGCCAGAGGAGGAGGCCAGGTGAGAGAGCGCGCTCGGGAGTTAGATTCCCGAGTGATGTGAATTACCTGAAAGCTCTCAAATCGCCGAGCTATCTCCTTGGCCAACTGAAGGTATTTGATCATCTGCGGCTCCCAAGCTTCATAGTCCCCGTTGAACTTGCTAGCAACCAGTTGCGAGTCGGTGAAGATATTGACCCTTACTGCTCCCAGTTGCTTGGCCGTCCATGCCCCTGAGATCAGGACCTCATACTCAGAAACATTGTTGGACGCTGTGAACTTGAACTTGAGGGCGTACTATAGCTCTATCCCTTCGGGGGAGCTTAAGATAACTCCCGCACCACTGTCGTCTGAGCATGAGGACCCGTCAACATAAAGTTCCCAAGTAGGGTTATTAGAAACTGGTGAAGGATTCTCGGGCGGGACTATATATTCTACAATGAAGTCGGTAAGCGCCTAACCATTGATGGCAGTGTAGGGGCAGTAGGAGATATCAAATGCTCCTAAGATAACTGCCCATTTTACGAGGTGACCAGAAGTCTCTAGATTAGCCAAAATCTACTTTAGGGGTTTATCAATGAGGACTACGATGCTATGCCTCTGGAAATATGGGCGAAGTTGTCTGGCCGAGGTAACCAACACTAACATGACTTTCTCGGTTGCGGGGTGCCTTTTTTTGGTGTCCAGGAGCACTTTGCCGACGTAGTAGACTAGTCTCTAGACCCACTGGTCCTCTCAAACTAACACCGAGCTAATTGTGGAAGCCATCGCCAATAGGTACATGTAGAGGATCTCTCTCAGGACGCGCTTTGAGAGTATGGCTGGCGCCATCAGGAATTCTTTTAGCTCGATGAAGGCTCTTTCGCACTCTTCATCCCAAGAGAAGGTCGGGTTGGCTGTCTTGGGCCCTCTTAGTAGCTTGAAGGATGGTAGCACTGCTCCGCATCTCGTGACATGAAGCGATTAAGGGCGACCACACGTCCTGTTAAGCGCTGCACGTCTTTGATGCTCTGAGACTACCGCATATCCAAGATGGCTTGGATCTTTTTGGGGTTCACCTTGATACCTCGGTGGGTAACCAAGAAGCACAAAAACTTTCCCGATCTAACACCGAAGGCGCACTTGGCGGGGTTAAGCTTCATGTTATACCTTTGGAGTGCCTCAAAGGTCTCTACCAAATTGGCAAAATGATCTTCAACCTTAGGGGATTTTACCAGCATGTCGTCTATGCATACTTTCATGTTCCTGCCGATCTAATCCTCGAACATATAGTTCACCAGCCTTTGATACGTCGCCCCGATGGTTTTGAGCCCAAAAGGCATCCGTGTGTAGCAATATACGTCGAAGTCAGATGTAAAAGCTGTTTTCTCTGCATCCTCGAGATGCATTCGGATCTGATGGTATCCGAAGTAAGCGTCGAGGAAGCTGAGCAGATCATTACCTGACCTAGAGTCAACTAGTTGATCAATGCTCGAGAGTGGGTAACAATCCTTCGGAGTAGCTTTATTTAGGTTAGTGAAGTCGACGCACATCCGTCATTTACCAGAAGCTTTGGGCACCAGGATGATATTGGCCAGCCAGGTCGGGTAGAGGACTTGGCGGAACAACATGATTTCCCTCCCTTTAGTGATTTGTTCTTTTATTATCACTTGCTTGGCTGGTGCATGCTTCCTCTTCTGCTATTGGATCGGCTTGATGGAAGGATATAAGTTGAGCCGGTCCGCTACTTTGTCCTCGGGAATCCCAGGGAGATCATCATCAGACCATGCAAAGATATGAACATACTCCAAAAGAAAGTTCTTGTATTGAGTTTTAGCTTATGGTGATAAATCAGCTCCTATCTTAACCTCAAGGGTCGGGTCATAATGCAAGAAGATAGGCAACAGCTCCCCTCTGGGTTTGTCGGTCATCGCTTTCTCTTCCATGACCCTCTTCCCTCGGCTTCCGCCTTCAATGTCTGGCTTTATAGCTTCGATAGAGATTACATAACATCTTCCAGCCATGACCTGATTACCCCGGACCTCTCCCACCCCGCCTTGTATGGGAAACTTCATTTTTTGATGGTAGGTGGAGGGCACTGCCTTTATTTGGCCGAGAATGCCTCAGCCAAAGATGTCGTTATAGGCTGACATCCCCCCTACTACAATGAAATTTGCCATAAAGGTGACAACTTTGGGGAGAGTCCTGAGAGTAACGGGTAGGCTGACTACTCCCTCAGGATAGGTAGCTTGGCCATTGAACCCACACAATGGGTTTGGATTGGACGCAACTTCGATGGGTTTTCACCCATCTTCAAGAAATAATCGTAAGATAAAACATCTGAGGAGCTACCATTATTCACGAGGACTCTATCTACATTACAATGGTTGATCGTAGCTGAAATTACAAGAGCATCATCATGTGGGGTGATCACCCCCTCGAGGTCTTCATTGGAGAAGGTCAAGGGTAATGTCCCGGATTTTTTTTCGGATTTTTTTCAGATCATTTTATTGGGTCTCGGAGTGTATTTTACGCTTTACACATGTTTTTCCCTGATGCGCCTTCGAAACTCTGTGCAGGGCAAACCGTGACGTTCTCCGACTCCGGGATAGTATCAACGCATTGTGCGTACTCGAGGATCACGAAGGTAATTTTTCGTAATTTTCAGAATTTTTGGGTTTTTCTATATATTAACCCTTTCTCTCTCTCCCCCTCTCATTCTCTCTTTCTCACTCTCTCTCATCTCTTTCTCTCCCCCTCTCCCTAGGCGGCCGACAGTGGCGGAGGAGGGTGAGGTGGCGATGGCGGGAGGCGAGGAACGGGGAATGGGTCGAGGATCGAGGGCCGGTGGCGCGTGGAAGCTCGGCCGCGGTTCGTGGAGCGGCGAGGGTTTCAGGGCGTTTTCTTCGTGGATCGGCATCCACGGCGCGTCGTTTCTTCGGTGGAGGTAGGGAGATGGACCCCCAGCTCGTGCATTCCCTTTCCCGCAAGTTTTGTAGGCCATGGTGAGCCGAGCGGGCGTATTTGGGATTTTTGGGAAAAATCCATGTCTTGGAGAGAGTTCGCCCGATCTATGGATTTGAGCCGCGATTCGGCGTTTTGATGGCTTAGAATCATGTTAGGGGTCCCCAGGGGGCGGCACCCTTGATTTCCCCCTCTCCCATGGAGGTATGGGGCCGTGGTTGCCATTTTTGGTGTTAGTTCACCGTTTCACCGCCGGGACGTTATGGCGGTCGTTCTAGTGACCACCACAGTGTGTGACGCGCCTGGGTAGGTGCGTTACGCTCCCTTTGTTTTGGGTATTCACGTTCATGGGCCTGACGGTCCCACGATAGACCGCCACAGGGCTGTGACGCCCTCATACTAGACCTTTACGGTGATTCCGCTCGTTGGTTTATGACCGTTGGGGGTCATAGACACCTGACACACCCGGTGTGGGGCGTCAGGGTAGTGTGACGCCCCTGGGTAGGAGTGTTAGAGTTAAAGCATCCACCCCTCCCTAGCGCACCAGGGTAGGTGCGTTAGAGAGCGTGACGCACCGAGCGGTATGCATCACGGCTTGTGTAGCTCCCTGGCCTAACGCACCAGAGTCGGTCCGTTAGGTGACGTAACGCCCCTGGAGGAGCGCGTTACGTTCAGTTTTCACTCGTGCCCTGACGCACCTGCTTAGGTCTGTCAGGTGCTGTGACGCACCAGCGTGGGCGCGTTACAGTTCATTTCACACCGAGTGTCTGACGCTCCTGAGTTGGACCGTCAGGGTGCTGTGACGGCCTACCTTTGGACCGTTACGGTCTGTGACGGCCTGAAGATAGACCGCCAGGCACTGTGTTGCGCCGAAGTGGTTCTTCGTGCTTGCCGGGATCGTTTCGCGTTGTGTAGGTTCTTGGTCGACCCGGTTGGGACCCAGTGGTCGACCTGCGATCTCGTGAATGTCCCAGACATCCAGAGGGTTTCGTGTCTGTGTTTTGAGGGTGTCAGGAGGACCGTGCCACCTCATTTAGCGTGCCCGTGGGTTTGAGAGTCCCGGTGACTCCTCGTGTGTCGGGATTTTACGTTACGCTTGACCGAGTCACCGTGTATCGGTGTGTGTGCGGTGGGGTCTCCCCCGCATGCCGTGAGTTTTTCTGGAAGATGATTCCCGAGTGGGCCATGTGTTTGGCCTTGGACTGCGAGTCCAGTTATCGGCGTGGCAGCTTGTGCGTTGCCCTAGGAATCGTGCTTCTGTGCTTTCGTGTGGGCCATGTGTGTGGCCTTGGACCGCGAGTCCAGTTGTCCAGCCTAGAGCTGGAGGTTTCCCGTTGTTCCCTGGGAGTGGGATTCGGTTTGGCGGCCTGTGAGCTGCCTTGGGAACCGTACTTCTGCGTTTCTATGTGGACTGTGAGTCCCGTTTCTTCTTCGACTGTCGTCACCGTGCGACGGCGCTGGTACGTGGGACGGTCCCCGTACTTCGTCGGGTTTGGACGTTATTTTCCGTTGACTTGAGAGTCTACTCTCTCAACGACCCTCCACTAGTCGTAGCATGCTTACACATTTAGTGGTCCCACCTGGGAGTAGGTGTAGAGACTTACCCTGAGGATGGTTTTAGACTGGTTTCCGTCGGGCCCCGCGTCTAGCAGCCAGAGTCCGGCTGAGGGGAAAATCAATCAGAGGGCCAGACTAGGGACGGACGATCTGTGTGTGCACACGTGGTTGGGGGCAATTGGACCAACGCTGACGGGAGTGACCCCAGCTAGTCACTTGTTTTGTGGTTACTTGTACGGTGTCCGTGCCTCTGGTAGGTGCTACCACGTCAGGCAGGGCACCTGCGGTGCGGTGTAAGACGTCAGGGGACGCTATTGACTGTGCTTCTAGGGGGAGGTACTCCTGTTCTGGATAGAGGGTGACAGACTGTCAGTCAGTCTCTGTGACTTTGACCTTCGGATTTTTGGTCGTGTTGACCGTTGAGTTCCGGTTGTCTCGCCGTGGTGCGTGTGTCGATTTTCGTGCAGTGAGACTAGTGCTAGTAGTTTTACCGAGGTTGCGTCTTGTTGTGCGGTACCCGCGATCGGATGGTTGGGGTTGCACCTTGGACAGCGTGTCCAGGTTGTCCGTGTCCTGGGAGACAGGGCTCTATGACCCGACCGTGAGATCGGGGTATGTTCTGGTATAGTAGGAGTAGCTGTAGTGCCGAGTTTTGACCGGCCACCGGTTCGCTATTCCTGCTGTCGTTGTAGCTTTCCTTTCCGCTACCGCCGTCGTTTCGGTTGTGGTTCCGCGGGACCCCTGCTGAGCCTTTATTTTGGAGACTCATTACCTGCTTTTCAGGTGTGGCAGTTCTTCCTCGAGGTTCGAGGGTGCGGTACGGAGGTTCTCAGTTGCCAGCTCGCCGGGCCAAGTGTTCACTCGGCATGTGGTACGTTTTACTGCTTTAGACTGTACTTTCTGTTGGACTAGACTCTGTTGTAGCAGTAGTTGTTTATTTATTTCTGTTAATTGTTGTATTGTCCTGCTTTATTTTCTATTTCTTTGTGCCTCCACACTCCTTTTAGCCCTTCCGAGCCCTCCCGGCTCGTGGGCGGCGGTTCGAGTCTCGGGTTATCGGGTCTTTCCCGGTAATCGGATTCTCGGGTCGTTACAGTTGGTATCAAAGCAGTGGTTGTGGATGTACATGGGAATTCAAAATATTACAGTGATCAGAGTCCATACGGTCCAGTACAGTCGGCAGCTGGCTTAGGGTTTTGTGTTCGCTTTCCGCCTAGTTTCTCGCTCGAGAGCTTGAGTGCGCTGTGCGGCGCTGTGAAGGTGGTTGCTGTCCACGATTTTTGTGCCAGCATGGGGTCTAAGGATTGAGATCGAGAGCCTTCTCCCTCATCGGTGGTGGCCCTGGTTGTGCTACGTTGGGCAGAGGTTGTTGACAGGCATGAACTCGTGGTGCTGCGTTCGAGGAATCTGCAGCGTGGTCAGGTGGCTGGAGAGGATTTTTCGTGGTTAAGTTACCGTGAGCGTGCTCTGAGGGAGCTACTGTCAGTTTTGGCCACTCCAGCTTGAGGTTTGTCCAGCCCCTGAGGTGTTCAGGTCATAGTTTAAGGTGGCAGAGCGGGTGTTCTGATCGAGAGGTGTGCTCGGGTGAGCGGAGGATCTTCTCGGTGAGCTATTGTCTCGTCGAGCCTGGTGTTCTTGTCGTGCTCTGTGGCGTCAGAAATGACGTGTTGGTCCTGGTTATTCTTGCAGATTTCGAGGCAGGAATGGGCTGTGGTGTCCCAGTAAGTCTTGCTCCTGCGCTCTTGTGTGCGAATGGCTTGTGTTCGCCTTAGATTTGGTCTGAGATATGAAGGTTCCGTGGTGAGTTTTGGGACTCAAGGATGAGCGTTGACGGTTGTCTGTTATGGCTCGTGTTGCGGCTCTTGGCGTGGTGTGTTACAGTTTGAGGAATTGCAGCAGTGGTGCATCGAGAGATGTTGTGATCGTGGTCCGATGTAACACTCCTCGAGTGTGTCGGAGGCGCTGACCTGACGTGGTGATGGTTTTCTCGGTGCTGGAAGGTGCTGTTCCCATCATGCGCGAGGTTTGAGGTAAGGTCGAGCGTGGAGTTCTTCCGTTGGTCGGGAGTACATTTGGTCTCCTCTTTGGTTGGAGAGATTGTGTTTGCCTAAGGTTCGTCGTCTTGCATTATGTGTCCGGATTGGTTGGCCTCTATGTGCCATGAAGTCCGTGCGAGACGTGCTCCTTGTCTTGGCCAGGTGGTTACCTGTGAGAAGTTGTGCCCATTCCGTTGTCGTGTGAGGGTGTGTTGGCACTTTTTCGAAAGGATGAGTGTCAGTTGGGCGGTGTTTCTGAGAATTTACGGCTGTGCGCGTGGATCAGAGTGCGCAGCGGAAGCGTGGCGGGCTTGTGACCCACTGGTTCAGGATCGTAGCGTTGGTTGCTACGGGCGGATTCCTGAGTTTGCGTTGAGCATTGGAGGATTGGTTCCTCTTTGTGAAACGTGTTGTTGCCATGCCGTTGCTTGAGGTATCGGGGATTGGCAGGATGGAGTGTTGGGGAATGTGCTGGCTAGGGCGCGGCATTAGTACCCTGTTCCTGAGATGGAAGCCGTGTCAGGCGTCGGTGTTAGACCCGGATGGGGTTGTTGAGGATGTCGCCTGAGGGTGGTCAAGACGTGATGTACAGAGTTGGTGGCTTGGTGCCCGACTTGTGTTGGAAATTATGTCCTCGGTTGAGATCATTTTTTTTGAGAAGTGATCTCTGAGAGATTTTGGGTTCCGGGTGGTAGCTACGAGTGACTAGTAGGGCAAGTCTCGTAGCCGACCACGGTAAGATGTGTATCGTTGGGACCCATGAGTATTGTTCAGGTGGTGTCCCATGGCTCTGTGGTAAGGGCGGAATCAGGATTGGCAGGTCTCCACTTGGATTAATTGAGACGAAGGAATTGGTGAGACGAGACGGAAGAGTGACGTCTGTGCATGGAGGTCCTTGATGGGACATGGTGTCGCAGCGGTTATCCTTGGTGTGTGACCAGCATGGGATAGTTCCCCTACAAGTCTGAGTCGAGTGAGGTGATGACCGAAGACACCAGGACCTTGTCATTTGGTTTCATCGTGCTCCCCTGAGAGGGTCGAGTTGACGCGATAATTGAGATCGGATGCAGTAGCCGAGAGGAGTCCAGCTCGAGATGTGGTATCGGTCTGTGTGTGAGTCAACGGATGACTTGCCGAAGTTTGGAATATTTCCTTCGGATCCGGTGGAGGACCAGAAAAGAAGGAAGAAGCTGAGCAAGCGGAGGTTTGCCGTTGACGTGTATCTGGCGACCAGTGGATGGTCTTTTACAGATAGAAGATGCTGGTGATTGTGCATCGAGGTTGGTGAGAGCTGCGTATCGAGGAGGCCTTTGGTGGTCATTTCTGTGGTGTGCCTTACCGGATGGGATCTGGGCTCTGGCAGAGTTGGCACAGCTGTATGTTTAGCTTTCGGCTTGTCCGGCGTGAGGTGATCCTCGGCGCTGAGCCGATGAGCTTGTTGGCCCAGAGAGATGGCGGACAAGAAGGGGGGTTGAATTGTCCCCTTTGCCGAGATGGCGGATTTTAAAAGCTTTCTAACCCAATTTAAACTCAAGTAAAACTAACAGCGTTGATTAACTAAAACTCAAGTGAGATTACAATGTTCTCTCAAACTTTCTGATCTCACACGGATAGTTAATGCAACTAATAGGGAAATTTTGCTCAACACAGAATACGGAGGTAGCAATGAGTGATTGTGCAGTGAATTAAAAACCTATATAATGTACCTGTGAATAGAGATAGAAGAAATGACAATCACACAGGGAATCATACAAGACACAGGGATTTTAAGGTGGTTCGGGACCACGACGGGATCCCTACGTCCACCCCTCACCCAACCGGGTGAGGCTTCACTACACGATACTTTCGTAGCAACACGGGGACGAACCCCAACCACACACACGCTACTTCTGTAGCAATATCCACACGGGGACGAGCTCCAGCATGCTGCCCCAGCAGCACACACACACACAACGTCCGGGAACTCACCTGGCACACAAATCCCACACGGAGACGCAGCTCCGTACACACACACAAATATTTGAGTTTAACACAACAAGAAGATGTACAATAGACGCCTACAACAATATGTAAAGGATAGTGAACTCTGAAGCACACAAGGAAATAAACAAGAATAAGATGTAGAAATATCCCCTTGTTTCTCCAATAACCGTAAGAAGATCTTACGTGAAGCCTAGGTTGGAGAAGCTCTCATCCGTAGCTGGTTGGAGCAGTAGGTCGTCCTCCTTGAGGATCCAACATATATTCCTTCAAATCTCAGCTCCAATCAAACCTGCAAACACCAAGAGTAGATAAATCAATATGCTCAAAACCTTGTATTTGTTAATAGGGACATTACAAATGAATGAAAACAGATGCATGTGTATTTGTGTTCCCCTTTAATGTCCCACAACTCCTCTTCGTTCTTCTTCTTCACTACAAGAGCAGATAGAACAATCTGTCCAAACATTAAGCTAATCTCAAACAAGAATATAGAAATGAAAGATATGGATATCCCCTAAATCTTCACACAACTCAGAGATGAAATAGAAGAGTGCTTTAGAATGATAAAACTATGAGAGAAGAACTCAGCCCCTTTGATAGATACGTCCAAGCCAGCAACAGGTGAAGAGAGTAGCGACGGCTTCCTCCCGTTACAAGCTCGGGATCATGAGAGATGGTCGTTGGCGGCTGTGTCTTCCTTCTCCAGCCGATGCAAGCGCCTTCCTCTTCCTCCTCCAGTAGGGTGCGGTGCCCTCTTTTCTTCCTGCAAGCAGATACAACGTGTTAGCACAAGGGGAATGTTCTCTTCCGATGGAGATCGTAACCCTCATATACAAGAGGGAAAAGCACAACAAAAGACCACAAGGCCCTTGATAAACCCTTCTAAACAACACACAATAGATGAAGGAAACTCTAAGGGTGTTGGTGTAAAACACCACCCAAATCGGATCTCAAACCAATGAGTTTGCAACCAAACCGGCAAACCCGTTTTCGGTCGGCCAGAGAAAGTGTCGACCCCTAGGGTCGACACTCGTATCAACGAGTTCTGCCAAAAACACGAAATCCAGAATTTAGTCAAAAGTGTCGACCCATGGGGTTGACCTTTTTTTCATGAGGTTCTGTCTTGAGACAAAATTAGGACCCTGGGTAAAAAGTGTCGACCCATGGGGTCGACCTTTTTTACCGGAGATTCTGTTTTAGTTAAAACAACGTAACCGAACATAAAGTGCCGACCTCTAGGTTGACACTTTTTGTCAGCATATCAGAAATCAATGCAAATAGCATACCGTGAAATAAGTGTCGACTCCATGAGTCGACACTTTTACTGACATAAGTGAAAACTTAATAAAACTCAATAGAAACCTTACAAAACCTCTCCCAAACATTAAAAATAATTAACCATGTACTGAAACATGGTATTGGCATACATTAAGGCACGTTTCAACATAAGCCAATGAAAGTGACAAATATATTGAATTTCAAACCATTAGGTCCTCAACTATCAAATAAAATCAATTGAAACCAAGAAAAACATTAAGGACCAATAAAACACAATTAAACCCCATTCAAGTACAATCAAATGGCATGCATGAGGGGTTTTAAAACATCAAATCAAATCGGGTCTTGCAAGAAAGAATGGGAATCACAATGAGCATAATGCATTATGAAGCTCCATTTAACAATAGACACATAAGCAAGCAAGTAGACCCCAAGGCCAGAATACATGAGAAGAAATCAATCAAGCCACATGGGACTATGTTCAAACATAAACACTTACCAAGGATTCACGGATCGAGATCATTAAAGAACCTGCACTTAGTAGGAGAGTCCATTCAAGTCAGTCTTGAATCAAGGCAAATGAGTTCTATAAACCTTCAACCAAGCAAAATGGCTAACCCATATATCAAGCCTTCATCATGATCCACCATTAACAGATGAGATTGATTAAACAACTACATATGAATGTCACATGCTTCCAACCATTTAAAACACATGCTGTTCCAAGCCAGATTTTAAATTCTCACAATGAGCAAGCTTAAAATGTCATCAACCAAGAGCTGCAGTAATACAAGTAAATCCATGAAAGTCCATTGAAGCATGGTCGATGCATATGAAAAGGTGAGTCAATGCAAGGATGAAGCACCAAGGATGGGTCGGTGCAAGATAGAATAAAGTCTATGCAATGCAGCAAGGTGAGTGCAATTATGAACCAGGTTGGTGCATATTAAACAATCCATTTCCAAATGGGATTTAACCAAGCTACTTATGAGTTGCAAGTTCAGTCCAGAGTTTCAAGGTTCATTCCAAGAGTTTTGAATGAATTCAAATTAAACAAATCATTGATTGAAACCAGTTATACCAAGTTCATCCAATTCAAACAAGGTAAGGAAGATTTCCACCTGAAGTCTAGTCACATATGAACTACCAGAGAAACCAAGCAAGGCATACATGACTTGCACATTTAGTTTAGGAATAGGAGATTCAGTTCAATGCTAATACAAGTTCCGTTCTGCAAATCAAAGCACAGTCTAGGAAGAACTGAACACTTACAGTCCAAAGCAAGCTGGAGCCATATTCAACATTTTCTATGCATAAGCAAAACACTGTGAGCAAGCTTCACATGAAGGCCTGTTTCATGTCAAGCACTAGGGTCGTATCCAAACCTGCCAAGACAAGAATATCAACAGTAAGCTCTATAACACAAAGTAATCAATGAGTATTTTTCACAATACTCACACACAATATTTTCACTTCTATTCAAATGTAAAACACACGATATATTGGAATCATCAAAACCATTATCAAAGATAACAAGGGGGCGCACAGAACCCAACAATCTCCCCCTTTTTGATGATGACAATATATTGTGACAATTCAAAGTTCTCTCCCTCTTTGGCATTATCAAAAAATGAGGGACTGAAAAGCAACTGGGACGCTTCTAATAATGAATAAAACATGAGCGCACGAACCCAACAATTAACCTCCCATGAAGGGAAGGTGTATAAACTAAGAAGCAAGTAAAGGTTTGGAATTTGATGTGCAATCAGCAGATGTGTGGAAGAAGTGTAAATGCTCAATTTTTGTAATTTTTGCTATATGTGTAAATAATTATGCACAAGTAGTATAAAGAGGCTATATGCAAAAGTGAAACCTAAGTATGCACAAAATGTATAGTGCTAAAAAATACGTTATTTTCCCTAGATTGTCAAGTACCAAAAACCAATTGACAATGGGTTATTTAACCTGTTATATACAAGTATATCCTAAAGATGCAGATTATGGACTTAAGTATGATATGATCAAACGGATTGAGCAGTCAGACATTCAATCATGCATAATTAAGTATAGACTCATGCAAGTCCCTTCCGGACGGGTGTAAGGATAATGTGATTGATCGTTGAACATGAAGTGCATGAACAATACTAAGAAGGCCGTGCTTACATAAATAGAGTACTACATTAACCATGAAAGATGACTGATTCATAAGCGACATTCAAACAATCAAACCCAAGGTGCATATGTGAAGATTGAGCAATGAAGTTCAAGTTAATATGGAAAATCAGATTTTCTAAAGAACACTAAAAAGAACTTATCATCCATACATTTCCAAACACAATGCTCGAATATTGGTAGCTACGTATGACCCCAATTTTTAATTACTAAAAACGGTGTGACTAACCTTTTGACACGAGTCATGCCCTTTGTTTCAGGGGCAATTCCCGGTTACTCAGTTTCGTGACTTTTTATGATGTGGATGAGACACTTTTTGACGCGAGTTGTACCCTTTGTCTTTGGGGCACTTCCTGACTACTTGGTGGCAAATCACACTTATTTTGATATGGATTAGTTTCTCCTTTCGACGCGAGTTTCTCCTTTATTTCAGGGGGGATTCCCGGCTACTCGGTTCCACTTCCACTTATACAACTTTTTGGAGGGGTAAACAGCCATTACCTCACGAGATATGTGATTTCCTTGTATAGAATCAACAGTCCTCAAAAGTGTAGAGTAGAAAATAGTAATCCTTATTAGATTGAATCATTATCTCAAAAAGGTACATTTTGTGTGGGTGGTTGTATTGAATGTAAAAGATGAATTAGCCTCAACACAGGTAATGTCTCCCCCTAAATGTATGCACGGTTATAAAAAATCTCTCCCTTAATATATGTCATGTAGCAAACATGTCTAAATCAATACAATTTCATTTAGCAAGGGATGAGTCATAGAAGGAGTCAAAAGGTTGTTGTATAAAGTAATACATGCATTCAACTAGAGATTTTCCAATGAGTTCAAGCAGATTAATTATCGGCACTTGGCGGAGAACGTAGGTCCGAAGACCACCTCACGCGTAGTGAAAGCTTCCGGCTGAACATAATCCAACATTCCACTAACACCATTTTATATACAGAATAACCATGGCATTCAAGTATGGAAGTATGCAATGATATGCAAGTGTATGCATGTAACTTGAAAAGATTATTGAAAATTTTCTTTATTTGCAAGTATGCAAAGATGTGTATGATATGTGCAATTTGAATTATGCAAGTAAATGTGTAAACTGAATATGTAAAAGTGTGTTGTTATTTGCAAAAACAAAGGAGAAGTGTGTATGAACAGTTATATATGTGTAGAGTAAGGCATTTGAAAACTATGTTTATTCATATGATGTGGAATTAGAAGTGCTCAAGTCATTTAATCATGGAGAACAAAATTTCTCAACATTTCCAAAGATTGACAAGAGTCAGTAAAACAGAAATGCAAATGTTTAATTGCAAACTTTTTCTTCCAAACATAATTTTTACCTTCTCAGATGTTTCAAGGAGAACCAAAGCAATGTGATTTTAAAAACAAAACCAATTTTCTTTCTCACCTTGAGATCCTTTTATTTATTGACATTTTCTTTGTTCTCCAGGCGCCCCTGCAAAACAAATTCTCATTTTGGCGATTTGGGTACCCAAGCCATCTTGGGTCCCGAGGGGTTAGTCCTATCATAACCAAATGTATTTGTCTTATTTTTTCTCTCATACCATTCATCATCGGCCCTCATCATGGAGCAATCATCCATTGAGTGTTCATTCAGGCCACAGTAAAAATAATGAGAAGAGTAACTTTTCTTGAACCGATTATCATCTTCTTTCATCACATAACAATCATTCATTACATGTCCAGATTTACCACAATAATGACATGAACGATCTTTGTTGAAAAGCCAATTATCATCATTTTCTTTCATGAAACAGTTTTCAAAAGCATGACCATGCAACCCACAATAAAAGCAATGAATGTTCTGGGTTTTCTTTGTGGGTTTCCCATGGTTTTTAGAGTTGTCACCCATTTCCATTCTTGATTTTAATGCATGTTCATCATCAGATTTCATCATGTAACAGTCATACATGTCATGACCATATTTCTCGCAGTAATAGCATGAAACATTTGTTCTTTTCCTTGATGCATGATTATGTTTACCGTGTGAGGGTTTTGCATGCATACAAGGTTGATCAATGATATTTTTCTCTTTTTGACTTTCTTTATCATAGAAGCACATGGACTCATTCAGATTCTTGATCTCATCTTCCAATGATGAGATATGCAAGTTAGATTCAGCAAATTCTTTTTCACACAGTGCAAGCTTCTCATTTAACAGAGAGTTGACAGTTTTAAAGCTTGCAATTTCCTGTTCCAAAACATGAAGATTTTTAGAATTGTCAACAAGGACATGTTTTCCTTTTTCAAACGTGTGTATTTTCTCTACCAGCATATTGTTTTGTTTCTTTAATTTTTCAATTTTTTGAACAAGTTTTTCATTGTGTATAAGCTCATCAATCAAAAATTGATCACTATTGGAACAGCTCAAATTTCCTCTTGCATCCTTTTCAATGTTTTCAAGTTTTAAAATTTTAGCCAATAAAGATTCATTTTCCTTTTTCAAACAAGTAATGGTTTCTTTATGGCTATCTATCTCATACACATGCGACTTAACCAATTTCTCAAATTCAGTGCATTTTTCACATGGAGAATTATCTACACAAGCATTCTCAGTTTCAAGGCACTTAGCACATTGAGAGTTAACATATGAAACATTATCAAGTTTCTTTTTCAATTTTCTATTTTCAGATTTTAAAGCTTTATTTCTATCAACTAGCTCATCGTAAGCATCCATTAATTCATCATAACTCAAATCATTTTCATCATCAGAGTCGGAGTTAGAGTTCACATTTGAACTCTCTTCGCTTTGACTCTCAATTTCATTATTTGCAACTAAGCAGTCACCGTCGTTGTAACTTTCTTTTTGGGCTTCGCTCAGCCCGTCCCAAATTTCTTTGGCTGTCCTACAAGACAAAACAAATGGAAATTGATTAGTGTCCAAGGCAGCCTTAAGAGCATTCAAGGCAAACAGATTATCTGAATTCATCTTCCTATGTTCATCAGTCCACCGTAATTCATTTTTGGGTAAGATATGTGGACCATGAGAGATTAATTTCATAAGTTTCGGATCAAAACCACAAATCCAAACACAAAACTTTCCTATCCAAGAAGCATAATCAAAACCATTGTAAACAGGAATAGAATTCAAGCTAGTCATCATGAAAATAATCTTTACTCTACGACCGCAAGGTCGACAAAAAAATCAGAGACAAGGCTCTGATACCAATTGTTGGCCCAGAGAGATGGCGGACAAGAAGGGGGGTTGAATTGTCCCCTTTGCCGAGATGGCGGATTTTAAAAACTTTCTAACCCAATTTAAACTCAAGTAAAACTAACAGCGTTGATTAACTAAAACTCAAGTGAGATTACAATGTTCTCTCAAACTTTCCGATCTCACACGGATAGTTAATGCAACTAACAGGGAAATTTTGCTCAACATAGAATACGGAGGTAGCAATGAGTGATTGTGCAGTGAATTAAAAATCTATATAATGTACCTGTGAATAGAGATAGAAGAAATGACAATCACACAGGCAATCACACAAGACACAGGGATTTTAAGGTGGTTCGGGACCACGACGGGCTCCCTACGTCCACCCCTCACCCAACCGGGTGAGGCTTCACTACACGCTACTTTTGTAGCAACATGGGGACGAACCCCAACCACACACACGCTGCTTCTGCAGCAATATCCACACGGGGACGAGCCCCAGCACGCTGCCCCAGCAGCACACACACACACACAACGTCCGGGAACTCACCCGGCACACAAATCCCACACGGAGACGCAGCTCCGTACACACACACAAATATTCTGAGTTTAACACAACAAGAAGATGTACAATAGACGCCCACAACAATATGTAAAGGATAGTGAACTCTGAAGCACACAAGGAAATAAACAAGAATAAGATGTAGAAATATCCCCTTGTTTCTCCAATAACCGTAAGAAGATCTTTCGTGAAGCCTAGGTTGAAGAAGCTCTCATCCACAGCTGGTTGGAGCAGTAGGTCGTCCTCCTTGAGGATCCAACATATATTCCTTCAAATCTCAGCTCCAATCAAACCTGCAAACACCAAGAGTAGATAAATCAATATGCTCAAAACCTTGTATTTGTTAATAGGGACATTACAAATGAATGAAAACAGATGTATGTGTATTTGTGTTCCCCTTTAATGTCCCACAACTCCTCTTCGTTCTTCTTCTTCACTACAAGAGCAGATAGAACAATATGTCCAAACTTTAAGCTAATCTCAAACAAGAATATAGAAATGAAAGATATGGATATCCCCTAAATCTTCACACAACTCGGAGATGAAATAGAAGAGTGCTTTAGAATGATAAAACTATGAGAGAAGAACTCAGCCCCTTTGATAGATACGTCCAAGCCAGCAACAGGTGAAGAGAGTAGCGACGGCTTCCTCCCGTTACAATCTCGGGATCATGAGAGATGGTCGTTGGCGGCTGTGTCTCCCTTCTCCAGCCGATGCAAGCGCCTTCCTCTTCCTCCTCCAGCAGGGTGCGGTGCCCTCTTTTCTTCCTGCAAGCAGATACAACGTGTTAGCACAAGGGGAATGTTCTCTTCCGATGGAGATCGTAACCCTCATATACAAGAGGGAAAAGCACAACAAAAGACCACAAGGCCCTTGATAAACCCTTCTAAACAACACACAATAGATGAAGGAAACTCTAAGGGTGTTGGTGTAAAACACCACCCAAATCGGATCTCAAACCAATGAGTTCGCAACCAAACCGGCAAACCCATTTTCGATCGCCCAGAGAAAGTGTCGACCACTAGGGTCGACACTCGTATCAACGAGTTCTGCCAAAAACACGAAATCCAGAATTTAGTCAAAAGTGTCGACCCATGGGGTCGACCTTTTTTTCATGAGGTTCTGTCCTGAGACAAAATCAGGACCCTAGGTAAAAAGTGTCGACCCATGGCGTCGACCTTTTTTACCGGAGGTTCTGTTTTAGTTAAAACAACGTAACCCAATATAAAGTGTCGGGTCGACACTTTTTGTCAGCATATCAGAAATCAATGCAAACAACATACCGTGAAATAAGTGTCGACTCCATGAGTCGACACTTTTACTGACATAAGTGAAAACTTAATAAAACTCAATAGAAACCTTACAAAACCTCTCCCAAACATTAAAAATAATTAACCATGTATTGAAACATGGTATTGGCATACATTAAGGCACGTTTCAACATAAGCCAATGAAAGTGACAAATATATTGAATTTCAAACCATTAGTTCCTCAACTATCAAATAAAATCAATTGAAACCAAGAAAAACATTAAGGACCAATAAAACATAATTAAACCCCAATCAAGTACAATCAAATGGCATGCATGAGGGGTTTTAAAACATCAAATCAAATCGGGTCTTGCAAGAAAGAATGGGAATCACAATGAGCATAATGCATCATGAAGCTCCATTTAACAATAGACACATAAGCAAGCAAGTAGACCCCAAGGCCAGAATACATGAGAAGAAACCAATCAAGCCACATGGGACTATGTTCAAACATAAACACTTACCAAGGATTCACGGATCGAGATCATTAAAGAACCTGCACTTAGTAGGAGAGTCCATTCAAGTCAGTCTTGAATCAAGGCAAATGAGTTCTATAAACCTTCAACCAAGCAAAATGGCTAACCCATATATCAAGCCTTCATCATGATCCACCATTAACAGATGAGATTGATTAAACAACTACATATGAATGTCACATGCTTCCAACCATTTAAAACACATGATGTTCCAAGCCAGATTTTAAATTCTCACAATGAGCAAGCTTAAAATGTCATCAACCAAGAGCTGCAGTAATACAAGTAAATCCATGAAAGTCCATTGAAGCAAGGTCGATGCATATGAAAAGGTGAGTCAATGCAAGGATGAAGCACCAAGGATGGGTCGGTGCAAGATAGAATAAAGTCTATGCAATGCAGCAAGGTGAGTGCAATTATGAACCAGGTTGGTGCATATTAAACAATCCATTTCCAAATGGGATTTAACCAAGCTACTTATGAGTTGCAAGTTCAGTCCAGAGTTTCAAGGTTCATTCCAAGAGTTTTGAATGAATTCAAATTAAACAAAACATTGATTGAAACCAGTTATACCAAGTTCAGCCAATTCAAACAAGGCAAGGAAGATTTCCACCTAAAGTCTAGTCACATATGAACTACCAGAGAAACCAAGCAAGGCATACATGACTTGCACATTTAGTTTAGGAATAGGAGATTCAGTTCAATGCTAATACAAGTTCAGTTCTGCAAATCAAAGCACAGTCTAGGAAGAACTGAACACTTACAGTCCAAAGCAAGCTGGAGCCATATTCAACATTTTCTATGCATAAGCAAAACACTGTGAGCAAGCTTCACATGAAGGCCCGTTTCATGTCAAGCACTAGGGTCGTATCCAAACCTGCCAAGACAAGAATATCAACAGTAAGCTCTATAACACAAAGTAATCAATGAGTATTTTTCACAATACTCACACACAATATTTTCACTTCTATTCAAACGTAAAACACACGATATATTGGAATCATCAAAACCATTGTCAAAGACAACGAGGGGGCGCACAGAACCCAACAATCTCTCCCTTTTTGATGATGACAATATATTGTGACAATTCAAAGTTCTCTCCCCCTTTGGCATTATCAAAAAATGGGGGACTGAAAAGTAACTGGGACGCTTCTAATAATGAATAAAACATGAGCGCACGAACCCAGCAATTAACCTCCCATGAAGGGAAGGTGTATAAACTAAGAAGCAAGTAAAGGTTTGGAATTTGATGTGCAATCAGCAGATGTGTGGAAGAAGTGTAAATGCTCAATTTTTGTAATTTTTGCTATTTGTGTAACTAATTATGCACAAGTAGTATAAAGAGACTATATGCAAAAGTGAAACCTAAGTATGCACAAAATGTATAGTGCTAAAAAATACGTTATTTTCCCTAGATTGTCAAGTGCCAAAAACCAATTGACAATGGGTTATTTAACCTGTTATATACAAGTATATCCTAAAGATGCAGATTATGGACTTAAGTATGATATGATCAAACGGATTGAGCAGTCAGGCATTCAATCATGCATAATTAAGTATAGACTCATGCAAGTCCCTTTCGGACGGGTGTAAGGATAATGCGATTGATTGTTGAACATGAAGTGCATGAACAATACTAAGAAGGTCGTGCTTACATAAATAGAGTACTACATTAACCATGAAAGATGACTGATTCATAAGCGACATTCAAACAATCAATAGCCAACTTGATGAGCTTCAACGTCGGATCGATCCTAAATCCTCTTTAAGTGTTCCGTTCGCTTTCCAAGGTCTTCGGCTCCCATCTCCATCACAAATTCCCACATATCGCCGTTATAGTGGAGTCGGTGACCTGTATGTGCACTTGAAGGAGTTCGTTTATGATTCGGCCCAATTTCGACATGACCAACACTTGATGGCTTATCTGTTTGGTCTGTCATTGGAAGGCCCGGCTCGGGATTTGTTCTTCTCTCTTCCGCAAGAGCAAGTTGTGAATTTTCAAGCTGTACAAGAGGGATTTATTCAACAGTATCAAGACCAGGTTGTGCCCAAGTACTCTATTGTGGATCCGGCCCATGAGATGATGAAGCCTGACGAGGAGTTCTGCACCTTTGCTGACCGCTGGCGTCGCTTGACCACGTAAGTCCCGGGACACATTCCGGAGGGAGAGCAAATCAAGATGCCGATATCCAATGCCGCGCCCGAGTATCGATTTATCTTAGCCCTCAACGACATCACGTCCTGGAAACAACTTTACAGCCGAGCCCGCTTCATTCGCCAACAAATCCAAGATTCCCTTGACCCCGAGTCTCCACCATCCACCTCCACATATCAACCTTCACCCTCCACGTGCCAACCCTACGCTCCCATGAGTCAGCCTGCCATGAGTCAGCCTTCCGCCACATATCCTTCCACTAGCCAACCCCCCGCCTATACATACCTATACGCCTCTGCATATCAACCTTCCATGAGTCAGCCTCCTGCGTCGCATACCCGTCTCCGTTTCCACCCCCGGTCAAGGTCACACCACATCCCGAGCAGGTGAATGCCATCTACATACCTTCCCACTCCGTTCCACATATGCCTTCACCAAATCCCACCTCTGCCACCCACACTCCATTACCTATGCAACCTCCGCTTCCCTCTCCACAACCTTCTCCACCACCTTATACCCCTCGGCATCCGCCTTGCCCGAAGCGGGCTCCTTGTCCTCCATTGCCAGAGTGCTTTACCGACATTTTTAGGGCTTTGATGGCCACTCACGCGTTGTCGCTCCATCCGGTTGTGCTTTGCCGACCTGCGGTCGGGAATATGCTTCAATATTGTGATTTTCACCGCCAGTAGGGGCATTTGGATGATGATTGTCCCGAGTTCCGAGAGTATGTTTATGTCCTGAAAGGTAATAAAAGGATTGATTGGGCCACCATGCGTAAAGTTGTTTTAGATCTCTGCATCAAGCAGCAGCAACAAGAAGCACCGCCCAAGCAGCCGTCTCCATCTCTACAAGACCGGGGGCACCCCAGTGATTCTTCATCTAGCGTTAAACCCGCTCCATCACCTACTACCTCGCCTACTCTGTTACCTTTGCTATCTCCTATCCAATCTCCGCAACCTCCACAAATCCAAGCCTCTGCTCAGGCTAGTGTCACCTCCCCTTCTTCTACTTCTTCTACCACTACTTCCACCCCTAATGTCGTTCGACGTGTTGCGTCGATACGTCGACGGGTGCCACAACCCCCTTCTTCACCCTTGCCATGTCCACTACCTCCATTGACCACATCACCATCTCCACCATCCTCTCAATCGCTTACACCATCTCCACCACCCTCACCATTGCCTAAACCTCCATCACCCCCGCCATCACCTTTGACCGAGCCTGAGCAAATTTCACCTTTTCCGCCCTTGCCCGAGCAATTCATACCTCCACCCTTACCTTTGCCTCCACCTAAACACACCATACCCGTTGAAACCCCTACGTCTTCTGAACCTACTCCTATCTGTGAGTGACGTCACGCGGAATTTGCCGGAGGAGGCAAAGCAGAGCGCGCGAGGGGCTCCTTTTGCTGCAACATAGAAAGAAGAGAGAAGAGGAGAGAGAGAGACCACCACGGGATATTGCTCTGGCGGGGCGTACGAGATAGATACAACGTAACAAGATATGGGGATTAAACGGCCATTGCGGGAAATGACTCTCCGCGACCTCGGGGGATGGGAATAGTGCAGAATTTAAGTGACAATAATTTAAACGGCCATTGCGGGAAGTGACTCGCCGCGACCTCGAGAATATGACAAGATATGAGAATAACACAAAATATGAATGACAGAAATTTAAACGGCCATTGCGGGAAATGACTCGCCGTGGCCTCGAGAGTATGAGCAGATATAAGAGTAATACAAGATATAAGGGGGACGAAAATTTAAACGGCCATTGCGGAAAGTGACTCTTCGCGGCCTCGAGAATATGAGCAGATATGAGCACAATACAGAATATAAATGACAAAAATTTAAACGCCCATTGCGGGAAATGACTCTCCGCGGCCTCGAGAATATGAGCAGATATAAGCACAGCACAGAATATAAATGACATAAATTTAAACAGCCATTACAGGAAATGACTCTCCGCGACCTTGAGAATATGGTGTGATCGCCAGGGGCCAGAGACCCCAAAATAAAGAAAGTGATCGCGCCTACCTCAAAAGTCGGAGATGGCGGGTTGCTTCTTCCTCTCCCTTCGGTCGGCCGATGGAGAGGGTTTTCCTTGGTTACCCTTGCAAAAGAAGAAACAGACAGATAACAAGTGGATCAGAAAAGATGGCAGTGTAGTATTAGTCCCTTGATGAAGAATAATGAAATCGTGGCAAGACACACACCTGGTTGGTGTTGTTTTTAAACCCCTCTCGGACACGAGTAGGAGGAAAATACTATGATGAATAGGGGATCGTGCAAACGTGCATAAAAACGGATCTCCCTTATGAAAGGAGATGGCGGATGATGGGATGATGCATGCGATAGAAATAACAAAAGAGAAGGGGAGAGAATGGCTTATTGAAGGTGTCGATGGCAGGATCCGGCGGAGCTTCGACAGCGTGGGGACGACGTGGAAGCAGAATGGATGGAGCTAGCCTTCCTCTCGCGAGCGCGGGCACCCGAGAAGTCGGCATAACCTCCCCCTACAAAAGACCCACGGGTTAGAAATGGGATCCGACAGAGTCTCTCCTTCCTCTGTCGGATCTGAAGCCCCTTCCCTTCGAGGGAGGGGGTCCTCTATTTATAGAGGGGAAGTGGATTGAGGCATCCAGGGACCTGGACGCCTCAAGATGGGGGTGTCCAGGACCCTGGACGCCTCCATCAATACATTAAATATTTTTTTATTTTTTATTTTTAATATTTTTATGAAGGCGTCCAAGAGACTGGACGCCTTCATTTCTGCCCACCAGAACCCCGCCAAAAGCCGTAGACGGTGGGTAAAGCGCGTGGTTTTGGTGGGTACCCGTGACTCACGAGTGGGCGTGTCTAGTTGACAAGACGTCCCTATATTTTTAGATTTTTTCGAAACGTTAAATCGAGTGGCGGATCGGGAGCGTCCGGGTGTCGGAAAATGGAGGCATCCAGGGACCTGGACGCCTTTACAATTATTTTTTTCTTTTTATTTATTTATTTATTATTTTTTCACTGATGAAGGCGTCTAGGGACCTGGACGCCTTCATAATTATTTTTATTTTTTTTTTTTTTCACTGATGAAGGCGTCCAGACGCCTGGACACCTCAAAGATTTTCCACGGAAAAAATTTAGAAAAATGTAAAAAAAATTCATAAAAATAGAAAATCACTAGAGTAATTAAAAATGTGAAGGCTGCCTTGGGGTATCATAGTGTAATATGAGATTTACTCACGGTAATGTCAAGAACGGCGTGTCTACACTATCCCCATTCTTCCACCTATTTCCACCCCACGGAGCGGGTGTGCGTTACCCATGGTGCCCCTTGGGTCTAATCCCCAGGGAGACAATAAGCCAAGTCAGGATGATTCGGTGCCGGCCGTGCATTTCAAGATCCAAGACTTCATTTGCCGAATGCCGATCCGCATCCTGGTCCCTAGTTATTTTGGGGATGTTGAGCCTACACTCCTAGTGAAGACGGTTGACAAGAAGAGTTCCCTTGAGTTGATGCCAGTTTCTTTCCGAGCAAGGCCAGTGGCAATCTCTTTGCTCGCCGGAGAGTTCACCGTTGATGCTATTATTTCTCCTCTCTCTATTGCCATTCAGATGACAGGCCAAGAAGGGTTCTCTACTCGTGTTGTGCTAACGCATACGGCCGCCAAGCAGATTATGGATTCTATGTTCAAGGAGCAATTGACCGTATCTTCTACACTTTTCAGGGATATTCTGCACTTGTTATGCAATCTTCCTTGGTTTATTAGCAAGCCAGCCATGCCAACACCGTGTATTACTCTCTCTCATCTTTACCCTCCTTCTAGCAAGGGAGTTACGCTTCAAGTCTGATTGCCGAGTGGAGCTGCCAAATCTCATGCTACTTGTGCCAAGTAACAAGTCTCCATGGTTTTATGATATTCAACATTATGAGGAGTTAGTTGTTCAAGAATGTCTGTCTATTGTTGTTAGCGCCAGGTGTCTAGGGGCAACCGCCCCGATGAAGCTGCATATTCATAGCCGGGTCAGGTCCTCTGCCTGATGGGCCCGTTATTTAAGGAGACACTGCAAAATAAGAGGCCTGAAGGTCCAACCCCGCGCCAAGCAGGTCCATTTCAAGCCAATTTCAGCTAAGAAGAGACGGCAATGCAGGTTCAAGAGCCGTCAGTTGTGCATTCAGGGGTCCGCCTCTTCCTCCCTTTCTTTTCATTCATCCTTCTTTCTACTCACTTCCCACCCTTGGGTGGTGTACCTTCCTCCATCTGATCCTATTTCCATCATTTTCTCCTCCTTCTGTAGGTCCGTGCGTCCCCATTCCCCTCCTTGTTCATCGGATCCTCCAGATTTTCCCTCCTCTCACGATTCTAGGCCCCGGCCTATGTCATCCTTCCATCCCAATCTCGGGACATCACCTGATTCTTCTTCCCCGGGACTTACGAGTGTTACCTCTGATTCTTCCCCAGGACTTCCAGGTGTTGCTTCTGATCCTTTTTTGGCCCTGCCGGATGACTACTACTCTCCTTCTCCGGCCACGTCGGATGATCATTCTCCTTCTTCCTCATCTTCACAGCAATCCTCTCACTGTCTTTCTATTCTCTCCTCTTCTCCCTTTCGGGGTCTTCGCCCTTTCTCTTGCTGCTTTCGAGACTTTAGTCCGCCTTGATCTGAGCTAATCTGGTTTCTTCTGTATCTGGTTCCTTGTTATCAGGGTCTCTGTGCCTTAATGAGGGAGTTCTAGCACTTGTCTCTCTTCCTTTTTATCCTCCTTCGTCTAGTTTGGTGTCTATCGCTCCTCCATGTCAAGGAATCTTTCAATCCCTTTGCTATCCTCTCCCTTTTGTCCTGTCAATCAAGGAAAATAAAGCTCGCACTCCTCAAAGCTCGATGGTCAAGATCACTCCACAGATTTGCAAAGGTATTTTTATTTTGTGCAAGAATATGTTATCATTGCTATTACTCTTATTACTCCTGCACATGCTTATAACATTGGTTCCTCGACATGGTTAAGTGGCTTTTAGAAATTTGCTTAGTTCATTTAGAATGAGTTCGCTTCTACAGCATCCTTAGGCTGGTGATAACTCCGCGCTGGGAGTCTAGTTCTTTCCCTGATTGTTGAGGGTGACCTTTTAGCATGGGTTTTTCACACACTACACGGCAAGCCATAGCCGATCCCCCTAAGACACACCGTTGCTACTTTGGCCATACTTTGGGTATGCACAAAGGTCATTTTCTCTTCTATGCTCGGCCAAGTGCAAGGGCAAGAGATGGATAGATGAGATGACCAACCTAGGCGCTCCCTAATACGAGAGAGGTCTCAAATAGGGGCAATCTTGACCCTTAAAAGTGAGCTTTCATGCTATATCTGGCCAATAAGGGCTACCAAAATGAGAAAATGAATCAATGCAAAATTATGAATCAAAGGCATGGCAAAAGTGGCAGTACAGTTCCCCGTGGGACGTCATGAGCCCGGTCGCATGCATGCCTGATAAATATGGGTCTAAAAATCAAAGACACAAAGCTCCGGCGTAACAGACCTACTCTTTGAGGGGTGGTGCCTTTGAAGGAAATCGAGCCTTGATATCTCCCATCCTGCATGAAGCTTGTCTCCAATTTTTCTTCTGTTTTTCCCTCTTAGGTTGGGTTGTATCCCGGGTATGGCCTTAGTAGGGGCACCGTTCTTTAGAGACAGTTGGTTGTGGTAAGCCACCCTCACATGCACGCCCTACTCAAGAGAGGTCTTTAATGAGAGGGGAGGGACGGCGATCTCTGGCCAGTAGTTCGAGCCTGTCTTTGGGTGCTGCGGATTACTATTCAAAAATACCAAAAAAATGAGATATTGTCAAAGATCTAAAAAAATGAGATATTATCAAAAATCCAAAAAAAAGGATGAGATATTGTCAAAAATCCAAAAAAAATGAAATATTGTTCAAATCCAAAAAAAATAAATATTTTCAAAATCTAAAAAAAATCAAGAAAATTGAAAAATCTAAAAATATTTATCTTTTATATTTTATTTTGAGAATAGATACGTAATCCGTTTGCTAAGTGTGCAGGTTGCAAGTACTCAGGCATTCCTTGCTATATCTTTTTGCTCTGCCTCATATCCACATCTTTGATCTGTTCTCTTCGTCATTCATGTCTCTCGATCTATTCTGAAGCTTGTGTCCTTCTCAACTTTTGTTTGCAATGATCATATCTATGTGAGAGGGCTTTACCTCACGATTATGAACCTGGCGGTTCTGCTTCATTCTGATATCGGGTTTTGATTGAAGGGCGTATTTGTTTATATCCTTTGTCCCGCCGTGTCCTTGTCTCGCCGTGTTTATGTCCCACCATGTTGTCCCACACATGTTGTTTTGTCCCTCACTGCATGTTGTTGGTTGTCTTACATATGTTGATAGTCGTCCCTCTATGTTCCATGTGTTGTCCCAACCGTGTGGTCATCCGTCATGTTCTTGTCCCAACCGTGTGTTGTCCCACCGCGTTGTTGTCTTGTCATGCTGTGTTCATATATGCATGTTGTTTGTTCATGCCATTGCATATGTGCTCGTTTGCCTTAATTATGTTATGTTGTGTTGTTTTCCATTCGTTTGATCGTTATGTTTTGTTGTGTTGTCGGTCGTTCAGTTAATCGTTGTGTTATGCTGTCTTTCGTTCATGCTTGTTTATCATGTTCATTCATATTGTTGTTGTCTTATGATAAAAATTCATAAAAATCAGAAAATACAGAAAAATTCAAAAAAATGCCGCTTCACTTGGCAGGTAAGTCAGGTATGGCTCTCGATCCCTTCTAATTGTTGCATTACTATATGGTATCTACATTATTATAACCTCTCAAGGACCGGCTGGTTGGCCGTGTGTTCTGGGATCTGATGTTCCCCTTTAACAAAAATGACGATGATCTAGGAGCATACTGTTAATCGTTGGATAGGCCGCTCGGTTGAGTCGGGTGGGGAACGATAGACTCTGTCTCACACGCCGTGGTTGCAAGAAGACTCTTGACCCCGTCTTGGCTCGGTTTAGCAATAGTATCCTTGAGTACTTTCTATTTTATCTTTCTTTACATTCATTTTAATGATTTCTTTATTTTAGCCCAGTATGCATCATGTCATTTTGAGCATTCATGCCTCGTGATCCGTTCAAGGATTTCTCCTCAGCAATGGTTAATTGCACCTCAGTTCTCTTGGGTAAGAGATTCTTAATTCCACTCTGAATTCAAACGATTTGTCTGATCTTGCCACTTGGTCTGGTTGACCAGCGTGACTCCTGTCTGGATTTTATCTCAGTTTTATCTTTCCTTTTCCAGCTCTTACGATGTGTTCCTTCTGACCCACTCATTGTCCGTGGATTGTGTCCCCGATGAGGTTGGTCATGTTTCCTCTCCCTTAGTTAGTTCTCCAGACATGTCTCATCCTTGTCATCCATTTCAGGTGGCTAGTTCGGCATTTTCGGAAGAATTCTTATCGCTTGTTGGTTGTGACAGGTGTCTTTTTGCCTTGATGCCCGCTTTTCAGTTCTCTCCGCTTCATCTCTGCTTCATCTCCATTTCACGTCGCTATCGCTTTCGCTCCATCTCCTTTCCATTTTGCCTCCACGTCGCTTTCGCTCGTTCCCTTGCAAAGCGGACATCAAGGAGGGGCATCTGTTGACACCTATTTTTAGCCCACAAGTTACGTCATTTCTCTTATTCATCATTTTTGATGTCCCGAATTACCCATTAATTTGGAGCCTTCCTTGGATGGATTTCGAGCTAATTTTCATTGTTCTATTCCCTTTAAGTCTTGGAGATCATGATTTCCTAGAGTCCTGGAGCTTATTTTATCAACTTCTGGCTTCTAAGTCGACTTTCGGCCCATTTAGGTCGGCTTCCCTCAAGTAATCGGCTCTCTCCTGCTGCGCAATCCTAAAAGTGGTCCTTTTTCATCTCCTTCTGTCCCTCTATTCAAAACGTTGTCTTCACCAAAGTTGTTCCCCTTTCAATGATCTACAATTTCGTCTTCTACACCGTTGGCCAGTTCTGTCCCGTTTGTGAGCTATTCACATTTTTCTGGCGTATTGTGCTGTTCACCTATGTCTCAGAATTTTTCTCTCTGTTCTAGCCCCATTTTCTCCCACTTCTGATCATTTTCTCAACTTACTTTCTTCATAAAAGTTGTTCCTCTCTCAGTTATCTACAATTTCTTCTTCTACCACTTTTGCTAGTTCTGCCTCGTTTGAGAGATACGCTTCAATTTCTAAAGTCGCGCGTAGTCTGCCTAGAATTTTCCTTCATCAGTGTGAAGGTCTAGTGTAGGTGCGTCAGAGCACATGTGACGGTCTAGTATAGATGCGTCAGAGCACTGTGACGGTCCTATACTAGACCGTCACAGCCAAACTTGTCCGAAATCATCCCGTTCTGTTGAACATATCTGAGTGATTTTGATGATAAAAAAACCCAGGACATTTCTCTCCCATGTATCTTGTTTTCAAGAGAAGCTTCATGCTTTAAACAATCAAATTTCACCCCATGTCAAATGTGTGTTAATGAATCCTTCCATGTGTTTATTCGAGTATAAACCAACTTGTACTTAACTATAACACAAGCCCATTTCAATCATCGAACAAATGGATAGCTTCAAGTGAGCTAACACTTGACTTTTACAGGATTGGAGATTGGCGGTCGACCTGTGGACCCTTGGCGGTTGACCTAAAATAACAGAACTGAAATCTGGGAATATGTGAACCTGGCGGTCGACCGCCAGGAGCTAGCGGTCGACCTATTTTCCCAGCAGCCAAATGGCTACATGACGGGCAATGGCGGTCGACCGCTGGGATCTGTAGGTCGACCGCCAGCCTCGAGCTGCCAACAAATGTTGACTTTTTTGTCACTTCGAGAAATGGCTCTCCTCTTGGTATTGTTTAATCCCTAAGCAACCAAACTTTCCAGAAATTGTGGATCTGGTCTGGGGGAGTCCTTGGATCATTCAAGAACCTATAAAACTTATACAAGAGGGTTTGGAAAACCCTAATGCTAAGAGTGGATCAAGGAGGCTACCAAAGGTGAGAAGGAGGAAGCTTGCACTGTAGACGTGAACAGTGTTCCGAGAAGATTTCTTCATCCTTCTTCCTCCTTTCTAGAGTGAAGATCAAGCTATATCTGAAGAAGATCAAGCCTGGATCAAGTCGACCTCAAGCTGCATCCAAAGAATCCTTCATCAACTAAGGGGGAGCTTTAATCAATCTCTTGTTCTTGTGTTCTTTCAATTTCACATCCTTCTCAGCTTCAAGTGTGTTTTGATTGTAATCTTGAATCTTCTGTGTGTGTGTGAGGATCTTCACAGATCCGTGTGTGTGTGTGCAGTCAAGGTTGATTACTTTTGTGTGTGTGTGGTTGATCTTGTAACACTCTATAAGATAGTGTGTGGTTCCTCACTGTCGGTGAGGGGTGGACGTAGGTTGCCATTGTGGCATCCGAACCACCTTAAATTTGCTGTCACCTCGTGGTTTGCGCCTTATCTTCTTTCCCCCTACTGTGATTACTTGTGGATCTAGTCTTTCTGCTTCTTTTATTTCTTGTGTGTTAATCATCTTCTCTTAAATCCTTCGGTATATCAAAAGCTAGATTCGGACCGACAAGGTCATTCTTGCCAAAAAGGTAACAGTTTGCGTGAGTAAATCTACGGATCTATTAACTCCGCCGAGTACCAAGGGTTTATGCAGTGGTTGTTTTTGAGAGATATAGTCTATTTTTCATGCGGCCCTCTTGCGTCCTCTCGAAATCGTTATCTTGGTTTTATTTTACAAAAATTTGTTATCACCCAATTCACCCCCCCTCTTGGGTATCATTTAACCTTGGGACTTCAATTGGTATCAGAGCTAAGGCTCTTCTCCTTCAGATCTAACGATCTAGAGTAAGATCCGGTTAAATGGTAAACAAGGGTATGATGCCCGAGGGCCACTCCATCAACCGTCCTCCCTACTTTGACGGTTCAAACTACTCGTACTGGAAAAATAGAATGCATGTCTTTCTAAGAGCTCAAGAGTACGAAGTTTGGAGAGTTGTGGACAAGGGTCCTCATAAACTAGGGGATGATGAAGATAAATGGACACCTGAGGAAATCAAGAAATGCACCGCTAATTATAATGCCATGAATATCATGCAATGTGCTATACACCTTAATGAATTCTCTCGTGTCTCTACATGCAGCTCGGCCAAGGAAATGTGGGACAAGCTGCGACTCATATATGAGGGAACTTCACAAGTCAAGGAGACCAAGGCAAATCTCCTAGTCACTGACTATGAGCTTTTTAAGATGAAACCTGAAGAAACCATCTCCGAAATGTTTGCAAGGCTAACAGAGATCACGAATGGTCTCAAGAGTCTCGGGAAAGAGTACTCAAATTCCGACCTTGTAAGGAAAGTGTTAAGGTCCCTATCGTCAGCTTGGTACACAAAGGCCACGGTAATTGAAGACTCAAAGAACATGTCTACTCTCACCTTGGATGAACTCATAGGGTCACTCATGACCTATGAGATAAATATTAAGAGGACAGTTGATGAAGACATCAAAAAGAAGAAGGTCATTGGACTGAAAGCTCATCACTCCGATGATGAATTTCAAGAAAGTGAATCAAGTGACGGAAGCAATGAAGAGGAAGAATTGGCAATGATAACTCACCAAGTGAGAAGATTTCTAAGGAAGAAGAGAAACTTTCAGGGAAACTTTAGGAAAGGGCCAAGAAAGCCCACACAGACCAAAGACGAGTCAAGCAAGCCAAGTAGCATAATATGCTACGAATGCAAGAAGCCCGGGCACATGAGAGGTGAATGTCCGGATCTGAAAAAGAAATTCAAGAAGGATAATTTTAAGAAACCCAAAGCCATGGTCGCCACATGGAGCGACGATGAAGATGAACCATCTGATGAAGAGATTCAAGAACTTGTGGAAAGCTTGTGCCTCATGGCACATGAGGATGAATCTACGGAGGTAAACTCTGACCCTGATTTCATTTCTAATGAACAATGGGAATCTGAATATGCAAAATTGTACACAAAATACAAGAAGATCAGATCTGAAAACAAAATTCTCAAACAGAAATTTGATGACTTATCACATGAAGATATCTTTGTCAAATTTGAAAAACTGGAACAGGAATGGTTTGAGGCCACAGAAGAAAGAGAAAGCTTATTACAAACAATTTCAGACTGTAATAAAGCCAAATAAGAACTATCTTGCAAAGTAATTGAAGTGGAGAAAGCATGTGAGAAAATGAAAATTGAAGAACAAATTCTGAAATTCACAAACTCAGAACTTGAAAAGAAAACTGTGAGCTTGGAAAAAGAAGTGGATGATCTTCAGTCCACGTTATCTAAGTTTATTAAGGGCAAGCAAAACCTAAATAATTTGTTGGGAGTGAAAGTCAATTTTCAAAGAGAAGGCCTCGGATACACTCCCCAAAACAAAAAACCTTTTGAGCATAAGATCACCACATCCCTTGTCCATGAGAAAAGTCAAAACCATGCGTCATCTTCCAAGCCTGAACTCAAGCATTTTCAACCCAAATCACGACAGTTTCAAGGAAACTTTGCACCTGTCAATTGCTATCATTGTGGTAGATTTGGGCATGCTATTGTAAGTTGTTGGTTCAAACAAAATCCACCAAGAGATCGTGCTTTCTGGACCAAGAGGAGATATACCATGAACTGGACTAACTCCAACGGACCCAAACTAGCTTGGGTACCAAAAATAATTGCATGAGAATTTTTCTTCTTGCTGATATGTCTTGAAGCCAGGGGGAGCAAATGGTATCTAGACAGCGGTTGCTCAAGGCATATGACAGGGGACAAGAAGGTGTTCTCCAAGCTGCAAGAAAAGGAAGGAGGCTTAGTTACTTTTGGCGGGAAGGACAAAGGTAAAATAATCGGAGTTGGAGACATAGGTAAGAATTCTGAGACTCTGATTGAAAATGTCCTTCTAGTGAAAGGTTTGAATCATAATTTGTTGAGCATAAGTCAATTGTGTGATAATGGTTTTAAGATTGTTTTTGATGTGACTCACTATTTTGTCATGTGCAAAAATTCAAATGAAATCAAATTCATTGGTAAAAGGAGCAACAATGTGTACACCATTGATCTTGATGATGTTTCAGTTGATAATGTGTGTTTGGTTGCTAACAACCATGAGAATGCATGGCTATGGCACCGCAGACTAGGTCATGCTAGTTTTGGAGTGATCTCTAAGTTGTCTAGACATGACTTGGTGATAGGTCTGCCCAAATTGAAATTTGAAAGCGATAATATCTGTGAAGCTTGCACAAAAGGCAAGCAAACACGAATCTCATTCAAAAACAAAAATATTGTTTCATCCGCTAGGCCATTGGAACTGTTGCATCTTGATCTTTTTGGACCTACTAGAACATCTAGCCTAGGAGGAAAATCCTATGGCTTTGTGATTATTGATGATTTCTCCAGATTCACATGGGTGCTATTTTTAGCTAATAAAAGTGATGCCGTGACGGAGTTTCAAGTGTTTTGCAGAAAAATTCAGAATGAAAAGGGTTACCTCATCACCACAATCCAGAGTGATCATGGTGGTGAATTTGAAAATCATGAATTCAGCATGTTCTGTGAAGAGCAGGGGTACACACACAATTTTTCATCACCGAGGACGCCCCAACAGAATGGAGTAGTAGAGAGAAAGAATAGAACATTGATAGACATGGCCCGGACCATGCTCAGTGAGAATTCCCTACCCAAGTATTTTTGGGCTGAAGCGGTAAGTACAGCATGCTACATCATCAACAGGGCAATGGTAAGGCCCATTCTGAAGAAAACTCCATATGAGCTCTACAAGGGTAAGAAGCCAAACATCTCTTATCTTAAACCCTTTGGATGCCCTTGCTATATCTTGAACAATGGTAAGTCCAATCTGGGTAAGTTTGATGAGAAGAGTGATAAAGGAATCTTTCTAGGTTATGCACTCAATTCTAGAGCTTACCGATTATTCAATAAAAGGACTTTAGTTGTTGAAGAAAGTCCTCATGTTATTTTTGATGAATCCAAGTCAAAACTCACAAATCAAATTTCTTCCATCTTGGATGCAGATGAAGACCCTAAGAACTCATCAAATGTTAAAGCCAAGGATGAGCCATTGAAGGCAACCTCAAGCAAAAATGAGGAAGATGAGGATCCTACAATTGAGACACTGCAAGAACCACAAGTGCAGCATCCTGATCTGCCCAGCTCCTCCACATTTCTAAAGGATCATCCAACTGCGAACATCATAGGTAATTTGGAGGATGGGGTGAAAACTAGGTCCTCTCTAAGGCAGGTTGAACAGGAGGACCTGATGGCCTTACTTTCACAAGTAGAGCCCAAGGACATTCATGAAGCTCTTCAAGATGAATCCTGGATTCAGGCGATGCATGAAGAGCTGCATCAGTTTGAAAGAAACGAGGTGTGGACTCTCGTGCCGCGTCCTAAGAACCATCCTACTATTGGAACTCGTTGGGTTTTCAGAAACAAGCTAAATGATGCGGGATTAATTGTGAGGAATAAGGCTCGGCTTGTGGCCAAGGGGTACAGCCAGGAGATGGGAATTGATTTTGATGAGTCCTTTGCACCGGTTGCTAGACTTGAAGCAGTCCGGATCTTACTGTCCTACGCGTGCTCTTTGAACTTTAAACTATTTCAAATGGATGTTAAATCTACATTTCTTAACGGCTATATCAAGGAGGATGTCTTTGTAGAGCAGCCGCCAGGCTTTGAAGATTCCAAACATCCACGACACGTGTACAAGCTCCAAAAGACCTTGTACGGACTAAAACAAGCACCAAGGGCATGGTATGAACGGCTTACTTCTTTTTTGGCTGATAATGGGTTCAAGAGAGGTAAGGTTGATCAAACACTTTTCACAAGGAAATCCAGTAAGGACATTTTAGTGGTTCAAGTGTATGTGGATGACATTATTTTTGGAGCTTCTGATAATGCCTTATGCGAGGAATTTGCAAAGACTATGCAAGGAGAATTCGAGATGAGCTTAATGGGGGAGCTGAATTTCTTTCTTGGATTGCAGGTGAAACAAACTTCAGAAGGAATTTTCATCAATCAAGTCAAGTATACTATGGAATTACTGAAGAAATACGGGATGGCGGAAGCAAAACCCATATCAACTCCCATGGCCACCACCATAAAGCTGGATAAGGATGAAAATGGTAAAACAGTAGATTCTACACTGTTTCGAGGTATGATCGGATCACTACTGTACCTTACAGCGTGCCGCCCTGACATTCAATTCAGTGTATGTCTCTGTGCCCGTTTCCAGTCATGCCCTAAAGAATCTCACTTATCAGCTCTTAAACGGATTTTCAGATATCTAATTGGCACAATTGACTTTGGTTTGTGGTTTCCCATCGGTAGTTCTTTTGAGTTAATTGCTTATACCGATGCGGATTACGCCGGATGCATTGTAGATCGTAAAAGTACAAGTGGGTACTGTCAGTTTCTTGGCGGGTGCCTTATTTCATGGGCCTCTAAGAAACAACATTCAGTAGCTCTCTCAACGGCCGAGGCTGAATATGTAGCTGCCGGAAGTTGTGGAGCCCAAGTACTTTGGATCAAAAATCAATTGCTTGATTTGAATGTTGAGGTGGATTGTGTGCCCATCTTATGTGATAATACGAGTGCAATTAGTCTATCTAAAAACCCTGTTCAACACTCCAGAACCAAACACATTGACATTCGGCATCATTTTCTGAGAGATCATGTAGGTAAAGGGGTTTTTGAGTTCAAGTTCATTGACACACTTAATCAACTGGCTGACATCTTCACAAAACCCCTAAATCAGGATCAATTCAATAAGATTAAGAGAGAACTTGGCATGTGCAAGGGTGAGGGCATACGTACTTAGGTCTGCACTAGGTTATTTCTTCTTCGTTGGGTAGATTATGTGAGATGCATGCATTGTGTGTGGTTCATTTCTATTGTGTATGACTATACCTAGCATGTGTGCCTGTACTTATATTTATATAAACTTCTTCCTTGACATTTTCCTAAAACTGAATATTCCTTGATAAATAAATGTGGACTAGTGATCTAGTGCTCTTAGCAGTCTCCATTCAAGGGTTTCCATAGTCGACTCCTGCTTGATATCTTTCATGGCTTAGCAATAGAAAAGAAAAAGATTTAAAAACAAATAAAAAAAAAGAAAAGGAAAAGGAAGAAAAAGAAAAAAAAAGGATCTGTGAAAATGGGGGAGTCCACAGGGTCATGGAGCCCACTTCCATCTCTGGTGGCCGCTGGCTACACACCTTTTCTCTCGGGGTGAATAATGGGGTTTCCATGCCCCAGCGGTCGACCGCTGGCTTCGTGCCGGTTGACCGCCAGCGGCGAACCGGCCCGGTTCAACCGCGTCGAACCCTATTTTAAGGGGGTTTTCTCCCCCCTTTTCTCATTCTATCACTCTCCCTTCTCTCTCCCTTACTCCACCTCCACCCTAGCACATCTCTCTCCCACCTTTCAAGCCCTAAAAACCCCACACCTTTTCTACCCGAGCACGATCCGGTCGATTGGTTTCCATTTCGGACCGCCTCCTCGCCGGCGTTCGTGCACTCGTGCCAACATTCCTTGAGTTCCAGAGCGTGGAGACGGTGTTCTTAGTTCTTCCGGGTGTCTCCCTCTCCATCCCAAGGTAGAGGTTTTACCTCTCAAGAGGATACTCTCTTCAGCGAGTTTCTTAGTCTAAAATGGCACCTAGAAGGAGTGCTCGGCGTCTTCTCCAAGGGGAACCTAGTGCTCGGAGGCGTGAAGCTCCGGCCGCACCTCCACCGCAAGCTCCCGCACGCAGGTTACCTCCAAGGTCTATCATCGACCCTCGTCTTGTCGATTTTCAAGAGATGAATGAAATCCTGCCCGACATTTATACAGTTTTTTCAATGCAACCGAGGTGGATTGACTTTGTCACTAGATACAATCAGTTTTATCCCTATCTGGTACAACAGTTCTATGGAAATTGGGTTGACAGAGATGGCAGATTATACACCATGGTTAAGGGCATTGAGATCCGAATTAATTCAGAATTATTCAATTGTGCCCTGGGAGTCTCTTCACATGGTGCAGACATGAATTGTGGGCATGGTGAGGTTGAGGCAAGTTTCATTGCCATGACGAGCTGTGATTTTGTGCGTGGTGCGAGTGACCTCATTGAGCTCAATGCCAACCACTTTCCCGCCTTGCAACGGGTTCTGCATCATATGTTTACTACACTTATTTATCCCAAGAATGGCAACCGAGATGAAGTGACGGAAGTGCACCGATTCCTGTTCTATCATGTTATGAATGGTGACTTAATTAATATGGGTTGGCTCATGACTCAACTGATAAGTCGATGCTGGACACATTTACGGCGGTCCCTGCCTTATGCTTCTCAACTCACTGGAGTGTTCACTTCTATTGGGGTCCCATTGGAGGATGAGCAGTTTGTTCTGGTCCGCCATGATGACATTTATAATGAGCATAAGCTTTTCTCAGATATGGGATATTACCGTGCAGCAGATGGCATAATTCGTCGTGCTGTCCCAGTTTATGGGGAAGAGAATGTTAGTGAAGATGAACAAGAACTGGACCCACAGCAAGATAACCACAATGTACCTACACCAGTCCAGCCTGAAGATGTGCCTCCTCCCGCGGCTCTCCCTCCTCCACCGCAGTACTTTCATGGGGAGTCTTCCACTCAGGGTGCTGGGCATTCCACTTGGGGGGGCTATGAGGCTCTTGACAGGCGTCTTTTAGGCATGGAAACTCGGCTTGACTCCTCCCTTGGGCGCTTGGATACTTTTATGGATACCATGACTGGACGAATGGACACCTTCACTCATGATCTGGATGATATCTCTATCCACATGGCCACTCTCTTTGCCAGCCATGAAGATAACCGTGAGGCCTTTCGCCTCACCAACCATACCCTTCTTTCCATCCGTAACCAGCTCCGTCATTATGATGATCTTCTCCACGGCCTTGTGGATCGTCTTCGTCCTCCTCCTGCTCCTGCTCCTGCTCCTGCTGGTTCCCCCCATGGTGATGATCCACCGGATGGTGTTCATGGTGAGGAAGCTGAGGATCACCCTGCTGTGTAGCTGTTCTTGGGTCTCTAGTGTTACTTTTGTCCACTTTTTATATCCCATGCCTCTCCTTTTTGCTGATGTCAAAGGGGGAGAAGTAGTCTATTAGGCTCATATATATATGCTATGTGTGTGTGTGTGCCTGCTTGCATGCATGTTTGTCGTTTGCATTTTAGGTTGAGCACGTTGTATTGCATTTGGTTATTTGGTTATATTGCATTAGTGGTTTGCATTTAGTGGTTGCATTCCCTCTTTCACCTTTTGCATTCCGTGTACCCTGTATGGATCTAATGAGAATGAATGGAAGAATGCACTCCTTGAATTCACAAGATTGGCTCTCTCCTATCTCACTTCCTGTCAATATGGCAAATAAGTATTGAATGGCTGGTATGGATTTGTTGACGTGCTTGTGTTGGAAGTGAAATGTTGCATTGATATGGACGTGTTGAATGCCTTCACATCGTGAGTTCAAATGTTTCAACTTGATGGATTTCAACTGAATTTCAAATGTGATTGTCGACGCTTCTAAAACTCTTTCAAAGGCACTTCGGTGAAAATGCAAATCTAATGCCTAGTTTTTGTCATCATCAAAAAGGGGGAGATTGTTGAACATATCCGAGTGATTTTGATGATAACAAAACCCAGGACATTTCTCTCCCATGTATCTTGTTTTCAAGAGAAGCTTCATGCTTTAAACAATCAAATTTCACCCCATGTCAAATGTGTGTTAATGAATCCTTCCATGTGTTTATTCGAGTATAAACCAACTTGTACTTAACTGTAACACAAGCCCATTTCAATCATCGAACAAATGGATAGCTTCAAGTGAGCTAACACTTGACTTTTGCAGGATTGGAGATTGGCGGTCGACCTGTGGACCCTTGGCGGTTGACCTAAAATAACAGAACTGAAATCTGGGAATCTGTGAACCTGGCGGTCGACCGCCAGGAGCTAGCGGTCGACCTATTTTCCCAGCAGCCAAATGGCTACAGGACGGCCAATGGCGGTCGACCGCTGGGATCTGTAGGTCGACCGCCAGCCTCGAGCTGCCAACAAATGTTGACTTTTTTGTCACTTCGAGAAATGGCTCTCCTCTTGATATTGTTTAATCCCTAAGCAACCAAACTTTCCAGAAATTGTGGATCTGGTCTGGGGGAGTCCTTGGACCATTCAAGAACCTATAAAACTTATACAAGAGGGTTTGGAAAACCCTAATGCTAAGAGTGGACCAAGGAGGCTACCAAAGGTGAGAAGGAGGAAGCTTGCACTATAGACGTAAACAGTGTTCCGAGAAGATTTCTTCATCCTTCTTCCTCCTTTCTAGAGTGAAGATCAAGCTATATCTGAAGAAGATCAAGCCTGGATCAAGTCGACCTCAAGCTGCATCCAAAGAATCCTTCATCAACTAAGGGGGAGCTTTAATCAATCTCTTGTTCTTGTGTTCTTTCAATTTCACATCCTTCTCAGCTTCAAGTGTGTTTTGATTGTAATCTTGAATCTTCTGTGTGTGTGTGAGGATCTTCACAGATCCGTGTGTGTGTGTGTGTGCAGTCAAGGTTGATTACTTTTGTGTGTGTGTGGTTGATCTTGTAACACTCTACAAGATAGTGTGTGGTTCCTCACTGTCGGTGAGGGGTGGACGTAGGTTGCCATTGTGGCATCCGAACCACCTTAAATTTGCTGTCACCTCGTGGTTTGCGCCTTATCTTCTTTCCCCCTTCTGTGATTACTTGTGGATCTAGTCTTTCTGCTTCTTTTAGATCTTGTGTGTTAATCATCTTCTCTTAAATCCTTCGGTATATCAAAAGCTGGATTCGACCGACAAGGTCATTCTTGCCAAAAAGATAACAGTTTGCGTGAGTAAATCTACGGATCTATTAACTCCGCCGAGTACCAAGGGTTTATGCAGTGGTTGTTTTTGAGAGATATAGTCTATTTTGTATGCGGCCCTCTTGTGTCGTCTCGAAATCGTTATCTTGGTTTTATTTTACAAAAAATTGTTATCACCTAATTCACCCCCCCTCTTGGGTGTCATTTAACCTCGGGACTTCACGTTCGACCCCTAGAGTGTGACGGACCTACCCTAGGCCGTTACATGACTCTGACGATCGTACGATAGACCGTTACACATAGCAGAGAGTCCAATTTGTGCTGGACTCTGCCCCAAAAATTGCGCGGCGGGCCTATCTTGCAGAGCCCATAACTTCTTCAATTCTTATCCAAACCGATCCCCATTTTTTTCTACTTCTAGCCCTTTGTATTATCTTGAATTGGGTTCATAGAAATCAAATATTCATTGACTATATCTTTCAGGATCTGGGTTGCAAGATCGAGATTTAAGCATCCTGGTACAACTAAAACTCTATTTTCTAGTGTGACGAGGCTACCTTCCAAGAGCCATATCTTCTAGAATCCTCCTCCGAATTGATCCCCATTTGTTCCTATCTCTTGTCCTTAGTATTATCTCGAGTTTGATCCAGAGAACTTGATTTATCTTAGACTATATCTCCGAGAATAGTGATAAGAAGATGGGGCTTTCTTACAAAATTCTATAAAACTTCCCAGTTCACAGTTGCAAAGGGGGGGCTCTTTCTTGGTTCGGGGCGAAGCCATGCTACAACTCCAACTCACAACTTCGACCTTGACTTGAAGAGGGAAGTATTAGCTTTCAATTCCATCCGTCTGGGCTTGATTTCATGGTCTATATTCTGAGTTCTCTTCCTCTTAAAATCATAAATCAGCACAATTTTCTACACTTTTTTGCTACATATGCGTTTTCCCCCATTTTACATCAATGATTTCTCTCTATTCTCTCAATCAAATCTCATGATTTCAAATCTCATGTATGCACAACACACCCACCTATTATTTTCACCCTTCCACGGGGGTTAAAAACCTCCCCCCGGTGAGTTTGCCCTCAATTTCTACCCCTATTTTATCACTGCGGGATTGATGCCACACATGCATGTTCTAATGGGTTTTTTATCTTTGTTTTGGCTTTGTTTTGCAGGAGAGCATGAATACAACATGAGACTCTCTTCTTCTAGCCGGCTGGAAAGAGAGGAGGTTTGAATCACAAGTTCCCCGCACCCCGTTTCAAGCGCGATCAAGTCTTTAAGTTCTAAGGTACACGGCGCCGTTCTTTACACTTCTTCATCCTTTGGCGTTGTTGGAACCTTGGTGGCGATCACGGTTAGTATTTCTCATCCTTTCATCCCCCTTGTCTTTGATTCACATGTTTATGCATGTATGTATTTAAAGTGGGCGGGATAGGAATCTAATTAAAATAAATCTACAGAGGGTTGTGTCTCCTCGGTGAGCGAAATGGTGGCAGCGGTGCCATGATTGGTTTTCGTGATGTCTGAGGTGATGCCGGACTGTGTCCTTTGGTATATGCCTGTTCTGATGGCCGGTGTACGCGGCATGCGGAGTGAGGTGTCGTTCGTGATTGCAGTCTGGCTATGTCCCTCAGGATCGGTGTTTTTGTGAGAATCGAGGTTTTCTGAACTGGGGCTTTGGCAGCGTTGTCAGTTGGTTAAGGTGTTCTTCCCCTATGACTTGGTGCTAGTCCTGAATTTCGAGGACAAAATTCCTTTAAGGGGGAGGGTTGTAACGTCCCGGATTTTTTTTCGGATATTTTTCGGATCATTTTATTGGGTCTCGGAGTGTATTTTACACTTTATACGTGTTTTTCCCTGATGCGCCTTCGGAACTCTGTATAGGGCAAACTGCGACATTCTCCGACTCCAGAATAGTACCAACGCGTTGTGCGTACTCCGAGTATCGCGGAGGTAATTTTTCGTAATTTTTTGAATTTTTTGAATTTTTGGGTTTTCCAATATATTAACCCTTTTTCTCTCTCCCCCTCTCATTCTCACTCTCTCTCATCTCTTTCTCTCCCCCTCTCCCCGGGCGGCCGACGGTGGCGGAGGAGGGTGAGGCGGCGATGGCAGGAGGTGAGGAACGGGTCGAGGATCGAGGGTCGGTGGCGCGTGGAAGCTCAGCCGCGGGTTCGTGGAGCGGCGAGGGTTTCAGGGCGTTTTCTTCGTGGATCGGCGTCCACGGCGCGTCGTTTCTTTGGTGGAGGTAGGGAGATGGACCCCCAGCTCGTGCATTCCCTTTCCCGCAAGTTTTGTAGGCCGTGGTGAGCCGAGCGGGTGTATTTAGAATTTTTGGGAAAAATCCATGTCTTGGAGAGAGTTCGCCCGATCTATGGATTTGAGCCGCGATTCGGCGTTTTGATGGCTTAGAATCATGTTAGGGGTCCCCAGGGGGCGGCACCCTTGATTTCCCCCTCTCCCATGGAGGTATGGGGGCGTGGTTGCCATTTTTGGTGTTAGTTCACCGTTTCGCCGTCGGGACGTTGTGGCGGTCGTTCCAGTGACCGCCACAGTGTGTGACGCGCCTGGGCAGGTGCGTTACGCTCCATTTGTTTTGGTTATTGGCGTTCGTGGGCCTGACGGTCCACGATAGACCGCCACAGGGCTGTGACGCCCTCATGCTAGACCTTTACGGTGATTCCGACCGTTAGTTTATGACGTTGGGGGTCATAGACACCTGACACACCCGGTGTGGGGCGTCAGGGTAGTGTGACGCCCCTAGGTAGGAGCGTTAGAGTTAACGCATCCACCCCTCCCTAGCGCGCCTGGGTAGGTGCGTTAGAGAGCGTGACACACCGAGCGGTATGCGTCACGGCTTGTGTAGCTCCCTGGCCTAACGCACCGGAGTCGGTCCGTTAGGTGACGTAACGCCCCTGGAGGAGCGCGTTACGTTCAGTTTTCACTCGTGCCCTGATGCACCTGTTTAGGTCCGTCAGGTGCTGTGACGCACCAGCGTGGACGCGTTACAGTTCGTTTCGCACTGAGTGTCTGACGCTCCTGAGTTGGACTGTCAGGGTGATGTGACGGCCTACCTTTGGACCGTTACGGTCTGTGACGGCCCGAAGATAGACCGCCAGGCACTGTGTTGTGCCGAAGTGGTTCTTCGTGCTTGCTGCGATCGTTTCACGTTGTGTAGGTTCTTGGTCGACTCGGTTGGGACCCAGTGGTCGACCTGCGGTCTCGTGAATGTCCCAGACACCCCGAGGATTTTGTGTCTGTGTTTTGAGGGTGTCGGGAGGACCGTGCCACCTCGTTTAGTGTGCCCGTGGGTTTACGAGTCCCGGTGACTCCTCGTGTGCCGGGCTTTTATGTTACGCTTGACCGAGTCACCGTGTATCGGTGTGTGTGCGGTGGGGTCTCCCCCGCATGCCGTGAGTTTTTCTGGAAGATGATTCCCGAGTGGGCCATGTGTTTGACCTTGGACTGCGAGTCCAGTTATCGGCGTGGCAACTTGTGCGTTGCCCTAGGAATCGTGCTTCTGTGCTTTCCGTGTGGGCTATGTGTGTGGCCTTGTACCGCGAGTCCAGTTGTCCAGCCTAGAGCTGGAGGTTTCCCGTTGTTCCCTGGGAGTGGGATTCGGTTTGGAGGCCTGTGAGCTGCCTTGGGAACCGTACTTCTACGTTTCTTTGTGGACTGTGAGTCCCGTTTCTTCTTCGACTGTAGTCACCGTGCGACGGTGCTGGTATGTGGGACGGTCCCCGTACTTCGTCGGGTTTGGACGTTGTTTTCCATTGACTTGAGAGTCTACTCTCTCAGCGACCCTCCACTAGTCGTAGCCTGCTTACACGTTTAGTGGTCCCACCTGGGAGTAGGTGGAGAGGCTTACCCTGAGGATGGTTTTAGACTAGTTTCCGTCGGGCCCCGCGTCTAGCAGCCAGAGTCCGGCTAAGGGGAAAACTAGTCGGAGGGCCAGACCAGGGACGGACGGTTTGTGTGTGCACACGTGGTCGGGGGCGGTTGGACCCACGCTGACGGGCGTGATCCCAGCTAGTCACTTGTTTTGTGGTTTCTTGTACGGTGTCCGTGCCTCTAGTAGGCGCTACCACGTCAGGCAGGGCACCTGCGGTGCGGTGTAAGACATCAGGGGACGCTACCGACTGTGCTTCTAGGGGGAGGTACTCCTGTTCTGGACAGAGGGTGACAGACTGTCAGTCAGTCTCTGTGACTTCGACCTTCGGGTTTTTGGTCGTGTTGACCGTTGAGTTCCGGTTGTCTCGCCGTGGCGCGTGTGTCGGTTTTCGTGCCGTGAGACTAGTGCTAGTAGTTTTACCGAGGTTGCGTCTTGTTTTGCGGTACCCGCGACCGGATGGTCGGGGTTGCACCTTGGACAGCATGTCCAGGTTGGCCGTGTCCTGGGAGACAGGCCTCTATGGCGTGGTTGCTGTGGGTTTTTACTTCGGTAAGTGGTACTAGTGTGGTTCGGTAGCCCCCGACCGTGAGATCGGGGTGTGTTCTGGTACAGTAGGTGTAGCTGTAGTGCCGAGTTTTGACCGGCCACCGGTTCGCTATTCCTGCTGTCGTTGTAGCTTTCCTTTCCGCTGTCGCCGTCGTTTCCGGTTGGGGTTCCGCGGGACCCCTGCTGAGTCTCTTTTTTGGAGACTCATTCCCTGCTTTTCAGGTGTGGCGATTCTTCCTCAAGGTTCAAGGGTGCGGTACGGAGGTTCTCAGTTGCCAGCTCGCCGGGCCGAGTGTTCACTCGGCATGTGGTACGTTTTACTGCTTTAGACTATACTTTCTGTTGGACTAGACTCTGTTGTAGCAGTAGTTGTTTATTTATTTCTGTTAATTGTTGTATTGTCCTACTTTATTTTCTATTTCTTTGTGCCTCCACACTCTTTTAGCCCTTCCGAGCCCTCTCGGCTCGTGGACGGCGGTTCGAGTCTCGGGTTATCGGGTCTTTCCCGATAATCGGATTCCCGGGTCGTTACATCAAGGCTTGTCGCTTGGGCGAAGAGACTGCTACCTTCCTCGGCTCATTCTCCCGACTTGCTTGCTGGGCGTGGCACTTCCTCCCTCGGTTAGTATCCCCACCAGAAGCTGGTCCTCCCGAGATGACATTGATATGTTTGCCTCGAGGGCAGTTGTCAATTTCCTCGGAGGGGTCTCGGGGAGTGTCATGCCGGTCAGCTACATGATGGGCAGATGCCCTCATTAGATGAGAACTTTGATCTCATCCTTGAGCTACTGGTAATCACCCGTATAGTGGTTGTGGTCGTCATGGAATTGACAGTGCTTCTGCTGATTGCGACGTCGCGGGTTGGATTTCATAGGCTCGGGTCGGTGAAGAAGGCCCGAGTCTTTGATCTCTTGATAAATCTCATAAATTGGGGTCGCTAACGAAGTGTAGCGTTCAAACTTCTTGGGCAACTCCTTCCTATCTCTGTTGCGGCTTTTCTTCCTCCCCAAGTGAGAGGAATGATCAGATTGGCACTTCCTCTCTTCCTCCTTTCCTTGGCCCAAGCTATCTCGGCATGCCATTAAGACCTCCTCACACTCTGCATGACACAGGGCTAAGGTGACGAGGTCGGCGAGGGAGGTACGAGGATGGAGGACCAGGTCGTGCCACGGCCCCTCATCCTGAGTTCCCCCGGTCAGGGCTGTGATCGTGGATGCAGCATCGAGGTGGGAAATTCGAAGGGCTTCCGCTTTGAAGCGGTTGATATAAGCCCGGAGCTTCTCTCTGGGGCCTACTTGAGGGATAGCAATACCGCGATCAACCGTGAGGGGCCGTTTCTGGTGAAGCTTTGCTTGAAGAGCCGCTCGAATTGTCGGAAGCTGGAGATGCTCCTTGACGCGAGGGCTCAGAACAAGACTTAGGCAACCTGTACCAAGGTGGTAGCAAAGGCTCTACACTTTATGATGTCCGAGAGCCCTACAAGGTCATCCGGGTGTCAAAATTGTCAAAGTGGTTGGCCGGGTGGCCCAAGCCGTCGTAGGATTTCAGCGTCGGAAGTTGAACCCTAGGCGACAGACATGCCTCCAGGATTTTTGGAGAGAACAAAGACTGATTCTCATCTGCATCATTTGATGAGCTCTACTTGCCCCTTTGCAAAGCCTGGAGCGCGTGCTCCTGCTCAGCGAAGCACCGCTCAAACTCTCAAAGCTGAAGAGTAAGCTCTAGATGCGTGCGAGAGGGCACCGGGGGTGCGTTTTCCCTAGCGGGAGTAACCGGCAGTGTCCCCTCTCCTCCTTGCCACCCGATGATGGTGGAAGCAGTCACTGCGGCCGGTGGTGGAGTTCTGTGCCACACGCCATTTCTTTTTCCCCTGCAGATTAGAGGATGCTTCTTGATCTGCCACGTGGGGCGGGGGGTGGGATGGCCCACTTGCATTGTTGCGGATGATACGGTCACCTTCTATGATGAAACGGCCGCCCGCCACCCGCCGCGATACCTCCCTACGGTGGTGAACCGATAGGGACCACTGAGAACGTTCTTCTCTCGCGGCCTGGGCCTTCATCAAGTTGACGAGAATGCCCAGCTTGTCGTTGAGGGATCTGAAAGCTTCGGTATCCACCGAAGCGGGTTGCATCCCCTGGGCTGGCTGGGGAGGGGGAACATCATCCCCCGCGCTTCGTGAGGCTTCGGTCATAGAGTGAGAGGTCAGAACGGCCTCAAGCTCCTGGTTATATACCACTGGAGCCTTCCCCTTGTCACCGCTCACCCTCCTACTATTACTCTTGCGCACTATATTAACTTTTTGTTCAAGTTTCCCACTGACGACGCCAAATGAAGAGGCTCGATCTTGTCTCCAATCGCAGACTGTCAGGTGCTTGGGGAAGCTAGCGAAACAATGCACCAAAGCACCTTGAGAGGAGGTCTGCAAGAAAGACCAAAGCTCAGGGGGCCTGAGATGAGGATACTAGGAAAAACCCTTCGATGCTTAAGTCAGCAATGAGCAAGAGTAAGAAGACCAGAAGGGGAATTAAGGACACATGATCGCTCTTCACCAGTTGGAGAGGTAGAATGAGATAATACCTGATGATCTTCAAGGGGGGAGGTCCCTAGGGTTAAATAGCTACGAACCCCCTTTCTGGTTCCGCAAAGGAGGGAGGGACGGGAGGTATTCCTTAGGTAAGGACTCTTACTGGTGTAGGACTATTCCCTCTACATCCGTTCATCTATTCCATTCGCGGGAAGTTCGCCATTGGTTATATCGGATAGGAACCCGGTCTAGATTGGTCACCCTTGGGGGCCAAGAGGTGGTCCCAAGCATATGGTTGCCCGCCTCTGGATAAGGATAAGCCCCTTTAGAGAGCCAAAGTTATTGAGCATTATTCCTACCCCAGTGCTCTTCCAAGGGGGTTCCCTCGATAGCTTCTTGATAACTCGGGATCATCATGTGGTGGAACTTTTCTTGAGCTTGGGGAGTCTTCCATGTGGACGTCTGTCGTGCAGTGAAGCTTTTCTCGAGCTTGAGGAGTCCTCCACGTGGACGTCCATCTTGGTGCTAGACGGCACTCCTTGGGTCCTACTATTTGGGCCTTCGGTAGATGGGTCCCAAGTGCTTCGATGGGCTATTACCTACCGGGCCAAAGGCGTCTCATGGGCCTTTGGACAATAGAATTAATGGGCTGAGATTTTCCCCCTCTCCACTCTCGAACAGAACCGGTGTGGCAGTGGTTCTAAAGATTGCTCCTAGCCATGAACTCCACATTTTTTGGGAGGAATTGAGTCTTCAACTCCCGCTTCAACTCATCCTAGCTATCCATAGAACAAGTCCCAACCATGATGCCTTCAAACTTCACACACCACCATAGCTTGGCATCGTCCTTTAAGTACATGGTGACAATGGAGGTTTTCTCCTCCTCCAAGTTGGGTCGGACGGGACAAAAGTATTGAACAAGAAGTTTTGGAGCTCCTTTGCATCCCCCGTGCCCTCGTAGCTCTGCGGTTTGGGGACACGAACCCGCCTAGAGCCTTCATGGTGGTTGTTGGTGCTCGAGGCAATGACCTTCGTGGGCACTGAGATCTATGAGGCTATTTCCTCAAGCCGTGCCTACAAGGTCTCAATGGCCCCACAGATCTCCTCCGCAAACCCTGAGGTGTTCTCAGCCACCTCTTTTAGTTGGTCTTCCTGAGACTCCATTGCTTCTGCTCCAAGGACTCCACACACGTGGAGAGCTCTCTGAGTTGTTGAGCTACCACGCCATCATCACCAGTAAACTCCCTGCTGCATCCTTCCTTGCGAGCAGAGTGGGACATGTCCACCGTAGTGGGAAGGGTGGAATCACTGACAACACCTCTCTTGACGGATTCTGTGCGCCCACAGGATGGGGTCACGACCATCCTTGTCGCACTCTTCTTTGTGTTGTTGTCTTGCTCTGATACCACTTGTCACGACACTAACTTGTTAGGCCATTGGACACCCGTGCAAACCTCGCACACGGACTAGTCAACTGACGCACAATGGCATCAAACCTGCACAATGCGACACACGGCAAGTAATCCACACGGAGAAGCACAAAAGTTAACCAATGGCTAAGGATGATTGTATTATTTTGAATGGATGTCTAAGAAGGAAAAAAAAGAGGGAAAAAAAAGGGTCATGAGCCGAGACCATACATACATCGTTCGGCTGTGACACATCGCAAATTCAAATGTCCCACGGGAACTTTCGAAAACGGGCAGAGACAGCCTGACAATGCATTGGAAAATTATTACGCATACGGATCAAACACCGCTTCTGTGATTTTTACCATTCTTCAAAGTGTTACCAAACGAGGTCCGAGTGAGTAACTAAAATGCATGAAAGATCACATCCTTTGAAAGACGTGTCCGGGGCCCTATTACACATCACATGGCCCTCCCAGTGTCGGGACGAGACAGCACGTCGCGCCCTATGCTGGGTCTAGATACCGACATGCTGCAAACCTTGGATTGTATATATATAAATCTACTTCAAATTAGACTCATATTAAAAGAGAAAATGCTTAAGTTAGCTCCAATGGAATATCAGGACTTAAACTCTATCCCATGATAAAAAGCAAATAAACCCGAATTCGATTAGGCCCGCAAGCAGGCACATCGACCAGCCAACCTTCGCAAGAAATGAAAAAAAGGTGGCCCTGACAGAAGGGAGACGATGACCGTCGGAGGCAAGGATGGCTGGCTAGATCTGTGGTATGTCGAGCTAGCTGCAAGCAGACCATCTCAAGTTGCACTTCCGGTGGCAGATCAGATGGCATTCTTCAAAATCAACACGCTGCCGCTTGGTACAGGATCTGACCAGGCAGGCTGACAGAGATAACAACACTCCCACACTTAAATTCACAACATGCACCTCGATCATGAGCAAATACCACCCTACAGCTCATGCGAACAAACATTATGCATGGCGTATGTTGTTGTGAGGTACATACCAAACCCACCAGTACTACTTCTACCACGTATATACACGTACGTAGCCACAAACTGGCGCGCGGGGCATCTTCCACCCACACAACATCTCCAGAGCAGCGACGCGGACCTCATTAATATTGCTCTCCCCTGGGACTGGGAGGAGGCTGCCGCGCCTATATATACGATCGATCGACCACCGTACGTGCACGTCACCAGCATCGCTCCTCCGCCCCCTTCTCGATCCGTCTCCTCACAGGAAGAGACCCACGAGAGTGATGTCGACGTGCTGGCCCTCGCCAAAGCCGCCGCCCGGGATCTGCCGCAGCGGGGAGGGGGGACCCTGCTGCGCGTGCCCCAGCGCGTCGTCACGCTCCGCCGCGGCGAGGATGCATTCCGCGGCGGCCCGTAGCAGCCGAATGCAGAAGTCCAGCCTCCTTAGAAGCATATCTCTCACCAGTCCACCCCACACACGCCGGGAACGAACAAAAAAAAAAAAAGAAACTCTCTCTATCTATATTATTAACTTGTTGTCTCCGTCTTCTACTTTAATTAATTAAAAGAGAGGCTTCATGAGGAAGCCATTCGCACAGGTCTTTATGGGAACGTCGGCTAGATAGCTGTTCATCCACGTCAAGGGGCACGGCAGCCTTTCGGAGCAGCCAAGGGGCACCCTGCCACGTGCCACAACTTCATAGCCGCGCCACCCCCAGGCAGGTGAACTAGTCTAGTTTGATTAAAGGGAAAATTATCAGAAACGGCAAAATAACTTTATAAATTTCTTATAGGGGCACCCTAAGTTTAAAATAACTAAAAAGGTCACTCCTTATAAATTTCATATTCAGAAATGACAAATTCTATCTTTTCTTTTGGTATCTAAAATCCAGGGTTTGTCGACCCGCCCGACCCGCCCGACCCGGTCTCGGTGCGGGACGGGTCGGGTCGGGCGGGTCGCAAAGCGACCCGGTCCGCCCTTTGGCTCTCCACGAAATTTTTTTGGATTTTTTTTTAAAATTTTTAAGAAATTTATTTTGAAAGATTAAATGGTATATATATATTTAAAAATATTAGAATGTATAGTTTATTTATGATAATAGATCCATACTACATTATACATATTAAATTATATAAAAATTACATATTACACTGCTTAATTAAACATCCTATTATATATAATACATAAAAATTTATTTTAATTACTAAATATGTAAAAGTAAACAGTGACATAATAATGACATTCATTCATGAAGTATAAAATACAAAAACTCACTAATCCGTGTCCATCTGTGAAGTCCGAATCCCAAAACTCACTCATCCTCCTCATGTGTGTAATCCGAATCCCAAAACTCGCTAATCCTCATCATCAGTGAAGCCCGAATCCCAAAACTCATCATCAGATACATGAGACTGATCACCCGTATAATCTAACTCTATCCTAGTGGGTGGAGGTACATATGGGTGAGACTGAAAATATGTAACCATCTGCACAAATGATGGGTCGTGTGCTGCGGTGGAGGGTACATGAAAATCTGTAAAAAAAGTCCTCACTACATCTATAGCTTCAATTCTATCATGTGCGACTGGTGCTGGTGCTGGTGCTGCTCGAACTCTGGACGTGGAGGAAGATCCTGCTCCGCCATGTGCTCGTGGTGGAGGTACCCGGGACGTAGAAGAAGATGTCCTCGGTGTGCTACGAGAACCGTATCTATCATGTAACTGTGTCCGAAAGGAATGTCGAACATCTCCCGGAACTCGGTCGCATGCACGAACATCGCGTCCCACTCCCGCAAGGTGCTCCGCAAACCTGTGTATGCCGGTGACGCGATGTTCGCAGTATCTACAGTGCACATGTCCATCACCCTCAACAGAATATCCATGCTCCCACGCAGGGTGACGCCGTCCGTCCATGATGACCTGCAAATGATGTAAAAGTTTACATTAGTAATTTCAATGACAAGTACAAAACTCTATATATGAAGAAATGTACAATTAATTATTAGTTAGTTCTAAATGTAACCAAATGATACATACTAATAAAGCCTATGGACCCAAACTGGGCCAGTGCCCATCTCCAAACAATCTGACATTAAATGTGATCCGCAGATAGGACAGATAGTCTTCATAGCGCATTGAACCTGAATAGTTCTCCCAGTACATGCGTACGTAGTATTCATACTCATGCGAACCTTGTGCGTACACGACCTCTACTGACGTAGCTGCGGCATAAGGATATGGATACGATGGGAAAAATGAACTACCGTTATCTGAGTCGTCATGATACATCGGCTGCTGCGGCCATGACCGTCCATACGAGCTTCCAGATCCTTAGGAGTCATGTGTGCTCATCCTCTCAAAATCAGACAACATGCCTTGATAGCTGGTACTGTCTACAACCGAACTTCCATAGTAGGGATCCCAATGATCAGCTGCCCGTCTCGTCCCTGCCAGTGGAACACCGTGGTCCTCATCTTGCGTGGCATGTGTGAAGTGCTGCTCCTCTGTCCATGCGCCATGTTGACGGCCCCCACGACCTCTACTATGACCACTGCTGTACTCTCTGCCACCAGCACTCGTATTCTCACGAGGACTCCGTTGGTCACCTTGAGAACCACCACCTCCATGGGATGAAGACCCTGTCGGTGTACTCTCAGCATCGGAGTCATGACTCCCACTAATGCGGGGCTCAACAGAAGGCTCGGTAGTGTCGTCATCTGCATTGGGATCTAATGTCTCCATGTCTGTAAAATCTATCGGATTTAATGGTGGTCCCTTGTCCTTCTTGCTGGTGAATAATGTGGTCCATGATGATTTTTTCTTCTGTGGAGCAGGGGGCGGCTTACATGCTGCATGTTGTGTCCCTATAGATGCCTGAGAAGCAGAAGCCTGTTTAGATAATTTTTCAATTTACTTTCTATTGTGTAAGTCTGTACGTATACCTGAGAAGACTGATTGGGTGCCTTAGCCTTAGATGTTGAGCGTCGGGGCGCAGCAGACTGAGATGGTTGTTTCGATGCTACCGAAGACTACACAATTGAAAGAAGAATATATTCAATTACCAATGAATTATATATTAACAAATGTAGAAATGACAATATAATTTCACCTCTCTAAATGAGGAACTCCCCCTAGCCTCTCTTGAAGTGGATAACCTTCTTGGTTCCGCAGATATTGAATGCCGCGGTACAGCAACTCGGGACCACTGTTCTCCCGCAATGTTGTCATTTGTCGGACCGACCTGCAATATATTGCTATCATACATAAATATGTGACTATGCTATCTAATGAAATTTGCGATTCGATTTTCATGTATTAATTCACCTGAGGTGGCTCTTGACGCTCAATTAATGGGGGTTGGATCAATCGCTCCCATGCTGTATCATCGTACGCATACGATGTGTCTCCACCCCCAATGACGAGGTCTTCATCTAAATTAATTTCATCATCACGTCCCGTTGCAGAGTCGTCACCACCCAAATGCACATGGGTGTCATCTCCCTCCCCGACTGCCTCTTGTACAGCTGATGCGAGAAAAGTATTAGGCCGTGGTGTCTCGCCAGGTTCTTCAGCCTCCTCGTCTAATTCTGCCTCACCACGCTCGGTTGTGGCTCTTGCAACCCATGCTACCATAGGGTCGTCATCGTCTCGCAAGTACACAGCATCCGTTGGGTCGTAATGTCCCTCTCCTCTCCTTGTATCCATTTGTACATGCCGGACCTTTAGCCTCATGTTGTAATGAACATACACCATTTTGTCTAGCCTGCGGTGTGTTAGCCTATTCCTCAGCTTAGTATGCAAGAAGGAGAACGTCGACCAATTCCGCTCACAACCACTCGACGAGGATGTTTGCGATAGAACTCTCATTGCGATCTTCCTTAATACGGGTGCACTTGTGCCGTAATTTAGCCACCACTCAGCTGTGTTTAAGACAGATCATGTACAATATAATAATTAGATGTAAAAATTCTTTCTCGAGATATAGAAGGTACATTGTGAAGACACATTACTTGGGTCGAGTCTATCACGACTGGCCACGGCATTAGGTGTCGCAAATGAACCAATTCCCTCTCTAAATATTTTCATCTGCATTATCAAAAAATATGAAGTGTATATTTCATTTAATATTGTCAATGTTAAAATATCCAAGTATACCTCATTCAACGCATCAGCGGCATCTGTTGGGGTGAAAGACAATCGGTCTACCACAATGTTGACCGATTCTATCAACGTATCGTCATAAGCAAGGGCCCGAGCATATTGGAAGGCCGGATGTAGATAGTACGCTGCAATCGTAAGACAATGAATTACATATTAGTATCAACTGAAAATCACAGCTCATTGATTGGACGAGAATGTAAGTGTTTACCTGCCATGTGAAGATCACGGCTCATTTGTCTGTCCCATCTGTCCCCCACAATCTCCAGAATAGTGGGTCCATATTTTTTGGACGTTGTAAGGATCTTCCGCTTGGCTGCTTCTATTTTGCTGTACACCAACCCCATGGTTGGTACTCTATCCCCATCCACGCATCGTAGAACCTCATACAGTGGCTCTATCAATGACACTAATATCTTCACTCTATCCCAAAAATTCGAGGTGTTGACAATCCCCTCGACCTCCGCCCCTTCACGTGAAGCAGTAAAAGAGGAACTCAGCCAGGTCTCACCTCTAAACATTTGCTTCAATCCATCCTTGTGCTTCAATAGGCTCTGCAATGCGATGTAGTTGGTGGCAAATCGTGTGATGCCAGGCCTCAACAGTTCGCCGCCACAGTGCTCCCTCATCCATGCCAATACAAGTGTGTGGTTGTAGATATATTTCATGATTTTTTGTGCCACCTCGACCACAGATTTTACCATACGAAGCTGCCCAATCTCCTTCAGCATCAGATCTACACAATGTGCTGCACAAGGGGTCCAGAAAATGTGCCGTTTTTTCTTCATTAGCTCCTCCCCAGCCTTCTTATAGTTCGACCCATTATCAGTCACCCCTTGTACAATGTACTCCTCCCCAATCTCAGTCACCACTTGCTCCATCAATGACAAAATATATTGGTGACTGTGAATTTGACCAGACGCATCCACTGATTTGTGAAAGAATACCTGTCTGTCACAATAAACAAGGAAGTTAATCAGGCTAAATTTTGTGGTACCTGACCATCCATCACACATCAGTGTGACTCCGTACTTTGTCCATTTCTGCTTGAATTAGTCAATGTAACTCTTGATCTCAGCAACTTGTTCATCAAGGTATACGCCAGCCAATTCTCTCGCTGTAGATGGCTGCACGTGTAGCCCAAGGATCTGTGCTTCCTGAAATATTGGCTTGTAGTAAGGGCTATTGGCTGCATTGAAAGGCAGACCCGCGTGGTGCCACCATTTTGCAACAGCTTGACCAAGTTTCCATTTAGGTCCCTTCTGGCCATACGCATCGTCCATCCTCGTTTGCTTACCATGCTCTCGGGATAGTGCACCGGGCTCCACATCTTCGATGTTGATCGATTGTGTCCTTTTCATTTGTGTTCCCGAGTCACCAGTCAATAAACTCCTTATGCCTCGTGATTGTCGAGTCGTAGATGAACCACCACTCCCTGATGCTCCGGTCCTCGCGGCCTCGCGACTACGGACTATAGTCTCCTCGGGATGTCTTGACTCTTCCCTGCTCTGACGTACTGCCTCACGAAGCTCTGCTTCGTATGGATCGTTCACAGTGACATACACATTAGCCTGCTCAGTACATGCTTGTTCGTCTTCGTCACTGGGTGTCCATGCACATTCCTCCTCGTTGCTGCCACTTGGGCGCCCGCTCACTGCCGCTTGATCCCTTTTCTTCTTTTTTTCCTTTTCTTTCATCTCAGCTCTCTTCTCACACAGGTGTCTAGCCATTGCAAGTTTCACATCTCTAGGCACATGGGTACACCCAGCAACCTTAGAGTATCCTGCCCCGGCTCCTCCGGCCAAATGCTTCTTCAACCGAGACATCCCTCCTCCCCGGTGTTCTATTTTACAATAGTTACAACGCCAACACCTACGGTTGCCATCCAACAAAACTCCGTGTGACCACCCAATATCATTTGTTCGTTCCTTAGGAGCCATATTAAGTACTTAACTGTATCTCCTAAATGTAAAAATTACAAATCATATTAAGTACATTATTTTAAACAGAGACTAACAATGAAAATAATATCATTATTTCTACAATATGCAAGACTAAATTCAATATTTACTACATGTCAATATAATTTAGTTCAAAATAATATCATTATTTCTAAAACATGCATATAATGCTAATTTTTTATTTAATAGACCTACATTTAGTTTAAATTAATTTGTAACATATTTATCACTAATTATATATTTAAATTATAAACATGTCTAATTAAATTATATTATATTAAATTATTTATCAGTAATTATTTATATTATATTAAATTATTTTACTTCTACAACTAATAATGAAAATAATATCATTAATTCTATAAAATTAAATTTAAATTTTAATACATCTCAATTAAATCTAATATTTAAACATTAATTAAATAATATATCAAACATAAATATATTTCTACAACATGAATTAAACGATCTTTATATTATTTCTACAACCAGAATTAAATAATATATCAATATATTAAATTCTACAAGATGAATTAAATAAAAATTATATTTTTCCTACAACATAAATTCAACCTGACATCAAAAATAATATTAAACAATGATAATCTAACAAATTTTATTCATATATTTTTAAATTAAAAAAGATATTACATTTTTAAAAAATAAAATTTTTTCCCCCCCCCCCCCCCACCCCCACTGTCGCACACGCCCCCCCCCCCCCCACCGCCTGCCGGTGGCAGACGCCCAGCACGGCAGCACCCCCCCCGTCCCCCCCCTGTCCCCCCCGTCCCCCCACGGACGCACAGCAACCCCCCCCGTCCCCCCACGGCGGCCCCCGTCCCCCCCCTGTCCCCCCCCCGTCCCCCCACGGACGCACAGCAACCCCCCCCCGTCCCCCCACGGCGGCCCCCGTCCCCCCCCTGTCCCCCCACGGACGCACAGCAACCCCCCCTCCCCCCCCCGCCCCCCCACGGACGCACAACAACCCCCCCTCAGTGTGTGCACACGTGGTCGGAGACTTGGATAGGCACTGACGGGTGTCGCTCTGACTAGTACTTGATTTGGCCATGTTACGCCTCTCGCTTGTCGTGAGCCAGACTTGCGAGTTGCCGAGACGCAGTGTAAGTCGTCAGGGGATGCATCTGGTCTTATTTTTCTAGTGGGTTGTTCCGTCTCTCACTTCACTTGGTTAGTGTTGGTTTATTCTATTTGTAGATTTATTTCCTGTCGTTAGTATTTATTTAATTGTGCATCTGCTTGTTTATTATTTAAATACATGCTCTAATTACTTTTATATTCGCCTGCTTGTCTGTTTAGTTTGAGGTAGGGATCCGCGTGACTCCTACTGAGTCTGGTTGTGACTCACCCTTCCTTCTTTCAGGTGAGCCGCCCCAGTCATCCGCCGGTTCTGCTCGGGGTTGTGCCTAGCGTCGTTAGAGTGTCAGCTGTGTTGGTTTATCTTTTGTTCTTTTGTGCCGGGGTATGCCCCGTGTAGTTGTACAGTGGACCTCTTTCTATTGTAAATCTGGACTATTGTATATATTTTACCACTCTGGTATTTTAAATTGCTTCCGCACTTACTTATTAATTGTTGTTCTAATTAATATTGCTTGCCTGCGGTCCCAATTCGTTATCCAACTCCTCAGCAAACTCCTTCAACCCTTCAGGGGCCTCATCAGCCTCTTGGGTGGCTTCCCCAGTTCTTGGTATCAGTGTATCGATTTTATCGGTATATCGGTATCCGGAGCTCTGGGTCGTCACACTTATTTTTGCAGAAAAATAAAAGGATCAGCAAAAGTAAAAAAAATAGAAAATTTTGAAAATGCAAAACACAAATGTTGTGTCTCCTCGAGGTACGTCTTTTGTATCTTCTAATCTCGTTATGTTTTATTTACCAAATAAAGAATGAGGGAATGCGATTAAGGTTAGTACTCTTACCCTTTTTCCATAGATTTCGTTTCTTTATTTTCACTTTCAATATGTAAATTATTTTCATGCTTTGGAATGTTCTTAAAAAAATAAAAAAAAGAAAATATAAAATATAAAAAATGATGAGATCATAATTTTCATCTATGGATTGGGCACACCAATTAGACAAGTTTGACCATTTTTTTTAAGGTAAATATGGCCTTGGATTGATCGGGGAGGGTGAGCCCATCCAACTGGGTGAGATCACTCTACCAGGTCAATGCCGAAGGCAGTTTTATTGAAAAATTGGTAGTTACAATATCTTCGGGGCATACCTCTGCATAAGAAGAGAGGTAAATGAAAGATTACAATCTCAAGTTTGGAATACCCATCCTATCTAGCCTACAGGCTCCACGAATTCTAGCTGGAATCATGTCCAGATTGTTATGAAAAATAGAACTGAAATTACAATGGCAAGCAAAGTTGGCGAGACCATCCACAGGCTGGTTGCCTTCTCTAAATATGTGAGAGACATTTGTCTTCACTCTCCGGACTAGCTCGCGTAGCTCAGCACTGATGGGTAGCAGCCTCCATGGATAGGAGCATTCCTCCCTGATGATACTCACTAGCATCTCGAAATCAGATTCCACAATGTGAAGATTGATGCCAAGAAGTGCAGCATATCACAAGCCGTCAAGCATGGCACGAGCTTCTGCTATTAGACTGTAACATCTGCCATAGTAGTGCTAAAGGCTAAGCAGATGTCACCCTTGTGGTCCCTAATCAGACCTCCTCCTCCACCATTACCAGGGTTGCCTTTGCTGGCACCATCAATGTTGAGCTTGAAGGTTCCATGAGGGGGAGGAGACCAATATACAATGATCGGATCCCTGCACTTTTGGAGATTGGTAGCAATAGAGAGGTGTTGTAAGGAGCTCAGGGAAGAAAGATCTCCCGTCATGGAACAAGCAGGGAATTTGGTGTTATTGATTCTTTGAATAATCCTGTGGTATATGGTTGTCGGTGAGCTGTGTTTGCCTTTGAACCGACGCTTGTTCCTTTCACACCAAACCTCCCACATCCATAGAGAAGCTAGAAGTAAGGACACCATGCCAGCTTGGGTAGCTATACGGGTCTGTTGAATCACTTGGCGCAAGAAAGCTTGACCCGAGCCACAATTGGCAGGATTAATTTGGATGCAATGGCCCATAATTCTCCATGTTGTTCTAGCAAGCTCACTACACAAGAGGAGGTGAGAAGCAGTTTCTGTTTGGGGAGCTTGACAGCAAGAACATTTGGAGCAAAGAAGGATGCCACACTGCTGAACTTTGTTGTCAGTGGGTAGAATTCCATGAATAACCTTCCACAGAAAGATTGAAACTTTCGGTGGTATATAATTAGTCCAAATTTGCTTGAAGGGAAAAGAACCAGGGGGGTTGACAATAAGCTTCCTCAATGATTTAATGGAAAAGGAGCCAGCAGAATCAAGACACCAAATGTGTTTGTCCTGATTCAGTGGTTTTCTTGGCAGAGCAAATTCAATTGCTTCCAAAGAATCTGCAGGCAGTAATTGGCGAATATGATTCCAAGCTGGGTTGTTAGGCTCTGAAAGAGAACAGTTAGTGATGTTTTTATCTTCAACTTGCTACCAATGGTCATCTGTGATCAAGTCTTTGAGAGCATAGTCGCCTATCCAAATATCCTTCCAGAAAGAAAAATTACCTTCCCCTTGAAAAAATTTGCTATGTTTCAAGATAACATCCCTGGCTAGAATCCAATCCCTTCTCCCATTGCCTTTGCATCTATTGAAGTCAGCTTCAGAAAGGTGTCGCTTATTCATATGCTTGGCCATGAAGTATCTTCCCCATAAAGAGCTCTGAGAGGTTAGAGCATTCCATAACATTTTGACCTTGAAAGCTTTTTGCATGTCATTTAAGGATAAGATGCCTAAACCCCCATTCTCAATAGGATTGCAGACTGAGTTCCAATTTTTCCAATGTCTTTTTGGATTTCCTTCCTTGGAGCCCCCAAAAAAGTTGGAGAATGATCTATTGATTAAGTTGATGACAGTGGCAGGCAAGGAACAACAAGATAAAACATGTAGAGGAATAGAAGCTAGAACATGCTTTATCAGACAAAGTCTCCCAGCAGAGGATAAAAAAGTAGAACTCCAACTTTGTATTCTTGCTTGTATTTTGGAAATTATGGGGGTAAAGTAGTTTATTTTTGCTCTACCAGGGAAGAGTGGAACACCAAGATATCTGAAGGGGAATTTGCTGTGGCTAATACCAGTGATGCCCCGAAGTCTTTGATTGAGAGATATAGATGCCTTGTCATGAGTATAGTAGGAGCTCTTGGAGATGTTAATAAGTTGTCCCGAAGAGTCTTCGTATGAGTGCAAGAATTCCATCAGGTTCTTCAGAGAAGCTTTACAACCATTGACAAATACTAAGGTATCATCAACGAATAAAAGGTGTGAGATTCTTGGGCATCCTCTGGGAGTGTAGAAGTAACCTACTTTCTTAGAAAGAAATAGGTTGGAGAGGCCTCTACTTAAGGCTTCTTCAGCCAAATAAAAAGAGTTGGGGCAATGGGGTCACCTTGCTTGACTCCCCTAGTCGACTTGAAGAAACCAGTCAAGTTTCCATTCAAAAGGATGGAGAACCAAGAATTGGATATGAGTCTGAAAATGAGATTATTAAACATATCAGAAAATCCAAATTTGCTCATGACAGCAATCAAAAAATCTCATTCCAACCTATCATAAGCCTTAGCCATGTCAAGCTTGAAAATCACATTTTCACCTCTTGATTTCCTGCCAATTTCATTGATGATCTCTTTGACAAGCAAAATGTTCTCCCCAATAAACTTGGCTTTGACAAAAGCACCTTGTTCCACAGATATAATAGAGGGCAAGAATACAGAAATTCTATCATTCAGGATTTTAGATATGATCTTGAATGAAAAATTGCAAAGACTAATTGGTCTAAAGTCCTTGATAGAATCAGCTTTGGATGTTTTAGGGATGAGTGCAATAGTAGTGGCTGACATGGCCCGGGGGATGTCACTGCCCAAAAATATTTCTCTGATAGCCAAGCATAAGTCTTGCTTAATAATGTGCCAGCAACATTGATAAAAAAGGCCTGTGAACCATCAGGGCCAGGGGCACTGTCAGGAGAGAGGGAGAACACAACCTTAATTTCCTCTTCCTCTGGGACATCACATAAGACTAGGGATGTCAATGGGCCGGGCCGGGCTTAGGTCGGCCCGGCCCGGGCCCGACCTATGTCGGGCCGGGCCAGGTCGGGCCCGACATTATGTAAAAAATTCAAAGCCCGACTAAGGCCCGGCCCGGCCCGACTACTTAAATAAAATAATAAAAATAATAAAAATTAATAGATTTAATACTATAAAACTTATAATCTCACTAAATAAATTAAAATTTTGATATTAATTACATAATTTGTGTGAAAAGAGAATTATAAAATTTCCAATTAAGTAAAATAACATAAGTTTGGCTAAATAGTTTTTAAAATTTGAAGTGAGAATAAAAAAAGGGATCGGGTCGGGCCGGCCCGCGGGCCGAACTCAAAGCCCGAGCCCGACCCGCGAGTCTAGTCGGGCCGGGCTTTTAGGCCCGACTAAAAACCCGCGGGCCGAAAAAGACCTTGCAGCCCGGCCCGAAATCGGGCCAAGCCCGCGGGCCTGTCGGGCCGGCCAGGCCCAGTGACAGCCCTACATAAGACTGCATTATCCTGCTCAGATATGAGCTTAGGTATACATTGAAGAAGAGGCTAGGATATAGTATGAGGCTGAGAACTGAAAGCTTTCTCAAAGTGATTGACGGCCAAAGATTGAAGTGCAGCTTCATCATTAATGATATTTCTACTGTCATCCTTGAGTTCAGTTATTAAATTCCTCCTCCGATTGTTGATGACTACTGCATGGAAGTATTTGGTGTTGCGATCCCCTTCTTGAAGCCATCGGATGTGAGATTTCTGTTTCCAGAAAATTTCTTCCTGAATATACAATCTTGAAAGGGCATCTCTTTCAAATTCAAGACTTTCATAGTTGCTGCTAGAGGGGTCATTGTCATAAGAAACTTGTGCTTTAATAACTTTGTCCTCTGCCTCAAAAATGTTGGTGAATATGTTACCAAAAACCTATTTATTCCATTCCCTGAGCATAGACTTCATAGTTTTGAGTTTAAGCTGGAAAGTCAGAAGTGGGGAGTAAGAGATGGGGGCAGTCTTCCAGCTTCTTTGGGCTGCTTCCATGAATCCCTCATGGGAAGTCCACATTTTCTAAAAAATGAATCTTGATTTATAGCATTGTTGATCTGTAAGAAGAGACACAAGGATGGGGGCATGGTCCGAGGCTTCTCTAGAAAGGTGAGTGACAGTAGTGGTGTGCTGTGAAATCCAGGAAGAGTTAAGGAAAACCCTGTCAAGTCTGGCCCATATAGCATTGCCCCCTTGCTGGCCATTGTGCCAAGTAAATTTACTGCCCTTGAATCCTGCATCTTGAAGGCCCAAAGAAGAAATGCAGTCATGAAGTCTGAAGAGCTGATAATGAGAGGATGTCTACCCCCAGCCTTTTCTTCACCTGATAGAATGGCATTGAAGTCTCCTGCTAGGATCCAGGGAGAAGTGCAGCTGGAGTATAACAAAGTAAGAGAATCCCAGAGGGGTCTTCTGTCCATATAATTGCATTTGGCATGTACTATGGTAACAATGAAATTAGGACTGATAGCATCCCCGACACACAAGGATAAGAATTGTTCATGTTGATGCAAAATGGTAAACTGAAATGGGGATTTCCAGAAGAACCAAATATGTGCTCGACCAGTCCCATTAGCCACTGCCTGATCCATGTTCAACTTTCTTCAGAAATTGTCAATTTTGCCTTCATCCACCTTAGGTTCAATGATAGCCAACATATTCAAGTTGTGAGCTTTGATAAGAAACTTCAATCTATCGATAGATAGATTGTTTGATACTCCTCTAATGTTCCAGATTAGGATATTCATTAAGAACTATTGGGGCTAAGGTGTCCGATGAAACAGACTTATTAATCATGCTTCTAGTAAATGGCCTAGGCAATTTGTCTTGGAGGGGAATTTGCAAAATGAGGTTTTCCTTTGAGACAATTCTGCAAACATCTGCTGGACAATTAACTTCAATAACATTAGGAGAGTCCCCAGATGCACTGGCATCTTCACTATTGAAAACAGGGGGAAGTAACTTCTGAACGGGAGGTGGAGGAGCAGCATCAAATTCTCCAGTAGTCGACTTTGGCCCAGAAACAGTATCAGCCTCATTGACATTTTTGGAGTCATGCAAGGACAATAGCTGTTGAGGGAATTCCTGATCTTTGCCACACGTCTCAGGGGAACTAGAAGCCACAGGGGTCAAAAGGTTATTTAAAGTACCTGAACGCTCATTGTCCATTGCTTTGTCATCATCCGGAACAGCTGCAATAGGATTTTTGTCCCCCAAAGCTTCAAGCTGATCGAAGGCATTATATGTGATCACAGCTATATTATGAGATGCCACTTTAGACTATTGCGAGTTAGCCTGATTCCTGGGCCCCACTAGTATCCACACAGTTTCTTTATTTTTGAGCATAATAGCATCTTCATTGTTCGTGGGCTCCATCAAACGGTGATGTTCAACACCGCGCTTTTTATTTTTAACACATGAGGCAGAGTCATGGCCAACTTTATGACAGTTCTTGCATTGCTACGGGAGACGATGGTATCTGATGTGTTGCCAGAGCCCGTTGCCTCCAGCATCAATCCATATGCGCTCAGTAAGAGGCTTAGCAATATCAATCTCAATGCACACCATGGCTTCAGATGTATGAGTCCAGGACCTTGTGGCATCATGGATGCGAAGTACTCTACCCAGGTTGCCAGCAATGGAACAGAGGAAATCTTCATTGTAAAAGTGGACAGGGAGAGAAGGCAGACTTACCCATATAGGCATCAAGGACGGGTCAGAATTGAAGTTGAAATCCACAGACCATCGGAAGAATCTAAATAGAAAACCTTTGACATATACATTCTTCCTGAGGTAAACCTTGAGGAACTCCGCTTCATCAGAAAATCTTAGCAAAAGATGTCGCTGGTTGAGTACACTGATTAGGAAATCCATCTGCAAGCTTAGTCTTTGAGATAAGCATGTCTTAATCTCCGGGATGGAGGGACGACCATAAGAGCATTTGGCTATGATCGCATACTCCAAGGGTTTATAGGATTGAAGAACCTCCTGGCGAGAGAAATAGACTGCTGGTTCGCCATTGTCAGTGAAAGCCGGAGCTTTGACTCCAATGGAGATATTGGGGGGGTGAAGGGAGGAAGCAAGGGCTTGAAGGAAGGATGGTTTCACTGGGATGGAGAACTCAGAGGGAGGGGCATCGCCCTCCCCCTGCAGGGGGAGGGCCGCCATCAATGCGCCATGCAAACCCTAGAAGAACTCACGTTGTCTCTCTTATGCTTACCTTGCACTGTTGAGTTTTTCGCCCATGCCCCTCCCTCTGAAATCATTTTTTGACCAATTGGCTCATAAATTCGATCAATTTCTAGCCATGGATCAAGACCCTTCTATATCACCTAGTCATTGAGACAATGATCACGTGTGGGCTAACCCGGCCCATTATAATGGTGGATGCCCAAACCAAAGCATATTTTTCACCCAAAACAGTCCGAGCTATTAAGAAAGTCCATACTCGTGGTCGGCCCAAAATGAGATCCCATCCCCTATGATGGTCCGATTTCCATCATTTACCTAAGATCAGGCTCAAATCACTCAGTTCTTCTACGGGGGCCATGATCTACCTTTCACCCCGGAGTAAGGCCAATATGATCAACGATTTTCTCAGCCCGATTATGAATTATCCTCAGATACCTATAACTCTAGCTGGGAAGATCACCCAAACATCTCTTGGATGGACCAAGCAAGACAAACCCAAATGCCTCAAGACCTCTCCACACCTTATTTTGACCCATGTCCAAACAACTTTAATTCTGGTTGGAGAGATCAACATGATTCTTCTTAAGAGTCTTATCAGGATCAAGGCCAAAGTCCTCAAGAACAAGATTTTTCAAATTGGGGTCCATATCCAAATGATGATTTTTACGATCAACCCTATTTGTTTGATCAATTGACACGGCTCTTCCAAACTCAACAACAAGCCTTCCAGGAACAACTGTAAAACTTTGAGGCCCAATTGTGCAGAGTTACTAAAAATATCATAGAAACGGAAGTGGATCCAATGCCTAGCAACTCCACTACAAGTCTTGAGGACCAACTTCCTGCATTTGATGACAATAAAAGTCCATATGATCAATCCATGATTCCCCAGTCTAACACTCATATCCCTTTTGATCTTGAGAGGATAATGGGGGAGTTTTATGATGAGGACTTAAAGGAAGAGCAGCATGAGAAGCCTAAAACTCATTCTATTTGTGAAGAGGATTATGATGATCTTGAGTCGGGGGGAGAAGAAGAGGAAGATGATTTGCCAATCCATGATCAAATTCTATTTTTTACCCTTCCTGAAATGGATGAGTCCATATTCCAAGTCAATGATGAAGAAAATGTGAGTGTGGAGAAAGAATTGAGTGTGGCCATAAGCCATTCTTATTTGGTAATTAAGGAACCGGGTGCTCCACTTGAAAGTTACTCTGATTGGGAATCTCGTGATTTTGGGGAGGATCTTGATCTTTTATCTGTTCCTGACCTCGGCACTTCTATACAAATCCCCTACATCCTGCAACTAGCCGATCGGTCGATTCCACTTGCACTTCATGATCATCCGTCTGTTGAGGACCATGTCTCTTTCACTACCCCTTGCCTCCTAGACACTCACCCTTTTGTGGAATCTTTCGAAACTCCTCCCACTCTTACTCTTCCTCACCTCAACATTGTGCTTGAAACTCCTAAGAGTGAGAATGAGGAAGAAAAGCTGGGGGAAATTAAGGTACGGATTGATGTGTTTAACACTTATAAAGATCTTAAGAATACATAGAAATATTTTATAATTACAGATATGATAATTCCTTTGTCATTCTCTGACCGTGGGGGTCCGTCACCCACCCTGGCATGTTTCTAGCCCACATGCAGATGCATATAATCTTTTCCTCCAATGGTACAAGGGCTGGAATTTATCAGAGGATAAGATCACTTGGTGGCTCATTCTGAATGTCACACGTTGGTTAGTGAGTTACATTACGTCTGGCTGAAAACGTTAAACGTAGCACTTTTTGGGAGGCAATCCAAACTTTTCGTGATTTCTGTATGTGAATAAATGGCTTCTTGGGAGGCAACCCAAGTTTTTATTGTGGTTTGTGTTTTTGTTTTACAGGTTTGAATAAAGGATAAGTTGCTTGCTTCCTCTGTTGCTCCGATTTTCAAAGCCAAGTACCGCCTCTCATTCCAGCAAGGATGTCCGTCGAAATTCACTTCCATCAGGTTGTCCCGTTCCTTCACAAATTTCATGTCTACATTGTTCATTATTTCATTTTGTTCATGCCATTGAGGATAATGTCATTTAAGTTGGGGGGACGGAAATCATGTTATCTAATACAACCTTATTTTGCCTTTTTTTATGAACCCAAATCCCAATTACGTTTCATGATTCATGCTTCCATTGAAAGTAATTCTGGAATAGAAAAGAATTGGATAAGGATGATGGAAAATTGATGTAATCTAGTCATAGAAAACTGATCTAAGAATCTCTTAAAAGTTCATGTGCATTTTAGAAAAATGAAAATCACTTTGCACCCTAATGAAACAAGTAGGACAAGCCTTCTGCTATTTTGGGTATATTGTCTAATATTCAGCACTTCTTGAAGAAGAGATCTTTTATACGCTTTCTGTTAAGTTATCTATCAAAATTAGTGCAAAAGCACAATTGAAAAAAAATATTGAAAAAAAAAAGCACTATGAAAAATGTCCCGAATCTGAGTAACCGGGCCTACTTCACCTAAGACGTGTTGAGGTTCGCGTCAAAAGGAAAAGAGAACCTTGATCTGTAAAATCGGGCCTACTTCTCCCAAGGCAAGAGTCGAGATTCGTGTTAAACAGTGAAGCGTAGTGCAGCATCATGCATGTAGAAAAAATTAAAAAGATACATAAGGGACGAAATAATAACGCAGACAAAAAACTAATATTCTTAATACTCTGATTAAGAAGTGCAGGGTTGAAAGACACTTGTTTGGAATAGCAAATGGGGGATACAATTATCTTTACTGTGGACTTAACACTTCACATGCACAAGTGCTACTGAATTTTGATTAGAATTCTTGATCATGTGCCCTAATTTCCTACATAAGACTAGTATGTGTTAATGATTCTGAATTCCTCATCTTTAGTTGATTCTATGAAGGAAGAACTTGATATGAAATTATGAACTTTGCAAAACTCTTGTTGGTCATTAATTTTTTATTATTTGCATTACTAAGGGACTAGCAATGAGTAAGTTGGGAGTGTGATAAGTGTAGCGACCCGGATCCCGGATACTAGATGTACCCGGTAGAACTACCGAATACACGTGATACCACTTGGAACCCGCGAGGCCTCCCAAGAGCGGGAAAGCTCCGAAGGGACAAATGCATGTGTAGAGTACATTGAAGCCACAGAGATATAACAGAAGCAATTAAATTTCATTAGATCGGTTTGCTAAAGTAGCAGAAATAAAATTACTTTTTAATTAACAGTTCAATTTTAACAATTATACACCAGAGTCAAGTCCAAAGCTAAAGACAGTAAGTCTAGCACAGTACAGTCAACAGAAAAGAAAGACGTACCTAGAAGTCGGGGGAAGCCCGACGCAGGTACCAGTTGGACACAACGACACGCTACGAGCAAGCGCACCAGGAACCACGCGGAAGCAGAACGAACAACGTCACCCCACCTAAAAAGCAGGGGTGAGCCACGTGTCACTGGCTCAGTAGGGGTCACGCGGATCCCCACTGAAAAACACGCAGTAACACAGAACAACAACAACAAAAATAGCAGGTGTAGCAAAGCAGGAACTACACTACAAAGCTGTAAAACTACGCTACAAACAGTAGTAAACAGATGGGAAGTAGGAGTAGGGAACAAGTAAGAAAGGGGAAGAACCCGCGCCAGACAAGTGACGGCCGAACTACCCTCGGCACCCCAAACTACTCCAAGCAACGACAGAAGGGCGACTCGGATCTAACAAAGTCAGAAGTTACCGATCTACCGACCCAACACCAGGTCTAAGATAAAGACCTGCAAGAACAGATAAAAAGGTCTAGAAAAGACCACACAGACGACCGACAGACTCGATCACATACACACAACTAGAACGTCGTGCACACTGTCCCACGCACAACCAGAACATCATGCATGTGATAGAACACTGACCTCGGGCACAGCCACAGAAAGGCCAACCCAGAAAGGTCACGACGCGCAAGAAACGCCGAGAGTCACGTGCCACGTGACGGAAGCACCTCCTCCTCACAAGAGGAACAGCCAGCTGCATCCACTGACGTCTTATGCTGCGCCAACAAGCATCTAGTCAACGCTGTCGTCCCAAAGAACCGACAGTGACAAGACACCTATAGAACCAAGTCCAAGGAACCACCGTTCCGAGTCCAAGGAGAAATAATGGCACCCACGCAAAGCGGGACCGCAGTACCAACATGACGAGTAACTAGTCAGGGTCACGCCAGTCGGCGTCAGTCCAACCGCCCCTGACCACGTGTGCACACACAAGCTTTATGCCCAAGCCAGGCCTCTAGCTAGTTTTCTCCCCGTAGCGGACGCTACTACCACACAGGAGCCCACGGAACTAGCTTACAAACCGTATATCGGGAATACCCCTCCGCCATCTGCAGGCGGGTCGGCACTCAAAGGCCTTAGGGTAACACAAAAGGAGGCTCACAAGAAATAGAGACTCTAAAACACAAGTGTCGAAGTACAAACAGGCAAGAACGCCCCACGACACGTACTTCAAGGCACCAATGGCAGCACAACCATTGCCAATAGACTCCGGACAAGGCAACTAGACCTGCCATGTAACGATCCTGAGTCGAGCGACTCAAGGCAAGATCGTCACAGACAGCAGAACAAGCCGCCACTCGGTCTAATCCTAAGCCACAAGAAACGACACTCCGCAGAAAATAACTCACGGAGACCTGAGGGAACACCGAAGACCCTCAGACACGCCTGGACACGTAAACCAAGGTAAGACGATACCTCGAGACATCCAGAACCAGTGTCTCGAATTGGGCAGAAACGCCAAGACACCCACACACAGGGTCGCCTGTCAACCCTTGGGTCACCCCGGGTTGACCACAACCCGACAAGAATTCACAAAAGTAGGATAGAGAATCCTACCACAAGCAAGAAGACTCCTGGCTATCCCATAACGTAGTCTTAGCCCTCATAGGATGTCAGAAGACATCCACTGGACAACGGGCAGGCTACAAGGACAAGCCAAGGCAAGCAAAAACCAAAACAATGGAAAACGGAGCAGAAGGATTGTAACGCACCACCCCTAGACCGTTACACAAACGTGACGGTCTAGCTCAGGCCGTTACACTCCAACCGTGACGGTCCAACGCTGACGCGTCACACACACGTGACGGTCACAGGGAACCGTCACACACATCGCCCTAACCAACCTCAAAAATGCACAAGACACGTAACGGCCTACATCAGGCGCGTTACACCGCTCTGATACGCCCGACCCGGGCCGTCAGGGCCAACAGACCTCAAGCCAAAACAACACTCGAACCACGTAACGCACGAGACCAAGCGCGTTACAGCGGCCTAACGCACCAAGACAGGAGCGTCAGGGCCAACAGACCCAAAACCAAATGCGCAGGCCACGTAACGCACCAGGGCAGGCGCGTTACGCCAACCTAACGCACGGGAGCTGACGTGTCAGGGCCAACAGACCCACGTCTGAAACCTCAGACAGACAGAACGTAACGGTCCAGGCCGGACGCGTTACAACACTGTGACGCACGGGGGCAAGGCCGTTACAACCAACAGGCACAGCCACCCAAAATCAGCCCACAAACAGAGTGTAACGGCCTGCGGCAGGCGCGTTACACACGCCTAATGCACCAGAACACAACCGTTACGCAGACCGACTCAATCGGTCAAAATCGGTCAAATAGAATGTAACGGCCTGGGGCAGGCGCGTTACACAGACCTGACGCCCTAGGGCAGGCGCGTCAGAGGAATCGACTTAACCCAAACGCTAAATGACAAAACAAGCGTAACGCGTCTCACGGAACGCGTCAGAGGGCTGTGACGCGCCACCCCTGGGCCGTCACACCCTCAAAACCACCAAGAACTAAAAATCATCCAGATGCTGTGACGGTCTGTCGTGGGGCCGTCAGGGCATGTGATGGTCCCTGGAATGACCGCCACACCAGTCACGGTGGGAAAATAGAGGGTTGGCCAAATCGGCCCGTTCCACGCCCCATTCACTCCGAAGCGCAGGGGAAACAACCCTCGACGATGAAAAACTACATAAGGAGGCTAAAAAGCCCACATGCATGGGTTAAAACGCTAGATCGAGGCGATTTTAACAAATCGACCCTAAAAGAGTCAACGAGGTTCCCGGGCTCCTACCGGCCTCGAATGACCACCGATCAACACAAAACAAGCACGGATGGGATCCTAACGTCCCAACGGTCAGTTCAGCACTAACCGAGCTACAAATAGTTGCCGTTTTCCGGCGAACCCTACAAAACCCAAAAATCACGATTTAGGCTAAACAAGCCCAAACTCGGCCGTTTCCGCGCCAAACGATGTGCAAGGGCAGGGAAAACGGAGAGGAGGAAGTGAGGAACCATCACCCTACCTCCACCGAAGAAACCGTGCCCCGAAGGGACTAAACCGGGCCGAAAACCATGCCGCGAGCTCAAACGTCGGCTTTGAATCCACCGTTTGGGATCGCGCCAAAATCACACCGATCCTCGCTCCATCACACCCCTCAGCAGCTTCCCGACGTCGCCACCTCACCAACGGACCCCTCCGTCTGTAGCCGGAGGTGAGAGGGTGGGAGAATGAGAGAGAAAGGGAGAGAGAGAGGGAGAGAGCGCGAGAGTGAGGAGAGAGAAGGGGGGGTAAATGAATAGGAAATTAGGAATTTTCCTAATTTCTGAAAATCCGTAAAATGCGTCGAAAATGCACTAATTCAGAAAAATACGCAAAAATAGTCGAAACGACCGGCTCGGAGAGTACATCGTCGCTGCAGCATCCACGAGTCGAGGAACTGACAAATAAACTCACCGTAGGGTTCCGTAACTAGTGCGAGAGAAAAACCCACACGGCTCGTAAAACTCAACTCGGAAGCCACCAAAGCGAACCGAAACTCACCGAAACAAATCCAAAAGATTCAATGAAGATCCAGCAAGACCTACTAAGGATCCAAGGTATTACATCCTCCCCTCCTTTAAGAAATTTCACCCTCGAAATTAAGGACTAACAAAGGAGAAGTAGGGAAGAACAACCCGATAGCATAACCATAAAAAACAACACCAATCTCGAGAAACACAGCTCAGAGGAGCACTGTCAGACTATAATCACGAGCACATGCTCTAGATCGAGCACGACACAAGGGAACACAAGTCTGACACCTCCGAAACAAGGCAACGTCGCTCACGTCCCGCAGGGAAAGAGACATGACTGCCACAACAACAGATAACGAGGGAACAAAACAATAGACACGGCGAGTATCAGCTCACACAAGAAAACACAGTCCTCTCAGCTGATAGCTCAGCCACATCATCGGCTCCAGTGCCAAAGGCAACAGGGAACACCTGGTACACAGGACGCCAACGATAACACTGGACCACACAATCAAGTCAGCACTCACTCAGATATTATGTCTGATCGAGTCGCAAGCTAACTCCAAGGAAGAAGAGTACAGCAAAGCTAACCGACAAGACTTGGTCCAAAACAGAGACACAAAATCATAGAGAAACAGTGCTTACAGAAACAACACAACGGCAGCACCTGCAGGTTTCCGGTTCCACTCTGAACGCAGAACCATGGAACTCAACTGCAAGCAGGGTCACAACAAGGCACAAGAACAGCTGAGCACACGACCACAAGGAACGGGTCACGCATCAGACTGCTCACCAAGAAAAGACCCACAATAACAAGAAATGACAACAATCTCGGGGAACGCAACTCAAGGACTACGAACACGCCTCGAGAGCACAACACCTAAGAAAAGGAAATGCAAAGTAAAGGGTACTCAATCAGCAGGAATGCCGACAAATTCCCCAACACTCACAAATGCCAATGCTAACCGCAGAAAATCACCAGCAACAGCACGGCAACAGACGACATCGAGGCACAGGAAGCCAAGATGAAGTCACATCAAGAAGAACAAACCCCTCGACCAGTGAGTAGCTAACTCACAGGCTTCAGCTGCACACTCAACAACGCACACGGGCATCAGAACGACCTCGGCAATCGCATCTCAGCACACACTAAAAGCCTTCGCAATCAATGAAGATCGCAAATAACATGCCACGAGTACCGATCTCGCGAACAACCGATCACCAGGAGCCTAAGTGCAACAGGAGAAGAGCACTAGCTTTAGCATAAAGCACAAGGAAAAAGCTAATCTCGGCTTACCTCAACATCCTGAAAAATGGTAAATGAGCCTTCACAATACATCGGCCGTTAGACACGGCACGACAATCACGGTACACGACAACTCTTAACACCATCATGGAGTCCAAAGCCAAGCAACCGTATAGCAAAGAGCAGATCAGGCTCAAAATAAAGCTATCTACACTTAAGCAGACACAGGACAAAGGCATCACTAAGACAGCAATTCCAAGGTAAACCTCGAAAAGATTCCACCAGAAGGGACGAGAAGCAGGAAGCTCAATCACAAAAGCTCGCCAAGAAGGGAAAATCCTAGCTTGCCTGAGCAACTTCTCCAACACGGAATCTAATCGTGCACTTCAACAGAAGCGAAACACATCAGGAGCTGAACAGACTCAAGCCGGGATGACCAAGACAACGTGAGAACGTGTACGGTCATCAGACCAAGGCTAAAGGTTAACAGCAACCTGAACAACACACGGAGAAAACCTCGAACAACGTACTATAGATTCAAGCCTTCTGGCGAACACTGCCAAGTACAACATGATCGAAACAAACACAACGATGAAAAAGAAACACCTCGTCACAACCTGACGAGAGCAGAACCATCTCGTACAGTGCCAGAGCAGCACGCACAAGACAACATACGAAGAAAACAACATGATAAACCATCGCAACCCGAAGCCAGCTGAAGACTGTACTGGACCTTCACGACTCTGGATACTGTATATCTCAGATTCCCATGTACTTCACACAACAATGCTCCGATAGCTCAGAAAAGAACTCCGAACATCTCAGAACACTACTCTGATACCATTCTGTAGCGACCCGGATCCCGGATACCAGATGTACCCGGTAGAACTACCGAATACACGTGATACCACTTGGAACCCGCGAGACCTCCCAAGAGCGGGAAAGCTCCGAAGGGAAAAAGGCATGTGTAGAGTACATTGAAGCCACAGAGATATAACAGAAGCAATTAAATTTCATTAGATCGGTTTGCTAAGGTAGCAGAAATAAAATTACTTTTTAATTAACAGTTTAATTTTAACAATTATACACCACAGTCAAGTCCAAAGCTAAAGACAGCAAGTCTAACACAGTACAGTCGACAGAAAAGAAAGACGTACCTAGAAGTCGGGGGAAGCCCGACGCAGGTACCAGCTGGCCACAACGACACGCTACGAGCAAGCGCTCCAGGAACCACGCGGAAGCAGAACGAACGACGTCACCCCACCTGAAAAGCAGGGGTGAGCCTCGTGTCACTGGCTCAGTAGGGGTCACGCGGATCCCCACTGAAAAATACGCAGTAACACAGAACAACAACAACAAAACAGCAGGTGTAGTAAAGTAGGAAAACTACACTACAAAGCTGTAAATCTACGCTACAAGCAGTAGCAAACAGACGGGAAGTAGGAGTAGGGAACAAGCAAGGAAGGGGAAGAACCCGCGCCAGACAAGCGGCGGCCGAACTAACCTCGGCACCCCAAACTACTCCAAGCAGCGACAGAAGGGCGACTCTGATCTAACAAAGTCAGAAGTTACCTATCTGTCGACCCAACACCAGGTCTAAGACGAAGACCTGCAAGAACAGATAAAAGGTCTAGAAAAGACCCACAAACTCAACGGCACACACACGACTAGGACGTCGTGCACAGTGTCCCACGTAAGACCAGAACATCATGCATGTGACAGAACACTGACCTCGGGCACAGCCACGGAAAGGCCAACCCAGAAAGGTCACGACATGCAAGAAACGCCGAGAGTCACGTGCCACATGACGGAAGCACCTCCTCCTCACAAGAGGAACAGCAAGCTGCGTCCACGGACGTCTTATGTTGCGCCAACAAGCATCTAGTCAACGTTGTCGTCCCAAAGAACTGACAGGGACAAGACCCCTACAGAACCAAGTCCAAGGAACCACCGTTCCGAGCCCAAGGAGAAACAACGGCACCCATGCAAAGCGGGACCGCAGTACCAACATGACGAGTAACTAGTCAGGGTCACGCCTGTCGGCGTCAGTCCAACCGCCCCTGACCACGTGTACACACACAAGCTTTATGCCCAAGCCAGGCCTCTAGCTAGTTTTCTCCCCGTAGCGGACGCTACTACCACACAGGAGCCCACAGAACTAGCTTACAAACCGTATATCGGGAATACCCCTCTGCCATCCACAGGCGGGTCGGCACTCAAAGGCCTTAGGGTAACACAAAAGGAGGCTCACAAGACACAGAGACTTAAAACACAAGTGCCGAAGTACAAACAGGCAAGAACACCCCATGACACGTACTTCAAGGCACCAATGGCAGCACAACCACTGCCAATAGACTCCGGACAAGGCAACAAGACCTACCGTGTAACGATCCTGAGTCGAGCGACTCAAGGCAAGATCGTCACAGACAGCAGAACAAGCCGCCAATCGGTCTAATCCTAAGCCACAAGAAACGACACTCCGCAGAAAATAACTCACGGAGACCTGAGGGAACACCGAAGACCCTCAGACACGCCTGGACACGCAAACCAAGGTAAGATGATACCTCGAGGCATTGTGGATGCGGGATTTTTATTCCCCTTGTTGTTTTTTTTTATTATTTATTTTATTTATTTGGTTTATTAGGCGTGCCAGTCACATGTGTGACAATTTCATTATGCGCTCGACTTGACTTGGTCAGTCGATTGTGAAGTCTGAGTCGGGACCAAAAGTCCGCCATACCATAAAGGCTATGACGTTAATTATGCCCTTCCTAAGAAGGACAACCCTTGATTAAACGCCAAAATAGGAGGCCTCAGAAGGCAGTCAAAATACTAATGTGCGAAATAAAGGCTTCATACTTATGGAAGAGGACGAATGGAGGGCAGATTTATTTAGTTCAACGGACTAAAATGGGCGGCACAACCTTTAACTTTGAGCCATACCGGGTAAGGATAGAAGACCATCCACGCAGTGGCAGGACGGAATTTGGCTAATCATTAGGGTATTCCCTTTTGACACTTCCACTTGACCGAATGCTCCAAATAGGTTCGTTTCCCCCGAAGATGGAGCCGGATGGGAAGTGTATCGGAGACACCCCCTTGACTCATCGGGGTTGATGACATTGGACTAGATTTCGGCAGCATCTCCCCTCAACTTGGAACATGCCCAAGGGGAAATAGGTGATCATCCACGGAGTGCCGGGATGAAAATCGAAAGAGAAAGGCACTGGGCCCTGGCACGGTGTGATGTTGGGGATGGTTCCCCGTTTATTTATTCCATGGGGTGTACCCTGTGACCTGTAGATATCCCTCGAATTAGTGTGGCAGGGTGCTCAAAGATTGGGCAGAGGAGGGGAGGCTCCCGGCACAGCAATAACGAGCATAGGCAGGCTTCCCGGCGCGGGGGAATGGGTTCTCGGCATGAGGTTCTCGGCATGGCTTTAAAGAAAGAGGAGGGGGCTCTCGGCATGAGGTTCCCGGCATGGCTTTAAAGAAAGAGGAGGGGGCTCTCGGCGTGAGGTTCCCGGCGCGGGCCGCGCCGGGAGCTATTCATGGCGTCGGAAAGGCTTGCGGAGGTCTGTGGGGTTCTACGGTGCTCTGTTTTGGGGATTTTTCCTGGGATTCAGGTAACGGCTAGGGGTGTTTTAGGATGCAAACGAGGAAGGGACCGAGGGCTCTGCCAAGTTACCAGATTAACATCAAGGAGTCACATGCATGGATAGAAGGGATTCGAGGGATTGAAGTCACCAGGCGTTCGAACCCTCTGGAACAGGCTTTATACCATTCATATCACCAACCATCCAGGAGATCAAGAGATGACTGTCTCTGATCCCTATAATGGCCCCAATGGCTTGGGAAATTTGAAAGGACTATGGACTTCGAAACGTTTAAATCATCGATGTCGTCGAGGTAGAGAGAGGGACAAAGCCCAAAGATCCACGGTAAGGATTGGGGCTCTGTTATCTCCTTCCCATCTGAAACAAGCATGCATATAGGCACAAGAAATCACTAGAATTCTAAGCATCCGAGCAATTAATGTACGCGGGGGATAACATACATTCCGAGAGAGAGAGCACAGGGAGAAGAGGGCCAACCAATACCATTTCATCGGAACAGCCGTGAAGTTGCATTTCACTGTTTCATCGTTTGCATCATTCATAGAACAAAGGGGACGTAGAGAAGAAAAAATAGACTAATACTCTATCTCCTCGACAACAGGGAGATCTCTTCACTTCGAAAGCGGAAAACGGAATCGAAGCTTATACATCAAAAAGAAAGGGAAGCAAGAAGGGAAGACGGCAATAAAGGGAAGGGGAGGGCGGAGCATTGACTCCTCTCCCTCCCCTAGCACCCCACCTTCTCCTTCCTTTCGACCTCGCAGCAGCTTTTCTTTTCTTCTCTCTTTTTTTATCTGGCTATCTGGAGATGCCTCTCTTCGCTCCTCTTCGATGGCTCTCTATCGCCTCCCTCTTTTTTTTCTCTTTCGGCTATCTGTTGATCTTCTCCGCCCTTTTTTTCTCTTCTCTTCTCTTTCTTTGACAAAATGGGGGGTTTTATAGGCATAGCACCCCCTTCTCGGCATGACCCTTTCCGACGCGCCGAAGACGACTTCCCGGCGTGCCCCTGTCAACCGGGGAGGCTTCCCGGCGCCCCTATGGGCTTTGGACCTTGTGAGGATTTCTTGGTTCCACCTTAGTGAGCCCATTTGGGCTTTAATATCTTGAACTCTCTCGTTATCAAGTCTGGACTATCAAAGACATATAACATGTCTTTTCATTTGTGAGTTCTTCGAGCCTGTCAGAATAGGTGAAGGTTGATTAGTGAGTTGACATAATCTTATCAGAATATTTTTGGATATTTTCATCAGTCAGTAGACCGTAGTTCTTCATCAGTACTGTTATCTGAGCGACGACAATATCGGACATCAGCTTGGCCGGGAAGGGCTTCAGCCGGGTGGCAACTTTAGTGACGACTATTCTGTAATTCTGGCTTTGCAGGAATCTCTGAGAGCTTCATGTATGGTTTAATCTTCTCTTTGGTCTCATCTTTATTCTCAGTTATATTTCAGGTGTCAACAAATGCCCCCCACTTGCAGGTGGCGGGAATGCAGGATAAGTGACACGGTGCCTGCAACTGTATATATCATTCAGCATCTGAACCCATTTATCAGCTTGGCATTACTAGTCATCTTTCATTTTGCAGCTTGGAAGCATCATTACTTTGGCATTTCTTTTGATTTCTCTCAATTTCTTTGAATTTCTTCCAGTTTCTTTGGCTTGGATGATCCCGATGCGAGGACAACCGGTTCCCGGCGCAGGGGCTTCTCGACGCCTGACTTCTGGGAGTGCCCGGTCACAAGGGTTCTCGACGCGCCTTTTGGCCTATGGGGGGGGGGCTCTCGGCCTGCCCTTTTTTCGACGGGCTTTTTGAATTAGGGCGGTTCTCGGCGCGCTAAAGGCCGCGCCGAGAACCTCTCTTCCGCTTCCACTATTTGAGGCGCCGGGAGGTTTTTTCTTCTCATTTTCATCCGAGCTTCCTCTCTCTTCATCTTCTTCTCTTCGGCGAGAGCCTCTCCCCCTCTCGGCTGTTCTGTTTTCCTTCCCGGCGTATACTTCACTCGGTAGGGCATTGTTTTGGGATTAAATCCCTTTTGTTCCCGGGATCACTCCCTCTTGGTGGGTGACTCCCTATCTTCTTTGGGCAGACCCTGAATAAGGAGAGATGCTGCCGAAATTTTCACATGGCTTCACACTATAATCTTTATAAGACTGTTTCTTATTTTAGGACTTTCATTCACATCTTTTCTCTGACTGCAGACATTGCAATGGCTTCCAGCTCTGCTGCTACATCTTCTGGAGCTATTGGGGCGAGCTCATCAGCGCAGCCAGATATATCACGGGCTGTAGTAAATTGGCTGAACGTGCATAGCCTGGACTTCGGGTATGACGAAATTGCTGCCGTTGACGAATCGTCTGATTCTGAGACGGATACAGTATCAACATCGAGGGTATATTCCACTGCAATGGAGACATGCTTCAGACGGGGCAACGACCATCGGCCGGATCTTCCGAAGGACCGCCACTTAATGCCGTTCATCCGAACTTTCACAGTGGGTGGCATGCGAGACTATCGGATAGCCCGTGCTGTCGAAGCTGCCATCCTTGCCGAACGAGATAGCCTGAAGGAGTCGGTGTACCGCCACAAGGCCATCTATCTTCCCGGGGAGAAGCGTGACTGGGACGCAGTCCTCCGTATATCAAAGCTGGAGCCGGAGAAGAAAATGTTGACCCGGGCCCCGGAATTTACACCTGCCCGGTGGGATAATGCTAGTGGCCGAGTTCATAGGGAGAAGCCTGGCTATGGTCTATTCCTGGCACGATAAAATGGGGATACCGTGAAGAGCCCTTTGTGTTGAATTGTTCGGCCGTCCAGTTCAAGTATCATCTGGCTGCCGGTTGGTTTGGAGATACCAAGATCACTGACGCCCACCTGTTCCGGGTGGGAGCGGTGGAGTTCACCGAGTTTGTTTTAAAGGAATACGCCCCTCTGCTGATCAGAGCCGGGGTATATCACAGTGTCTTTGCTTCTAGATTCCGCTATCCCATATCCCGAGGGTTATGCTGTGGAATGTTCGAAGTATTCTGCCCTTTGTTCAACATATTTTATACAGCAGAGGGCGAAACATCTCTCGACCTCTGGAGTTTGTCACAGCTTTCTGGTCTGCCTATTGACGGCGAGCCGTATGAAGAGGTCTGCTTGGCGGATTCCGAGAAAGATAGCTCAGATGGCGAAGGCAAGTATTCACTTGGCTATTCCTACCGGTATTTAATGAAGGCCTATCGCTCCATCTGTCTGGCGCATAGTAGAGGATCCTCCAAGGGTTACCATCCTCGAGAGAAAGGCAGCAAGCTGAGGGTCCGGATAGGGCAGTGGATTCAGTATTTCTTTAACGGTCCCTTAAAATATGCAGACTTCCCTTCCATGGGTCCGACTGCCAGCAAGCAGATAAGGGCTCCTCGCTATAAGTCAGCGTTGCCATCTTCATTGCGCCGTGTAGGCAATGGTGGTCCAAATCCAGCAGGGGTGGACCCTATCACACATTGCGCGGCTTACTTCACATTCTGGTTGTGAACTTTCGCTCTCCCTCAAGGGGACGAGACAATCATTCGGTCCGAAGCCATATACCCGGCATGCCAGATGGCCTGGGGAATGAGGCTGTCACTTTGCCCAGTGGCCTTGTGTTTAATCTACAAATCTTTGGGGGATCTGTACAAGCATCGGACTCCCCGTTCTTTGAGGACCGTGGGCCCTTTTCATTTCTTCAATGCCTGGGTCTGCAGTCTATTTCCTGAATTGGCTCCTAGAACTCTGCAGGCAGATACAGTGTTACCCAGAATGATTGAATTTGCCAGTGCCGAACCTGGCTCTTTCTCTGATCAGTTGTTCAAAATAAGGGGCCGACTGATAAGGGTACCAGTGGATGCCCCTGGCAGCATTCATTTCTGGAGCTTGGCAGCATGTTCAGCCCCTTTGGTTCATTCTCAAAGAGAATGTAAGATGGAAGAGGTAGAGACCTATGTTCACCCCGTTTCAGGGGCTAATGATGTTCGGTCTATTCTGGAGCCGGAGCTGGTTAGATGGGCCATGGCCATTCGACCCAGTGTTTTAGTCTTCAGGAAGGGTGGTCTGCTTCTTCTGGAACCATATTATCCATTCCGATTCGGGTGAAACTTTGGCTATGACCAGCATATCCCTACATCAGCTGCTCAGTTTCCCCTGGATAGCCGGGCCAAGCACGGATCCGCCATTGTCGGTGATGGCCGGTTGTGGTGGGATTTCTATCATCGCCATGATGGCGCCGTTTTCAGAGTTCCCACTGTTTCCAACCGTGTCCCCCGTGTCACATCAGAGTATATCAAATGGTGGAACATTCGGACCAGCTTTTACAGGGATGGCAGGGGTGCATTCTGGGACGTGGCCGAGCGCTCTTTCGTGAAACAACAGCCCGGGCTGGTATTTGACATCCCCGAGGCCCACCTAAAAAGGATTTATTCACAACATCCGAGGGAGGCCGAGAACTATCTGGCTCAGCGTCGGGTTCTGAAAGAAGGAGGCTCCGAGCCGCCCGCTCCTGTCTTTGCTGCCATTAACGAAGATACTTTTATGAAGAACTTGAAACATCTGTGTCATGTAGGAGGCGCTCGTCTGGAGGCGCAACAGTACCCTTTCCCTATTGAAGAGCCGCTCCTGACGGTCGTCCCCTGGAAGGGTCCGACAGATAGATTTCATCCCTACAGGACGTTTGTGCGCAGGGAAGATAGGACTCAGACGTACTACAAGCACACGTCTTGGCTGTTTGTTCTGCTGAATGTACATGGGTTATCTGCACAGAGTCCGATAGCCGGCATATTGAATAAGCCATTGTTTATTTCTTTTCATTATGTCGACGGCTGGGGCATGGACCACCTCGACTTATTTCGATGTCTTGATTTTCATGGTCATAGCGATCTGGCATCTTTAGTGGAGAGGTGCCAGACATTTGGTGATGTCTGTTGGCTTGTCAAGGAGGCTGCTTTCCGCTCCAAGGAGGTAGCTTATCTGTACTGGCCGCTTTCCGTCTTTTATGATGGCCCAGCAGGTATGATCTTTCCTTTCTGACTGTAGTGCTTTCTGTTTGTTATTCAAACTCTGCATCTACTGGTCTCATTGCTTCTTTGACGTCTTTAACAGATAGGCCAGATATAAAGCGACAGGGGCTTTACAGAAAAATCATTGCGCAAGCTGAGAAGCCTGCCTATTTCGAAGTCCCTGTAGCAGCGCCGACGACCACTCCCCTGCCTCCGGGCAAGAAGAGAAAGATTTCTGCAGTGAAGACTGCAGTTGGGAAGGCTAAGAAGGCCCATGTTCGGCAGTCGGCTTCAGCAGTGACGGACCCTGGGACCCCTCTTCCTGATATCCCCTCCTTTGATGAGTTTGAATCTCAAAGGGAGGGCGCCCAGACGTCAGTCAAGGGTAACATCAACAGCCTGCAGTTGTATCTTTCACCGTCTTTTGCTGAATTTTATAGAAATCTTCGAATCTGACCCCCCCTTTTTGCACAGCCCAAGAGCCAGTTGTGACACCTTCCGTGGTGGAGACCAGATTGCCTTCCCCCACGCCGGCTAGTGAGGCGGAGGGTAAGTGTGCTTTTTCATCTTATTTTGCACATTTCGATTGTCTGTTTATTGTCTCTCTCACGAACCTTTCCCTGCAGTGACGGCCGGTGAGGGGGCTGCAGTTACGGGAGTAGCTGGCGATAACTCAGCCATAGGAGGGCCATAAGACCCAGACGAAACGGGGCCTTGTCCCTGTGAGGCGCATAGTTACCCGATCTTCATCTAGGCAGCCGTTAGGGACGCAAGTCCCGCCCGTGGATAGCGTGGAAATCTCTTCTAGCAGCTCCGTGACCGCTTCCGAGGTAGAGGGAGAAGGAGCAGATTTCAGCGAGAGCGAGACGGAGGGTATCTCCCAATCAGAGGCCCCACTCGTATGTACTGCCATTGTTCCACTGTTCACCCCCTCCAAACTGCTGGTGCCGTCTTCTGAGGAGGAACTACCAGAAGAATTTGCTGGCTTGGACACCGAGGTAGATATAACTCCTCCCTTTGCTGCTTCAGCAGCGAAGCTTTCCTCTTCCTTGCACTCCTTTGAGGATATCGACATCACATTAGAAGTGGGTCTCTCTCCCATTTCCTCATTATTATTATTATATTTTTTTTATCTGCTGCTTGATGTTGCATTGATCTATTCATAGGAATCCCCTGTTGCTAGCCCGGTAGCGACTGCAGCCTTAGAAGCCATTCTATCTGACACCTTGGCTATTGTTCCTGCTTCGTCAGCCACTTGTGCAGGCGTTTCTGAGATAATTCGCCCTGTACCGGTGAGGGTACAGTCTTCTACAGACTTAGCATTGCTGGACTTGAGGACCTCGGGAGAGAGTTCGGCCCTCATCCGGGTCTTGGATTTTAGAGTTGAGATGGACCCAGCTAGGGGTTCTGCCTTTATACCGGCCGTAGTGATGACCATTGCACCGGAGTTAGCAATTCCCATAACAGTAATTATGGAAGCCGAACTTTTGCCTCTTCAGTCCGTAGCCCCTGCCGCCTTGACATTGAAGGAACTGGTCGTTGAAGCGGGGACGGAAGAAGGGGAGGTAGCTGCCACAGAGACCGGAGTATTGTCCATAACTGACCCAGAATCGATCTCCTTGCTCTCGGAATCTGAGGAGGAGGTGCCCCGAGAAGAGGATGCTGAAGATGCGGGTATCACATTGGGGACCCAGGAAGCAGCCGCTCCAGCACTTATTAAAGTTGCCCCTACGAGCATTCAAATAGCAACTCCCGAGGAGATGGAGGTGGAAGGCCTCTTGGTTTCGTCAGGGATTGCAGAGAGAGCTCAGTTGGCACCTTCAGCAGACCTCCCGTCTTCCTCTTCCCAGCCTGATGTTACACTATGGGCAGATATTGACAGTGAGGTGACTTTCGAAGTAGCTCCAGTTCCTTCTCCTGGCTTCGCTTCATCTGAGAGTTTTGTCTGGCAAAATCTGGACATGCTGCGCCAGCTGGTGGAGTCCCAGCCTGGACTGACTTATCTGCGGCTGAAGGAGATAGCCGAGCGTTTCACCGCTGGTCTACAGGCGATGGGCTGTCCCATGGAAATATGGGCCCAGCGGGTTCTATTGTTGTTAAAGTTTATACATCGCCGGGACTTCTTGGCACATATTATGTCTGACCGACTGGCAGCTTTGAAGTTGCAAAGGAAGGAGTGCAAATCTGAGCTGGAGAAGGTGGACTCTGTTCTCCAGGAGCGCCAATGCCAACTGCAGTCTCTGGCGCAGCAGGAGCAGTTCGTGCGCAGCCGGATAACCATCTTGGCGGCTGAACTGTTTGACCTCCGGGCTGAACTGCCGCAGATAACAACTTCTCGGCCGCAGCTTGCGGAGGAAGTAGCCCTGTTGGAGGGACAGGTGGCATCCTTTCAGGACGAGTCTGCTCGGCTACAGGAGGAGGAGGCTCGACTTCACGAGCTGGGGGCTGCCCCGCACGTAGGGCTTCTGGCCTTCGAAGACATATTCCGGCGCCCGTGAATATCTGTTTCCCCCTTTTTGTAATACAATTCCCCCTCAGGGGTCCTTCTTGTATTCCCTTTTTTTATTCAATGGAAAGGAATCTTTACACTAGTCTCATATGTGGTTTCTCCTTTACTTATCGCACCATCAATATTTCACGGTGATTTGGCAGCGGTTTCAGCGGTCCCTATGGGAATAGCCCGTACCTAGCAGGAGAGCATCCACCCCTTCAGAAAAAGGATGGGGAACTCGCTCCACCGCGCGACGGTATCCGGAGGGTGCTTAAACCCAATCCTGGGGGTAGCTGAATAAAAGAGGTTTAGAACATCGTCTGGAACAAACGGATGGTTCATCTCGGACAGGTTTCAAAGCTGGTCGGGGCAATGTATCAAACGACTAGTGACGGATTTTATCATCGATATTAGGTTTATATCGAAGCAAAGAAGTTTTATAGGTTTCATCAGAATAGACATAAGGTCTAGACTGGGTAGACTTGATCACAGGTGGGACGTGAAAAGGGTACGTGGTTCCCATCAGAACGGGCGCAAAGTCTGAACTGAATAGGTTTCATCATTGGCCGGGCAATGTACCGATCGACCAATGGTTGGCTTCATCATTGATATGGGGTTTATATCGATGCAAAGGGATTTCATAAGTTTCATTAGGATAGACGTAAGGTCTAAACTGGATAGGGTTTCATCATTGATCGGGCAAGGTGCCAGTTGATCAATAGCTAGTTTCATCATCGATATTGGGTTTATATCGATGCAAAGGGATCTCATAAGTTTCATCAGGATAGACGTAAGGTCTAAACTGGATAAGGTCTTATCATTGATCGGGCAAGGTGCCGGTCGATCAATAGATGGTTTCATCATTGATATTGGGTTTATATCGATGCAAAGGAATTTCATAAGTTTCATCAGGATAGACGTAAGGTCCAAACTGGATAGGGTTTCATCATTGATCGGGCAAGGTGCCGGTCGATCAATAGCTGATTTCATCATCGATATTGGGTTTATATCGATGCAAAGGAATTTCATAAGTTTCATCAGGATAGACGTAGGGTCTAAACCGGATAGGATTTCATCATTGATCGGGCAAGGTGCCGGTCGATCAATAGCTGATTTCATCATCGATATTGGGTTTATATTGATGCAAAGGAATTTCATAAGTTTCATCAGGATAGACGTAAGGTCTAAACTGGTAGGGTTTCATCGTTGATCGGGCAAGGTGCCGGTCGATCAATAGCTGATTTCATCATCGATATTGGGTTTATATCGATGCAAAGGAATTTCATAAGTTTCATCAGGATAGACGTAAGGTCTAAACCGGATAGGGTTTCATCATTGATCGGGCAAGGTGCCGGTCGATCAATAGCTGGGACGTAGGTAGAGGCGTAGGTCTCGTTAGGATAGACGTGAGGTCTATTCCAGCAGGTTTTATCGCGGGTGGGACTTTGCCAAGAAATACGTAGGTTTCATCAGGATAGGCGTAGGGTCTATCCTGGTAGGGTTTCATCGTTGACCGGGCAAGGAGCCGATCGATCAAGGGAAGGTTCAGGAGTTTGATCAGAACAGACGTAAGGTCTGAACTGGCCAGGCTTTATCAGAATGGTGACGGGCTTTATTGTCAGTGGGAGATGTGAAAAGAGGGTATATAGATTTCATCAGGGTAGACGTAAGATCTATCCCGGAAAGGCTTTATCATCGGTGGGGCATAGAGCCAGATGACCGACGGAAGGCTTCATCAGTGAAGGGGAGGTGAAGGCAACGTGCCGGTTGGCATGGAACTTCCGAATTACCACATTACTGACCCAAGTGCCCTTTTGGGTTTTCACTAGAGCCAGCCCCCTCTTACTTTTGCCCACGCGTCCTTTCAGATTTTCACGCGGCGGGGTACCCGATTTTGCCTGCAGTGCCCTTTTGGGTTTTCACCACAGCTGGGTTTCAGCCATTTTTGCCCTTGTCCAGAATGCCTGAACAAGTCTGGCGGGGTATCTCTATTTTTAACCTCATTTTTTTTATATATAGACTTTTTGTCGTTTTCTTTTTCTTTTTCTTTTTCTTTGTCATCGTCTTTTCTGGAACTGGAACTCTTATCCTATGGACCATGGCGTCATATGTTTATTGTGGACACACGATCATTGATGTGGGTGTCAACATCAATGCAAAGGGAAATATGGTTTCATGACCTATTCAGGCGAAAGGTCTTAATAGCTAGCAGCTCGGGCACGGAGCCATTTGCCGGAAATGTGAGTTTCATGGTTAATGTAGGGTCTGACATTACCGCAAAGGAATAGAGTTTCATGATCTATCCAGACGGAGGGTCTGAATCGATTCAAAGAGCAGTGTTGTGCTATGTCAGAGTGGACGGAAGGTCTACCCTGGATGGGTTTTAGCATTGATCAGGCAGTGTGCCAACCGACTGATAGCAGGTTTCATCATTGGTATTGGCTCATACCAATGCAAGGATTTCATATGTTTCATCAGGATAGACGTAGGGTCTAAACTGGATAGGGTTTTATTATTGATATCGGGCGAGGTGCCGATCGATCAATGGCGGGTTTCATCATCGGTATTGGATTTATACCAATGCAAGGAGTTCATGGATTTCATTAGGATAGACGGAAGGTCTAAACTGGATAGGTTTCATCACAGATCGGGCAGTGTGCCAATCGATCAACAGCAGGTTTCATCACGGCGAGACGTAGGATAGGTTTCATCGAGATAGACGTAAGGCCTAAACCGGGCCAGCTCTACTGTGGTGGGTCTCAGACAAAAACAAGTGGAAGTGTTTTATCAGAACAGACGGAAGGTCTATCCCGAGGTGGGCTTATTATCGAGGGAATTTTTCTTGAGCAATGCATGAAGGCTTCAACAGAATAGACGTAAGGTCCATTCCGGATGGGTTTAATCGTTGATCGGGCAAGACGCCGGTCGATCGACGAGGAGTTTTATGGCGGGAGGTAAGGCTTTCTTTGGAATCACCACATTACCGACCCAAGCGCCCTTTCGGGTTTTCACCGGAGCCAGCCCCCTCTTACTTTTGCCCACGCGCCCTTTCAGGTTTTCACGTGGCAGGGTACCCGATTTTGCCTGCAGTGCCCTTTCGGGTTTTTTACCACAGCTGGGTTTTGGGCCATTGTTGCACTTGTCCCTAATATAGGGGCCAGTCTGGCGGGGTATCTCTATTTTTTAACCCCATTTTTATTTTCTTTTATTCTCTTTCTCTCTTTTTTTTTGAGGGCGACAGGTCGGAATGCCACCAGACCAAGAAAGGGGTAGCCTGGCTAGGGCGGAGTGCCACTCGACCAAGGAAAGGGTAGCTCGGTTAGGGCGGAGTGCCGCTAGACCGAGAAAAGGGTAGCTCGGCTAGGGCGGAGTGCCGCTAGACCGAGAAAAGGGTGTAGCCTGGTTAGGGCGGAGTACCACTAGACTAAGGAAAGGGTAGCTCGATTAGGGCGGAGTGCCGCTAGACCAAGGAAAGGGTAGCTCGGCTAGGGCGGAGTGCCGCTAGACCGGGAAAAGGGTAGCTCGGCTAGGGCGGAGTGCCGCTAGACCAAGAAAAGGGTGTAGCTTGGCTAGGGCGGAGTACCGCTAGACCAAGAAAAGGTAGCTCGGTTAGGGCGGAGTGCCGCTAGACCAAGGAAAGGGTAGCTCGGCTAGGGCAGAATACCACTAGACCAAGAAAGGGTGTAGCTTGGCTAGGGCGGGGTGCCGCTAGACCAAGAAAGGGTAGCTCGGTTAGGGCGGAGTGACGCTAGACCAAGAAAAGGGTGTAGCTCGGCTAGGGCGGGGTGCCGCTAGACCAAGAAAGGGTAGATTTTGCCTGATTACTCGAGGAATGTTGGTTGTGCTGTATGATACAGCTTTAGATGTCTTCCGTTGAGTGGCGAGAATTGGATTTCCCCTCGATGGTTAACGACCACGTAGGCCCCTCCTTCGTAGACCCTCTGTATCACATAAGGACCTTCCCAATTAGCATTCAGCTTTCCTTTTGGGTTGGATGCCATGACTTCTTTTTTCTTGATCATGACGAGGTCGCCTTTCTTGAATTCTCATCCTTTTACGAGTTTGTTGAATGCGGTGGCCATGCGGGCCTGATACATTTGGATACTCTTCTGAGCTCGGAGGCGCTTCCCTTCCAATTCAGCCAGTTCTTCTAGTCTTCTTTCTGCATTGGTCTGTTCGCCACGGGCCAGGCCATATTGGACTGCCACTCTGAGTGACGGGATTTCCAGCTCTAGCGGAACCACTGCCTCTGAGCCGTATACCAGCGAGTATGGTGAGCACCCTGTAGGTGTCTTGAAGACAGTGCGGTATGCCCACAGAGCTTCATACATTTTCTCTTCCCAGTCCTTCTTATTAGAACTGACGACCTTGGCCAGCAAGGTGCAGAGAGTCTTGTTAAAAGCTTCTGCCAATCCGTTTGCCTGCGGATTGTAAGGAGTGGAAGTCCTCCATTCGATCTTATACTTCTCAGCAAGCCGATAGACCTTCTGATTTCTGAAATGACTTCCATTGTCGGATATTATTCGGCTGGGGATACCGAACCGGAAGATAATGTTCTGTTTGATGAATCTGGCGACCAGTTCACCAGTCACTTCTCCTAATGCTATAGCCTCCGTCCATCGGGAGAAGTAATATGTTATGGCCAGTATGTACTTATGTCCGGCCGAGGAAGTCGGCAGTGGCCCGACTACATCAGTTCCCCATTGTGCAAATGGCCAGCTGGGAACTGTAGGGTGCAGAGTTGTAGGAGGCCTTCTAGGCACAGTAGCATGCTCTTGGTATTTCTGGCATGATTTTGCAAATTTACAGCAGTCTTCAAACATGGTGGGCCAATAGTAGCCCAGCTTCTTGATTTCTATCTTCATCTTGGGACCAGCCTGGTGGGCACCTGCTGTCCCAGCATGTGTTCCTTTCATCGCTTGCCAGGCTTCCTCAGTGGACAGACAGCGGGGTAGAATCTTCTTGCGTGCATCTGCCATTATTCGGAACAAAATTCCATTCCTGAGTTCATAAGAATCTTTGATTCTTAGGAGTTTTATCTTTTCTTCTCTATTCTGCGGCAGTTGTTGGTGTAGAAACCACTGCAGCAAGTGCTGTCTCCAATCAGACGCTTGTTCTGTGCTGATGGTGGCAACCTCATCTTCTTCGGGGCACCCTTCTAGCATACTGGGGACTTGCCACCGGTTCATAACGACAATGTTCAGTGTCTTATTTGGTGGGACTGCTAGTGAGCTGGCCAGCTTCGCCAGTGCATCAGCCTGGGCATTGTGTCCACGGCCCACATGCTTGAGCTCAACATGGTAGAATTTCACCATGAGGCGCACAGCTTTTTGGTGGTAGGGATTCAGTTCTGGCTTCCGCACTTCGAACTCCCCTTGGATCTGTTTTATTATCAACATCGAATCCCCGAATACTTGAAGCATTTGGATACCCATGTTGAGGCTGATATATAGCCCGATTATCAGAGCTTCATACTCGGCCTCATTATTGGTGCAGGGCTTGTTTATAGAACAGGAAGTATGCACGACCTCCCCTTCTGGTGATTTCAGCACGATACCGGCTCCAGCCCGTATTCTGGTCTTTCCATCGGAGTCTGTCTCTGCTCTAGATGCTCCATCAAAGAATAGTTGCCACATAACTGGCTGAGCCTGGCAGGCCTCGAGTGTCTCATCATCGGGTAACTCGGTCCCTAGCATATCATTTTCCGGCACAAGATGCTCTGCGAAGAAATCAGCCACGGCCTGTCCCTTTATCGCCCTCTGGGGTGTATAGGTAATATCGAATTCCATCAGGATCACGGCCCATTTGCCCAACCGGCCCTTCAGTACTGGCTGAGTCAATATGTATTTGAGCGGATCTGCTGCAGATATCAATCTGACTTCATGTGACAACATATAGTGTCGGAGCTTCTTGACAGCAAAGACTAATGCCAAGCAGGTCTTTTCTATGTAGCTGTAGCTTTCTTCAGTTCTAATCAGCCTCCTACTCAGGTAGTACAAGGCTTGTTCTTTGTCTTCTTCATTTATCTGTGCCAGCATTGCCCCCAGGGAACAGTATGTGGCTGCGATATACAGTATCAAGGGCCTGCCCTTAATTGGTGCCCCCAGCACCGGAGGGGTCTTGAGATATTCTTTCAGCTTCTCAAAGGCTTCCTGACAGCCATCGTCCCAGAGGAACGGCACATCTTTCATCATGAGCTTGTGAAAGGGGTGGCATCTTCCCGACAGATTTGACATAAATCGTCGGATATAGGCGAGACGCCCTTGCAGAGATCTCAGCTCGAACAGATTCCTTGGTGGAGGGAGCTCCTGGATAGCCTTAATCTTGGATGGGTCAATTTCAATGCCCCTATGCCGGACAATAAACCCGAGGAATTTTCCACTGGACACGCCGAAAGCGCATTTCATGGGATTCATCTTGAGTTCATATTTGCGCAGCCTCTGGAATACTACCCTCAGGTCTTGCAAATGGTCTTCTCTTCTTTAGTTTTTACTACCAAATCATCAATGTAGCACTCTACTTTCTTGAAGAGCAAATCATCAAAGATCTTGGTCATAGCTCTTTGGTAGGTAGCGCCGGCATTCTTAAGACCAAACGACATCCTTTTGTAGTGGAATATCCCCTTCGGGGTACGGAATGCAGTGTGCACTCTGTCTTCTTCAGCAATCCAGATTTGGTTGTATCCGGATGACCCATCCATAAATGATAGGGCCTCATGACCAGTAGTCGCATCGATCATCACTTCAGTGATTGGCACTGGAAAGTCATCTTTCGGGCAAGCCTTATTAAGGTCCCGGAAATCAACACATATTCTAATCTGCCCATTCTTCTTCTTTACGGGCACTATGTTGGCTAACCATGTAGTATACTGATTTTCTTCAACAAAGCCTACATCAATCAGCTTGTCAACCTCTTTGTTAATCTGATTTATTAATTCAGGGCGCATTCTCCTGGAAGGCTGCTTTACAGGGCTAGCCTCTGGGTTTATTGCCAATCGGTGCTGCGCCACATCAGAACTCAGTCCCGGCATTTCATCATATGTCCATGCAAAGCAGTCTCGGAATTCTTTCAAGAACTGTATATACTGTTCCCTGGTAGCTGGCTCCAGCAGTGCACTGAGGAATGTCGGCCTTGGCTCATCTGCGGTCCCCAGATTTATTTCCACAAGCTCATCGACGGTGGCCTGACCTCCATCTTCGACCTCGGGCGGGGCTTCTTGCAAGTCAATGAAGCCTCCCGGGATATAATCTTCTTCAGTTTCATGATTCTCTGTTTCATCATACTGGTTATCAGCGGGTGCTGGCTCATCATATATGGCCAATATTGTTGTATTCTGTTCAGTCTGCCCCGAGGACGTAACTGGATCAGCAGGAAACTCAAAGATGGAGTCTTCCGCCCTTAGAGGCTCTTCTGATGCAGACTCCCTTGAGAGATCATCATTCTGTAGAGCCCGGACTTCTTCCAGGATGCGCTCAAACTCCAGGCATTCCCTCAGCTCTTGGCTACTTGGTCTTCATCCGGGGTTCCCGTGTCAAACTTTGCTTCAGCATGGAACAGATCCTCTTTGCAAGGTAGGTCTTCCCAGCACCAATCTTTCTTTGCTTCATCAGACGTCCCCGTCTCTGGCTGACTGTTTGGGGCTTCATTGTTCATTATGGATTGATAAATGATTTCTTCATCTTCCGAGGGGTACTTGTCATATCCCACCTCGGAAGGGTCTTCATGCTGGTAGGAGACAGAGATGACGTCCACCTCAGCTTCATAGTATTCTTGCAGGGTATAACCCAATCCCGGGTGCTGAGTGATCTTCCTCAGTTCTTTATTATCCCGAGGCGGATCCCATAGCTCCTTGAACGCCTTCTTCTGGGCAACAGGCTGCAATGACGGCATTCGCATCTTAGAGAACATCTGCGAAACCCGTTGGGTAGTATAATCCAAGCCTGTAATCGGCACCATCCGGTTTGCAGCCTTTTCAGAGACCATGCAGTCTTGATCATCTTCCTCGACTGACTCCCTGGTGTAGAATATGGTAGGAGGCTCGCAGAAGCGAGGGGTTTCCATAGTCTTCAGTGGTAGCACCGTTTGGTACTCTAGGCTGGCGATGGGCTTGACTAAACCCTACGGAACCTCCACCTGTGTGTACTTTTCTTTCATTTCTTCATCGATATCATCCGGGTGAATGCTAGGAGGGGTGATCCGAGCAAAGTCACCGGCATAAGAGATGTGAGATACCTCATGCTTTTTAATATAGCCCTTTGGTGGCAGGGGAGACCAGTTTCTTGCCTTCGTCGTCAGCTTTTTCTGGCTGACCACAGCCTCCCTCTCCTTGCAATTTTGCGACACCTCGGTGTAGTAGGATGCATCGAGCATATGACACTCGAATACTTCGAAGGGGTGTAGATCCGCAAACACCCTCTTTTCTTTTCCTTCATGGCAGTATTTAATGCACTGATGCAGCGTGGACGGCACTATCTGATATTCATGCAGCCACGGTCTCCCCAGCAGGGCCTTATATGTGGTGTTGGAGTCGATTACATAGAATCGTACCATGGTAGTAAGATCCCCCAATGTGAGGTTAAAATCAGCCACCCCAAGGGGCATCTCACATTTCTGGTTGAATCCCGCAATTTTCATGTCTCTGACCTTGGTAAGCTGAAGATCAAAGTAATATTTTTGGTAGATGCGGTATGGGAGAATGTTCACGGCAGCCCCGGGATCTATCATTATCTTGTTCAGTGGCTGACAGTTCAGGGAGCCCCTCATATACAGCGGTCTGTTATGGCAGGAATTCGGAATCAGCATGTCATCCTCTGTGAATGTAACTGACGGCCCAGAATTCACTTCTGTCAAGAGTGCTTCATATTGAGCCGGCGACTGCAAGGCATCAACAATTGCTTGGCGAGCCTCTTCACTCAGAGAGAGAATCTCCCAGATGGAGAATCTGGTAGGGAGCTTCTTTAGCATTTTCATGATCCGGCTGCCCACCCTGACATTAGACAGTCTCATTTCTTCCGCCCATCGGGGTTTTGAGCCAGTCAAAGACTGATATTCTTTCTCTAGCTTCTTCCCTGTGCAGGTCTTCTTTCCCATATCCGGCTCTGTGGCCTTCTTCATAGTCATTGGAATCGGAGGAGGAGACTCCGAGCATCACTTCTTGAAGGGTTTCTTCTTCTTCTTCATCCATGGTGCCCAAGGCACGGGATAATCTTTGCCGCCCGAGGGCGGAGTTCCCCAGGTAGTGAAAGTAGTCTTGAGCCACTTGTTTCATCTCCTCTTGATTGTGCCTTCGTGGCTCTGGTTGGAGTATCAATCTTTCCTGGCTCTTCTGCTGATAAGCCAGTCTCCCCACCTGAGCAGTCAAGTGCTCGACTTTGCAGTATTTGAATATATCGGCCTGTCTGGCACAGGCTCTTGGTCTTCTTAGAGTGACAGCAGCGACTGGTTTGCTTATTCTCATTTCCTCTTCCTCCCTGAACCTTCTACTCCCATCCTGGCAGCGGTTGGCAGCGGCAGCATAATTCTTCCTTTCCCATCTTTTGCCCCCAGCCATGGGGTGGGTGACCATTAGGTCTTCCTTCTGCTCATATTTTCTGCCCCTCATCCTGGGGCGAATAGTAGTCAGATTTCTCCCTTCATTCTCTTTCTCATCTCTCCTACCCCGAGCCCTCGGGTGAACAGCAACGGCATTTCTTATGTCTCTTCCTTCTTCTCTTCTGCTTCCTGCCCTGAAGCGGACAACAGTGGTATCAACAATGTTCTCTTCCTCTTGAGCTGGGACCCAGCTCTGGATTTTCTTCGGCCGCCAGATCTGCCTGAACTTGGGCAGCTTCGGTGCCAGTGGCTTTCTATCCTCCTCTTTCATGTCGACCCTCCTGGTAGCTAGTACCCGGAACCTGTTGGTAGTAGGCACCATCGGGACGATCACGTCCGGCATGACCGCCCTTGGGCAACCACTGAGCTTTACCCGGACATCTCCAATCAGCATTGTCTTTCCTGAGTTGGATATCCTACGACCCGCAGCAGTGGATCGGGCTCTCCTGTCGGGTCTCCTCCTTCTTCCAGCAGCAGATGATGTGCCCCTTTTCGCCTCGTGATGGACGAAACAGGACACGACCTCAGGAGTATCCTTCATCAGCCGGCTCATCTTGGGGCTGGTAGCTTGCGTCAATGTCTCGACAACAGTCTTTTGCTCCTGGTTGTCAATCTCGAGCAAGTCAGTGAAGATGAGGCCCAGGCAGTTGGGCATCCCGACAGTAGGCGGCATCGATCCGAACGAAAGAGATACCGCTAGGTAGCCCTCTCGAACATGTATATCGACCGCTTGTTGATCAAAGCATACAGACATGATTCCAGTCGTCATCGTAGCTTCCTGAAAATAGAGAAAGCACAGAATCAGAAATTTGAGGGGGGGCCCACTGGGCCTCCTATTTTGGCGTAGAGATGAAGGGAGACTAGGTCCCACCGGGCGTGCCAGACTTGTGGACGCGGGATTTTTATTCCCCTTGTTGTTATTTTTTATTATTATTTATTTTATTTATTTGGTTTATTAGGCGTGCCAGTCACATGTGTGACAATTTCATTGTGCGCTCGACTTGACTTGGTCAGTCGATTGTGAAGTCCGAGTCGAGACCAAAAGTCCGCCATACCATAAAGGCTATGACGTTAATTACGCCCTTCCTAAGAAGGACAACCCTTGATTAAACGCCAAAATAGGAGGCCTCAGAAGGCAGTCAAAATACTAATGTGCGAAATAAAGGCTTCATGCTTATGGAAGAGGACGAATGGAGGGCAGATTTATTTAGTTCAACGGACTAAATCGGGCGGCACAACCTTTAACTTTGAGCCATACCGGGTAAGGATAGAAGACCATCCACGCAGTGGCGGGACGGAATTCGGCTAATCATTAGGGTATTCCCTTTTGACACTTCCACTTGACCGGATGCTCCAAATAGGTTCGTTTCCCCCGAAGATGGAGCCGGATGGGAAGTGTATCGGAGACACCCCCTTGACTCATCGGGGTTGATGACATTGGACTAGATTTCGGCAGCATCTCCCCTCAACTTGGAACATGCCCAAGGGGAAATAGGTGATCATCCACGGAGTGCCGGGATGAAAACCGAAAGAGAAAGGCACTGGGCCCTGGCACGGTGTGATGTTGGGGATGGTTCCCCGTTTATTTATTCCATAGGGTGTACCCTGTGACCTGTAGATATCCCTCGAATTAGTGTGGCAGGGTGCTCAAAGATTGGGCAGAGGAGGGGAGGCTCCTGGCGCAGCAATAACGAGCATAGGCAGGCTTCCCGGCGCGGGGGAATGGGTTCTCGACATGAGGTTCTCGGCATGGCTTTAAAGAAAGAGGAGGGGGCTCTCGGCATGAGGTTCTCGGCATGGCTTTAAAGAAAGAGAAGGGGGCTCTCGGCGTGAGGTTCCCGGCGCGGGGAGCTATTCATGGCACCGAAAAGGCTTGCGGAGGTCTGTGGGGTTCTACGGTGCTCTGTTTTGGGGATTTTTCTTGGGATTCAGGTAACGGCTAGGGGGGTTTTAGGATGCAAACGAGGAAGGGACCGAGGGCTCTGCCAAGTTACCAGATTAACATCAAGGAGTCACATGCATGGATAGAAGGGATTCGAGGGATTGAAGTCACCAGGCGTTCGAACCCTCTGGAACAGGCTTTATGCCATTCATATCGCCGACCATCCAGGAGATCAAGAGATGACTGTCTCTGATCCCTGTAATGGCCCCAATGGCTTGGGAAACTTGAAAGGACTATGGACTTCGCAACGTTTAAATCATCGATGTCGTCGAGGGAGAGAGAGGGACAAAGCCCAAAGATCCACGGTAAGGATTGGGGCTCTGTTATCTCCTTCCCATCTGAAACAAGCATGCATATAGGCACAAGAAATCACTAGAATTCTAAGCATCAGAGCAATTAATGTACGCGGGGGATAACATACATTCCGAGAGAGAGAGCACAGGGAGAAGAGGGCCAACCAATACCATTTCATCGGAACAGCCGTGAAGTTGCATTTCACTGTTTCATCGTTTGCATCATTCATAGAACAAAGGGGACGTAGAGAAGAAAAAATAGACTAATACTCTATCTCCTCGACAACAGGGAGATCTCTTCACTTCGAAAGCGGAAAACGGAATCGAAGCTTATACATCAAAAAGAAAGGGAAGCAAGAAGGGAAGACGATAATAAAGAGAAGGGGAGGGCGGAGCATTGACTCCTCTCCCTCCCCTAGCACCCCACCTTCTCCTTCCTTCCGACCTCGCAGTAGCTTTTCTTTTCTTCTCTCTTTTTTTATCTGGCTATCTGGAGATGCCTCTCTTCACTCCTCTTCGATGGCTCTCTGTTGCCTCCCTCTTTTTTTTCTCTTTCGGCTATCTGTTGATCTTCTCCGCCCTTTTTTTCTCTTCTCTTTCTTTCTTTGACGAAATGGGGGGTTTTATAGGCATAGCACCCCCTTCTCGGCATGACCCTTTCCGGCGCGCCGAAGACGACTTCCCGGCGCGCCCCTGTCAACCGGGGAGGCTTCCCGATGCCCCTATGGGCTTTGGACCTTGTGAGGATTTCCTGGTTCCACCTTAGTGAGCCCATTTAGGCTTTAATATCTTGAACTCTCTCGTTATCAAGTCTGGACTATCAAAGACATATAACCTGTCTTTTCATTTGTGAGTTCTTCGAGCCTGTCAGAACAGGTGAAGGTTGATTAGTGAGTTGACATAGTCTTATCAGAATATTTCTGGATATTTTCATCAGTGAGTAGACCGCAGTTCTTCATCAGTACTGTTATCTGAGCGACGACAATACCGAACATCAGCTTGGCCGGGAAGGGCTTCAGCCGGGTGGCAACTTTAGTGACGACTATTCTGTAATTTTGGCTTTGCAGGAATCTCTGAGAGCTTCATGTATGGTTCAATCTTCTCTTTGGTCTCATCTTTATTCTCAGTTATATTTCAGGTGTCAACAGGCATCCAGAACCAGTGTCTCGATTTGGGCAGAACTGCAAAGACACCCACACACAGGGTCGCCTGTCAACCCTTGGGTCACCCTGAGTTGACCAGAACCCGACAAGAATTCCCAAAAGCAGGATAGAGAATCCTACCACAAGCAAGAAGACTCCTAGCTATCCCACAACGTAGTCTTAGCCCTCATAGGATGTCAGAAGACATCCACTGGACAACGGGCAGGCTACAAGGACAAGCCAAGGCAAGCAGAAACCAAAACAACGGAAATCGGAGCAGAAGGATTGTAACGCACCACCCCTAGACCGTTACACAAACGTGACGGTCTAGCTCAGGCCGTTACACTCCAACCATAACGGTCCAACGCAAATGCGTCACACACATGTGACGGTCACAGGGGAATCGTCACACACACCGCCCTAACCAACCTCAAAAATGCACAAGACACGTAACGGCCTACATCAGGCGCGTTACACCGCTCTGACGCGCCCGACCCGGGCCATCAAGGCCAACAGACCTCAAGCCAAAACAACACTCGAACCACGTAACACACGAGACCAAGCGCGTTACAGCAGCCTAACGCACCAAGACAGGTGCGTCAGGGCCAACAGACCCAAAACCAAACGCGCAGGCCACGTAACGCACCAGGGCAGGCGCGTTACGCCAACCTAACGCACGGGAGCTGACGTGTCAGGGCCAATAGACCCACGTCTGAAACCTCAGATAGACAAAACCTAACGGTCCAGGCCGGACGCGTTACAACACTGTGACGCACGGGGGCAAGGCCGTTACAACCAACAGGCACAGCCACCCAAAATCAGCCCACAAACAGAGTGTAATGGCCTGCGGCAGGCGCGTTACACACGCCTAACGCACCAGAACACAACCGTTAGGCAGACCGACAATCGGTCAAAATCGATCAAACAGAATGTAACGGCCTGGGGCAGGCGCATTACACAGTCCTGACGCCCTAGGGCAGGCGCGTCAGAGGAACCGACCTAACCCAAACGCTAAACGACAAAACAAGCGTAACGCGTCTCACGGAACGCGTCAGAGGGCTGTGACGCGCCACCCCTGGGCCGTCACACCCTCAAAACCACCAAGAACTAAAAATCGTCCAGACGCTGTGACGGTATGTCGTGGGGCCGTCAGGGCATGTGACGGTCCCTGGAACGACCGCCACACCAGTCACGGTGGGAAAACAGAGGGTTGGCCAAATCGGCCCGTTCCACGCCCCATTCACGCCGAAGCGCAGGGGAAACAACCCTCGACGATTAAAAACTACATAAGGAGGCTAAAAAGCCCACATGCACGGGTTAAAACGCTAGATCGGGGTGATTTTAACAAATCGACCCTAAAAGAGTCAACGAGGTTCCCGGGCTCCTACCGGCCTCGAATGACCACCGATCAACACAAAACAAGCACGGATGGGATCCTAACGTCCCAACGGTCAGTTCAACACTAACCGAGCTACAAATAGTTGCCGTTTTCCGGCGAACCCTACAAAACCCGAAAATCACGATTTAGGCTAAACAAGCCCAAACTCGGCCGTTTCTGCGCCAAACGATGTGCAAGGGCAGGGAAAACGGAGAGGAGGAAGTGAGGAACCATCACCCTACCTCCACCGAAGAAACCATGCCCCGAAGGGACTAAACCGCGCCGAAAACCATGCCGCGAGCTCAAACGTCGGCTTTGAATCCACCGTTCGGGATCGCGCCAAAATCACACCGATCCTCGCTCCATCACACGCCTCAGCAGCTTCCCGACGTCGCCACCTCACCAACGGACCCCTCCGTCTGCAGTCGGAGGTGAGAGGGTGGGAGAACGAGAGAGAAAGGGAGAGAGAGAGGGAGAGAGCGCGAGAGTGAGGAGAGAGAAGGGGGGGTAAATGAATAGGAACTTAGGAATTTTCCTAATTTCCGAAAATCCGTAAAATGCGTCGAAAATGCACTAATTCAGAAAAATACGCAAAAATAGTCGAAACGACCGGCTCGGAGAGTACATCGTCGCTGCAGCATCCACGAGTCGAGGAACTGACAAATAAACTCACCGTAGGGTTCCGTAACTAGTGCGAGAGAAAAACTCACACGGCTCGTAAAACTCAACTCGGAAGCCACCAAAGTGAATCGAAACTCACCGAAACAAATCCAAAAGATCCAATGAAGATCCAGCAAGACCTACTAAGGATCCAGGGTATTACGTCCTCCCCTCCTTTAAGAAATTTCACCCTCGAAATTAAGGACTAACAAAGGAGAAGTAGGGAAGAACAACCCGATAGCATAACCACAAAAAATGACACCAATCTCGAGAAACACAGCTCAGAGGAGCACTGTCAGACTATAATCACGAGCACATGCTCTAGATCGGGCACGACACAAGCGAACACAAGTCTGACACCTCCGAAACAAGGCAACGTCGCTCACGTCCCGTAGGGAAAGAGACACGACTGCCACAACAACAGATAACAAGGGAACAAAACAATAGACACGGTGAGTATCAGCTCACACAAGAAAACACAGTCCTCTCAGCTGACAGCTCAGCCACATCATCGGCTCCAGTGCCAAAGGCAACAGGGAACACCTGGTACACAGGACGCCAACGATAACACTGGACCACAAGCACAATCAAGTCAGAAATCACTCAGATATTACGTCTGATCGAGTCGCAAGCTAACTCTAAGGTAGAAGAGTACAGCAAAGCTAACCGACAAGACATGGTCCAAAATAGAGACACAAAATCATAGAGAAACATCGCTTACAGAAACAACACAACGGCAGCACCTGTAGGTTTCCGGTTCCTCTCTGAACGTAGAACCATGGAACTCAACTGCAAGCAGGGTCACAACAAGGCACAAGAACAGCTGAGCACACGACCACAAGGAACAGGTCACGCATCAGACTGCTCACCAAGAAAAGACCCACAATAACGAGAAACGACAACAATCTCGGGGAACGCAACTCAAGGACTACGAACATGCCTCGAGAGCATAACACCAAAGAAAAGGAAATGCAGAGTAGAGGGTACTCAATCAGCAGGAATGCCGACAAATTCCCCAACACTCACAAATGCCAATGCTAACCGCAGAAATTCACCAGCAATAGCACGGCAACAGACGACATCGAGGCACAGGAAGCCAAGACGAAGTCACATCGAGAAGAACAAACCCCTCGACCAGTGAGTAGCTAACTCACAGGCTTCAGCTGCACGCTCAACAACGCACACGGGCATCAGAACGACCTCGGCAATCGCATCTCAGCACACACTAAACGCCTTCGCAATCAATGAAGATCGCAAATAACTCGCCACGAGTACCGATCTCACGAACAACCGATCACTAGGAGCCTAAGTGCAATAGGAGAAGAGCACTAGCTTCAGTATAAAGCACAAGGAAAAAGCTAATCTCGGCTTACCTTCACATCCTGAAAAATGGTAAATGAGCCTTCACAATACATCGGCCGTTAGACACGGCACGACAATCACGGTACACGACAGCTCTTAACACCATCATGGAGTCCAAAGCCAAGCAACCGTATAGCAAAGAGCAGATCAGGCTCAAAATAAAGCTGTCTACACTTAAGCAGACACAGGACAAAGGCATCACTAAGACAGTAATTTCAAGGCAAACCTCGAAAAGATTCCACCAGAAGGGACGAGAAGCAGGAAGCTCAATCACAAAAGCTTGCCAGGAAGGGAAAATCCTAGCTTGCCTGAGCAACTTCTCGAACACGGAATCTAATCGAGCACTTCAACAGAAGCGAAACACATCAGGAGCTGAACAGACTCAAGCCGGGATGACCAAGACAACGTGAGAACGTGTACGGTCATCAGACCAAGGCTAAAGGTTAACAGCAACCTGAACAACACACGGAGAAAACCTCGAACAACGTACTACAGATTCAAGCCTTCGGCGAACACTGCCAAGTACAACATGATCGAAACAAACACAACGATGAAAAAGAAACACCTCGTCACAACCTGACGAGAGCAGAACCATCTCGTACAGTGCCAGAGCAACATGCACAAGACAACATACGAAGAAAACAACGCGATAAACCATCGCAACCTGAAGCCAGCTGAAGACTGTACTGGACCTTCACGACTCTAGATACTGTACATCAGATTCCCATGTACTTCACACAACAATGCTCCGATAGCTCAGAAAAGGACTCCGAACATCTCAGAACACTACTCTGATACCATTCTGTAGCGACCCGGATCCCAGATACCAGATGTACCCGGTAGAACTACCGAATACACGTGATACCACTTGGAACCCGCGAGACCTCCCAAGAGCGGGAAAGCTTCGAAGGGAAAAAGGCATGTGTAGAGTACATTGAAGCCACAGAGATATAACAGAAGCAATTAAATTTCATTAGATCGGTTTGCTAAAGTAGCAGAAATAAAATTACTTTTTAATTAACAGTTCAATTTTAACAATTATACACCACAGTCAAGTCCAAAGCTAAAGACAGCAAGTCTAACACAGTACAGTCGACAGAAAAGAAAGACGTACCTAGAAGTCGGGGGAAGCCCGACGCAGGTACCAGCTGGCCACAACAACACGCTACGAGCAAGCGCTCCAGGAACCACGCGGAAGCAAAACGAATGATCTCACCCCACCTGAAAAGCAGGGGTGAGCCTCGTGTCACTGGCTCAGTAGGGGTCACGCGGATCCCCACTGAAAAATATGCAGTAACACGGAACAACAACAACAAAACAGCAGGTGTAGTAAAGTAGGAAAACTACACTACAAAGTTGTAAATCTACGCTACAAGCAGTAGCAAACAGGCGGGAAGTAGGAGTAGGGAACAAGCAAGGAAGGGGAAGAACCCGCGCCAGACAAGCGGCGGCCGAACTAACCTCGGCACCCCAAACTACTCCAAGCAGCGACAGAAGGGCGACTCTGATCTAACAAAGTCAGAAGTTACCTATCTGCCGACCCAACACCAGGTCTAAGACGAAGACCTGCAAGAACAGACAAAAGGTCTAGAAAAGACCCACAAACTCAACGGCACACACACGACTAGGATGTCGTGCACACTGTCCCACGCAAGACCAGAACATCATGCATGTGACAGAACACTGACCTTGGGCACAGCCACGGAAAGGCCAACCCAGAAAGGTCACGACACACAAGAAACGCCGAGAGTCACGTGCCACATGACGGAAGCACCTCCTCCTCACAAGAGGAACAGCAAGCTGCGTCCACGGACGTCTTATGCTGCGCCAACAAGCATCTAGTCAACGCTGTCGTCCCAAAGAACCGACAGGGACAAGACCCCTACAGAACCAAGTCCAAGGAACCACCGTTCCGAGCCCAAGGAGAAACAACGGCACCCATGCAAAGCGGGACCGCAGTACCAACATGACGAGTAACTAGTCAGGGTCACGCCTGTCGGCGTCAGTCCAACCGCCCCTGACCACGTGTGCACACACAAGCTTTATGCCCAAGCCAGGCCTCTAGCTAGTTTTCTCCCCGTAGCGGACGCTACTACCACACAGGAGCCCACGAACTAGCTTACAAACCGTATATCGGGAATACCCCTCCGCCATCTGCGGGCGGGTCGGCACTCAAAGGCCTTAGGGTAACACAAAAGGAGGCTCACAAGACACAGAGACTCTAAAACAAAAGTGCCGAAGTACAAACAGGCAAGAACACCCCATGACACGTACTTCAAGGCACCAATGGCAGCACAACCACTGCCAACAGACTCCGGACAAGGAAACTAGACCTACCGTGTAACGATCCTGAGTCGAGTGACGCAAGGCAAGATCATCACAGACAGCAGAACAAGCCGCCAATCGGTCTAATCCTAAGCCACAAGAAACGCCACTCCGCAGAAAATAACTCACGGAGACCTGAGGGAACATCGAAGACCCTCAGACACGCCTGGACACGCAAACCAAGGTAAGACGATACCTCGAGGAATCCAGAACCAGTGTCTCGATTTGGGCAGAACCGCCAAGACACCCACACACAGGGTCGCCTGTCAACCCTTGGGTCACCCTGAGTTGACCGGAACCCGACAAGAATTCACAAAAGTAGGATAGAGAATCCTACCACAAGCAAGAAGACTCCTGGCTATCTCACAACGTAGTCTTAGCCCTCATAGGATGTCAGAAGACATCCACTGGACAACGGGCAGGCTACAAGGACAAGCCAAGGCAAGTAGAAACCAAAACAACGGAAATCGGAGCAGAAGGATTGTAACGCACCACCCCTAGACCGTTACACGAACGTGACGGTCTAGCTCAGCCGTTACACTCCAACCATGACGGTCCAACGCAGATGCGTCACACACACGTGACGGTCACAGGGGAACCGTCACACACATCGCCCTAACCAACCTCAAAAACGCACAAGACACGTAACGGCGTACATCAGGCACGTTACACCGCTCTGACGCGCCCGACCCGGGCCGTCAGGGCCAACAGACCTCAAGCCAAAACAACACTCGAACCACGTAACACACGAGACCAAGCGCGTTACAGCAGCCTAACGCACCAAGACAGGTGCGTCAGGGCCAACAGACCCAAAACCAAACGCGCAGGCCACGTAACGCACCAGGGCAGGCGCGTTACGCCAACCTAACGCATGGGAGCTGACGTGTCAGGGCCAATAGACCCACGTCTGAAACCTCAGATAGACAGAACGTAACGGTCCAGGCCGGACGTGTTACAACACTGTGACGCACGGGGGCAAGGCCGTTACAACCAACAAGCACAGCCACCCAAAATCAGCCTACAAACAGAGTGTAACGGCCTGCGGCAGGCGCGTTACACACGCGTAACGCACCAGAACACAACCGTTAGGCAGACCGACTCAATCAGTCAAAATCGATCAAACAGAATGTAACGGCCTGGGGCAGGCACGTTACACAGTCCTGACGCCCTAGGGCAGGCGTGTCAGAGGAACCGACTTAACCCAAACGCTAAACGACAAAACAAGCGTAACGCGTCTCACGGAACGTGTCAGAGGGCTGTGACGCGCCACCCCTGGGCCGTCACACCCTCAAAACCACCAAGAACTAAAAATCGTCCAGACGCTGTGACGGTCTGTCGTGGGGCCGTCAGGGCATGTGACGGTCCCTGGAACGACTGCCACACCAATCACGGCGGGAAAACAGAGGGTTGGCCAAATCGGCCCGTTCCACGCCCCATTCACGCCGAAGCGCAGGGGAAACAACCCTCGACGATTAAAAACTACATAAGGAGGCTAAAAAGCCCACATGCACGGGTTAAAACGCTAGATCGGGGCGATTTTAACAAATCGACCCTAAAAGAGTCAACGAGGTTCCCGGGCTCCTATCGGCCTCGAATGACCACCGATCAACACAAAACAAGCACGGATGGGATCCTAACGTCCCAACGGTCAGTTCAACACTAACCGAGCAACAAATGGTTGCCGTTTTCCGGCGAACCCTACAAAACCCGAAAATCACGGTTTAGGCTAAACAAGCCCAAACTCGGCCGTTTCTGCGCCAAACGATGTGCAAAGGCAGGGAAAACGGAGAGGAGGAAGTGAGGAACCATCACCTACCTCCCCCGAAGAAACAGTGCCCTGAAGGGACTAAACCGCACCGAAAACCACGCCGCGAGCTCAAACGTCAGCTTTGAATCCACCGTTCGGGATCGCGCCAAAACCACACCGATCCTCGCTCCATCACGCGCCTCAGCAGCTTCCCGACGTCGCCACCTCAACAACGGACCCCTCCGTCTACAGCCGGAAGCGAGAGGGTGGGAGAATGAGAGAGAACGGGAGAGAGAGAGGGAGAGAGCGCGAGAGTGAGGAGAGAGAAAAGGGGGGGGTAAATGAATAGGAAATTAGGAATTTTCCTAATTTTTGAAAATTCGTAAAATGCGTCGAAAATACATTAATTCAGAAAAATACGTAAAAATAGTCGAAACGACTAGCTCGGTGAGTACATCGTCGCTGCAGCATCCACGAGTCGAGGAACTAACAAATAAACTCACCGTAGGGTTCCGTAACTAGTGCGAGAGAAAAACCCACACGGCTCGTAAAACTCAACTCGGAAGCCACCAAAGCGAACCGAAACTCACTGAAACAAATCCAAAAGATCCAATGAAGATCCAGCAATACCTACCAAGGATCCAGGGCATTACAATAAGTGTACATTTATAGAGTTAATGTATGATTTACACACTTTTTACGAGCTTAACTATTAATAAATATGCACTTAGCATACTTAATCACGATTTTAGATCAAAATATGTAGTTTCATAAAATTAATAAAAATGTGATAAATAAATTCCTTATTTTGCAGGCACTCGGCAAGAACTCCACAAAATCTGCGCAAAAATGAGCCAAAGCCCATATGCCAACTAAGTCCAATCTTAATCCAAATAAAACAAAAGAAAAAAAGAAAAAAAAGAAAAGCAAAATAATTATATATATATATGATATATAATATATATATAGACATATGATATATATATTTTTGATATATGTATAGATATATATGATATATATGTATACTTGATATATATAGATATATATGATATAAATATATAGATATATATACTTGATAGATATATAGAGATATTCTATATATATATATATAGAATATATATATATATAATATACATATATTATATATCACACTTATATAACTAAGGCATTCATGTTATATAATATGTTACGATCACTACGTTATATATATAACCATGGCCAATCCTTCATACGAACCAGCCAAAGGCTTCCACATGGGCCCCACGTGAGTGGCTGGGAGGCTTCACAACATGGTGCCATGGTGGGCTTTGGTGGTTGGCAGGAAACGCTGCCAGGCAATTCACGTGCATGGCAACGTGGAGGCGTTCTCACGTGGTGGGGCTTCACGTTGGCAAGAAGGAGAAAAGGGCTGGAGGCTTCCTCGCGAAGGTGGCAAATGGCCAAGGCGGCAGAGGCTTGTGCAGGTCAACGCGCCATGGTTTTCGGCGCTGGCGGGTTCAAACGGCCAAGGAAATACGCGCCTCATATACAGGCACGGCAAGGCATCTTCGGCTGCTTCACATGGCCTTTCTCCATGGGCGACGAGGCCTGCGGCCATTCACACGTCTGCTCGATGCTTCACACAGGCAGAGAATAGAGAGCAGAGAGTGGAACAAAAAGAGAACATGGGTTCATTCTGGGCTTATAAAAGGAGAAGTTGGGATGTGGTGAGAGGGGGAATAGCTTTGTAATATAATGGAGTTCATTTATTGCTGTTAGTTCCTGTGAGTTGTTAGTGTTATTGAAGAAGCAAGGAGAGAGAGAGGGGAAGGAGGCCCCTTCATGTAACAATTTCTTTCACTCTTGTTATCCATTTAAATTATTAATATTTTTAGATTTTGTAAGTTTAAGTGGTTGTTATTGCAAGTTCTTAAGATTTTAACCATTGCTTAGCCATTTACATGCTTTTATGATCTTCATTTAAATTTATTCTCTTCTTCAAAGTTATTCATACTTAAGTTCTCTACATTTTCTCTTTCAACTATTTCCTTTAATTCCTCTCCGTTATCAAGTTATTACACGTTTTGTCACTTATTATCCTGGCACATTACTGTTCATCCGAGTTGATATCTTCTTTTGTTCCTCCATTTTTATGCCCTTCCAATCTTCTTTTATTTCTGAGTTTTTCATAAAAGTTGTTCCTTTCTTGTAAATCTAGATTTTCTTCTTCTACCACTCCCTCTAATACTTCTTCGTTTTTACGTTATTTTTATTTTCCCATGGTTCTGTCTTTTACGAGTTTACTATTCATCCGCACCGATAGATGTCAGTGTTTCATGTTTTTTACTATCTTCCTCTCATTTTCTGTCTCTTCACTCTTCATTAAATTTTTTCCTAACCCTCCGATCTTCAACTTTATCTTCTGTCACCTCTTCTAATTTTGTCTGGTTTTAAAGTTATTTCTCTTCCTAACTCACCATATTTTCATTATAATTTTTCATGTGTTCTTCCATCCATTCCACCCCTTCTAAATTGCATCCAAATCTCCCTAAAGTGGTTTCAATTCAATTCTCTTGATTTTCAAACTTAAAAATCTAAAGTTTTTAACTTTTAAATCTAAACCTCTCTGTGGATTCGACTCGGTCTCATCACTTAACTATTATATTTAATTTGTGGACTGGATATTTAAATTTGGTAGCGGGGCGTATTAACGACGTGCGTTTTCCCGCCATTAGACCCCACCCAGAGGGAGAGGGTAGATCTAGACTTGAGGAGATTCATGTTCCTGATGCTGGGAAGACTGCTATTGGGGATGAAGGGGGACGACATGAACTGTCGTTTCCTGGGGCTGCTTGAGGATCTAGACCGGGTGGGGTGATACACCTGCGGCACCGCCATGCTAGCCTACCTGCTAGCCGACCTATCCATAGGGATGGGTCGAGAGACGACTGTCAGCGGCTTCACACCGTTTCTTCAGGTATGCAATTTTCCTTTTATTGCTCATGTTCCTATTTATGCTTATGATTATGCTAATGATTATGCTAATGACTATGCTGATGACATGTGGATGCAGATTTGGAGACACCTATATATGCCGATGGAGGAGGCTACAATTTTTCGTCCTAAGGAGGTTCCCCTGGCCCGACGTTGGCTCCCTTACATGTTGGGGGCCCTGCACAGCCTACTAGCTACAGGTAGTGAGGGGAGAGATCGGGGACTACCCAGCCTCCTTGGTATGTAGGCTATGTTTATGTATTTGTCCTATTTTCTATTCCTCATTATGATGATGTGACGTTATGATATGTGTGGAATGCAGGTTGTGTGGAGGCCTTACCAGGGCATGGCAGACGAGGACCAGCCTTGGGTCGCGGTGGGCCGACACTTGTTCGAGCGGGAGATTTGGCTCCATTGCCTGAACGAGATCAAGCCTTTGTGCCTCAAGCTAGTGATGAGGACCCTCGGCCTACATCAGGAATGGGTCGAGGTGGCAAGGCCGCGCGTGGTCGGGGGGAAGACCTGGGGGCGTGCAGTGATGACAGACTGGCGGCTGCGCTTTCCAGAGCAATACGCCGATTGGCAGAGGGGCGGCATGCCGGTCGTCTCCCAGGCGGCAGACAACATGGCATATTTCTAGACCTACTGGAGGACCTACGCCGATCGGCCTCAGATGAGGTCTCGAGGGGTACGTATGAATGTATGCTTTGATGTCTATATGCTTTAGTTGCTATATGATGAATGTTTGACCAATATGTGATGGATGCAGGATGCGCGAGATGCGGTGGCAGCGGACATCCAGGTACAGCTTCACACCTTGGAGGCCCGCCTAGCGGTTACACGATCCGAGCTAGAGACACTGGTGAGTATGCTTTCTAAATGTTATGAAATGAGTCCAAAAGTTGAGTGGTCGGCGACTGACAGTCTTAAATGATGCAGCATGCCCAGCAGAGGGTAGCAGGGAGAGGAGCGGGAGGAGCCTCTAGCTCGAGTGCGGTGGACCAAAGTGCCCAGATTACTTCATTAGAGGAGCGACTGGCGAGAGCGGTGACATGAGTTGAGACAGCTGAGCGTGACCTAGCTGCACAGGTAAGAAAGGTCACTTAAGCAATGCATTTATTATCAATTTCCTTCAAAATGCTTATGACATGTTGTATGATAACGCAAGCGGAGGAGCTGCAGGACGCGCTGACCCGGGCTGCCTTAGTAGGCATCGAGCTAGCCATCCATGACCAGCGGGTCACGGAGCTCGAGGAGGAGAGACGACGAGTTGCAGTGGAGAGGGAGGAGGAGAGACGACGAGTCGTAGAGGAGTGGTCTCGTGAGACAGAGGAGCTACCCCGAGAGACACTAGAGCTACAGCTGCTTCTCAAGATGGAGAGGAGGGAGCGCGACCGCGAGAGGGCGGAGTTAGCTGAGCTGAGGCTTCGCCTAGGTGTAGTTGAGGAGCGAGCGCGGTCAGCAGAGGAACGCTATTGGAGGGGCTGAGAGCGGGCGCAGCGAGAGGGACGACCTAGCGCCTACTCCAGCACCTGCTACCTGACTGGTTCCTCTACACAGAAGAGGAACGAGGCGAGCGAGCGAGCTCAAGGCGAGAGGTTAGCTGCTTCTCAGGGGTCGATGAGGCCTCCCCGAGTCCCTCCCAGGGATAGGAGTGAGGCAGAGAGTAGGGAGAGGAGGGAGGAGGGTGGTGATGAGAGCTAGAGAGAGACTGTTGTGCACCACCTCCTGGACATTTTGTACACATGTATGCACATAATTATGATTATGAAATGGGAAACATGTTTTATCACCTAGTTTTGTCTTTTTGCACTTGTGTACTTGTGTCTCTTTACCCCTGCGTTCATACTTAGGCAAACAGGTTAGTTAATCTGTCCGGCTTGGCCCCTTGCTCAATAAGCAAGGGGATGTTCTTTTTCTGAGCTTGATAAAGGGTCAAGGGGCCAAGCATTTAATCAACTAAGGCAAATAATGAACGGATATAGGGAAATGTAACATGCAAGCAAGCAGATGTGTACTGAAAATAAAAGATGATCAAGCACCATGCAATCAATCAAATGACATTTTTTTGCTTTTTTTGCTTTTTTTTGTGTTTTGTGTTTTTATTTTTTTGTTTTTATTTTGTTTGGTTTTTGGTTTTTTTGGTTTTTTTATTTGATTTCTTTGGATTTTTTTGATTTTTTTGATTTTTTTGATTTGATTTTTGAAGGCATAGTAGAGCACGCATACCACAAGGGACTTTACTCGTTCACCACCTTAAATTCATTCGATGTTCTTAAATAGCTTAACAAAGGGCTAACGTGCTTAAATTTTGCTTTCGCTCGGCACCTCGCACGACATGTCTTCCTAAGCTTTTTTTTTAACTAAGGTCATACTTGTAGGGGACAGGGGGAGAAAACTCGACCCCGGCCACCATACAAGAAAATTTTATAGATAATAAGCAAGAGAGTGAGAGGAATGATAGGGGATACAGGGGACACCAAAGATCCAGGGGAGGGGGGGCATCCTACTAAAGAAGGGAGGAGCCCAATTACAACATGTGGGCAAGGCCCAATAAACCAAAGAGAGAAGAAGTAGAAACGAGGCCCAGAATGTGAGGCAAAGCAGACACAAGAAGGTGGGACGCAGCCCAAGAAGCCCAATAGTGTAAACCAAGAGCCAAAGAGCCATGGGCACGTAGCAAGATGGTGATCCAGAGCATGTGGCGGGACTGTCTGGGACCTCTGCGGCAGGCAGCAGCAAAAATGAATGAGCGACGGAGGGGACAGGGATGTCCCTGGAGTAGCAGCATTCGAGGGCATAACAGACGTGTCTAACAACAGGCAACACGTGGCGCCCGTCGGAGGGGAGGGGCGCGATGGGGGAGACGAGAGCACTGGCAGACAGCAGGTGCGCCACTGTGGCGGGGCCCATGACCAGGCACCGGCGCCGACAGGAGGAGAAATGCGGAGGTCCAACCCTGCAGTGTCCTGCCAAGGAGGGCAGGAGGGCCACCAAGTTGGAGAGCACGAACTGGCGGAGCACGCACCCAGAGCACCATCGCAAAGGCCGATGGGTGGGGTATGCCACCGCAGCTGTTGCAGAAGAACCGACGAGAGGGACCGCCGACGAGGGAGCTGAGGACACCCGGAGGAGAGGAGGCGTGCCACCAGATGCGGAGGGAACCCCAGCCGAGGGCGGCTGGAGAGCAGAGCAATAGTAGTAGCGGCCAAGGGATGCTGCAAGAGAGAGAGGGTTCAATGGGGCAAGGAGGAGAGGGCGTAGGTGGAGGGTTGAACATGCCCAGGCAGGGCCCACCAAGGAGATGAGGCACGAGGGACGCTCCCAGCGAAGCTCAACGCGGCGGCTGAGGAGGGAAAGGAGAAGGTTACGCGGAGGAACGTGAACGAGAGGGGTGGACGGGAGGAGAGAGGCCAAACGACCAGAACAACAGAGGCCGGGCTAGGGAAGGCAGCCAATGGCAGAGGGAGGAGGGAGTACCACAGAGGGAGGGGCTTCCCCTGCCGTAGAAGACGGAGGCAGAAGACACCCCAAGCTCCATACGGACGGGCGCGGACGGGGTGGAGGAGGCAGTGGGAGGCAAGTGACGGAGGGGGGGAGGTAGGGCGATGGTTAAGCAGCAGTATGGAACAAAGGACGGTGGGAGTTGGGCTGAACGGAGGCGTTAGCCGGAGGAGGACCAGATGCATCGAGCTTGCCAGCCCAGCCACCACGAAGGGGCGAGGTGATATAGCAGCACAGGCCGCTGCAGAGGCGGAGGCACCGGTCGGGGTAGCAACTCCACGACCGGCAGCATGAGCGGGGTGGGCGACGGGCGAGGAAAGGTGGCCATCGCTGCCGCTCGAAGGGGAGGCTGCGAAGCACACATGTCTTCCTAAGCTGGTCTTCACCGCCCCTCGAGCTTATGGCAAACTTTGGAGGGAGAAGGAAGATAATTTGAGGGAAGTTCACGAGGGGGGCCGAAAGGCTGGGGGACGTCCCTCCCCTACGCTATTGCCTGTTGGGGTTCGGTCTATAACTTAGGAAAATTTTAGTTGCTCTTTCCTTTGGTAATGCATGCTTACGACCAAGATTTTCCCTGTGGGGACTTTGCCCTCTTGACATGCTATTTTGATTGGAATGGACTTTACTTCATGCATGCTTACGACCAGGGTTTTCCCTACGGGGACTTTGCCCTCTTGACATGCTCTTTTGATCAGAATTGACTTTACTAAGGCTTCAGCAGATATGTTCCCTTTTGGGCCGTGACTTCCACCTACTAGGGTGACAGGTAGGCTTGGTGGTCTGATCGAATCCCCACTTCCCCCCTCGTCAATCGAAGAGAAGAGAACGGGTGACACCTTCCACGATTGGCTTGGCTTTGACTTGCCTTGGATTCAATGCCGTTTGAGCTTAAGAGTTAAGTGTGATGTGTGTGTTGGTGTTGACCCAAAGTTAAACTGCAAAGAGTAGGGAATAAATCAGAGGTTTTGATCTTTCACGCCCTTCTTGGCACGCGTACTATACCAGCTTCTTTTTCTCCCATTTTTTTTGAGTTAGGGGTAGTATTTCTTGAGGTATAAACCATTCCAAGGGTGAGCTAATTCTTCCCCATCAACATTAACCAACTTATATGCATTACCAGGATAAATTTCTTTTATTACATAAGGTCCTTCCCAGTTTCGTTGGAGTTTTGAGCGTGGTCCGCCATGTTTTACCAAGATTCTTTTAATCACCATTTCACCAACCTTAAATTTTCTCTCAATTACTTTCTTTTGATAAAAACGTGAGAGCCTATTTTGATAAATTTGCGCGTGTTCTGAGGCGGCCAGACGCTTCTCATCTAAGAGTTCCAATTGTGCAAGGAGAGATTCGCGACGCTCATCAATAGTCAGCTCCTTGTCCAATTATACTCCGAGAGAGAGAATAAGGATCTCATAGGGGACTACCGCCTCCATCCCATAAGTGAGGGCGAAAAGAGTTTGCCCTGCAAGAGTGCGAATGAAAGTACGGTAGGCCCATAGAGCTTCATCGAGCTTTTTTGGACAATCCACAAATTTGTTAGTCTCACAGCTTTTCTTGATAATTTTGATCAGAGTTTTATTTGTTGCCTCTGCTTGCCCATTACCCTATGGATAATAAGGAGATGAATGTTGCAATACAATATTATACTTGTTATAGAGGTCTTGAAGTTCTTGAGAGATGAACTGTGGCCCATTGTCGGGGACGATGGAGCTTGGAATGCCAAATCTTGCAATGATGTTCTTCATGATGAATTTGCAGACGATTGACGCTTTAATCTCCACGTAAGCTTCCGCTTTCACCCACTTGGTGAAGTACTCCGTGACCGTGAGTATGAAGGATTTGGATTTTGTGAGGAGGTTCATGTCACCAAGAGGTCCAATGATATCGAAAGTCCACATGGAGAAAGGCTATGGGGAGGACATAGGATGGAGTGAAGAAGTAGGAGAATGAATTTTGTCAGCGTGTAGTTGGCACTTAACACACCTTCGAACATAGATGGAGCAATCTTCTTCTAGAGTGGGCCAATAGAACCCTAGCCTAAGGATTTTCTTAGCTAGTATCTGACTATTGACATGGCCACCACAAACTCCTAAATGTGTCTCTTCCACGACCTTCCATGCCTCGTCGTCATCAAGGCACATGAGAAGAACACCAGTAAGACCTCTTCTATAGAGCACACCTCCAACCAAAGTGTATCTCTGGGCGACTCTCCTGATAGCCTTCTTTTCTTCCGCCGTGGCCTCTTCAGAATACGACTGATCTTGGCAATATTTAGCAATATCATAATACCACGGATTTTCCTCATCGTCCAACTCTTCTTCTAAATCAAACAGAATGACCTCTTTGTTTTCAATGATTTCTCCTTCCTTAACCTTCTTAAGCAACTCCTCCTTAACCCTAAGGAAAGCGGGATCCTTAATGGCGGGAGTAAGGCGCCTGTGAATGATGACAGCATAGAAATTCCTCTTGAGAGGAAAAGCCAAAGAAGAAGCTAGTGAAGCAAGAGCATCAGCTAAGATGTTTTGGTTGCGAGGAACGTGGAGAAAGATCAGCTTGGATAAGAGCTTAGCATAAGTTGATGTGAGTTCCTAGTAGGTTTTAAGCTTGGGATCAAGCGTGCGCCATTTGGTTAGCACTTGGCGCAAAATGAGCTGACTATCACCTACAATCCGCAATTGGGTGACGCCATATAGATGAGCGGCCTCTAGTCCAGCCAGAAGAGTCTCATATTCAGCTATATTATTTGTAATAGGAAATGCAAGCTGAAAGACTTGTGGAATGGTGACTCCCTCAGGTGATAGAAGAACAATGGCGATACCCTTACCTTGAGAATTCAGAGCTCCATCAAAATGTAACGTCCACATCGCATCAGGCTGATTGACGAACATTAGTTCCTCATCTGGAAACTCTGATCAGACGGGGTCAAATCGAGGAAGAGGGTGATGAGCAAGATGTTCTGCTATGGCATAGCCTTTAATTGCTTTCTGCTGAATGTAAGTGATGTCAAACTGAGAAAGGAAGCTTTGCCAACGTGCTAAACGATCGGTAAGAACATATTTCTCGAGAAGGAACGTGATGGGATTCATACAAGCAATAAGATAAACCTCGTGAGATAGAAAATAGTGTTTCAATTTCTAAACTACCCAGACTAAAGTTGCACAGGTCTTCTCCATGGTAGTATACTTCTGCTCACAGGGGTTGAGGAGCTTAGACAAGTAGTAGGCTTTCCTTTCCTTTCCTTCATCATCAACTTGTGCCAGGATAGCCCCTACCGAGTCTTCCAGGACTGAAACATAAAGAACAAGTGGCTTAGCTGGAACTGGCGGCCTCAGGATAGGAGGACTGGACAGATAGTCCTTCAATCCATCAAAAGCTACCTGACACTTGTCATCCTAATTAAATTTGACTCCCGGCTTGGTGAGCTCGTAGAACGGCCTACACCTTTGTGAATGTTGGGAGATAAATCGGTGAATAAATTGTAATCTCCCGATCAATCCTCGAACTTCCTTCAAATTCTTGGGAGGAGGCATATCTCTTATTGTCTGCACCTTATTGGGATCAATCTCAATATCCCTCTTGCTGACAATGAACCCAAGCAACTTACCAGACGATACACCAAATATGCACTTCTTAGGGTTCATTTTCAATTGATATTCTCACGACCTTTGCAAAACCTTGGCTAGAACCCCAGGATGCTCAATCCTTATCCTTGATTTGACTACCAGATCATCAACATACACCTCAATGTAGATGTGAATCATGTCATGAAAAATAGCCATCATGGCCCTTTGGTAGGTAGCTCCGACATTCTTAAGCCCAAACGGCATGACTACATACAATACGTACCCCACGAGGTGGTGAATGAAATTTTCTCTTGATCTTCTTCAGCCAGACGAATCTGATTATAATCAGAGAAGCCATCCATGAAAGAGAGGGTCTCGAACCCTGACATGTTATCAATGAGGACATCAATGTGAGGGAGGGGAAAATCATCTTTAGGACACGCGTGGTTGAGGTCTCGGAAGTCTATGTAAATTCTCACTCTTCCGTCCTTCTTCATAATCGGGACAATGTTAGCCACCCAATTGGGATAGAGGACGACTCTAATGAATCTAGCTTTATGGAGCTTATCGACCTCTTCTTTCATCTTTAATGCCATATGTGGGTGAAAACACCTCAACCGCTGCTTGACCGGGACAGATCCTGGCTTAAGTGTTAGACGGTGTTCGACAAGCGCAGGATCCAGACCCGGCGTATCCTCGTAACTCCACGTAAATGTGTCCTTGTATTCTTGGAGAACCTGAATAAGCGCCTCTTCTTCAGATGGCGGTAAATTTTTGCTGATGAGGACGATCCTAGGGCTTTCCTCAGTACCCAAGTTAATTTCTTTGGTAGGCTCTTCTACTGAGGTTGACGATTCATCGAATCTTCTCATGCCACTAGCAAAAACGTCAGCCTCGTCCTCATATTCTTCATACTCTTCATCCCCCTCTTCGACATGGTCTTCATCATTCATAATCTCATAAACACCAAACCCTTTGTCTAAAGCAAAAGTTTCCTCACATTCTAATTCCGGCAGGAGAATCGGATCCTCTATGAACTGGGGAATAGCCAGACAAGCTTGACATCTCCTGGCGAGTTCTATCAAGAACCTACGGGGAACCTGCTTGCCCTTGGCTTTCTTATTGGCGACTACCCCAAGACTCTTATTACTAGAAGAGGAAGCAGAACAACTAGCCTGATTGCTAGACCCCAAAGAACAAGAGGAGGAAGAAGAGGAAGTGGGTACATGAGATGGTACAGAAGGAGACCTCTCGTCGGAGGAGTAAAGGAAGCCCACTAACAGACGAATGAGCGGCCCTTGGGTTGGGGCACACTCAAAAAGAAGATAAGAGGTCTCTTCAACAGAGATGACGGATGAGGATTGGTGGGTTTGAAAATTAGCATTTTTTTTCATTTTGAATAATGGCGAAGCAGTGAGAGGGAGAAGCAGAGGATGACGGGGTTGAGATGGAAAGATTCAAGAATTCTTGGATAAAGGATTGGTTGAGTGATCGCCCACGAGGGGGCAAGATGGAAAGCTGAGAAAACTGCTCAATGAGCAGAGGAGGAATTGACAGAGTTTGTAAGAAATCAGGAGATAGGGAGATCAAGATCGCGAGTGGTCTGGGAATGCAGGCTGAGAAGAATCTGGAGCACATGAAAGTAATCAGTGATGGATGGATAGAATTGAGGAAAAAGAGGCCGGCCCACAGCCTGTCTATAGTGAAGCCTTCTTCAAATGGTACATCTGGCTCCCCGGTGTCGGTGTAGTTGCTCAGCAGCGGCCTTTTATCAGTGATGACTGTCGGCTTTTCTATTACATCATGGATGAGTGGTGGCTATTCTGGATCAGTTGGCATAAACAATCGGCTCAAATCAAGAGTGATGTCATTCATGTCAAACCATCTGTACCAATCACACTCTGGGTCATCCATTTTTCTTCTTTTATTTGGCCTCAAAGACTCCAAGGCTTTATAAGTGACAAGCGGGGCTAGGTGGCGAGCGAACTGGCGTGCATGCACATCTTGATTGTCCATAATTGAAGTAACTATAGTAGTCCGCTCCCCAATTTCTTCAGTGGGCCCCTTGACAAAATATGTGTACAAAGACCAAGTGAGTGGCCGTCTATCTGTCTTGAGAGTGGATGTCATGGTGGCCCATGGTTCTCTTTCATTTTCAACTGGTTCTTCTTTACTTTGTCCTTTATACCCCAGACCGCCTCGGGGAATGAGCTTGTGGTTCTTGACTGGTTTTAATCTTCCTTGGAGGTTTGACCCTAGGCCCTTGCCAGACCTGTACCCTATTCTCATCATAATGTTCCAGCCTAGGGTGTTCATAATGTGCTTTTTCTTCTTCCCCTTTTGAGGTAGGGGTGACGCCGATGTTGTTGAGGAGACTACACCCTGTGACTTCAGTATGTCCTGCCGCGGATCAGCAAGGTCTAGCATAGATAACAGAGGCATATTAGATGGCCAAATGGAGGGCACTGATGTTAATGAATGGATATCAATTGTCGGCAGAATGGGCACGCTAGTCACCTTGATAATGCACCCCTTATGTGGAAATTTTATACATTGATGGTTCGTGGAAGGGATGGCATCGAGTGCCTGGATGTATGGACACCCCAGAATGGCATTGAATGTGGGGTCCATGTCCAAAACATGAAAATTGACTGTAACGAACGAGGGAGCCAGTCCCACTTTCAAGGTAACCACCCCCATAGACGGCTTCTTTGTATTATCATAAGCTGTCACGATGATGGGTGAGGGCCGAATCTCACTCTCTGGGATGCCGCACTTCTTCAAGGTGCTTGGCGGCAGAACGGTAATGGACACGCCAGTGTCCACCAAACACTGGCTGACCGCCACTTTGTTTATGTCAACAGTGCTATATAAAGCAAATTTTCTTGCTGGCTTTGGAGCTAACTCATGTTCATAAAAGGCAATTGTGGGCTGATCCCGTGCCGGTGTCAGGACTGATGTAATCTGTTCAGCTGGAATGTCCTCATTAACCATCACTTTCTGCAAATATTGCTTGAGAGCTTCTTGATGGGTTGGTGACCTTTTTATAAGTTCCAAGATGGAAATCCTCTCCGAAGTTTTATCTAAGTGCTTCAATAAATCATATTGAGTCCCCAGTATGGGCTCCGACTCTTGTGACTGATCGTCTTGCCCCAGCATGGGCTCCTACTCTTGAAGTTGTGGAAACACGCGATGGAAAATCCATCCACTACGAAACACCATGGTTTGGGAACTTTGCGCCTCCGTCGGGCTGTTAGTGGATGGAGGGTTGGTGGAAGAAGAAGGGATATCAAGGTTAACGGGTTGAATAGGAGCAACCGGTTGAGGGACCCTGATAATGGGCCTTGTCGGCTGAGGGTTGGCGGGAACTGGCATGGCGGGTAGTGAAGGTCCAGTGGCAAGAGGGTTGGAAGGAATGGTGGGTGAAGGGGTAGGCGAAGGGTGGATAAGGAGAGGCCTTGGAGGCGAAGGGTTAATGGTGGTAGGTGCATGGGAGTTTGGAAATGCCGGTGAAGGATGAAGCAACAAGGGCTTGGCAGGTATGGGGTTAGTGTTAACGGGGGGAGGAGGTAATGCCGACGCAGGGTGGATAAGGAGTGGCCGAGATGGCAAAGGGTTTATGGGGGTATGGGGGGTTCATGGTGCAGGCGAAGAGGGCAGCGGGCGAATGAGAAGAGGCCTTTGAGGCAAGGGGTTGGTGGTGGAAGGAGTTTGATTGACAGGGCGGATAAGGGGTCATGAAGGTTGTGGAAAAAGAGAAGGCTGAGGTGTTTTTATCAAACGGGGAAACTGATCGGGATTCTAGTTTAAGGCGGCGATGGAGGCACTCTCTTCGTGCCACCCTTGTCCTCTCTCCACTTCATGGAAAGTGATGATAGGGTTCACTTGTTGATTCTGTGCGTGGTGCTCCGACAGTGGATTCTGGACAATCTCCATGTCTGGCTGCGGTGCTTGGGCTTGCTGTTGTGGACTTGCTGAACTAGCTGCTGAACCTGCTGTGGTGCCTACTGTCGAGGAGGCCTTCTTGCCTTCAGTGTTGTAATGAATCGTCTCATCTCATCCCAGTCAATGTCACCCTGATCATTCAGATCATATATGTAGTCCTTAAAATGGAAACAATGATCAATATTGTGCCCCGACTGTCGGTGGAAAACACAATATCAAGAGGTATCCACATTTTAAGGCCAGGCCGGCCTTTCTTTTGGCAAGGTGAGCGCACTGGCGGCCATAAGTGCATTAAAAATATCGGGAAGGCTCTCGGGTAATGGAGGATATTGGGCTCTCTTGGGGCCTACGGGTCTTCTCGGGTACTGGGGGTCATAATTTGCGGGTGGAGGAACCTGGTGGTATTGCTGGGGAACTGGAGGAGTTTGTGGTGCGGTTTGATTCTGTGGGGGAAGAGGCCGGAAGGGCTAAGGAGGGTTATTTTGCTGGTGCGGAGCTTGGTTAAAGAAGGAGGGTTGTTGAAAATGTTGTGGTGGCTTTTGGTTAGGAGGATTGCAAGACTGCATGGGGTTGCCAACCACGCCCACCTGCTCATTCACAACCATACCCTTGGTAGTGGCACCATTGTTATTCATGACATTACTTTTCCTGGGCACTTTCGATTTCTGTTCAAACATGGACAAGATGGGCGAGTCCCTCATCTGAGTCTGAATATATCTAGCCCTCTCATAGAGCTCCTCCATAGTATTCAATTTGTTCATGGCCAAGAAATGACGAAACTGAGGAGTAGCATTGGAAACTATCATCTTAACTTACTCAGCTTCTGACAATGTATCTCTTAATTTTTCAGCCATCGACCTCCATCTATCTGCAAACTAAGTGAAGTCCTCTTCGGGCTTCATCTTTTCGGCTACCAAGTCAGTGACGGACAACGAGGGGCCCACACGGTCTCTATACTTTTGAAGGAATTTCCTCTGAACAATATCGAAATCACTGGCATCTGTCAGCTCTAAAGAGTAAAACCATTCCATGGCCGGGCCCTCTAGAGACCTCCTAAACAAATAGTCCAAGGATGCCTTATTATTCTGGTAGAAGGATGTTTCATACATGAAGTCTTTCAAATGAATGAGCGGTTTGCCCGTTCCATTATAGCACCGAAAGTTTGGCATTTCTGACGGTAGCAAGTGAAAAACTGGTAGAGTGGGGACAGTGACTTCTGGAGCATGTTTAGGAATGGACATTATCTTGAGTTGCTCTTCCATACTAGCAATCTTATGAAGGAGAGTGTTGGTGGCAGACTCAGCTGGGGCCGGATTGGGGGGAAATTGATTAGGCATGGGTCTTCTCAAAAATAGAGAAGGCGACGGGTTTTGTGGCTTGGCAAAAGAATGGCCTGCCGTGACAAGGACAAGAGTTATTGGACGAGAATGAGGACCGGATGGACTCCCTTGGTGGACCGCCTGGTCATTAGAGGGATTAGCTTGAAGGCCACCCGCGGCTTGAGGGAGGTTCAAAGAAGAAGAAGGGATAGATTTCCCTTTGAGAGCAGCCTGGATCTTTTGACGCTGGGCCTCATCCAATTGAGAGAGAACTTTGATGAGATCGTCAACATTAAGTGAAGGGGAAGCTTCCCTGGATGTGGACTGAGTTGCATGTTGTACTTGAGACGAAGGATCACCCCCTTGATTAGTGTCAACCATATAGACTTGGGAAGTTTGGTGTTGGAGATTGAAATAATAGGTGGGAGCATAGTCTCCCTCATGTTGAAAAGCTTGATATTGAGAAGGGGGATGCTGGGTGGGGGCATAACCTCCTTCAGGTTGGAAGTATTGTTGGGAAACCTCATCGGCATGATCAAATTGACCAGCCTCACCCTCTTCTTAAACGTACTCCAGATTGGACATCTTAATGACCTTACCCGACCTGAGCATCATGACTCTAGTGACTTACAGAAGTAATCAAATATTTAATGACATCAATTGAAAGGAAATCACTTAAAGGTTGCAGACAAGTTGCAATGAGTTATGCCCACTTTTATAGGTTTTGTCAAAATTACATATGATTTGTTACTGGAACAGTGGGGTTTTAACTCTCAATGACATAATCTAAGTTTCAGTTTGAATGTACGCCGGGTAGACTAAATTTTCTCTCTCTCAACCGTGCTTAGGTCAACTAACCTTCTGGGTACTTCAAGGTACAACATGCCTAGCTTGCGTGAGAAAATCCACGGGTGCGAGGACTTATGGAGGTCTTAGATAAAGAAATTCCAATCCAATGAGATGGAATGCTCAATTGGAGGGTCTTTCTAAGTCCAAGAAGAGGTTGTGGATCCCAGAAGTGTAGAGGGAGGAGGTCTCTCAGCCAAGATGCCCGTATGCTGCAGAGTGATGCAGACAACAGCAAGAAATCAATCAGAAAGAAATAGCGTCCAGAAGAGCGGACGCACAAACAAATAGCGTCCAGAGGGTTGGACGCACAATCAAGCAAATGGGCGACTGCATAAGCAGACGCAGATTCTCATGTTAATAATTAAAACAAAAATAGCGTCCCAGTGGCGAGACGCATATTATAGAAGATAAATAATTAAAAGAAGAAATGGCGCCTCTGTAGAGAGACGTAGATTCCATAAAATTACAGCGGGGTTTAGAAAATTGCATATAATTAAATTAGATCAGGTATGGGCATCTAGAAACGTCGACGACACTTCTCAATAGCCAGAAACCCAAGAATTCTCTACCAATCTTACCACCTAAGCAATAGTTCATCAACTGATAATCAAGTGGGCGAGTGCACGTGGTTCACAAAGGGGACAATAAGAAGTAATGTGCTACGTGGAGCACCAAAGGAGGGGCACACGTGGGTGCCAACAGAAAAGGGTAATCAAAACAAAAGATAATAGTGTCCCACAGTGATCGCCAATTTGTGAACGTGTCACTTAGTGTGATTGAAAAGAATAGTAAAGAGAAACCCATTTGTGGAAATCTCGATGGAGAAAAAAAGACAGCAAGTGAAAGAAGGAGGAGCACATGGTGCTCAGTGGAACGTGATCGCCAGAAGAATATCCTCAATATAGATTGAAAAGAAGTGATCGATGTTGACACCCATTTTTTGCCCGCAAGTTACGTTATTTATCTTATTCACTATTTTTTATGTCCCGAATTATCCATTATTTTGGAGCCTTCCTTGGATCGATTTTGTGCCCATTTCATTGTTCCCTAGCCTTTGGACTATGGAGATCATGATTTCTTAGAGCTCTGGGACTTATTTTATCAACTTCTGGCCTTCCAAGTAGACTTGCGGCCCATTTAGGTCGACTTCCATCAAGGATTCAGCCCCTTTCGCTGAGCAGTCCTGAACGTGGCCCTTTTTCATCCCCTTTTGTTCCTCTATTCATTAGTTGCCCTTCACAAAAGTTGTTCTTTTTTTAAAGCCCTAGATTTTCTCCTTCTACACGATTAGCTAGTTCTCCACCGATTTCAAGTTATTTATATTTTTCTGGCACATTACGCTGTTCACCCGTGAACCCTTTGTTTTTATCTGTTCTCGCCCTATTTTCTCCCTCTTCTGGTCGTCTTCTCATCTGCTCCCTTCATGAAAGTTGTTCAATTTTTTGTTATCTACAATTTTTTATTCTACACCTTTCGCTAGTTTTGCACCATTTTCGAGATATTCTTCAATTTCTAAAATCGACCGCGGCCTGCCCAATTATTTAAATGTTGTTCCATCAGCCTAGCGGTCTTGGGAAGACCGCTACCTGATGGTGGCGGTCTTCCCAAGACCACTACCCCTCAAAAAGTGCCCATTTTGCCCCGTTTCACCCCTTGAAGCCTTGCGGTCACCCCTAGTCCGTTTGGTTGTTCATTGTGGTCCTCCCATGACCGTTTTCATTCCCTGGCGGCCTTGCGATAGACCGTTTGCCAGACAGAGAGTCCAGAACTTCCTAAACTCTGATTTCTTCACCGTGGGACTCCTTGTTTGATCTATTTTCGAGGGAGATAATCCTCCACCTCGATTTCCACCCATCTAGGACTCTTATCCCCACTATTATCTCGAGGTTTATGCATCTAAATCCCTATTGTGGGTGTTTATCTCGGATCTAAGCTCTAGGGTTTTCCTGCTCCTATATAAACCGCCCAATTCACAGGTCGCGAAGGGGGGCTCTTTCTTGGTTCGGGGCGAAGCCATGCTGCATCTCCGACTCGTTTCTTCGATCCCATCCTAAAGAGGGAAGTATTGGCTTCGATTTCCACGCTCAAGGGCTGTGTAACTCTCTTTCTACTCTTAGTTATTCTCCTCCCAATTTCATAAATCATCACAAATATCTATTTTCTGCACTCTGTCTGTATTTTTATTCATATTGCATGCACGTTTCCCGTAGTTGTGCTGTGTGATTTCTCTATATCTTTATCTTATTTTCATCACAATACATACACCTATCTTTTGCACCATTCCACAGGGGTTAAAAACCTCCCCCTGGTGTGTTCTCCCTCAACTTCTACCCATATTTTATCACTTCGGGATTGATGCTACACTTTCATATTCTAATGGATTTTTCTCTTGTGTTTGATCTTTATCTTGCAGGAGAGCATGATAGGACGTAGGGCCCTCTGCCTCTAGCCGGATGGAAGGAGAGGAGTTGATCCCACATCGTTTCCCATACCCCTTTATCAAGCGCGATCAAGTCTTCCTTTTCCAAGGTACACGATGCAGTTGCACTCTTTTCTCCATCCTTTTGGTGTTGTTAATTCTTGGTGGCGACCACGGTCAGTATTTCTATATCTATTCATTGCCCCTTTGTTCATACTTTCATGCTTGTTCACGCATGTGATGTTATTTGCATAGTTTGGGGGGGTGAGAGATGTAAAACATCAACAACCTTTATTTTTTGACGATCACGGTGGGGCACCTAGTGCCCATCACGTTATTCATGCTCTCTTGTAAGTTGGGTGTGTGCATATGCATGTTTAGGTAGTTTTTTCTCCATTTTCCTGCTGTTCTTGGTGTTTTCGGGTCTGTCAAGGGGTTACGGTCCTCTCCAGGGCCACCAGAAGTGCCTAGCGGCCATCACAGGGCCGCCAAGGCCTCTCTGCCAGCCTTGCGGTCTTCCACTAGACCGCATGGTGATAAAAATGGTCATCTGGTAGACCACTTGCTGATTCTGGCAGGTCTGCGCGCAGGCTCACGGGGACGTCTTTCTTGGGCTATTTAGTTGACTTCCCAGGGTCGGATTGCCCTGTTGTTGGGGTCATTCTATAGCCTTTTGTATTGTCTTTCATTCCATATATCATATGCATTATTTAGGTCATGTTTGCATAATTTAATCCTGTCTTCATTTTTGAGTTTTCTGCATAAAGTCTGCAGGCAGGTCCCGGGGCAGATTCACAGGTAAGTCCTTGGTCGATGATTTGATTGACTTCCTGAGATCTGATTGCTTAATTCTTGCTTCCATCTTGTTCCCCTTTGTATTATCTTTCATTCCATATATTATTTGCATTATTTAGGTCACATTTGCATGGTCAAATCTTGTCTCTATTTTTGGGTTTTATGCATAAAATCTGCATGCAGGTTCAGGGGCAGACTCATAGGTACGCTTTGCATTGATGATTTGTTTACCTTTCGGGTTCTGTTTGTGCTTGTTTCTGGTCTTGCCTTGTTGTCCTTCGTATTATCTTCATTTTCATATATTGTTTTCACCCATATCATCATGTTTGCATGGTTTAATATTGCATTGATTTTCTAGTTTCATGCTAGAATTTTGCATGAACTCTGGTGCACATAGGATCATGCATTGTATATTGTAGTTGTATTACCCCTTGATAAGTGATCCTCTCGCCTCCATATTCCTTGGAGTTGACTAGGTGATCTTATCCGGGACCTCCGTAAGTCCCCATGAGCCGTGGATTCCCACACGGACGCCAGGCCAGTTGTACCTTTCCACCCCTTAGGCTTACATTTGCATACGTGAGAGGGAGTTGAACCTAGTCAACCCAAAGTCTGGACCATATTCCCATAGGATACCTATCTTGGGGGAATTGTTCTTAATTCAAAACATTAAATGGTCCATTGGAACTCCAAAATAACTTAACGATCATATCAACTTGTTTGACTTTGGTGAAACCCCTTTGCATATTGTTGTTATGTGTGTTCATATTATTTTGCATTCTTTGCATAATCCCCCACATTTTGTGTGCTGCATTTCCCTCATCATCTAGTTTGTCTCATCTGTTTGCATAGTCCACCCCTTATGTTACCTTGGTCTATCCGCCCGTCTATCTCAGAGTCCAGTAGCAGTCCTTACTGGGCTATTTCTGTCCATTAGCAGTCTCCCCAGGACAACCTCTTCCCCTGTGGGCCCCGTCCTTTTCCTTGGCCCCCTCCTCATCTAGCCCTTGCTTCCCAGATTGTATTCCCATTAATATCCTTGTAGAAAGTCTCCATTTACCCTCATAGAACATCATTCCAACCCCTTGTATCATTCTTCTTCCCAATTTTCTTCTTATTCTTGCGTGGAATCCTCTTCTCACGCGGGCCCATCTTCCCGTGGTCCCTCTTATCCATCCATAGAACAGGCTAATCTTACGGCCCACTTATCATGCCTTGTTCGCCAAATGGACTCGGCCCAGGCCCAAAGGCTCATTGCAAATCATCTTCATGGGTTTCCTTCTCTTAATGGGCCTTCTCCTCATAATGGGCCTTCTTACCTTCATGGGCCTCTTTCCTCTCCTTCTGCTGCTGGCCCAGTTTCTAATGGCCAATTCCATCTTAATGGGCCTTCTCCTTCTTCTCCTCATGCTGCCGACCCAATGGGTCTTTATGCTCATGCATCTTCCAGGTCCATGCACCCTTCCACTCCCGAAATGGCCCTTCCTCTTCTCAGCCCGGATCCTCTTATCCGGCCCATTACCCTATTCCTGGTTCATATTCATAACCTCTTGCTCAAGCTGGCCCACTTCCTTCTCGATCTCTCACTACCCAGGAGATGATTGCTTAGACCCAATGCCAGCTTGATGAGTTGTAACACCGAGTCGATCCCAAATCCTCCTTAGGTGTATCATTCGCTTTTCAAGATCTTCGGCTTCCACCTCCTTCACAAATCCCCGCATATCGCCATTATGATGGAGTCGGTGACCCGTATGTGCACTTGAAGGAATTTGTTTATGAGTCCACCCAATTTCGACATGACCAACGCTTGATGGCTTATCTATTTGGTCTCTCTTTGGAAGGCCCGGCTTGGGATTGGATCTTCTCTCTTCCGCAAGAGCAAGTTGTGATATTTCAAGTCGTCCAAGAGAGATTCATTCAGCAATTTCAAGACCAGGTTGGGCCCAGGTATTCTATGGTGGATTTGGCCCATGAGAAGATGAAGCCTGACGAGGAGTTCTGCACCTTTGCTAACCGCTGGCGTCGTCTTGCCGCACAAGTCCCGGGGCACATTCCGGAGCAGGAGCAGAATAAGATGCTGATTTCTAATGCAACGCCCGAGTACCGATTCATCTTAGCCCTCAATGATATAACTTCCTGGCAACAACTCTATAGCCGAGCCCACTTCATGCGCCAACAACTCCAAGATTCCCTTGACCCCGAGTCTTATCTACCTTCCACGCCCACTTACACCGCGTCGTCCCCATATCCTTCCATGAGTCAGCCTTCCGCTATCCACTCACCCTCCGTGAGTCAACCCTCCACTTCCACATATCAATCCTCCACGAGTCAGCCCTGCGCATCCACATATCAACCCTCCGTAAATCAACACTCCGCAACTCAGCCTTCCGCTCCGGCGTCTCCGCCTGCATCTCCAACTCCAGTCAAGGGAACGTCACACCCCGAGCAAGTGGATGCCGTCTAAATACCTTCCCACTCCACTCTACATATGCCTCTGCTTAGTCCTTCCACTAGCCATGCACCATTGCTTACGCAACCTCCGCTTCCATCTCCGCAATATTCTCCACCTTCATCCCATATCCCTCGACATCCACCTTGCCCGAAGCGGGCTCCTCATCCTCCATTGCCGGAGTGTTTCACAGATATCTTCAGGGCTTTGATGGCCACTCACGTGTTGCAGCTTCCTCCGGTTGTGCCTTGCCGACCCGAGGTGGGGAATATGCTTTAGTTCTGTGATTATCATCACCAGCAGGGGTACTTGATCGAGGATTGCCCTGAGTTCCGGGATTACATTTATGACCTGGAAGATCAGAAGAGGATCGATTGGCCTGCGATTCGCAAGATTGTCTTACATCTTCACAGCAAGCAGCAGCAGCAGCATGAGTCGCCCAAGCAGTCATCTCCATCACTACAAGACTAGGGGCACCCCGTGATTCTTCATTTGGCGATGCGCCCGCTCTGTCATCTACTCCATCACCCATTCCCTCACCTAGGCCATCGCCTACCCTATCGTCTCCACCCGTTCCATCACTTACCACATTACCTTCACCATCTCCTACCTCATCTTCATTGCCTTCGCCTACCCAAGCCCTTGCTCAGGCTAGTGCCTCCCCTCCTTCTCCCCCTTCTACTACCACTGCTTCTATTCCCAACGCCGCCCGATGTGTTGTGTCGATACGTCAACAATGGGCACCACGGCCTTCCCCTAACCTTTCTCCATCTCCACCACCAGTGCCTCCATCACCATCTCCACCCTCTCATCCATCTTCCTTGGCGCCCGAGCTTGAGCAAGCTCAACCCTCGCCACCTTTGCCCGAGCCTATCGTTGCTGCATTGCCTTTGCCCTCACCTTTGCCACCACTTGACATCACCACCCCCATTGAAACCTTTATGCCTCCCAAACCTTCACTTCCGCCTTCCAAACCCATTACCCCACCTCTTCTCCATCCATTTCTACCCCACGGAGTGAGTGTGCATTGCCTTTGGTGCCCCTCGGGTCTGGTCCCCAGGGAGACGATGAGCCGGGTTAGGGCGATTCAGTGCCGGTTGTTCGATTCAAAATTCAAGATTTTATCTACCGCATGCCGGTCCGCGTCTTAGTTTCGGGCTATTTTGGGGATGATGAGCCTCAACTTCCGATGACCGTTGTCAAGAAGAGTTCCCTTGCATTAGTGCCAATTTCTTCTCAAGCGAGACCGGTGGCAATCTCTTTGCTTGTCAGAGGACTTACTATTGATGCTGTTATTTCTTCTCGCTCAATTGCCATTCGGTTCACTAGCTGAGAGGGGTTCTTTATCCAGATCGTGCTCACTCATATGACCGCCAAAGGTTTGGTGGATTCCATATTCCAGGAGCAATTGCCGTATCTTCTGCACTTCCCAAGGACATTCTGCACGTTCTATGCAGTCTCTCTCGGTTTATCAGCAAGATGGCCACGTCAACGCCGCTCATTGATCTCCCTCAGATTCATCCGTCTCTTCTATCAAGGGAGCTATGCTTCGTATCTGATTGCCGAGTGGAGTTGCCGAATCTCATGCTTCTGGTGCCGAGTGACAAAACTCCATGGTTTTGCGATGCCAATTTGTCTAAGGAGTTATCTATCCGGAAATGTCCACCTATGGTTAGCACCGAATGTCTAGGGGCAGTTTCCCCAATGAAGCTGCATGTTCATAACCGGGCCAGGCCGTCTGCCAGATGGGCCTGTTATTTGAGAAGATATCACAAATTGAGGAGCCCGAAGGTCCGAGTCCGCGCCAAGTTGGTCCGTGTTCGAGGAATGTCTGCCAAGAAGAGGCGGCGGCGCCAGCTCAAAGGCCGCATGTTGTGCACTAAAGGGTCTGAAGAGGCGTGATCTCGCACTGGTCCTGAGCGGATGGAGTATCACCAGGTAGTGAACTGCAAGATAGGAAAACGGATCAGGGGGCCCAGGGAGAATCCCTGGGGAAAACCCTCCGATGCTTAAGTCAGTGGAGCTATGGCGGGAGCAATAAAGGGAGGTGAGAGCTTGTGCGCGAGATCCCTCTCCACCAGAAGGGTGAAGTGGTTCTTGCTCAGGAGCTTTGAGCGTATGATTGCCCTTACCTTTCGCCGGAGGGTATCCCTGGGTTAAATAGTGCGCCGTCTTCTGGAGTCCTGTAAGTCGAGGAGTTTCAGGTGGGGGTTACGTCCTCGACGTGGGCTTTTATTGCCCTATCGTGGGAGCGTTATCACCTTGGAGAGCTGGAGTCCCTCGCCTTTATGAATTCCTGCCCACAGAGGACTCTTAACGGCTGCATGGATAAGCAATCGTCGGCCGTACCGAGCTCAGAGAGGCCGGCCCTATCCGGGCGGTAGGCTTAGCTCGGACGAAGATGGGTCGGATTGGTCGACATGCGCCTTCTTCCCCTGGGCGGAGAGATGGCTCGAGCATGGACCTTCCCTATGACCTGACCGACGCTCGGGCCTTCCGAGCCTAGAGGCCTCCTAGGAAGGTAGTATCCTCGAGCGAAACTTTTATTGGGCTTTCTTGCCTAAGTGGGCCCCAGGGGGCTGTCACCTGGCTGAGTTGAGCCTTGTTGGGCCCTGAGGGGCCTAGTTCGGCTGCTCTTAATTGGGCTACAGAAATCCCCCTCTCCACTTGTCCCCCTCCTACTCTTGAGCCAAAGGAGGCTCAGATGAGTAGTCTTTTAGGGTTTCGGACCGGCGTGGCTCAGGTGGGTGGAAATCTGGCGGTGTTATGAAGCCACATGTCGTGGTCACCTGGGCCCGTAATAATTGCAATCCTGACAGATTTGAAATGAAGGGGCCCCCTTTTCTCGGAGGTCGGAACGACGCGCCGCCTCCCGCGGGGGGTTTATAGGCGTTGGGCGCTGATTGTCATCCCAGACTCTTTCCGTTGTTAGGGTTTTGGCTTTCCTTCACTTCTTTGCTTTTGGGGCTCCTTGATGCACCGTAAGAACACAGCGGAGGAGCGAAAACTTGCGGCGGCGTTCGAAGAGTTGGCGAAGATTACTGCGGAGGCGGTCCGGCAGCTTCCTTCTCCCCTGAATCTTCGAGGTCTCGAGAGGATTCTTCTTCCAGTTCTTCCTTGGAATCCATGGCGGGCCAGTGCTCAGATGCCGAGGGAGGGGGCGACGAACAGGTGGTGAGAGCGTCGGTTCCAAACTGCAGTGAGTTGGGGGAAGCCGAGGTGAGGAGGCTGGAGCATCAATTTCGCCTGCCTCATAAGTATAGCTTTGCTGCTACTGCCCTGTATGAGATGAGCCTGGACGATCGCACGGGCCACATCTACATCTTTCTTCTAGCGTGGAAGAGCGGGTTTCGCCTCCCCTTCGAGCCTTTTGTCCTCACGCTTCTCAATTTTTTCCAGTTGGCGCCCATCCAGTTGGTTGCCAACTCGTACCTCCTCTTTTCCGCCTTTCATATTCTCTATCGTCAGTGCGGGGTTCCTCCTTCTCTGGACCTTTTCCACTATTTCTTCGAGTTGAAGGCACATCCGTCGGCGGGGAAGGGTTTCTACTTTATCCAGGCGCGGAGGAACAGGAGCTGCATTTCGCTGGCGGTGAAGGATTCTTCGCATAAAGGGTGGAAGACCCAATTTTTCTGGGTGGGGATAAACTCGGTGGAGGAAGCTTGGAGGTGCCAGGTGATGCCCAATTTCCACCCGAATATCCCTCCCCGGCAGGAGGAGTTCCCCCCATATGTGGAGAAGTATGATGCTCGCTTGCTGAAACATCGCCAGTTTACCGAGGAGCTGGTGACGTCAGAGAATATCGAGCGGTGCCTTCTTACGCGGCTGAAGCCATCAGGTACCACCACTTGGATTTTTCCTCAGGGGTGAGGTCGTCTTTCATTTCTTGATCACGCCTTATTCTTTGTGCTGACACCAGGCGGGAGCCTCTAGAGGAAGCTGCTGAGATCATCGATCTTGGTGACGACTCGGCGGCCGATGAGCCGGGAGCCCCTGGGGGTCGCTCTCAAGCCCGAGATAAGGGCAAGGGGGCGGCTTCCGAGGGGACTTCTCAGCCGGGCGGCGAGAAGCGCAAGGATCCCATGGAGGGAAGGTTGCGGGAAGCCGCAAGGGCCAGAAAACGGGCCAGGAAGGCTGGTCTCCTTACCACTGCCAGGGGCGATTCTGGCTCGGCGGCGCTCCCCTCTCTGGGGCAAGATAGGGCCGACCCTACCGAGCTGGCTCTCCCATATGCCGAGCGAGAGGGGGCCGAGGAGACTAGGGGCACCCCGGGGGGTGACGGTGATGGGTCGGCTCTCCCCTCGTTGGGAATAGAGGGGGCCGAAGTTGAAACAAACGCGGCCGAGGCAGGGGCGCCGATCGAGGTGGGTGATATCTCGGGCGACAACGTGCGGGCCGCGACGGTTGAGGTTGGGGGTTCGCCGGCAGAGGCGTCGCAGCCCCAAACGACCGTGGTGCACGGAGCGGCAAGGCTCGTAGCGTCGGTCGAGGTCGGGGGTTCGCCTACGGAGGCGTCGCAACCCCAACCGACCGTAGCGCGTGGGGCGGCCGAGCCCGCAGCTCAATCTGGGCCTTCCGGCGAGGCGCCAGGTGCGGAAAGGGTTCCCATGCCGGAGGCTCTGGAAAGGCTCGGCATCTCGAGCAATTTATACCAGCTTTGCCGCGAGGTGTCCGCGAGATGAGAGGAGGAGACAAGCGTCATTCTCCACCCGGGGTCCTCGACATCATTATGGAGGGCGGCCTCGTCATGGCCCAGATGGGGGCCACAATGGCGGAGACTTATGCCCGGTCGGAGTCAGAGCGGTCGAATCTTGCTTGGACCCTCGGAGGGTGCGAGAGGAAACTAGCTCGACTCAATGAGGCGCATGAGGGGCTCCGACGGGAGTTCTCCGCGATCAGGGAGTTGTCGTGGTCGAGCCGGCTGGAGGTCAGAGTGCTGACCGAGCAACTAACCAAGGCTCGGGAATCGCTCGAGAGGAAAAGTAAACTCCTTGAAGAGGAGCACCTTCTTCGTCTCGAGCAGGATGGCCGCTGGGAGGCCGAGCGCGCCGAGTTGGTGGACCGGGCGGAGGCAACGGAGCGCCTTCGTTTGGAGGCCGAGGCCGACCGAGCTGAGGCGGAGAAGCGATCGGTCATGGCCTAGGAGTGGTCGGCCGAGGCCAAGCGAAAGTCGGCCGAGGCAGAGAAACGCTCGATGGAGGCCGAGGAGCGGGCGGCCGAGGCGGAGCTGGAGAAGGCCGAGCTTGTCGACAGGATGGGACTGGCCGGGGCGGAGGCGATCGAGCAGTACAAGGGCTCAGAGGCCTACCGGGCCGACCTGCAGGAAGCTGCCCTTCCTTACTACGAGTTAGCACTTCGCCGAGGCATCCGCAAGGGGTTTAAGCAAGGTTACCGCCGGCAGTAGCTTATGCCGGGGAACAAGATTCTGGGATCGACTTCCCCTCCGGCCAACGCTATGACTCGGACATGTCGCCTTCTAGCTCCTCTGCGTCGGGCGGGGAAGATCCAGAGGGCTCTTCTCCTGAGGGGTCGCCAACTCCGGCTGCCTCGGGAGGGCTCGCGACCGAGGCAGTTCCCACGCAGGTGGAATCAGTGCCAGGGCCGGCCGTCACCGAGGGCGCCGGGGGTGAAACACCTACGCCTTCCACTTCCGAGCTTCAAATTGGGCCCTAGGCCTGATGTATCGTCCTGTTTTGCCTCCTTCTTTATTTGTCTCTTTCTTTTTTTCAAAAAAGGACTTCCACTTTTTGTAAGGCAATAAATAAAATCTTACTTGCTTCACGCTATTCTTGCCGTGATTTGATCAGCGTATCTGCAGTAGTTGGAAAGGACCGATACTTTCTGCGCAGATCTCGCATGATGGTTGGGTGAGCGTCTGACAGGGTGTCTTTCCTCATTCTCATGCTTTAAATGCCTGGTCGCTTCGTGTGTCCCGCTGGGGTGGAAGACGAGAGGTTTGAGGTGACCGTTCATAGGGAGAAATTCCTTTGGCGTGTTTTCGAGGAGGGAGTCATTTAAGGCGAGTAGCCTCCCTTTGCCTATAAAAAGACCGAAGGGCGTCCCTTCCTCTCCACCGCTCAGGATTTTCCCTAACAGTCTTTCCTCGTCCCTTCTTCACGTTGCGTTGTGCCGTTGCATTCGGAGCATGGAGGATCCTTCGGAAGACGATGCTGTCGATGATGGAGGGCGGCAGGTTTTTGCCGCTTCGGGTTTTGAGTAGGTACGACGATCGTCGCGTGGGTTTGAAGCGGGTCCGATGGTCGTCGCGCCGATCTGGAGAGGATTTTGACGAAAAAATCACGCCATTTCCTCTATCAGTTCCGGCGAGGCTTCCCGGAGGGGGGCGAGATGGAGGACGGATGGGGGCATCCGTGATGCCCATCCCCTCCGGGCCTTCCCCTGCCTCCTTGTCCAGCTCTGCTGGTTTCTTTTTCTTTCTGGCAGCCTCTTTTTCCCTCTTCTGCTCTTCCTTTCTTTCACTCTTCGGAGGGTGCCTGCGCTCTCTGTACGCTCCAAAGAGTTGGTAGGTTGGAGGAGAGGAGGCCTTCATAGGCGTTCCCTCTTCCCCAGCCTCTGTCAACTTGGAAGGTAGCCTTCCCCTCCGCAGTCCCTCTGTCACCTTTGTCATGGGCTGCCTGAGCCAACTGGATCAACCACCTTTTATCCGAGCCAGTTTCTACGCGAGGCAGAGTCAGTGGCTGGACGCAAGGAGATCAACCGAGTCAGCCGAGCAATGGCCTCTTGCAGTGGTGCCAGATGGACTTTTTGCTTTCTGTTATGTAATGTATTGGCTTTTGCCTTTCTAATGTACCAACAATCGTTTGAATGAAAAGGAGAAAGTTTTATTTCACTCGGATTGTTTGCACGAACTTAAAAAGTAGAACTTGCGTAGTGTGGATGCATTCCATGTCCGAGGGATGGGTTCCCCTTCCATTGTAGCTAGCCGGTATGCTCCTTTCCCGAGCGTCTCGACCACTCGGTAGGGGCCTTCCCAGTTAGGGGATACTTTGCCCGCCGCCTCTAGTGGTCGAGAGGCTTCGACTTTCCTGAGGACGAAGTCTCCCGGTTGGAAGTGTCTGTCTCGGACTTTGGCGTTGTAGTATCGAGTGAGGCGGCGCTGGTACTCCGTAGCTCGGATGCTGGCGATCTCTCGGAGCTCATCTGCTAGGTAGAGGTTCTCGAGTAATTTTTGCTCGTTTACCTCGGGTGAGAAGCGGGTGACTCGGAGAGAGGGGTTGGCAATCTCTAATGGAATGACGGTGTCTGTGCCATACACCAACTGGAAAGGATTCTCACCGGTTGCCGTTCTGGGAGTCGTTCTGTGTGACCAGAGTACGCTAGGCAGTTCCTCGAGCCAGCTACCCTTGGCCTTACCGAGTCTAGTCTTTATGCCTTTTAAGATAGTCTTATTGGCATTCTCGACCAGCCCGTTGGCCTGAGGGTGGGCGACCGAAGTGAAGTGGTTGCGAATACCTAGGTCGGCGCATCGGTCTCAGAAATAGCGAGAGTCGAGTTGCCGACCGTTATCGCTCACTATCACCCGGGGGATGTCGTAGCCACAAATGATCGACTTCCAGATGAAGCTCCAGACGGCTGTCTCGGTGATCCTCGCCGTGGCTTCGGCCTCGATCCACTTGGTGAAGTAGTCGATGGCGACGATGATGAACTTCTTTTGGGAATGAGCCGCAGGGAACGGCCCGAGAATGTCGATCCCCCACCGAGCGAAGGGATAAGGCTCGGTAAGGGTGACGAGCTCTGTAGCCGGCTGATTGACCAAGTGGTCGAATCGCTGGCATCGGTCGCACTGTTGCACGTGGGCCGTGCAATCGCGCTGTAGGGTGGGCCACCAGTAACCCTGCCGTAGCAGGATCCTGGCGAGCGACCTTCCTCCTGAATGCGCTCCGCACAGGCCTTCATGAATCTCTTGGATGGCTCGGCTGGCTTCGTCGGGGCCGAGACACTTCAGGAGAGGACCGGAGAAAGATCTCTGGTAGAGAGTGTCGTCTAGAATGACGAAGCGCCGGGCTTGGTACTTCAGTCTGCGGGCTTCTCGAGGGTCGGAAGGCCCTTGGGAGTCCCGGAGCCAAGACAGGTAGGGGGTGCGCCAGTCGCTCGGAATGGCTGAGTCAACAGCAAGGAGCTCCGAGTCAATGCTCGGGCGCTCTAGCTCTTCAAGGAGGACCGATCGGGTACCTTTAGGGTCGAGAGAGGAGGCCAGCCGAGAGAGGGCGTCCGCTCGGGAGTTTTCCTCCCGAGCTATTCGGACTACCTCGAATCTCTCGAACTGTTGGGCCAGGTCTCTGACCAGTTGAAGGTATTTGATCATTGGTGCCTCTCGAGCTTCGTATTCACCGTTGACTTGGCTAGCGACCAGCTGGGAGTCAGTGTGGATTTTGACTCGCTCAGCCCCCAACCGTCGGGCCATGCGTGCTCCCGAGATAAGGGCCTGGTACTCGGAAGCGTTGTTGGATGCTTGGAAGCTGAACTTCAAGGCGTACGGTAGCTCTACCCCCTCGGGGGACTTCAGGAGGATTCCAGCGCCACTATCGACCGAGCTGGAAGACCCATCAACGAACAGTTCCCAGATTGGCCCGGGCAAGGACGGAGGCCTTTCTTTGGTCGGGATGGTGCTTTCGGCGATGAAGTCGATGAGCGCTTGGCCTTTTATAGCCGAGCGCGGTCGATAGGAAATATCGTAGGCCCAAAGCAAGATGCCCCACTTGACGAGTCGCCCTGAAGCTTCGGGGTGGGCCAGAATCTTCTTCAATGGTTCACCGGTCAGCACGGTGATGGGGTGCCCCTGGAAATAGGGTCGGAGGCGCTTGGCGGAGGTAACCAATGCTAGCACGAGTTTCTCGGTTGCGGGGTACCTCCTTTCAGCCTCGTTGAGCACCTTGCTGGTGTAGTAGACCGGCCTCTCGATTCCCGAGTCATTTCTGACTAGGACTGAGCTGACTGTAGATGGTGTTGCCAAGAGATAGAGCAGCAAGACTTCACCCGGGACGGGCTTGGAGAGCACTGGGGGTGAGGCCAGGAACTCCTTGAGCTCGGCGAACGCTCTCCGACATTCCTCATCCCATGCGTACGTGGCAGATGCCAATTTGGGCCCCCTCAAAAGTTTGAAGAAAGGCAAGCATCGTTCGGCCGCACGGGACAGGAACCGGCTGAGAGCGGCGACACGCCCAGTTAGGCGCTGGACGCCCTTGACGCTGGTGGGCGGGCACATGTCCAGGATGGCCTGGACTTTGTCGGGGTTGGCCTCGATCCCGCGCTGACTGACCAAGAAACCCAGGAACTTCCCAGATCTCACTCCGAAAGCGCACTTGGCAGGATTGAGCTTCATGTTGTACTTCAGGAGGGTGTCGAAGGTTTCAGCGAGGTCGGTAAAGTGGTCTTTGGCCTTGGGGGTCTTGACGAGCATGTCGTCAATGTAGGCCTCGACGTTCCGACCTAGCTGCTCCTCGAACATGTGATTGACCAGCCTTTGGTACGTAGCTCCGGCGTTCTTCAACCCGAAAGGCATCCGGGTGTAGCAGTAGACGTCGTAGTCGGTGATGAAGGCGGTCTTCTCGATGTCTTCTGGATCCATTCTGATCTGATGATAACCTGAATAGGCATCTAAGAAACTGAGTATCTCATTGCCCGAGGTTGAGTCAACTAATTGGTCGATGCTCGGCAACGGATAATAGTCCTTAGGGGTGGCCTTATTCAGGTCGGTGAAATCCACGCACATCCGCCATTTGCCTGAAGCTTTCGGTACTAGGACGACGTTGGCTAGCCACGTCGGGTACAGGACCGGTCTAAAAAGACCAGTCTCATGTCCCTTGGTGACCTGCGCCTTGATGATTGCCTACTTCTTTGGTGCATGCTTCCTTCTGCGTTGCTGTACGGGTCTCATGGCGGGGTCGAGGTTGAGCTTATGCATCACGGTCTCTTCTGGTATCCCAGGGAGTTGATCATTGGACCAAGCAAAGACTCTGATGTACTCAGAAAGGAATTTCTTATATTACTGCTGAACCTTGGGCGGTGGTCAGCTCCGATCCTTACTCCTAGGGCTGGGTCATCGTTTAGGAAAACCGTCAATAACTCGCCACCAGGTTCGGTGGTTGCGGTTTTATCCTCGACTTCTCGGGGGCCCTTGTCCTTCCCGTCCGGCCTTGTGGCCTCTACCGAGATATTGTAGCACCTTCTGGCCGCAGCCTGGTTACCTCGGACTTCCCCCAACCCGTTTTTGGTGGGGAACTTCATTTTCTAGTGATAGGTAGATGGCACTGCCTTTATTCGGCTGAGGATTCCCCGGCCGAAGATGGCGTTGTACACTATCATGCCTTTGATCACTATGAAGTCCACCATGACCGTAACGGTTCTGGGTGGGGTGCTGAGGGTAACCGGCAGGCTTAGGGCTCCCTCGGGATAGGTGGCCAGGCCATTAAACCCGCAGAGGGGGGTTCGGACCGGGCGGAGCTTGGATGGATCCTCCCCCATCTTAAGGAAACAGTCATAAGATAATACATCATGGGCACTCCCATTGTCAACTAGAATCCTATCTATGTTACAATGGTTTATCGTAGCCGAGATCACAAGGGCGTCGTCATGCGGGGTGCTCAGCCCTTCCAGGTCTTGGTCGGAGAAGACTATGACCTGGGGCTCACTCGGCGGGGCCTTGGGAGGCTCTATGGCTCGGCTCGCCCGCTCGGCATGACGCTTCCTTCCTCGGCTACTGTCGCCTCCTGATGCCGTCCCTCCGGAGATGACGTTGATGTGGACCCCTCGGGGGGCGTTGTCGATCTCCTCCGCGGTGCCTCGGTCTTCTTTACACTCGGCTATGAATCGAGCTAGGTGTCCCTGATGGATGAGGCGCTCGATCTCATCCTGGAGCTGGTGGCAGTCACCGGTGTGGTGCCCGTGGTCGCTATGGAACAAGCAATGCTTGTCGCGATTACGATTCTTCGACCTCATCGGCTCGGGCTGGCGGAGAAGTCCCGAGTCTTTGATGTCTTCATAGATCTCATAGACCGGTGCGGCTAGTGGGGTGTACCGTTTGTACTTCCGCTTGCGTTCCCCATCACGGTCTCACTTTTTTCCCGAACCTGAATTTGGCTCAGAAGTCCGCTTCTTGTCCCCCTCCCGACCCAAGCCGGTTACGTCTCGGCAAGCGTTGAGCACCTCCTCGCATTCGGCGTGGCGCAATGCCAGAGTCACTAGCTCGGCAAGGGTCAAGGGAGGGTGGAGGACAAGTTCACGGCGGAGATTCTCGTCCCTGGTGCCCCCAGTCAGTGCGGTTATGGCTGAGGCCACGTCCAGGCGGGGGATTCTCAGGGCTTCTGATTTAAATCGGTGAATATAAGCCCGGAGTCTTTCCCCTTGTGCCTGTTTAAGGGCCAGGAGCCCCGCTACCGACCTTGGGGGGGCACTTCCGGTGAAACTCTCTATGAAGACTCGCCCGAATTGCTTGAAGTCTCGGATGGATCCGGGGGCGAGGGCCCGGAACCATGCTTGAGCGCCTTGGACCAGGGTGGTCACGAAGGCTCGGCACTTGATGGCGTCGGACGCTCCGTGCAGGGTCATCACAGCGTCGAAGCTGTCGTAATGATCGTCCGGGTCGCCCTGGCCGTCGTAGGGCTTGAAGGTAGGGATGGAGGTTCTGGGAGATACCTCTGCCTTCAAGATGTATTCAGAGAATGGGGATTTTTCCTCGTCCTCCGAAAAAGAGATCTTCTGCAGGGCGCGGAGGGCGCGCTCTTGTTCTGCGAAACGCCTCTCGAAATCCCGTAGCCGGAGGGATAGTTCCGGCTACTGTCGTGTCGTGGGGCTAGGGGGAGTGTCTTGGCGATCTCCGGGAACGTCAGTTTCTGGGTTCGGACGGCGCCCCCCAAGTTTTCCCCTTCTCGACGTTGAAGAAGCCTCCTGCTCCGGAGTTGGAGCCTGCGAGGGTCCTCCAATCCTGTTGCGGATGAGTTGCTGGCCGCGGAGAGTGAAGCTACCTTCGGCGGTGTGCTGGGACATATTTTCGCGGGGAGGGCTCCCTGTCGGAGCGCGGTACCTTCCATCCCTAGCCGCCTGGGCCCTCATGAGTTTCATGAGGACATCCAGTTTCGCGTTGAGGGCCTGGAAGGCTTCGGTGCCACCGTTGGGTGGTAGCCCTACCGCCGCAAGAGGGGGTGGTGGATCGTCGGCGAGAGCGCTGGCGTTGGAGGGAGGGTTCTGTGAGGCCCGAGAGGGGCCATCCCCTGCCGCTACCATGGCCTTTCCCCTCTCGCTGGTAGACCTCCTCCCTGAGCTCCTTCGCACCATACTGGCTTTTTGTACGTTTCCCACAGACGGCCCCAGATGAAGAGGCGTGATCTCGCGCTGGTCCTGAGCGGATGGAGGATCACCAGGTAGTGAACTGCAAGATAGGAAAATGGATCAGGGGGCCCAGGGAGAATCCCTGGGGAAAACCCTCCGATGCTTAAGTCAGTGGAGCTATGGCGGGAGCAATAAAGGGAGGTGAGAGCTTGTGCGCGAGATCCCTCTCCACCAGAAGGGTGAAGTGGTTCTTGCTCAGGAGCTTTGAGCGTATGATTGCCCTTACCTTTCGCCGGAGGGTATCCCTGGGTTAAATAGTGTGCCGTCTTCTGGAGTCCTGTAAGTCGAGGAGTTTCAGGTGGGGGTTATGTCCTCGACGTGGGCTTTTATTGCCCTATCGTGGGAGCGTTATCACCTTGGGGAGCTGGAGTCCCTCGCCTTTATGAATTCCTGCCCACAGAGGACTCTTAACGGCTGCATGGATAAGCAATCGTCGGCTGTACCAAGCTCAGAGAGGCCGGCCCTATCCGGGCGGTAGGCTTAGCTCGAACGAAGATGGGTCGGATTGGTCGACATGCGCCTTCTTCCCCTAGGAGGAGAGATGGCTCGGGCATGGACCTTCCCTTTGACCTGACCGACGCTCGGGCCTTCCGAGCCTAGAGGCCACCTAGGAAGGTAGTTGTAACGACCCGAGAATCCGATTACCGGGAAGGCCCGATAGCCCGAGACCCGCACCGCCACCCACGAGTCCGAAGACTCGGAAGGGTTAGAATGATGGTGTGGAAACTACACAAGTATCACAAGTAATTACAGAAATTAAACAGTTATAATATTAAGCAGGAAATAAATTAGCATTTTACATGGTCCACAATAGGAAATAACAACAACAGTAGTAGTCCACGACTAGTACAGAGACAAGAAAGAAAAGTACAGCTACTCGGGGCATACCCCGGCTCTGACCTCTGGCACTACCTCTGGGCACCCGCACCTCGCTGCACCCCAGACGCGCTCCCCTGGGGCGGCGCCTCACCTGAAACACAGTGAAAACACGCAGGGTATGAGTCTCGGAACAACACTTAGTAGGGATCACTCGAACCCTACCTCGTAAAATGAGAAACCACTACACTAGCGGTAGGAGAGTACCTCGGAAAGGAAAGCCATGTACTCTACATAACAAAGACCCTACGGCACGCAAACCGGCACATTTGCCACGGTGAGACAACCGAAGCTCAACGGTCGACCCGACAAAATCCGAAGGTCAGAAACACACGACTGACAGTCTGTCACTCTGTACTCGACAGGAGTATCTCCCACTAGAAGCACAGCCGGTAGCGTCCCCTGACGTCTTACACCGCGCCGCAGGTGATCCGCCTGGCGTGGTAGCTCCTACCAAAGGCGCGAACACCGAACAAGTAAACTCACGACAAGTGACTAGCTGGGGTCACGCCCGTCGATGTGGGTCTAACCGCCCCCAACCATGTGTGCATACACAGACCGCGTGTCCCTGGTCTGGCCCTCTAACCGGTTTTCCCCTTAGCCGGACTCTGGCTGCAAGACGTGGGGCCCGACGGTAACCGGTCCACAAACCGCCTCTAAGGGTAAGCCCGTACACCACTCCCTGGTGCGACCGGTACCGCGTACTGGTAGGCTACGACTAGTGGAGGGTCACTAAAGGAGTAGACTCTCAAGTCAACGGAAAATAATGTCACAATCATAGGTACGCGGAACGCTCCTTGTACCAACACCGATGCACGGTGACACAAGCCGAAATCACCATCTCCCGGGACCCCACGGCACCCTCACATGTGGCCCCCACATGATGCCCAGCATCAGTCAGACCACGGGTCAGCACAGGGATCGAGACTTGCTCATCCGGGACTCGAATCGGCAAGGGATGGGAGACGCGGTCACCTGAGGACCGCCTCAAGTGGTAGCGGTCTGCCCAGGGCCGCAACCACACAGTCGCGGTCTTCCCGGGACCGCGACCATCCCAGCACGAAAATATGAATGCGGTCACAAGGTGACCGCATTCACACAGTAGCGGTCTCCTGGAGACCGCGACTAGCGTGCAATGGTCAAAAACAATGGTCAAACGTCTCGGGGTCCGTGCCGGTCCCCACGGTGAATGCTGTCGTCCCCAGACCGTGACCAACAGTCACGGTCTGTCGCGAGACCGCATCCGCCCACTGACACTTTAAGGCCTAACGGTTTAAAATCTGATGAAAGCGGTCCCCGCCTGACCGCGACCAGTGAAAACGGTCACTGGTGGACCGCGATCACCTCGGAAAATTGAGAACGGCGGGAAACGGCCGAAAACACCATTCTACGCCCCAATCACCCCCGGGTGATGGGGAAACAAAGGGGGAACTCATCCCCACGCCCTAGAGTATCGAATGATGCCCCCAAAACTCCAAATGACGCGGTAAAACTCTAGATCGGCGCTCAAACCCCCGAAGCATGCATTTCCCGTCCCGAGGTCAAACGAACCCCTCTCAGCTCCCCGCCGGCCTAGAAATCACGGGAAAGGAAAGCACGGAGATAGAGGATCGTCACCCTACCTCAATGGAGCGAATGCTCCGCCGGATCGTCCATGAATCATGAAGAACGCTTTTAGAAAACTCGCCTCCCCACGCTTCCCACGCTTGCCGCACGCTCGCACGATCGTCTCGATGTCACCCACGTCCTTGCCGCGTCACACCGCCGCCGTCTGCAGTCGGAACGGAGGTTGCCGCGCTCGAACGGGAGAGAGGGAGAGAGAGAGAGAGAGCGGCCACGGTTGGGGAAGGAAGGAGGAAGAAGAATAAGAAAGAGAAAGGGAAAAAGAAAAAGAAAAGGAATAGGAATATATAGATAATCTGATTTTTTGGAAAAATACCAAAAAATAGAAAAATATGTTTCCGGAATCCTCGGAACGCACCGATCGCAACGGTACCACTCGTGCCTAGGTGAACGGCCCGGTCCACCCGCAGCGAGCTTCCGAAGAAAAAGCCGAAACACACACTGGAAATCGGAAAACATACACGGAAAAGCCGCGGAACGCCTCCGGGCCTCCGAAACAACTCCGGATCGCGCCGATCCGAACACGAAAGATGTCCGAAATAAAATTTCGGACACAACGGAGCCGGACGCTCCGAAAACCAGATCCGGGAACCGCAAGGAAGGATCCGAAAGGTCTGGGATATTACAGCCCTCCCCCTTAAAGGAATTTCATCCTCGAAATTGAGAACAACCCAAGGGGAAAGAAGAGGAAGACTCACTCAAACAGGTATGGGAACTGTTGACGCATCTCGTCCTCACGCTCCCAAGAAGCCTCACCATCGGAGTGCCGCTGCCACACCACCTTAACCAAGGAGATGACCTTATTCCGCAGGCGCTGCTCTCGCCTATCCTCCACGCGGATCGAAAACTCTGGGATAGAAAGATCTGGAGTCACCTCAGGCCAAACAGAAATCTTGAGCACATGAGAGTCATCGGGCATATACTTCCGCAACATCGAGACGTGGAACACGTCATGCACCGACGTCAACTCAAGGGGTAACAACAACCGGTAAGCAACCTCACCGATGCGCTCCAAGATCACAAAAGGACCAATGTAGCGGGGACTCAGCTTCCCACGCCGTCCAAAACGCATCACCCCCTTCATCGGAGAAACTCTCAAGAACACATAATCGCCCACGGCGAACTCGAGGGGCTGCCTCCTACGGTCAGCATAGCTCTTCTGCCGACTCTGGGCGGCCAACATGTTCTGATGAACCAGGTGCACAACATCCACACATTGCTGCACCAATTCGGTCCCGTCAAAACACGCTCACCCACCTCAAACCAATCAATTGGAGTCCTACACGGACGCCCGTACAGGGCCTCATAATGAGCCATGCCGATGCTCGAATGATAGCTGTTGTTGTACGCAAACTCCACCAACGGTAGGTGATGAATCCAACTCCCCTGCCATTCCAGGCAGTAGGATCTCAGCATGTCCTCCAACGTCTGAATGGTCCTCTCAGACTGACCATCAGACTGAGGATGATACACCGAGCTAAATGCCAACTCCGTGCCAAGAGCTCGCTGGAAACTCCTCCAGAATCCAGAAGTGAAGCGCGGATCCCGATCCGATACGATCGAAATGGAATCCCATGCAACGGAACGATCCGCTCCACATACAAACGAGCCAACTTGGACACACTCCAGCTGACTTTGACCGGTAACAACCGAGTCACCTTTGTCAACCTATCCACCAGCAAGCAAATACTATCCTGCCCACTCGGGGTCCTCGGCAACCCCACCACAAAATCCGTGGTCACGTGGTCCCACTTCCAAGCAGGAACATCTAAGGGCTGGAGAGTACCTCCTGGTCGCTGATGCTCCGCCTTCACCTGCTGACAGATCAGGCACCTGGCCACAAATTCTGCGACATCTCTCTTCATGCCAGGCCACCAGAACTGCCTCCGTAAGTTCCGATACATCTTCGTCGCACCCGGGTGTACGGTGTACCTGCTCCCATAAGCCTCGCGCAACACCGCACCGTGAAACCTCGCAGCACCGTCCTCGCCGAGCTCCACATCAGCCATCGCCAGAATCCGGGGTAACTCAGGGTCCGCATGCTGAGCCTCTGTCACCTGACGACGGATAGCAGGAGTGACAGTCAGACTCGCAAGCACCGCCAACCCTGGCTCTTGGGGAATCTTGAGCCTGAATGATACTTCGGGCACTTGCTCCCAGAGCCTCCAGTTCCTCAACATCAAGGCACTGACCGCAACCTTCCGACTCAAGGCATCGGCAACGACATTCATCCTGCCCGGCTGATAAGATAGGGTGAAGTCATAATCCTTCATGAATTCCATCCAACGCCTTTGCCTGAGGTTCAGGTCCCTCTGCGAGAACACATACCTCAAACTCTGATGGTCAGTGAACACCTCGAACTTCTCGCCGTACAGATAATGCCTCCAGATCTTCAACCCGAAGATCACCGCCGCCAACTCAAGGTCATGGGTAGGGTAGTTCTCCTCGTGGGGCTTTAGCTGCCGAGATGCATAAGCCACAACTCTACCATGCTGCATCAACACAGCACCCAATCCGACGCCGGAAGCATCTGTACAAACCACGAAACCTCCCGATCCAGAAGGTAAAACCAACACCGGATCCGAGGTGAGCAATCTCTTCAGTTCCCTGAAGCTCTGCTCACACTCCTCAGACCAGACGAAAGGCACATCCTTCCGCGTGAGCCTAGTCATCGGGGCCGCAATGCGAGAAAAATCCTAGATAAACCCGCGATAATAGCCCGCAAGCCCCAAGAAACTCCGGATCTCTGTCACTGACCTCGGCCTTGGCCACTGCATTACTGCCTCGACCTTGGCGGGGTCCACGAAAATGCCATCACCAGAAATCACGTGCCCCAGAAAGTGCACCTCGCCAAGCCAAAACTCGCACTTGCTGAGCTTCGTATACAACTGATGATCTCGCAACGTCTGCAGTACCACACCCAAATGGTACGCGTGCTCCTCGGCAGACTGCGAATAAACAAGGATGTCATCCACGAAGATGACCACGAACTGGTCCAAATACGGATGAAACACCCTCTGCATCAAGTCCATGAAGGCTGCAGGGGCATTGGTGAGCCCAAACGGCATCACCAAAAACTCATAATGCCCGTACCTCGTACTGAATGCAGTCTTCTCCACATCGGACTCGCGAATTCTCAGCTGATAGTAACCGGACCGTAAATCAATCCGCGAGAACACTCGCGCAGACTGAAGCTGGTCGAACAAATCATCGATCCGCGGCAACGGATACTTGTTCTTAATGGTCACTTCATTCAGCTGTCGATAGTCAATGCACAGCCGCAGACTACCGTCCTTCTTCTTTACAAACAACACGGGCGCACCCCAAGGGGAAAAGCTAGGACGAATGTACCCCTTGGCCAGCAGTTCCTGCAACTGCACCCTCAACTCCTCAACTCAGCGGGGGCCATACGGTAGGGAGCCTTCGCCAAAGGTCCCGTACCAGGCACAACCTCGATCACGAAATCGATCTTCCGCTGGCGAGGCAATCCAGGCAACTCCTCGAGAAAAACGTCAGGAAATTCGCACACCACCGAAATGTCCTCGACATTCGGCTCCATCCGGTCAGACACAACCACGGACGCGAGAAAACCCTGACAACCAGAATCAAGCAATCGATGAGCTCGAATAGCAGAGATAAGGAATCGAGAAGAGGTGGAACGGATACCTTGGAAATAGAAGGTCTGCTTGCTCGGATGCTGAAAGTAGACCCTCTTCATTCCACAATCCACCACCGCTCCATGAGTCTCGAGCCAATCCATGCCTAGAATAACGTCGTAATCCCGAAGCTGCAACGCATACAACCTGCCTGGCATACTCCGCCCATCGATCCAAACTGAAACCTGATCGAAGCAATACGGAGTGACCATAAAATCACCCGAAGGCAACTCCACTGTCAAATCACAAGACAACTGGGTCACCGGCTCTTCCATGCTCAACGCGAAATCGTCCGAAATAAATGAATGAGACGCGCTAGAATCAAACAAAACCTGAGCCGCACAACCTAAAATCTGAACGGTACCTTCCACGAGCTGCGACGCCACTGCCTCTACCCTGGGCATGTGCGTGATCTGGCCCCGAGCTCTCTGCCTGCCTCCCACGCTAGCTGACCTGGGTAGCGGCGGATACTGTCCCTGCTGCTGCTGCCTCTGCTGCTGGGGAACCTGCTGCTGCGGCGGCCTCTGAGGACAGTCACGCATCATGTGCCCTGGCTGGTCACACCGAAAACAGATAATCGGCGCCGTGCACTGCCTGCCTGGGTGGAACCCACTACACCGTGGACACGGTCCTCACGACCCACCCACTGATCCCTGACGCTGCAAAGGAATCGGCTGCTGTACACTGCCTGATGAAGCCTGCCCCTGATCCTTGGGCTTCTTCTTGCCGAACCCTTTCTTGAAAAACTTCTTGACCTTCGTGCCAAAGGACGTAGATCCTATCACCGACGCTGCATGTGCCGGCACTCCTGAACCACTCATCGTATGTTGGAAGGAACCATGCTGCTGGGTAGCCGACTGCTGGCTGTGACCTGACAAAGACTGCCCCTGGCTGATCGGTCCTCGGGTCCTCTGCATATCCATCTCCAAGGAAGCCGCAACACGAGACGCTGTCTCTAGATCAGTGGCCCCGTTCGTGATCAGATGGTGCCTCAGCTCTTGCCTCAAGCCCTGAACAAACTGCGCGGTCTTCACCCTCTCATGCTCCATGATGTGAGTTGCATACCGACCCAGCTCGACAAATCGGCCCCTGTACTGCAACACGGACATGTCACCCTGCACCAGCTCCAGGAACTCCCTCATCCGCTGCGTAGCAACATAATCTGGACAGTACGTACGCTCGAAAGCACTGACAAAGTCATCCCACTCGACCTGCTCAAGTGGACGAAGCTGAAAGGACGTCTTTCACTCGGAAGACCACCACTTCCGAGCCGTACCCTGCAACTGGTTGTAGGCCAACACCACTCTGTCCTCAGCAGCACTCTTCGCAGAACTGAACACCGACTCCATCTCATCAAGCCAATCACTAGCCACATCAGGGTCTGTCTGGCCGCTGAAGTAAGGTGGATGGAACTACATGAAGTCCCTCACTGCTCGGCCTTGCCCACCCCTAGCAGACGAGCCCTCACCAGCCTCTCCGCCGAACTGCTGAGACATAAGCTGGTACATGCCACGGAAGAAATCCTCGGCCCCCCGAACTCTCGTGGTATCCGCGGCCTCGGTAGCTCCTGGTGGCACTCTACTATGCTCCTCCTGGTCCCCCTGGACCCCCTGCTGGATCTCCTGACCTCCAGCCGACTGCCCCTGCTGAGAGCGAGAGCTCCTCCTCGGCGCCATGCTCGCTCCTGAAGCAAAAGATAGAAAACACGAAAACGGCATGGTCAAAACAAACACGCAGTGCCCAATGCCAGCGTCACCTGTACATCATCCCTGTGGACTAGTGGACCACTACAATTACCTATGATTCTCATGTAATTCCACAACCGCGCTCTTATACCAGCTGTAACGACCCGAGAGTCCGATTACCGGGAAGGCCTGATAACCCGAGACCCGCACTGCCACCCACGAGTCCGAAGACTCGGAAGGGTTAGAAGGATGGTGTGGAAACTACACAAGTATCACAAGTAATTGTAGAAATTAAATAGTTATAATATTAAGCAGGAAATAAATTAGCATTTTACATGGTCCACAATAGGAAATAACAACAACAGTAGTAGTCCACGACTAGTACAGAGACAAGAAAGAAAAGTACAGCTACTCGGGGCATACCCCGGCTCTGACCTCTGGCACTACCTCAGGGCACCCGCACCTCACTGCACCCCAGACGCGCTCCCCTGGGGCGGCGCCTCACCTGAAACACGGTGAAAACACGCAGGGTATGAGTCTCGGAACAAGACTCAGTAGGGATCACTCGAACCCTACCTCGTAAAATGAGAAACCACTACACTAGCGGTAGGAGAGTACCTTGGAAAGGAAAGCCCTGTACTCTACAGAACAAAGGCCCTACGGCACGCAAATCGGCACACGTGCCACGGTGAGACAACCGAAGCTCAACGGTCGACCCGACAAAACCCGAAGGTCGGAAACACACGATTGACAGTCTGTCACTCCGTACTCGACAGGAGTATCTCCCACTAGAAGCACAGCCGGTAGCGTCCCCTGACGTCTTACACCGCGCCGCAGGTGATCCGCCTGGCGTGGTAGCTCCTACCAAAGGCGCAAACACCGAATAAGTAAACTCACGACAAGTGACTAGCTGGGGTCACGCCCGTCGACGTGGGTCCAACCGCCTCCAATCACGTGTGCACACACAGACCGCGCGTCCCTGGTCTGGCCCTCTGACCGGTGTTCCCCTCAGCCGAACTCTGGCTGCAAGACGTGGGGCCCGACGGTAACCGGTCCACAAACCGCCTCTAAGAGTAAGCCCGTACACCACTCCCTGGTGTGACCGGTACCGCGTACTGGTAGGCTACGACTAGTGGAGGGTCACTAAAGGAGTAGACTCTCAAGTCAACGGAAAACAACGTCACAATCGTAGGTACGCGGAACGCTCCTTGTACCAACACCGACGCACGGTGACACAAGCCGAAATCACCACCTCTCGGGACCCCACGGCACCCTCACGTGTGGCCCCCACATGATGCCCAGCATCAGTCAGACCACGAGTCAGCACAGGGATCGAGACTTGCTCATCCGGGACTCGAATCGGCAAGGGATGGGAGACGCGGTCACCTGAGGACCGCCTCATGTGGTAGCGGTCTGCCCAGGACCGCAACCACACAGTCGCGGTCTTCCCGAGACCGCGACCATCCCAGCATGAAAATATGAATGCGGTCACCTTGTGACCGCATTCACACAGTAGCGGTCTCCTGGAGACCGCGACTAGCGTGCAACGGTCAAAAACAATGGTCAAACATCTCGGGGTCCGTGCCGGTCCCCACAGTGAATGCGGTCGTCCCCAGACCGCGACCAACAGTCGCGGTCTGTCGCGAGACCGCGTCCGCCCACCGACACTTTAAGGCCTAACGGTTTAAAATCTGATGAAAGCGGTCCCCACCTGACCGCGACTAGTGAAAACGGTCACTGGTGGACCGCGATCACCTCGGAAAACCGAGAACGGCGGGAAACGGCCGAAAACACCATTCCATGCCCCAATCACCCCCGGGTGATGGGGAAACAAAGGGGGAACTCATCCCCACGCCCTAGAGTATCGAATGATGCCCCCAAAACTCCAAATGGCGCGGTAAAACTCTAGATCGGTGCTCAAACCCCCTAAGCATGCATTTCCCGTCCCGAGCTCAAACGAACCCCTCTCGGCTCCCCGTCGGCCTAGAAATCACAGGAAAGGAAAGCACGGAGATAGAGGATCGTCACCCTACCTCAATGGAGCGAATGCTCCGCCGGATCATCCACGAATCGCGAAGAACGCTTTTAGAAACCCCGCCTCCCCACGCTTCCCACGCTTGCCGCACGATCGTCTCGACGTCACCCACGTCCTTGCCGCGTCGCACCGCCGCCGTCTGCAGCCGGAACGGAGGTCGCCGCGCTCGAACGGGAGAGAGGGAGAGAGAGAGAGAGAGCGGCCACGGTTGGGGAAGGAAGGAGGAAGAAGAAGAAGAAAGAGAACGGGAAAAAGAAAATCAAAAGGAATAGGAATATATAGAAAATCCGATTTTTTAGAAAAATATCAAAAAATAGAAAAATACGTTTCTGGAATCCTCAGAACGCACCGATCGTAACGGTACCACTCGTGCCTAGGTGAACGGCCCGGTCCACCGGCAGCGAGCTTCCGAAGAAAAAGTCGAAACACACACCGGAAATCGGAAAACATACACGGAAAAGCCGCGGAACGCCTCTGGGCCTCCGAAACAACTCCGGATCGCGCCGATCCAAACACGAAAGATGTCCGAAAAGAAATTTCAAATACAACGGAGCCGGACGCTCCGAAAACTAGATCCGGGACCCACAAGGAAGGATCCGAAAGGTCCGGGATATTACAGTAGTATCCCCGAGCGAAACTTTTATTGGGCTTTCTCGCCTAAGTGGGCCCCAGGGGGCTGTCACCTGGCTGAGCTGAGCCTTATTGGGCCCTGAGGGGCCTAGTTCGGCTGCTCTTAATTGGGCTACAGAAATCCCCCTCTGCAGGGTCCACTCCTTCTTCTCCTTCCTTTCAATCATCCTTTCTTCTGCTTTGTTCCCACCCTTGGGTGGTGTACTTTCCTCCGCCTAATCTTATTTCCATGATTTTCTCCTCTCCTCCCGAGTCCACAAACCCACGTTCTTCTTCGTCTCATCCAGATTCTCTGGATTCTTCTCACTCTCACGATTCTAGGCCTCGGCCTATGTCCTTCTTTCACTCCGATTCTGGGACCTCTTTCTATTTTCCCTTTCATCCGGAACCTCCAGTTCTTTCCTTCCATCCCGATTTCGGGATATCTTCTGATTCTCCTTCCCCGAGATTTTCGGGTGTTGTCTCTGCTTCTTCTCCGATCCTGTCGGATGACCATAATTCTTCTTCTCCGGCCATGTCGGATGTTCATTCCTCTTCTTCCTTGCTTTTGCAACAATCCCCTTATCATCTTTCTATTCTTTCTTCCTCACCCTTTCGGGGTCCTCACCCTTTTTCTTGCTATTTTTGAGGCTTTAGTCCGCCTTGATCTCAGTTGATCTCTATTTATTCTGTATTTGGTTCCTTGTTATCAGGGTCTCTGCGCCTTAATGAGGGAGTTCTAGCCCTCGTATCTCTTCCTCTTTATCCTTCTTCATCCAGTTTGGTGTCTGTCGCTCCTCTGCATAGAGGAATCTTCAAGCCTTGCTATCCTTTCCGTTCTTGGTCCTGTCAAGTAAGGAATACAAAGCTTGTGCGGCTCAAAACTCGATGATCAAGCTCTCGCTTCAAGACGTTGCTTTCACATCATGGATTTACAAGGTATCTTTATTTTGTACAAGAATATGCTTTCATTTTCATTGTTTCTATTATTCCTGCGCGTTGTTATAATGTTGTTTCCTCAACATGGTTTAAGTGGCTTTAGTTAGGAAGTTTGCTTAGTTGGTCAAAAGAGTTCGCTTCTGCAGCATTCTTAGACTGGTGTTAGCTCCGCGCTGGGAGTCTATGTCTTTTCCCCAATCCTTGAGGGTGACCTTGAGTATGGGTTTCACACATTTCACGACAAGCCATAGCTGATTTTCCTCTGAGACACACCATTGCTGCTTTGGCCATACTTTGGGTATGCACGCAAGTCCTTTCTTTTCTCTGCTCGGTCGAGTGCAGGTGCTAGAGATGGATGGATGAGATGACCGACCTTGGCGCTCCCTAATACGAGAGACTTCTAAAATAGGGGCAGTCTTGACCCTTGAAAAGTGAGCTTTCATGATAAATCTGGCCAATAAGGGCTATCAAAATCAAAATCAATATGAATCAATGCAAAATCATGAAACAAAGGCATGGCAAGAGTGGCAATATAGTTCCCCGCGGGACGTCATGAGCCCGGTCGCATGCGTGTTGTTGGCCCAGATAACAATATACGCGGACAAGAAGGGGGTGTTAAATGGTCCCCCAATCAAAATTGTAGATTTTAAAATTAACAAGCAGAATTAACGAGATTGATGAAAAATAAGTTGAACAGAAATAAATCTAGTTCACTCAATCTCTCCTAGCACACTCGAATGTGTTGGAATAAGATAAAGCGCAAGCAAGCAACCACACGATGACCAATTTTAAGCTTAACGACAGAACTAACAAGATTGAGGAAAATAAATGATAGAAGAATGAAATATATTCTCTCAATCTAGTTGAGCCCACACGATCAAGACAATAGATAAAAGTGAGCTAACACACACCACAATGCACATGGAGTTTTAAGGTGGTTCGGGACCACGACGGGCTCCCTACATCCACCCCTCACCAAACCGGTGAGGCTTCACTTGATTCACAATGAAGCACACGGGGAAAATCTCCAACACACACGGAGACTGTCTCCACAATGATCCAACTAAGGGATCAAACCACACACACGACCGTACATAACCGGTCACACACACACAACATTATCATGTTCAGAAATGAAGGAAAATACATCAATAGTGCTCAAAACAAAAGATTAAACATGGAAAGCATCATGAATCATCAAGAGAAACGAGATCTGGGATGTCTTCTCTTAGGTTGGAAGCGGATAAAAGATGCTTCGCTGGTTCTACAAGAGAGGAAGATGAAACTCGAGGCAAACCGAGCCGCCGGTGCTTTCTCCTTAAAGAACCAGCCACGAATCTGGCATTGGAGGCTTGAGAATGGATGTTGATCTTGAATCCTTGCTCTGGTCGACCTCTCCTCAGCTCTATCCGTCCTCCCTTTCCTTTTCCCCCTTTCTTTGCCCTACAAGATAGAAAGATATCACATTAGAGTTCATTCTCTCCAAAATCGGAGCTCACATTCATATATATCGAGGAGTGGGGAAAAGACTCATAAAACCCTCCCAATACATGTTAGAAACACCCTAAAAGATTAGGAACTAATGGGGGATAGTATGGTAAAGTTTAGAAAGGTTTTCAATAGGTTTTAAAGTCTCCTGGAAATCCCTTTCCGGAAGGGTCGACCCTCGTGCACCAGAGGGCTGAAAACACAAAAAATGGGACTCTGCACTCAGGGGTCGACCCTTGGCAGTGGGTCGACCCCTAGGGTCGACCCCTGCAGATTGCTGGGCTGTCTGCTATGTAGACACCACACAGCCCAGGCCCTGAAGGGTCTGAAAACAGATTTTTAAGCCCCGTTTAAGCATCAAAAAAATTTCCAAAAATCAAGAACTTATTACCATGCATTTAACAAAGTATTAAGACCATTTAAACCACATTTCAACAAGATTTATGAGAATAGATTAAGCACAATAAAAACCCAAAAACCTCCTTTCAAAGATGCATAAAAAATATCCAATGCAATGCAACCTCATAGAAGATGTTCATGAAAACAACCCAGAATTTTAGCCAAAAGTAGAATCACTTGGACATGCATGTTATCAACATATATGAACATCAAACACCCCATTTTCACCAAGTGAACAGCTTTGCATAAATGATCATTCATGAAAGCCCAATCATAGTTTCTTCATAAAAACTATATACATACAAATCATTCACACATGAAACCATGTGAAGTCAAGTTAAAACCCAAACTTCTCAAAACTCCCATTTACACTATGAATGAATCATATTCATGAAATTGAAGTACTAATGAAATGTTTCAAGAAAATGATATACATGAAGGCCCAATTTGACATATATGATGTGGACACTTGTTGCTTTCACAAATGCATGCATGATATGCATGAAAATCAACCACACAATTTTTCAAGCTATTTGATCAAGATTAAAATCAAAACAATCATCAAGACTCAAATCCACATGATCAAATATCTAAGGGCATATTCAAAGCATATCAGTTCAAGTTAACTTCCCTTGAAAGACAAGTCGACTTGCTTTAAACTCTAAAAGGTCCAAGATGAAAATGCCACCAAAAGTCGACTTCCTTTGCATCAAGAATCGACTTTAATCATCATAGGTCATTTCATTGATTTTGCAAAACAAGTTCATTAAAGTATGAAACCATTGGTTAGCATTCTTCAATGAACTTACTCAAGTACACATACACACAAGATTTGTCATCATTGAAACTTAACTACCAAAATCAACTAGGGGATCCAACAATCTCCCCCTTTTTGATGATGACAAAATGATGTGTGCATGAATTTCAAACGATTGAATAGAAGCAATTCATTCACTTTCAAAAATATCAATGAGCCTTTCAAAAACATCGCATGAGCAAATTCTCCTTTAATCAAAATTAGAAATTTGAGCACACCAACCTATTCTCCCCCTTTTTGTCAACAACAAAAAGTGACTGAGGGTTATTAACCTGTTATGAACATGTATGATCTAAAGATGTGTATGAGATTATTCATGCAAGCAAACAAGCAAGCATGTAGTAATCTATAGCTCCCCCTCAATAGGGAAAAAGGATAGCAAGTGAGCAATTGATTTGAATCATAATGTAAGACATGAACCATAATCAAAAGAGGGAGTGCATCCATATGCTAGAGGCACTGCATAAACCATGATGAGTACAAATTCAAGATATACATTCATCACAATAATACCCGAAAGTGAAATATGTGGCAATGAGTAATGAACTTCAAAAATATATGGATGTAAGCAGAATTTCTAAGGAACACTAGTGGGTTATTTCCTTTCTACAATTCCATTTAGATCCTCGACTTTTGGTAGCTTCGCACAACCCCTTTTTTTATTTCTTTTATAGGATTTCATCGTTCGGCGCGAGCCACCTCATGTGTCTCAATGGGGTTTCCCAGCTACTAGGATTCATCACAATTTTGAATCTTGTGAATTTTAGCTTCACTTTTCGACGCGAGTTTCCTCATTTATTTCAGTGGGGATTCCCGGCTACTCGGTTCCACATTCCATTTATTGATTGGGGTTGGCAGCTTTTTCCTCACGATTACTCTTCATTTCCAAGTAGAAATTTGTTTCCCTTAAAGTGTTAAAAAGAATTTCTGAAATCCTTATCAATCAAAGTCATATGCATCATTTTTGTGCAAAGTGTGTGGGTAATTGCTATGTATGTAGAAAATAAATTTGCCATAACATAGTAATGACTCCCCCTGAATGTATGCACAGTTAGAAATAATTCCTCCCCCTTTGTATATGTCACTTTTCACAAATGATCAAAATCAATACATTTTATATAACAAGGAGGTGAGGTATTATAAGATTTTCAAGAAATGATTTTCTAGAAATATATATACATGCAAACAAGTAAGGATTTGAAAGTTAATTCATGCAATATGATTTTCGGTACGTGGCGGAGGTGTAGGTCCAAAGACCCGACTCACGCATGGTGAGTGTTTCCCGGTGGACGGAATCCAACCTTCCACAAACACTATTTTATATACCGAAGAATCATGGCATTCAAGCACGCAAGTTCAGAGAAGATACACAAGTATATGCATGTAACTGAAAAGATGGTGAGAGTTTATTTCTATTCACAAGTGTGCAAGAGTATGAGCAATCTAAAGTATGATTTGAATGTATGCAACTGAATAGTTATTTGCATAAGGATAAACAAAAGTGTGTATGCACTCTTTATCACTACCAAAATCACCAAAGGGTAATTCCAAAACTGAAGTTGGTCAAATTAACAAGATCCATCCAAGTTTATACTTGAATTTTTCATTTGAAGATTTCAGAACTTGAGCTCTCTTACCTTTGCCTTGAGAAGTCATCATTTACCAACATTTTCTCGGCCTCAAGGCACCCCTGTAAAATAGAATTCTCATTTCAAAGTTTTGGGTACCCAAGCCTTCTTAGGTCCCGAGGGGTTAGTTCTATTTTGAATAGAAGACATTTTGTTCTTCTTCTCAAACCATTCATCGTCGACCCTCATCAGATCACAAACATACATGGAATGGCCGATCATACCACAATAATGACAAGTAACATTTCTTTTGTAAAACCAATCATCATCACTTTTCTTTATAAAGTAATTTTCCATTGCATGGCCATGCAATCCACAATAGAAGCAATAAAAGCTGATATTTTTCTTTATGGGTTTCTCATGTTTTTTATAACCATCAAATATTTTCATTCTTGATTTCAATGCCACATTATCATCCGATTTCATCAAGAAGCAATCATACATTTCATGTCCATATTTACCATAGTAAAAGTATGAAACATTCATTCTTTTCCTTAATGCATGATCATATTTAGAAGTTGGAGGTTTTGCATGCACACAAGAACAATCAATGCCATTTTTCTATTTTTGCTTTTCTTTATCACACAAAGAAACAGACTCATTCAAACTCTTGATTTCATTTTCGAGAGTCAAGATATGCAGTTCAGTGCTAATTAATTCATCCTCACATGATGCAATTTTCTCATTCAACAAAGAATTAACAATTTTGTGACTTTCAATTTCTTGTTGAAGAATATGCAATTTATCACAATCATCATCGATCACACATTTTTCTTTTTCAAAATTTTCAAGACTTTTCAATCTATTTTCAAGCAAGGAAATTTGAATTAACAAAGCACTATTTTCATTTTGGAGTTTTACAAATGAGTTTACGTTCATGGAAGTGTGTTCAAGTTCGTTCTTTTGAAAACTCACTTTTTCATTAGGCATTATATTCATTGTTTCATTGGAGTCTACAGACTTAGACAAATCATTCTTCAGATTTCTCAATTTCTCTTCCAATTCAACAGTTTTATCATTCATGTTCTTAAAACTTTCTATCTCATGTCTTAGCTCCTTTAGCCTTTCAGATTTATCAACATTCAGAATAGCTTTCCCTTTTTCAAGAAAGAGTAGTTTTTCAGATGTAGCAGTATTCAACTCTTTCATATTCTCATTACCTTTTTCTATTTGTTGAAGTTTTAAAATTTTAGTCACTAAGGTTTCATTTTCATTTCTCAAGCATGAAATTACTTCTTTGTAGCTATCAACTTCAAGCATGTGAGATTCAACTAATTTTTCAAGCTTAGTGCATTTTCTACATGAAAAATTATCAAGTTTCTTTTTAAGTTTTCTATTTTCATATTTTATTATTTTATATCTAACAAACAGTTTATCATAAGCATTCACCAATTCATCATAGCTAAGCTCATCTCCATTATCGGAATCGGAGTTTACCTTAGAGCTTTCCTCGCTTTGACGTTTAATCTCATTGTTAGCCACGAGGCACTCACTATTCCAGCTTTCTTCTTGGGCTTCACTTAGCCCATCCAAGATCTCTTTGGCTGACCGATAAGATGAGACAAAAGTAAAGTGATTAGTGTCCACGGTAGCCTTAAGAGCATTCAAAACAAACAAATTATCAGAATTCTTTATCTTATCCTCATCGGTCTACCTTGACTCATTTTTTGGAAGACTATGAGGGCCATGAGTAATTAAAGCCATGATATAAAATCAAAGCCATCAAATACAGGAACCAAATTCATACTAGCCATCATGAAATGATCTTTACTCCTAGACCGTGAGGTCCGTAAAATAAATCAGAGACTTAGCTCTGATACCAATTGTTGGCCCAGATAACAATATACGCGGACAAGAAGGGGGGGTTGAATTGTCCCCTAATCGAAATTGTAGATTTTAAAACTAACTAGCAGAATTAACGAGATTGATGAAAAATAAGTTGAACAGAAATAAATCTAGTTCACTCAATCTCTCCTAGCACACTCGAATGTGTTGGAATAAGATAAAGCGCAAGCAAGCAATCACATGATGACCAATTTTAAGCTTAACGACAGAACTAACAAGATTGAGGAAAATAAACAATAGAAGAATGAACTATATTCTCTCAATCTAGCCGAGCCTACACGATCAAGACAATAGATAAAAGCGAGCTAGCACACACCACAATGCACATGGAATTTTAAGGTGGTTCGGGACCACGACGAGCTCCCTACATCCACCCCTCACCGAACCGGTGAGGCTTCACTTGCTTCACAACGAAGCACACGGAGAAAATCTCCAACACACATGGAGACTTTGTCTCCACAACGATCCAACTATGGGATTTAACCACACACACGACCGTACATAACTGGTCACACACACACAACATTATCATGTTCAGAAATGAAGGAAAATACATCAACAGTACTCAAAACAAAAGATTAAACATGGAAAGCATCATGAATCATCAAGAGAAACGAGATCTGGGATGTCTTCTCTTAGGTTGGAAGCGGATAAAAGATGCTTCACTGGTTCGACAAGAGAGGAAGATGAAACTCAAGGCAAACCGAGCCGCCGGTGCTTTCTCCTTAAAGAACCAGCCACGAATCTGGCATTGGAGGCTTGAGAATGGATGTTGATCTTGAATCCTTGCTCTGGTCGACCTCTCCTCAGCTCTATCCGTCCTCCCTTTCCTTTTCCCCCTTTCTTTGCCCTACAAGATAGAAAGATATCACATTAGAGTTCATTCTCTCCAAAATCGGAGCTCACATTCATATATATCGAGGAGTGGGGAAAAGACTCATAAAACCCTCCCAATACATGTTAGAAACACCCTAAAAGATTAGGAACTAATGGGGGATAGTATGGTAAAGTTTAGAAAAGTTTTCAATAGGTTTTAAAGTCTCCCGGAAATCCCTTTCCGGAAGGGTCGACCCTTGGGGTCGACCCTCGTGCACCATAGGGCTGAAAACATAAAAAATGGGACTCTGCACTCAGGGGTTGGGGTCGACCCCTGCAGGTTGCTGGGCTGTCTGCTATGCAAACAGCACACAGCCCAGGGAAGTCGACCCTAGGGGTCAACCCCTTCCCTGAAGGGTCTGAAAACAGATTTTTAAGCCCCGTTTAAGCATCAAAAAAATTCCCAAAAATCAAGAACTAATTACCATGTATTTAACAAAGTATTAAGACCATTTAAACCACATTTCAACAAGATTTATGAGAATAGATTAAGCACATTAAAAATCGAAAAACCTCCTTTCAAAGATGCATAAAACACATCCAATGCAATGCAACCTCATAGAAGATGTTCATGAAAACAACCCAGAATTTTAGCCAAAAGTAAAATCACTTGGACATGCATGTTATCAACATATATGAACATCAAACACCCCATTTTCACCAAGTGAACAATTTTGCATAAATGATCATTCATTAAAACCCAATCATGGTTTCTTCATAAAAACTATATACATACAAATCATTCACACATGAAATCATGTGAAGTCAAGTTAAAACCCAAGCTTCTCAAAACTCCCATTTACACTATGGAATGAATCATATTCATGAAATTGAAGTACTAATGAAATGTTTCAAGAAAGTGATATACATGAAGGCCCAATTTGACATATATGATGTGGACACTTGTTGCTTTCACAAATGCATGCATGATATGCATGAAAATCAACCACACAATTTTTCAAGCTATTTGATCAAGATTAAAACCAAAACAATCATCAAGACTCAAATCTAAATGATCAAATATTGAAGGGCATATTCAAAGCATATCAGTTCAAGTCAACTTCCCTTGAAAGACAAGTCGACTTGCTTTAAACTCTAAAAGGTCCAAGATGAAAATGCCACCAAAAGTTGATTTCCTTTGCATCAATAATCGACTTTAATCATCATAGGTCATTTCATTGATTTTGCAAAACAAGTTCATTAAAGTATGAAACCATTGGTTAACATTCTTCAATGAACTTACTCAAGTACACATACACGCAAGATTTGTCATCATTGAAACTTAACTACCAAAATCAACTAGGGGATCCAACACGTGCCTAATAAATATGGGTCTCAAAATCAAAGACATAAAGCTCCGACGCAACAGACTATATCTTTGAGGGGTAGTGCCCTGGAAGGAATTTCAAATCTTGATATCTCCCATCCAACACAAAGCTTATCTCTAAATTTTCTTCTGCTTCTCCCTCTTAGGCTGGGTTGTATCCCGGGTATGGCCTTAGTAGGGGCACCGTTCTTTAGAGGTGGTTGGTTGTGGTAAACCACCCTCATATGCACACCCTGCCCAAGAGAAATCTTTAATGAAAGGGGGAGGAATGACGATCCTTGACGAGTAGTTCGAGCCCGTCTTGGGTGTTGTAGATTGCTTTATTGTCAAAATTTAAAAAAAAATCAAAATGCAAAAAAAAAATCATCGGATATTGTCAAAAATTCCAAAAAAAATTAAATACTTCAAAACTCTAAAAAATCAGATATGTTAAAAATTCTAAAAAAAATCAAATACTTCAAAATTTAAAAAAAATAGATATTATCAAAATCTAAAAAAATCAAGAAAATCAAAAATCCAAAAATATGTGTCTTCTGTTCCATTTTTTAGGTGTTTTCTATCTTTTTGTTTTGAAAACGGATATGATCTGTTTGTTAAGTGTGCATGTTGCAGATGTTCAAGCTGTCCTTGCTCTCTTCTATCTCTTGTTGTGCCTCATGTTCATATCTTTATGATCTGTTCTCTTCTTCAATCTATTCTCTCAATCTGTTCTGGAGCTTATGACCTTCTCTACTTTTGCTTCGCTTCATCTCATCATATCTTCATGAGAGGGCTTTGCCTTATGATTATGAACATGGCGGTTCTGCTTCATTCTTATCTTGGGCTTCGATTGAAGAGCGTATTTGTCATGTCTTTTGTCCTGCCATGTCTTTGTCACACGTGTCTATGTCTTGCCGTGTGGTCACAGGTATTGTTTTGTCCCTCCGTGTTGTCCCACTATATTTTCGTCCCATCATGTTTTCGTCCCACTATGTTTCGTCCCACTGTGTCTCCATGCCATGTGTTGTTGTTGTCATCCCACACATGTGTTGTCCGTGTCTTTTGTACCCCGTGGTGTTGTCCCACGTGTCTTTGTCCCACCATAGTCTTGTCCCACCGCTCGTGTTGTCCCACCGTGTTGTGGTGTTGTCTTGCCCCACTGTGTTCCTAATTCCCACGCATGCCTCTTATTTGTTCATGTGATGTCTTACATATGTTGTTCATGTCATTTCATCGATCATTCGTTATGTTATGTTATGTTATGTTATCTTTCATTCATTGTGTCATGTTATGTTCATCATCATGCTTGTTTTGTTGATTATTGTGTGTGTCTTATATGAAAACCCATAAAAATCTGAAAAATCTGAAAAAAAAAATATAAAAAAATATCGTTTCGCTTGACAGGTAAGTCAGGTATGGCTCTTTATCTCTGCTCATTATTGCATTACTATATGTTATCTACATTATTATATCCTCTCAAGGACCGGCTGTAGACACGCCAAAATTGACGTTACTGTGAGTACATCTTGTATTATCTTGTAATGCCCCAATTTGACCATCAAATTAACTTTGTTTGAGTGGTTTTTCTCACTTTTCTTGGATTTCTCCCTTTTTTCTCTCTTTTCTTATTTTTCCCTATTTTTTTGAATTTTTAGGCATTTTTCTCCATTTTTATGAATTTTTCAGAATTAACGGCGTAAGGGGGGGCGTCATTTATTTTTAAGAAAATTAAAGAAAATAAAAAGGAAAATGACGCCACTTTGAGGAGGCGTCCATTCTTTATTTTTTTTCTCATTTTTTGGATTTTTCTGAGATTTTTCAGATTTTTTTAGAATTGACGACATGTCAAGGGACGTTGTTTTGATTTAAATAAAATGAAAAATGAAAAAAATGAGAAATGACGACGTTCCAAATGTCGTCAATTTCAAAATGAAATATTTTAATATTATTTCTGACCCTCTTTCAGGGGTGATTTGGTGGCCTTCCGGGTGTCAGAAAAATACGAAAAAATAGTAATTAGAATCAGCACAGTTAGATGTACGTCCACCTAAAAATGAGAAAATAATAATGAGAAATAAAAAATGGCCATGTTTTGTCTGTTTTGAAATAGCGTCCCTCACTCGGGCGTCAATTCAATTGACGCCCGAATGAGCGGTCGTCATTTTCTTTTGACTTTTTATTATTTTTGATTCACGACACTCTGCAAGTCGTCATTTTCAATTAACGCCCCTAGTCAGGTCGTCATTTTCATTGCTATATTTTGATATTTTAAATCCGCCCAAAATTTGTATTAAATTCTAAATAGCGCCCCCCTCAAAGTCGTCAATTCTTTTCAAATTTTAGAAAGTCTGTATCCGTCTCGAAATACCTCCAGAATTGACGACGCCTCCGCGGGCGTTATTTTAAGAAGCGACCATCTGTCCGGTCGTCAATTCTTGTTCAATTTCAAACTCCAACAGAACCTCCTTCTTTCCCCATTTTGAGCCCCTTTTCACTTGGGAAAGGATTCCTAAGGCTTTCTAATATTGAGGGGACACTTGTCTAATGAATATCTCCCTCCAAATCTCACTAAAACATGTTTTCCTAATTTTCCATGGAATTAACTCCGAATTTTAGCCCTATAAATAGGACCCCTCTCTCCCTTGTGTAGAGGGCATCAATATCAATTCAAGAGGAGGTGCTGTTAGACCAAAGGCTCAAGGAGAAGACTCCCACATGCTAAAAGCTTCATCCATGGAGTTCTTCTTCCTCTATTGAAGATTTGAAGCCTCTACATCCATGAAGCCTCTACATCCTCTTCTTCCTCCCTTGAAGATCTTGAAGCCAATTGGAGAAAATCACTAAGCTTTCCCCCCATCTCTTATTTTACTTTAGTTAATTACATGCATCATTATTCCATCTCTTCCTTTTATTTCTTTTTATCTCAATATTGAGATCTCCACATTGTGCACTCTAGCACACCCCCCTTTTGTGCAACACTTGCACACTTCTATTTTCATAACATCATACTTTCATCCTCACCCTTTGCATAGGGGTTTAAGGGCCAACACCCAACAAGGTGTGTTCTTATACATGCTTTTCATGCTCATCTTTATTATGAATTTGATGCTACACTCACCTTGGTTCTAATACATATTCTTTTATTGGTTGTTGTCTTTGATTCTTTACAAGGGTAATCAACAAGAAGAACTCTCTTCATCGGCCGGCCGATCGGAAGTGAAAGGTGCACTCACAATCCCCCGCATCCTTTTAAGGTATTTTTCACGATCCCTCCATATTGTTATTATTTATATCATTTGAGGCCCTCGCGTCTCTAGCGATCACACATTCCCCTTAGCATCCTTGCATGCTCCCCTTTTCTCCCTCTTTACCCATCTTCTTTCCCTCTTTTTTCCTTTTAATTGTTCTAAGTTGATTTCTTAGAATCTACAAATTGACGATCACGGTGGGACGCCTTTTATTTTTCTTTTTGATAACCCTTCCCCTTGGGCACCCACGTGTGCCATCTCTCCTTTTGCACCTACAGTGCACCTCCTTTTGTGCTCCACGTAGCACTCTCCCTATGTGATTGGTTAGTTTGATAGATTTTTAGAAATTCCATTTATCCATCTCTTAAAAAAAATGATGAGCATGCTATATCCCCTTTCATGTTTTTATTGATTGCCATGATTCTTATACTGTGATTGTGAGTGTTTTCCTTCATGTTGGTATTTTCGTCATTGTTTGAGCTTTCTGGCCTTTGGAGAGGAATTAGCGCCCTTCACAGAGGCGTCATTTCAGCATATAGCGACCGTTTGAACATGCGTCGCTTCCATTTTATTGGCAGGATTTTTTTCATCATTTTATAATTAACGCCCCTCACAGAGGCGTCATTTTCCAGTATAACGCGTCATACCAAGGCGTCATTTGCTTTGACATTACATTCTGACGCCCCTGTCAGAGGCGTCTTTCACTCGTACAGCGCCTTACTAGAAGGCATTATTTTGATTATCATTATTTATTCATGTTGATTACTGCTATTTGACGTCCCTATGCACAGGCGTCCATTCTAGATACAGCGCCTCACATTAAGGCGCTATTTTACTCTGCTTGCACTATTCATAGTGATTAGCGACTGACACTCAGGCCCTGCTTCTTGATATAGCCACCTTTCCCAGGTCGTCATTTTGTTCTGTGATGTTCATGCTGATACTGTCTGCTTGATATTGCCTGCTTGCATTCATCTTTACATTTGGTTTGGGAGACATCCTCTCCCCACACTTTTAGGAGTCACACCCCCCTCTTGGTGAAGGAAGGACCCTCCTTTGAGCATTCCGTCTCATTGGATCGGAAATTCCTAAACCAAGCCTCCGTAAGTCCCCACACCCGTAGATTCCCTCACGGACACCGGGCAGGTTGTACCTTTGAAGTCTCGGGTTTAGTTAGCCTATGCATGGTGAGAGAGTGTTCTTAGTTGGCATCGAAGTGAACTTACATTGAAACTAGGTTCCTCCCTTGTGTGAATCACTCCGAAAGTTTGTTAAAAGTCATTAATTCACCAAGGTTCAAATAAATAAAAATGAACGGTAATCATTCCAACTCGTGTGCTTCTTTACAAATTGTTTTGCTTGAACTTTGATTGCATAATGGCTTACCTTGATAGATAAAATAACATGTTTAATCTTAATTATTTCCATGAGGATGCATAACCTAGCATATCATATAATCCTCAATTCCATAATTCTCACCACAATCATTCTAGGGGACCACGCCCTCATTCCTATGGTATTGCCCAACCCATGGGCAATGTCCAATCCCATGGACCCTCGCCTCAATCGTGAACCACTATTCCTTCGGGGCCGTCTCCTCCCAACGACGAGAAGGTCTCTCAATTCATTCGTGCATTAGATTATCTCACCCCTCAAGAAATCCAAGCCCTTAAGACTATTGTTGAGGGCACATCCTCTCCTCATCCTCCTTCCAATCCCACACGGGTGGCCCATCACCCGCCTCCTTCATCGACACATACTTCTATTAGAGTGGCCCATCACCCGCCTCATTCTATTTCTCATCCTTCACGGCCCCAAGGTCCATTTATTCCTTGTAATCCGGCCCATCCGGGTCCTTTAGCGGGTCGTCCTATTAACCCTCCTCCACGGCCGTCATATCAAGCCACCCCTCCAAGGCAATCATGCCAACCTTCCAATGTTCATGCTACACCCCTCTAGCAAAGTATCTTTGATACAATTACTTCCATGGAGGAACAACTTAAGAGGCTCACCCGCGGCCTGCTCCTCCTCCATCTCAAGTCAATCCTCTTCATGATTTCATGAATAACATCGCTAAGTTAGAAAAGGATTGGAAGGAGATAAGAGAGAATGGCATCAATAACACGTGTGAGAAAGATAACAAAAATCAAGTGGACGTCGTTCACCCTCCACTTATCCACCCTGCTCATTTATCTGGACCTCCGTCTCCACCTTCGCATTTACCTCCACAGAATTTTCCACAATATCATGACCATCTGCCTCCACTTTCACATGATCCTCCACAAAATCCTCCGCCACCTATTATTATGCCTCCACCACGGTGTCCACTTGATGTTTTTGATGAAGATGAAGATTTGGAGACGGCACGAAATGTTGAAATTCCATAGGTACCCCTTTCAAGTTTCCTTCGTTTCCCACTCCCTCCATTGCCACCCGATGAACCCCTTGCTCAGGATGAAGCCACTATCCCTAACCCCATTTATGAGACCAATTGGTGCTATGATGATGGGTCGATACTCTAGTCACCCACACCGGTGCATCATGCGCCTTTCCCTATACCTAATACTTCTCGCATCATCCGACGCTTCCTACGCACCAAACCCTCTCCTTTTACACCTTCGACCTCTACTCCATCGGCCTCCGCCGAACCTCCACTAACTCCCGCCAAGCCATCCAAATTTATCTCCACTCCACCGGCCTCCGCCGAGCCTTCCACTAAACCTCCACCCAATCCGCCATTAGCCTCTACCCCATCGGCTTCCACCGAGCCCACCATCGAACCTTCCCCAATTAACCTTCCATCACCGCCACCTCGGCCCTCCATTATCCCTTTAACCCCAATACCCACTTTGCATGTTCCTTCATCTATCCATTCACCCTTACCCATGGCTAGTCCTGAGCAGGATCCACCCTTTTTTGCACTCGAGCCAACCCCGACTACTTCTGGGTAAAGGGAGAAGCTCGACGTGTTTGAACCTCTGTTTCCACTCACCCTTTCTCCAACACCTTCCATTACACCTCCACCATCCATGGAGCCTTCCGCCTCAGCTTCCTCTACCACTCAGAATAGGAGTGCTTCTGCAAGTACTTGTGCCGAAGATGGTCAAGAGCCGGGCAAGAAGGATTTGCCCACGGCCATGCTATTCAAGATGCAAGAGTTTATTTGTCTGATGCCGATCCGTGTTGTCGTGCCGAGCATGGTTGAATAGGCCGAGTCCCCACCACTGCTCGCCAGAAGAGAATGCGAAGCATTGATGCCGCCCAAGGGCCGGGCATGGCACCCCTTGTTCCAACTTTCAAATCTTGAGCCTTTTCTTCCATACAAGGGGCGAACACCCATCTTGATCAATATTCTTCATATGCTACAATCCCTGGGCAACACGATGCTTCCTATCTCAACTTTCCAACTCTCTCACACTGTTGCTCTTCACTCTCCAAGGGAGTTGTCATTTACTATTGAAGCTTCATCATGGGCTCTTGCTTTATCCATTGGGCCAATTGGCTATACACTTTCACTGCCATGGAGGGGCGGTTATCTTGGTGCTAAAGGGCTTTCCACTATTCTAATCACCTTCCATTCAATGCCATCCATATTCCTGTCTATCACAAATTCTTCATGGGCCACTCCAGGGGTAAGGAGGAGGATCTCATCCTCTCGCCCTTCATGTTCTTTACATTCTTTGCATTTCATGCATCCATTGCATCCGTTGCATTGCATCCACATGCATTTGCACTTCTTCTTTCCCGGATTTCCAAACCCGTATCTTCCCCGCCTTCCAAAATCTCCGGATCACCCACGTTTCCTTTCGCCTCTATCTTCGGGATCTCCAAGTCCCCTTACACTCGTCGGGCATTGTGCCCCCTCCGATCTTCCCTAAGGGCATCGCGCCCCTTTCCAACTATTGCATCCGCACTCCCCGGATTTCTCTCTTGTCCTCCCTGGGCATCGCGTCCCATGGTGTCTCATTCCTCCGGAATCTCCGGATCCTTCATCCTCTTCTAATCCACTCCCTCTAGGGCATCGCGTCCCTCGATATTTGCTTCCTCCGGAACCTCCGGACCTCCCTTTTAGGGCTTCATGCCCCTCTACACCTCTATATCCGGATCCTCCGGATTTCTCTCCCATCCTCCCTGGGCATCGCGTCCCATGGTGTCTTCCTCCTCCGGATCCTCGGGATTTCTTATCTCCCCTCCTAGGGCATCGCGTCCCTTCTTTCGCTATCCCTCCGGACCCTCCATCTTTCCTTCAATTCATCCTTCTGCTCCTCCGAGACATCACGTCCTTTATCATCTTCTTCCTTTTTCATCATTTTTTTCATATCTCTTCCCAGGGCACCGCGTCCCTCGATATTTTATCCCTCCGGAGCCTCCGGATTCTTCTTCCAATTATGGTTTTCCTCCACGTCCTCCAGACCCTCCGGAACCTCCGGATTCTCTTTCCCATCATGATTCTCCTCCTTCGCCTCCGGATGATTCCTCCTATCAGGATTCTCCCCCTCTGGATCCGCCTCTTTCCATCTATCAATTTCTTATTCTAATTCCTCCTGATCCTGGGTCTGACCCAACTTCTTCCACATCCATTGCCTTGGGCATCTGCCCTTTCTCCCACTGCTTCCGAGGCTTTAGCCCTCACCCCTCCTTCTAATTCTCCGCTTCTTCTGTAAATTGTTCCTTGTGATCAGGGTCTCTGTGCCTTAGCGAGGGAGTTCTAGCCCTCACCTCTCTTCCTTTTCTCCTTATTCATCTGAGTCTGGTCAAAATACCACTCCTTCTTGTTAAGACACTTCAAACCTTTGTTTCCAATCCTTTTGTCTGCTACTTGAGGACAAATCCCATGTTGATCAACCCCGACTCTCGCGGCAGCTGCTTCAACAAAGATCGCAAGGTAACATATTGGCGTAAGTACGCATTTTTATGATATCACTACCTCATTACTTCACCCACGATTTTTAAAATGAAGTGCTTCTTAACAAGATTAAAAGTGGTGTTTTAGACCTTTATCTTAGGCTTTTGTTTAATTAAATCATCATCAAAAGAGTCTTTAGGCTTGCTTCTGCAGCGCTTTGGTTAATAAGAACCCCGCGCTGGGAGTTCGACTGTCTCTCCCCGCTTGATAAGAGCAATCCTTAGCTGGGCACCGCACACACTTCACGGCGTCCTTAGCCGGCTCCTTGATAAAACACCGTTGCTACTTTGGCCATGCCATGAGTATATCTGAAAGTCTTTTCTCTTCTTTACTCGACCGCATGCATGAGAAAGAGGTTGACGGATGAGATGACCAACCTCGGTACTCCCCAATACGAGAGAAGTCTCAAATAGGGGTAGTCTTGACCGAAAATAAAGTCAAATTTCATGATATACATCTCACCAAAAGGGCTATTATGAAAATTAAGTTAAAATTTCAGTAAAATACAAAATTATGAATTATGACATGACAAGAGTAGCAAAGTCCCCGCAGGGAAAACCCTGGTCATATGCATGTCAATGGTTTAAAAATCAAAGGCACAAAGCTCCGGCGCAACAGACCACCTCTTTGAGGGGTAATATCTTGGAAGGAATTCAAGTCCCGACATCTCCCATCCTGCATAAAGCTTATCCTCAATTATTCTTCCCTTCTCCCTCCAAGACCGAATGTTTCTCAGGTATGGCCTTAGTAGGGGCACCGTTATATAAGAGTAGCCGGTTATAGGGCGCCACCTTTCAATGCACGCCCAGCTTTGGGTAGTTTTTAGCGATAATGGAAGGAACAAGGACCACTAGCCAGTGGTTCAAAAACACCCTTTGATGCTGTATTAACAAAGTCTAAACCAAAATCCAAAAAAAAAGTTGAATATTGTCTAAACTAAAAATAAAAAAAGTTGAATATTTCCTAAACCAAAATCTAAAAAAGTTGAATATTTCTGGATCAAAATCCCAAAAAAAATTTTGAATATTTCATAAAAATCCATAAAAGATTAAATATTTTCAAAATTTCTAAGAAAAATTCAAATATTTTTTAAAAAAAATCCATAAAAATTTAAATATCTTTTTCAAAACCCATAAAAATTGGCATATTTCAAAAAAAAATTACATTGTATTTTTCTGATTGTGCTTTTACAGGAACAACAACTCTCACAGGACCAAGAGCACAGGATGAGTCCTCTCCATTCATTGCTATCTACCTTTTGATTCTCCCCATGTTCACCATTGATCACATCTTCATGATTTGCTAGGTATTACTATGATTATTCATCTCCAAATCTTTTTAATCAACCCCTGCTGATTTCACTTGATCACTCTGCCACTGGGCATTACTTGATTCTTATCATCCAATCTCAATCTCACATACCAAGATTGTCATCCTCATGTCAAACAACAAACAATGATGCTTTGCAATGCTATGATTTAACTTATGCTATTCATGCTAAACATGCTTCGCCTTGCTAATACATGCCTGAATGCTATCAACATCAAGCTTTGATCGATTTGATGTCTATGTTGTGATTGCTTATTGATACTTTGATTCATGCTGTACTTGCTATGCTTAAATGTCTTATTCATTGCTTGTTATCTTCCTTATATCTTGGCTAATGAAATTTTGAGCGCAGGGTAAGAAGCTCTGTGGTCCCACCAACTGGGCATCATCAAAAGCCCACGGTGCTTGCACCTCATCTCAGTTCCCCATATGCTCATTGCTATCACTATCTTCCTGTATGCATTTTTACTATATGTTACATACGCTACTAGATTATATCAGGGACCTTGTGGCTTTGATAAATCTGGAATTTGAGTTCCCCTTCATCAAAAAGGATGATGATTCTAGAGGAATCTTAGTCACACGGATAGGCCGTTGAGCTGTCCAAGACTGGGGACGATGGTTCCCTTTTACGAGTTGGTGCGCAGATAAACGGGCTTCGGCTTAGTATCAGCTCGCGAAATCAGTTTCTTGACCCAGTCTTGGCAGTTTAACAATATTATCCTTGATTATCTTATATTTTAATTTATTTTAATTTTTCCTTTAAACCCAGCATGCATTCATGTAGGACTTTGAATCAACGTTGAAACATCATTCTGATAAGCTGATTGGAGAGTCAAATTGCTCTTAATCTTTCCAGATATGACATATTCATTGCTGAATGGAATCCTCAATTCGTTTTGTCGCTGTTTTTGGTCATTTTCTCGAAAGCTGCTTGTTTAGATTTCTATCCTCTTATTTCAATCATTTTCCTTTGATCCACCTTGGTTGCAGCACGTCCACATTGGCTGGTAACTACTCCCCAATGGTGAAACCTACAGGTTTGTGACCTGGGGTACTTCCACCACGCTGGAAGTTGATCATTCCTTTTCGTGCCCGCGTGCACACTCCCTCTTTTATCCAAACATCGTTCATTTCATTGAATTTTCCGAGATTGCCTCATCTCGAGTTTTGGATTCAATTCTCATCAGGTGATGTTGATCGCATGTCTCATCACACTTTGGCATCTACTTTTCAGTTCACTCTATTCCCTTGCAAAGCAGACGTCAAGACGGGGCAGCTGTAGACACGCCAAAATTGACGTTACTGTGAGTACATCTCGTATTACCTTGTAATGCCTCAATTTGACCCTCAAATTAACTTTGTTTGAGTGGTTTTTCTCACTTTTCTTAGATTTCTCCCCTTTTCCTCCCTTTTCTTATTTTTTCCTATTTTTTTAGATTTTATGGATTTTTTTCTCTATTTTTATAAATTTTTTAGAATTAACGGCGTAAGGGGGGCGTCATTTGTTTTTAAGAAAATTAAAGAAAATAAAAAGGAAAATGACGCCTCCTTGAGGAGGCGTCCATTCTTTATTTTTTTCCCATTTTTTGGATTTTTTTAAGAATTTTTCAGATTTTTTTAGAATTAACGACGTGTCAAGGGACGTTGTTTTGATTTAAATAAAATGAAAAATAAAAAAAGGGGGGGGGGGAATGACGATGTCGTTAATTTCAAATTGAAATATTTTAATATTATTTCTGGCCCTCTTTCAGGGGTGATTTGGTGGCCTTCCGGGTGTCAGAAAAATACGAAAAAATAGTAATTAGAATCAGCACAGTTAGATGCACGTCCACTTAAAAAATGAGAAAATAATAATGAGAAATGAAAAATGGCCATGTTTTGCATGTTTTGAAATAACGTCCCTCACTCGGGCGTCAATTCAATTGACGCCCGAATGAGCGGTCGTCATTTTCTTTTGGCTTTTTATTATTTTTGATTCACGACACTGTGTAAGTCGTCATTTTCAATTAACGCCCCTAGTCAGGTCGTCATTTTCATTGCTATATTTTGATATTTTAAATCCGTCCGAAATTTGTATTAAATTCTAAATAGCACCCCCCTCAAAGTCGTCAATTCTTTTCAAATTTCAGAAAGTCCGTATCTGTCTCGAAATGTCTCCAGAATTGACGACGCCTCCGCGGGCGTTTTTTTAAGAAGCGACCATCTGTCCGGTCGTCAATTCTTGTTCAATTTCGAACTCTAACAGAACCTCATTCTTTCCCCATTTTTAGCCCCTTTTCACTTGGGAAAGGACTCTTAAGGCTTTCTAATATTGAGGGGACACTTGTCTAATGAATATCTCCCTCCAAATCCCACTAAAACATGTTTTCCTAATTTCCCTTGGAATTAACTCCAAATTTTAGCCCTATAAATAGGACCCCTCTCTCCCTTGTGTAGAGGGCATCAATATCAATTCAAGAGGAGGTGCTGTTGGACCAAAGGCTCAAGGAGAAGACTCCCACATGCTAAAAGCTTCATCCATGGAGTTCTTCTTCCTCTATTGAAGATTTGAAGTCTTTACATCCATGAAGTCTCGACATCCTCTTCTTCCTCCCTTGAAGATCTTGAAGTCAATTGGAGAAAATCACTAAGCTTTCCCCCCTATCTCTTATTTTACTTTAGTTAATTGCATGCATCATTATTCCATTTCTTCCTTTTATTTCTTTTTATCTCAATATTGAGATCTCCACATTGTGCACTCTAGCACACCCCCCTTTTGTGCAACACTTGCACACTTCTATTTTCATAACATCATACTTTCATCCTCACCCTTTGCATAGGGGTTTAAGGGCCAACACCCAACAAGGTGTGTTCTTATACATGCTTTTCATGCTCATCTTTATTATGAATTTGATGCTACACTCACCTTGGTTCTAATCCATATTCTTTTATTAGTTGTTGTCTTTGATCTTTGCAAGGGTAATCAACAAGAGGAACTCTCTTCATCGGCCGGCCGATCGGAAGAGAAAGGTGCACTCACAATCCCCCGCATCCTTTTGAGGTATTTATATTCGCGATCCCTCCATATTGTTATTGTTTATATCCTTTGAGGCCCTCGCATCTCTGGCGATCACGCATTCCCCTTAGCATCCTCACATGCTCCCCTTTTCTCCTCTTTACCCATCTTCTTTCCTCTTTTTTCTTTTAATTGTTCTAAGTGGATTTCTTAAAATCTACAAATTGGCGATCACGGTGGGACTCCTTTTATTTTTCTTTTTGATTACCCTTCCCCTTGGGCACCCACGTGTGCCATCTCTCCTTTTGCACCTACAGGTGCACCTCCTTTTGTGCTCCACGTAGCACTCTCCCTATGTGATTGGTTAGTTTGATAGATTTTTAGAAATTCCATTTATCCATCTCTTAAAAAAAATGATGAGCATGCTATATCCCCTTTCATGTTTTTATTGATTGCCATGATTCTTATACTGTGATTGTGAGTGTTTTCCTTCCTGTTGGTATTTTCGTCACTGTTTGAGCTTTCTGGCCCTTGGAGAGGAATTAGCGCCCTTCACAGAGGCGTCATTTCAGCATATAGCGACCGTTTGAACAGGCGTCGCTTCCATTTTATTGGCAGGATTTTTTTTCATCATTTTATAATTAACGCCCCTCACAGAGGCGTCATTTTCCAGTATAACGCCTCATACCAAGGCGTCATTTTCTTTGACATTACATTCTGACGCCCCTGTCAGAGGCGTCTTTCACTCGTACAGCGCCTTACTGGAAGGCGTCATTTTGATTATCATTATTTATTCATGTTGATTACTGCTATTTGACGTCCCTGTGCACATGCGTCCATTCTAGATACAGCGCCTCACCTTAAGGCGCTATTTTACTCTGCTTGCACTATTCACAGTGATTAGCGACTGACACTCAGGCGCTGCTTCTTGATATAGCGACCTTTCCCAGGTCGTCATTTTGTTCTGTGATGTTCATGCTGATACTGTCTGCTTGATATTGCCTGCTTGCATTCATCTTTGCATTTGGTTTGGGAGACCTCCTCTCCCCACACTTTTAGGAGTCACACCCCCTCTTGGTGAAGGAAGGACCCTCCTTTGAGCATTCCGTCTCATTGGATCGGAAATTCCTAAACCAAGCCTCCGTAAGTCCCCGCACCCGTGGATTCCCTCACGGACACCGGGCAGGTTGTACCTTTGAAGTCTCGGGTTTAGTTAGCCTATGCATGGTGAGAGAGTGTTCTTAGTTGGCATCGAAGTGAACTTACATTGAAACTAGGTTCCTCCCTTGTGTGAATCACTCCGAAGTTTGTTAAAAGTCATTAATTCACCAAGGTTCAAATAAATAAAAATGAACGGTAATCATTCCAACTCGTGTGCTTCTTTACAAATTGTTTTGCTTGAACTTTGATTGCATAATGGCTTACCTTGATAGACAAAATAACATGTTTAATCTTAATTATGTTCATGAGGATGCACAACCTAGCATATCATATAATCCTCAATTCCATAATTCTCACCACAATCATTCTAGGGACCACGCCCTCATTCTATGGTATTGCCCGACCCATGGGCAATGTCCAATCTCATGGACCCTTGCCTCAATCGTGAACCACTACTCCTTCGGGACCGTCTCCTCCCAACGACGAGAAGGTCTCTCAATTCATTCGTGCATTAGATTATCTCACCCCTCAAGAAATCCAAGCCCTTAAGGCTATTGTTGAGGGCACATCCTCTCCTCATCCTCCTTCCAATCCCACTTCGGGTGGCCCATCACCCGCCTCCTTCATCCACACCTACTCTTATTCGGGTGGCCCATCACCCGCCTCCTTCATCCACACATACTCCTATTAGAGTGGCCCATCACCCGCCTCCTTTATTTCTCATCCTTCACGGCCCCAAGGTCCATTTATTCCTTGTAATCCGGCCCGTCCGGGTCCTTTAGCGGGTCGTCCTAGTAACCCTCCTCCACGGCCGTCATATCAAGCCACCCCTCCAAGGCAATCATGCCAACCTTCCAATGTTCATGTTACACCCCTCCAGCAAAGTATCTTTGATAGAATTGCTTCCATGGAGAAACAACTTAAGAGGCTCACCAGCCCGCGCCCCGCTCCTCCTCCATCTCAAGTCAATCCTCTTCATGATTTCATGAATAACATCGCTAAGTTAGAAAAAGATTGGAAGGAGATAAGAGAGAATGTCATCAATAACACGTGTGAGCAAGATATCAAAAATCAAGTGGACGTCGTTCACCCCCCACTCATCCACCTTGCTCATTTATCTGGCCCTCCGTCTCCACCTTCACATTTACCTCCACAGAATTTTCCACAATATCATGACCATCTGCCTCCACTTTCACATGATCCTCCACAAAATCCTCCGCCACCTATTATTATGCCTCCACCACGGTGTCCACTTGATGTTTTTGATGAAGATGAAGATTTGGAGACGGCACGAAATGTTGAAATTCCACAGGCACCCCTTTCGAGTTTCCTTCGTTTCCCACTCCCTCCATTGCCACCCGATGAACCCCTTGCTCAGGATGAATCCACTATCCCTAACCCCATTTATGAGACCAATTGGTGCTATGATGATGGGTCGATACTCTAGTCACCCACACCGGTGCATCATGCGCCTTCCTCTATACCTAATACTTCTCGCATCATCCGACGCTTCCTACGCACCAAACCCTCTCCTTTTACACCTTCGACCTCTACTCCATCGGCCTCCGCCGAACCTCCACTAATCTCCACTAACTCCCGCCAAGCCATCCAAGCTTATCTCCACTCCACCGGCCTCTGCCGAGCCTTCCACTAAACCTCCACCCAATCCGCCATTAGCCTCTACCCCATCGGCTTCCACCGAGCCCACCATCGAACCTTCCCCAATTAACCTTCCATCACCGCCACCTCGGCCCTCCATTATCCCTTTAACCCCAAAACCCACTTTGCATGTCCTTCATCTATCCATTCACCCTTACCCATGGCTAGTCCTGAGCAGGATCCACCCTTTTTTGCACTCGAGCCAACCCCGACTACTTCTGGACAAAGGGAGAAGCTCGACGTGTTTGAACCTCTGTTTCCACTCACCCTTTCTCCAACACCTTCCATTACACCTCCACCATCCATGGAGCCTTCCGCCTCCGCTTCCTCTACCACTCAGAATAGGAGTGCTTCTGCAAGTACTTGTGCCGAAGATGGTCAAGAGCCGGGCAAGAAGGATTTGGCCACGGCCATGCTATTCAAGATGCAAGAGTTTATTTGCCTGATGCCGATCCGTGTTGTCGTGCCGAGCATGGTTGAAGAGGCCGAGTCCCACCACTGCTCGCCAGAAGAGAATGCGAAGCATTGATGCCGCCCAAGGGCCGGGTATGGCACCCCTTGTTCCAACTTTCAAATCTTGAGCCTTTTCTTCCATACAAGGGGCGAACACCCATCTTGATCAATATTCTTCATATGCTACAATCCCTGGGCAACACGATGCTTCCTATCTCAACTTTCCAACTCTCTCACACTGTTGCTCTTCACTCTCCAAGGGAGTTGTCATTTACTATTGAAGCTTCATCATGGGCTCTTGCTTTATCCATTGGGCCAATTGGCTATACACTTTCACTGCCATGGAGGGGCGGTTATCTTGGTGCTAAAGGGCTTTCCACTATTCTAATCACCTTCCATTCAATGCCATCCATATTCCTGTCTATCACAAATTCTTCATGGGCCACTCCAGGGGTAAGGAGGAGGATCTCATCCTCTCGCCCTTCATGTTCTTTACATTCTTTGCATTTCATGCATCCATTGCATCCACATGCATTTGCACTTCTTCTTTCCCGGATTTTCAAACCCGTATCTTCCCCGCCTTCCAAAATCTCCGGATCACCCACGTTTCCTTTCGCCTCTATCTTCGGGATCTCCAAGTCCCCTTACACTCGTCGGGCATTGTGCCCCCTCCGATCTTCCCTAAGGGCATCGCGCCCCTTTCCAACTATTGCATCCGCACTCCCCGGATTTCTCTCTTGTCCTCCCTGGGCATCGCGTCCCATGGTGTCTCATTCCTCCGGAACCTCCGGATCCTTCATCCTCTTCTAATCCACTCCCTCTAGGGCATCGCGTCCCTCGATATTTGCTTCCTCCGGAACCTCCGGACCTCCCTTTTAGGGCATCATGCCCCTCTACACCTCTATATCCGGATCCTCCAGATTTCTCTCCCATCCTCCCTGGGCATCGCGTCCCATGGTGTCTTCCTCCTCCGGATCCTCGGGATTTCTTATCTCCCCTCCTAGGGCATCGCGTCCCTTCTTTCGCTATCCCTCCGGACCCTCCATCTTTCCTCCAATTCATCCTTCTGCTCCTCCGAGACATCACGTCCTTTATCATCTTCTTCCTTTTTCATCATTTTTTTCATATCTCTTCCCAGGGCACCGCGTCCCTCGATATTTTATCCCTCCGGAGCCTCCGGATTCTTCTTCCAATTATGGTTTTCCTCCACGTCCTCCAGACCCTCCGGAACCTCCGGATTCTCTTTCCCATCATGATTCTCCTCCTTCGCCTCCGGATGATTCCTCCTATCAGGATTCTCCCCCTCTGGATCCGCCTCTTTCCATCTATCAATTTCTTATTCTAATTCCTCCTGATCCTGGGTCTGACCCAACTTCTTCCACATCCATTGCCTTGGGCATCTGCCCTTTCTCCCACTGCTTCCGAGGCTTTAGCCCTCACCCCTCCTTCTAATTCTCCGCTTCTTCTGTAAATCGTTCCTTGTGATCAGGGTCTCTGTGCCTTAGCGAGGGAGTTCTAGCCCTCACCTCTCTTCCTTTTCTCCTTATTCATCTGAGTCTGGTCAAAATACCACTCCTTCTTGTTAAGACACTTCAAACCTTTGTTTCCAATCCTTTTGTCTGCTACTTGAGGACAAATCCCATGTTGATCAACCCCGCCTCTCGCGGCAGCTGCTTCAACAAAGATCGCAAGGTAACATATTGGCGTAAGTACGCATTTTTATGATATCACTACCTCATTACTTCACCCACGATTTTTAAAATGAAGTGCTTCTTAACAAGATTAAAAGTGGTGTTTTAGACCTTTATCTTAGGCTTTTGTTTAATTAAATCATCATCAAAAGAGTCTTTAGGCTTGCTTCTGCAGCGCTTTGGTTAATAAGAACCCCGCGCTGGGAGTTCGACTGTCTCTCCCCGCTTGATAAGAGCAATCCTTAGCTGGGCACCGCACACACTTCACGGCGTCCTTAGCCGGCTCCTTGATAAAACACCGTTGCTACTTTGGCCATGCCATGAGTATATCTGAAAGTCTTTTCTCTTCTTTACTCGACCGCATGCATGAGAAAGAGGTTGACGGATGAGATGACCAACCTAGGTACTCCCCAATACGAGAGAAGTCTCAAATAGGGGTAGTCTTGACCGAAAATAAAGTCAAATTTCATGATATACATCTCACCAAAAGGGCTATTATGAAAATTAAGTTAAAATTTCGATAAAATACAAAATTATGAATTATGGCATGACAAGAGTAGCAAAGTCCCCGCAGGAAAACCCTGGTCGTATGCATGTCAAGGGTCTAAAAATCAAAGGCACAAAGCTCCGGCGCAACAGACCACCTCTTTGAGGGGTAATACCTTGGAAGGAATTCAAGTCCCGACATCTCCCATCCTGCATAAAGCTTATCTCAATTATTCTTCTCTTCTCCCTCTAAGACTGAATGTTTCTCAGGTATGGCCTTAGTAGGGGCACCGTTATATAAGAGTAGCCGGTTATAGGGCGCCACCTTTCAATGCACGCCCAGCTTTGGGTAGTTTTTAGCGAAAGGGGAAGGAACGAGGACCCCTAGCCAGTGGCTTAGACATCCCGTTGATACTGCACTAACTTTGTCTATACCAAAATCCAAAAAAAAAAGTTGAATATTTCTTGATCAAAATCCAAAAAAAGTAATATTTCCTGATCAAAATCTAAAAAAAAAAGTTGAGTAATGTCTAAACCAAAATCCAAAAAAAAAGTTGAATATTTTCTAAACCAAAATCTAAAAAAAAAAGTTGAATGTTGCCTAAACCAAAATCCAAAAAAAAATGAATGTTTCTCAAAATCCATAAAAAATTCAATTATTTTCCAAAATCCATAAAAATTTGAATATCTTTTTCAAAACCCATAAAAATTTGCATATTCCAAAAATCAAAAAAAATGAATTGTATTTTTCTGATGGTGCATTTGCAGGGACAACAATTTTGCAAGGACCAAGAGCACGGGATGAGTCCCCTCCATTCATCGCTATCAATCTTATGATTCTTCCCAATATCAGCATGATTTGTCACTATGGGCACTCTTGATTATCATCTCTCTATAAGTTTATCTCCAAAATCTTTTAATAAACTCCTGGATGTTTCACTTGATCACTTTGCCACTGGCATTACTTGATTCTGATCATCCAATCTCAATCTTACATGCCAAGATTGTCATCCTCATGTCAAACAACAAACAATGATGCTTTGCAATGCTATGATTTAACTCATGCTATTCATGCTAAACATGCTTCGCCTTGCTAATACATGCTTGAATGCTATCAACATCAAGCTTTGATCGATTTGATGTCTATGTTGTGATTGCTTATTGATGCTTTGATTCATGCTGTACTTGCTATGCTTAAATGCCTTATTCATTGCTTGTTATCTTCCGTATATCTTGGCTAATGAAATTTTGAGCGCAGGGTAAGAAGCTCTGTGGTCCCACCAACTGGGCATCATCAAAGGTCCACGGTGCTTGCACCTCATCTCAGTTCCCCATATGCTCATTGCTATCACCATCTTCCTGTATGCATTTTTACTATATGTTACATACGCTACTAGATTATATCTGGGACCTTGTGGCTTTGATAAATCTGGAATTTGAGTTCCCCTTCATCAAAAACGATGATGATTCTAGAGGAATCTTAGTCACACGGATAGGCCGTTGAGCCGTCCAAGACTGGGGACGATGGTTCCCTTTTACGAGTTGGTGCGCGGATAAACGGGCTTCGGCTTAGTATCAGCTCGCGAAATCAGTTTCTTGACCCAGTCTTGGCAGCTTAGCAATATTATCCTTGATTATCTTATATTTTAATTTGTTTTAATTTTTCCTTTAAACCCAGCATGCATTCATATAGGACTTTGAATCAACGTTGAAACATCATTCTGATAAGCTGATTTGGAGAGTCAAATTGATCTTAATCTTTCCAGATATGAGATATTCATTGCTGAATGGAATCCTCAGTTCATTTTATCGCTATTTTGGGTCATTTTCTCGAAAGCTCCTTGTTTAGATTTCTATCCTCTTATTTCAATCATTTTCCTTTGATCCACCTTGGTTGCAGCACGTCCACATTGGCTGGTAACTGCTCCCCAATGGTGAAACCTACAGGTTTGTGACCTGGGGTACTTCCACCACGCTGGAAGTTGATCATTCCTTTTCGTGCCCGCGTGCACACTCCCTCTTTTATCCAAACATCGTTGATTTCATTGAATTTTCCGAGATTGCCTCATCTCGAGTTTTGGATTCAATTCTCATCAGGTGATGTTGATCGCGTGTCTCATCACACTTGGCATCTACTTTTCAGTTCACTCTATTCCCTTGCAAAGCAGACGTCAAGACGGGGCAGCTGTAGACACGCCAAAATTGACGTTACTGTGAGTACATCTAGTATTACCTTGTAATGCCTCAATTTGACCCTCAAATTAACTTTGTTTGAGTGGTTTTTCTCACTTTTCTTAGATTTCTCCCCTTTTCCTCCCTTTTCTTATTTTTTCCTATTTTTTTAGATTTTATGGATATTTTTCTCTATTTTTATAAATTTTTTAGAATTAACGGCGTAAGGGGGGCGTCATTTGTTTTTAAGAAAATTAAAGAAAATAAAAAGGAAAATGACGCCTCCTTGAGGAGGCGTCCATTCTTTATTTTTTTCCCATTTTTTGGATTTTTTTAAGAATTTTTCAGATTTTTTTAGAATTAACGACGTGTCAAGGGACGTTGTTTTGATTTAAATAAAATGAAAAATAAAAAAAGGGGGGGGAATGACGATGTCGTTAATTTCAAATTGAAATATTTTAATATTATTTCTGGCCCTCTTTCAGGGGTGATTTGGTGGCCTTCCGGGTGTCAGAAAAATATGAAAAAATAATAATTAGAATCAGCACAGTTAGATGCACGTCCACCTAAAAAATGAGAAAATAATAATGAGAAATGAAAAATGGTCATGTTTTGCATGTTTTGAAATAACGTCCCTCACTCGGGCGTCAATTCAATTGACGCCCGAATGAGCGGTCGTCATTTTCTTTTGGCTTTTTATTATTTTTGATTCACGACACTGTGCAAGTCGTCATTTTCAATTAACGCCCCTAGTCAGGTCGTCATTTTCATTGCTATATTTTGATATTTTAAATCCGCTCGAAATTTGTATTAAATTCTAAATAGCACCCCCCTCAAAGTCGTCAATTCTTTTCAAATTTCAGAAAGTCCGTATCTGTCTCGAAATGCCTCCAGAATTGACGACGCCTCCGCGGACGTTTTTTTAAGAAGCGACCATCTGTCTGGTCGTCAATTCTTGTTCAATTTCGAACTCTAACAGAACCTCATTCTTTCCCCATTTTGAGCCCCTTTTCACTTGGGAAAGGACTCTTAAGGCTTTCTAATATTGAGGGGACACTTGTCTAATGAATATCTCCCTCCAAATCCCACTAAAACATGTTTTCCTAATTTCCCTTGGAATTAACTCCGAATTTTAGCCCTATAAATAGGACCCCTCTCTCCCTTGTGTAGAGGGCATCAATATCAATTCAAGAGGAGGTGTTGTTGGACCAAAGGCTCAAGGAGAAGACTCCCACATGCTAAAAGCTTCATCCATGGAGTTCTTCTTCCTCTATTGAAGATTTGAAGTCTTTACATCCATGAAGTCTCGACATCCTCTTCTTCCTCCCTTGAAGATCTTGAAGTCAATTGGAGAAAATCACTAAGCTTTCCCCCCTATCTCTTATTTTACTTTAGTTAATTGCATGCATCATTATTCCATTTCTTCCTTTTATTTCTTTTTATCTCAATATTGAGATCTCCACATTGTGCACTCTAGCACACCCCCCTTTTGTACAACACTTGCACACTTCTATTTTCATAACATCATACTTTCATCCTCACCCTTTGCATAGGGGTTTAAGGGCCAACACCCAACAAGGTGTGTTCTTATACATACTTTTCATGCTCATCTTTATTATGAATTTGTTGCTACACTCACCTTGGTTCTAATCCATATTCTTTTATTTGTTGTTGTCTTTGATTCTTTGCAAGGGTAATCAACAAGAAGAACTCTCTTCATCGGCCGGCCGATCGGAAGAGAAAGGTGCACTCACAATCCCCCGCATCCTTTTAAGGTATTTTTCGCGATCTCTCCATATTGTTATTGTTTATATCCTTTGAGGCCCTCGCGTCTCTAGCGATCACACATTCCCCTTAGCGTCCTCGCATGCTCCCCTTTTCTCCCTCTTTACCCATTCTTCTTTCCTTCCTTTTTCCTTTTAATTGTTCTAAGTGGATTTCTTAGAATCTACATCGGCCAGTTGTCCGTGTGATCTGGGATCTGATGTTCCCCTTTAACAAAAATGATGATGATCTAGGAGCATACAGTTAATCGTCGGATAAGTCGTTAGTTTGAGTCGGGTGGGGGACGATGGACTCTGTCTCGCACGCCGTGATTGCAAGAAGACTCTTGACCCCGTCTTAGCTCAGTCTAGCAATAGTATCCTTGAGTACTTTCTATTTTGTCCTTTCTTTACATTCGTTTTGATGTTTTCTTTATTTTAGCCTTGCATACATCATGTCATTTTTTAGCATTCACGTATCGTAATTCTCTCAAGGTTTCTCCTCAGCAATGGTTAATTGCACTTCAATTCTCTTGCATAAGAGATCCTCATTCCACTCTGAGTTTGAACAATTTCTCTAATCTGCCCGCTTGGCCTGGTTGGCCAGCGTAATTCCTGTCTGGATTTTATCTCAATTTCAATTCTCCTTTTCCAACTTTTCAGCTGTGTTCCTTCTGATCCCTTCATTGGCTGTGGATTGTGTCCCTCAGTGAGGTTGGTCATGTTTCCTTTCCTCCATTCCTTAGTTTAGTTCTCCAGACATGTCTCATCTATGTCAATCATTCCTCGCGGTTAGTGCATCATTTTCGGGAGAATTCCTGTCGCTTGTTGGTTGTGACGTGTGTCTTTTACCTTGATGCCCGCTTTTCAGTTCTCTCCGCTTCATCTCTGCTTCATCTCCATTTTTCGTCGCTTTCGCTCCATCTCCTTTCCATTTCGCCTCTGCGTCGCTTCCGCTCGTTCCCTTGCAAAGCAGACATCAAGGAGGGACATCTGTTGACACCCATTTTTAGCCCGCAAGTTGCGTTATTTCTCTTATTCACCATTTTTGATGTCCTGAATTACCCATTATTTTAGAGCATTCCTTGGATAGATTTCGAGCCCATTTCATTGTTCCCTAGCTTTTAGACTTCGGAGATCATGATTTCTTAGAGCCCCGGGGCTTATTTTATCAACTTCCGACCTTCCAAGTCGACTTGCGGCCTATTTAGGTCGACTTCCATCATGCATTCGGCCCCTTTCGCTGCGTAGTCCTGAGCGCGGCCCTTTTTCATCCCCTTATGTTCCTCTATTCATTCGTTGCCCTTCACAAAAGTTGTTCATTTTTTAAATCCCTAGATTTTCTCCTTCTACGCCATTAGCCAGTTCTCCACCGATTTCAAGTTATTTACATTTTTCCGGCACGCTACGTTGTTCACCCGTGAACCTAATGTTTTTCTTTGTTCTTGCCCTATTTTCTCCCTCTTCTGGTCGTCTTCTCATCTCTCCCTTCATGAAAGTTATTCAATATTTTGTTATCTACAATTTCTTCTTCTACACCTTTTGCTAGTTCTGTACCGTTTTTGAGATATTCTCTAATTTTCAAAATCGATCGTGACCTACCCAATTATTTAAATGTTGTTCCATCAGCCTAGCGGTCTTGGGAAGACCGCTACCTGATGGTGGCAGTCTTTCCAAGACCGCTACCCCCCAAACAGTGCCCATTTTGCCCCGTTTCGCCCCCTGAAGCCTTGTGGTCCTCCCATGACCGTTTTCATTCCCTAGTGGCCCTGCGATAGACCGTTTGCCAGACAGAGAGTCCAGAACTTCTTGAACTCCGATTTCTTCACCGCGGGACCCCTTAGACTCCTTGTTTGATCCATTTTTGAGGGAGAAAAGCCTCCACCTTGATTTCCACCCATCTAGGACTCTTATCCCCACTATTATCTCAAGATTTATGCATCTAAATCCCTATTATGGGTGTTTATCTTGGATCTAAGCTCTAGGGTTTTCCTGCTCCTATATAAATCACCCAATTCGCAGGTCGCGAAGGGGGGCTCTTTCTTGGTTCGGGGCGAAGCCATGCTACATCTTCGACTCATTCATTCGATCCCAACCTTAAGAGGGAAGTATTGGTTTCGATTTCCACGCTCAAGGGTTGTCTAACTCTCTTTCTACTCTTAGTTATTCTCCTCCCAATTTCACAAATCATCACAAATCTCTATTTTTTACACTATGTCTGCACTTTTCTTCATATTGCATGCACGTTTCCTGCAGTTGTGCTGCGTGATTTCTCTATATCTTTGTCTTATTTTCATCACAATACACACACCTATCTTTTGCACCCTTCCACATGGGTTAAAAACCTCCCCCCGATGCGTTTTCCCTCAATTTTTATCCCTATTTTATCACTTTAGGATTGATGCTACACTTTCATATTCTAATGGATTTTTCTCTTGTGTTTGATCTTTGTCTTATAAGAGAGCATGATAGGAGATGAGACCCTCTTCCTCTAGCCGGCTGGAAGGAGAGGAGGTTGATCCCACATCGTTTCCCGCACCCCTTTATTAGGCGTGATCAAGTCTTCCTTTTCCAAGGTATACGGCGACGTTGCACTCTTTTCTCCATCCTTTTGGCGTTGTTAATCCTTAGTGGCGATCACGGTCAGTATTACTATTTCTATTCATCGACCCTTTGTTCATACTTTCATGCTTGTTCATGCATATGATGTTATTTGCATAGTTTGGGGGGGCGGGCGGTAAGAGATACAAAACATCAACAATCGCGAGAAATACCTGATGAAGCGGGTGTGTGGATTCTGCTTCCGCCTTCAACCGGCCGGCCGACTAAAGAGGGTCTTTTCTTTTGATTACCCTGAAACAAACACAGACAACAGAAAAGCACTGAATTAGAGATAGGTCGTGCAGTGTCAACTCTTAATGATGATGAACATATGCAGAATGGGAGGCGAACACACATTGTGTGTTTTTAAACCCTTTAAGTGTAAAGGGTAGGAGTATGAATGCTATGCAGTGCAGTGCATAAAGATCTGGCGAAGGCCAGATATAACGCGTGTGAGCAATGATATGGATGCAACGTGCAAACTAAATGATCGTAAGAAAGGAGTGTCAGGGAAGAAACGGAGGAGGTCCTCCACTTAGATAGCACTACGGAAGAAGAATAAGGAGAGAAGCCTTTCCACTGGATCACATAGAGAGATGACCGAACACAACCAACCACAGAATGATCGCTGCCTGCACTCTATTATCTTTTATGTTCCTTCTCTGTGTCTCTGCATTTCACTCTTTCCGTTGTGTGTCTCTCTCTGCCTCCTCCTCCGCACCGGGCATAAAGGAGCCCAGTTTATAGGAGAAGAGACCTAGCTTAGGAAGGATTCTAAGCAAGGAAGGGGATAGACTCCCCCAAGAAGCGGAGAGATCAAAACGGGTGGGAACCAACCAGCGGAAGGAGCCCAGGTCTCCACAGGATGAAAGAGAAATCGACGTCGATCAGAACTGTCGCCAATTTAATGGGCATCCGCCAATCCGGACACTCATTCCTGGGCTTAATTTAGTAATTCCTGACTTTCCATTAGAATGGGCGTCTCCCATAACAGTCGTTAATTAATTAGCGTCCACTATATGGGATGCATGTTCTTGATCAAATTATTAGTAAGCAAAGAATTAGCATTTGTCATGGAAGTCGTCATTTCTAGAAAGTTGACAAATAGTCCAGGAATTGGCGTCTCAATTGGCCGTCGCCCATAAAAATTGGCGTCCCACTAAACGGACGCAAATTTTAAAATAAATATGAGAAAATAGAAAAACATTCTTATCGAGCTCATAGTGAAATCCACTTTGGGGCGTTGTATTGCGACATGAGATTTACTCAGTTTAGTGTCAATTTTAACGTGTCTACACCAGTGGTTGATTTCGAGCATATATGTCATTGGAAGCAGCACTGTGAAGACATGCGCTCTATATCAAATTTCATCATACATACATAAGATGTCGAACACTGACAAGAGGAGAGACCCCTCTCTCCATGGCCTTTTGAACTTGATAAAAGGTGTTATAACCTCTTCATGCATCACTGAAGAATAATACTTGTGTTCTCGACGATGGGGCACCACTGTGTCCTAGACGATGGGGCACCACTGTGTCCTCGACGGAAGTCGTCCACCGTTCTTGGTGTCATCCACGGACTCGACGGAGCCGTCAACGTCGACGTCGTCCACAGCCTCGACGAAGCCAGCCGTCGTCCTCGACGTCGTTCGGCAAACCCTAGTTGCAGCAAGTTTTCTCCTCACTTTTTCCCTCCATTTATGCTGTTGCTCTGGCCATGGCCATCTGCAACAAGTTTTCTCTCCACTTTTTCTCTCCATTTTTGCCGCTGCTCTCGGCGTGGCTACGGGGTAAAACAAGGATATCACAAACATAGTAAATCTTTGGGTGTTTTAGGAAAAATATTTGATTACGACCTTTTCAGAAATAAAATTAGAGTAAAGTGCCTTTTTTAGTTATTTTAAACTTGGTGGGCCCTTATTAGACATTTTAAGAGTTATTTTACTTTTTTAAATAATTTTCTCTTGATTAAATGTTGGGTAGGCCGGGCCGGGCCTGGCCGGGGGAAGAGCCTTCTGGCGTGTTGAGTGCCATGATACAGAATTATTCGTCGATGAGGTGTAAGGTGAGGTTTGGTTGGTGGTAGCCCCCACCAAACTAGAAGGATATGCTTCTTAATTGGTAGAGGGATGGATGTGAAACGGTTGGAGTATTAAACTTTTAACGGCTTCTCTTGATTGCAAGTCAATGTATGATAATAATGTCCAACATAATTTTCCATTTCGCAGAGACATGCTCCGTCCTTTCGCTCTGACCATTATATATTGATAGTTGGGGATGTTTTCGTTGATAAGGAAACTTTCAAATGGATGATCACATATGACCAACATATTAACATATGAGGATGAACATTCTGGTGCATTGTCGAGCGCAATCTTCGGATTTCCGTGGATGACACGCGTAATGGACAAATGTGTTCTCGTGAACATTTATTTAGGCAAACCATCGAATACAATACAGAGCAAGGAAGGAATGGCAGTCAGGGATAAGACTTGGATCGTCTGTCCAAAAACCGATATAGTCGGTTGGATCGATCTATCCCCAGTCATTTATTAGTTTTAGAGGTTTACCCAAGAAGTTTACAAGTAAGTTTTAGAGGTTTATAAATGCTGTTATATATATATATTAGTTCAAAAGGGGTTTTATACAATGTTTGCAACTTCCCCTCCGCGATCTCGGATTCCTTTCTTTTGTCACATTGTTCCTGGGCTGCGGGCCCAACCAGGCCGCTCGATTGGGCCACGCAGGCGGACGTCCGGCAGTGGAAGGCGCTCCTAACTAAGCGCCCTCCAGATTTTTCCTCCTCCTGCTCGCCGTACCTCTCCCTCTCTTCGACCTTATCCTCTCCTTGCAAACGACCATGTCGCAGCTGATCGGCTTGATCGCCATGCAGGTCGTCAAAACCTCCGACCTCAAATTGATAGAAAGTTTGATTAAGAGTAGAATAACTCAACTCATTTAAAATAATTTAAAATTAATTTATTTTTAATTTAATAGAAGAAGAGCTAACCTGAGAATAAAGAGATGAATTAATCTATCTTTTAATACAATGTGATTTGAGAGATAATAAGTTAATTTAACGATGATAACAATTAAAATATTATATTTATTTTTTTAATTTTTTAATATATCTTTCATTCTCTCTCTCTCTATCTCTCTCCTCTCCCGTCTCTCTCACGTCACTCTCCCTCTCTCTTCGCACACACTCATTAATTACGAGTTTAAGTTAACATTTATCTTTAATTTTTTATTATATTATATTTGAAAACTATTTTTAATATATATTATAAATTAATTATATAAAAAATAATAATATTTTTGATAAATAGCATAATTCATCTCAGTAATTAAAATTCAAAATTAAGAAACGTCATTAATCACAGGTTTAAATTAATATTTATCCTTAAATTTTTATTTTAAATTATTTTAAATATATATTATACATTGAATATATCATAAAAATAAAAATATTTTTGATAAATAACATAACTAATCTCACTAATTAAAATTTAAAATACATAAACTCAATAATTACAACTTAACTTACTACTCATCTTCAGATTTTTATTTTATTTTAATTTTTAAATTATTTTTAATATATGTCACAAATTGAATATATCATAAAATAAAAATATTTTTAATAAATAATATAATTAATCTCACTAATTAAAATTTAAAACACAAAAACTTCATTAATTACAACTTAAATTACTGTTCGTCAAAAAATATTTTATTTTATTTTTTGAATATTTTTGAATATATTACATAAAATAAATATCATCTAAAAATATTTTTTATAAATAATATCATTAATCTCACTAATTATAATTTAAAAGTCAAAAATCTCTCTCACGCTTAAAAGTTATTATTCTCTTTTAGATTGTTTAAAATTTTATTAATAGATTTTATAAATTAAATATATTATTACAATAATAAATATTTTTCTAAAAACTATCATTAATATAACTAACTAAATTTTAAAAATGATATTTTTTTTAATATTTCACTGTTAAATATAAAGAAATAGGGAGAGAGAGAGAGAATGATTGAGAGAGAGGAGAAAGGGAGAGAGAGGAGTGAGAAAAAATAGCAGAGGGTTAACTCTAACCCCCCTATTTAGGTAGGTTTCAAAATCTTGGGTTAGTCCGGGACTAACCTTCCATGTAATTGGATTTGACCAAATTTCAAATTAAATTATAGAAATAATTAATTCTAGACTAACTTTGAGTTAAGCCAGAACTGAAAGCAGACACAGACGACTGAGAACAGGGAGAGAACACATTCACGTGTTTCTCCAGTTGAGGCTTAACTATTTATACGCTTTTGTGATTATAGGTTAGTTACAAGAGATAAGTACATGGATATGAAGATGACGGTGTAGGTCCCGATACAGAGGGGACAGTGCAACAGTACAACAATGGTGAAGCTGAAGATGTGGGACGTATGGTTATCCCGGGACTTCGTCAATTTTGGAATTCTGTTGGCGATTGATTCGCGTGTCATCGTTCGCTGCATCCACTGTAGATGCATCCACTGCAGATGGTTGGTTATCATCCCCCCTCAAACCAAGTGGTAAGATGCTGAGCTTGGTTTGCAAATGCCAAAGACGCATTGGATAGAGGCCCTTAGTGAAAATGTCCGCTACTTGATCAGCAGAGGAGATAAACTGTACATCCAACACCTGTTGAGCAACAAGTTCGCGAACATAGTGGTAATCGACATCAATGTGCTTGCTCTTAGAGTGGAACACAGGGTTATAAGCCATGGCAATAGCAGAGGCATTATCACACCAAATGACTGGTCGTTCGCGAAGAGGAATGTGAAGTTCCTTAAGGAGCGAACAGAGCCAATAAATTTCTGCAGCAGTGTGAGCAAGACACCTGTACTCAGCCTCAACAGAAGATCTTGAAAATGTAACTTGTTTCTTAGCACACCAGGAAATAGCATTGGAGCCAAGGAAGACACAGTAACCATGTGTCGAGCGACGATCGACGGGACACCTGGCCCAATCAGCATCGCAATAAGCGATTAGCTTAAGGGGACTATGTCTAAAGAGTAAGTTGTGAGTGGCCGTGCCTTTAAGGAAGCAAATGATCCGTTTAACAGCTATTGTTGGGTCCTATAGTGTAAGAATGCGGATCTAGAGAGGGGGTGAATAGATCCATTGATAAGTGTGTATTTTTACCATTTAATTCATGATTATATACACTTTTATGAGCTTAAATTGATATTAAATATACACTTCTCACACTTATTGTTGATTTTGTATCAAATGTTTATTTTTCTGAAATTAAATAGATTTTAATTACATTTTTATGTATTTATGTAGGCACGCTGTACGAGAAAAGCTCTACGAAAAAGAAAATAAAGAAAATAAAAATTATATGTTGAATGGGCCAAAAACCCGAGGATTGGTTCAAAAAGAAAAGAAAAAAATTTAGAACAAAAAATAAATTTATTTATTATTTTTTTAGAATTTTCTAACTATTTATAGACATATATATAGCTATATAGATATATAGATATATATATTTATATATTATATATATATATTAAAAAAAAACTACAAAAAAAAAATGTTCAAACACCCCCCGCCCCCGCCTTCCCGCCTTCGCCACCCGGGCACGGGCGACGAGGCGGGAGGGCGAACGCGGAGGGGGGCTCGTGGCAACCTGCAGGCGAGGGGGGTGTCGTGGCCGGCTAGCGGAGGCGCGCGTGGCGAGCCGCGGCAGCAGCAGGGCGCGGGCGCGTGCGCCCGCGTGATTCACGCAGGCGGCCGCGTGTCGAGGCAGAAGCGGGCGGGCGCACGGCGGGCCCACAGGTTCGGCCACCTAACCGGTCGGCGCAACGCGCCGGCAGAAGAGAAAATGAGAGAAAGAAAAAAAGAGAAGAAAAGCCCAAAAAAATGCCAAACAAATTCAGAAAAATCCGAAAAAAATGGCAAAGTGGGCAGAACCTACCTGCCTACCATTTTAGGCTAAAAATTGGGTACACTTGTTTGGAATGTTTTTGTAACCCCTATATAAAGGGTGCATTGGTCTTGAATGAGGGTTAGCAAGTTAGTTAGCAAGTAGAATTAGCAAGATGGCAAGGTTGCAAAGGAGAGAGAGCTAGCTTTGATCACTTGTAATGTAAGTTGTTATTTACATTTCTGAAGTTGTTGAATGCATCAAGTTGTATTTTCAAGGCTTTTGAAGTCAAAGTTGTAAGTTGTTCTTATTTCAATAAAAGTTTCATTTGTGAATTCAGCATGTTCTTAGCCTTATTTGGCATGGTTGTAGTCTTTATTTTAATTTGAGTTCTTCATAAAAGTTGTTCCTTTTTAAGTTTTCTTCAAAATCTCTGTTTAGCATTTTGTCAAATTCGTCCACATTCATAGAGTTACTACCCATTTTCTTAAGTGCTGTCCTGTGCATTTACTGTTCATCCGTGGTGATACCTTCTTCCATTCATTCATTTTGAAATCTTTCTAGTCCTCCAATCACTCTGAGTTCTTCATAAGAGTTGTTCCCCTCTTGTATCTCTAAGTTTTCTTCTTCTTGCACTTTGTCAAATTCCTCTTCTTTTGAGCTCTAGAATTAAGTTTTCTAGGTACTATTTTTCTGTCAGTTACTGTTCATCCGACCCAACAGGTCATAGTTTTTCAAGTTTTTCCTTATCTTCCTTTCATTTTCTGTTTCTGTGTTCTTCATAAAAGTTTTTCCTTTTTCAATTCTCTATAACTTTCATGTTTTCAACTTTTTCTAATTCCATTCAGATTTCAAGTTATTTCATTTCTTCCAACCCCTATTTTCACTTGAATTCTGTTATGTTTTCCAATTTAAGTTTTCATAATCGCACTCCAAATTCCAACAAATGATTTTTCAAAACACAAGAATATTTTCCAACTAAGAAAAATAACCAAAATTCCTTCCCCGTGGGATCGACCCGTACTTACCACTATACTCATGTTTTCAAATCCATAAGTGAGTGAGTGCGATTATAAATATTTGAAATTTGTGTGGCACGGCAATTTTAACAACGACTGTCGAGCGTCCATCAAATTTTTGGCGCCGTTGCCGGGGATGGAGATACTTTTCATAGTTGGATATTCTTGTGTTTGGTGTATATATGTGAATATTAATTTTGCTCTTTTTACTTGTGCAGGAAAATGAACGAAAAAAAAAAAGTTGAAAATTAAAGAAAGAGGAAGATCGAACCTAAAATGCCAAGGATATGACACGTCGTTAAATAGCCCGGCAGCATTGCTAAAGGGCTGAAATCAAGAAACAGGTTCTATCTTTCCACTTTCTGAAAAATCTTTACAAAAATCTGAAAACTTCTTCAAAACTCTATAAAAATCATAAAACAATCAAAACAAAAGAAATTTTTTTATGCTGGTTAGATAGGTTCATTAACTAAAAAAAATGAAAAAAAAAAACATACTTGCACCAAAATCTAAAAAAAAAATGCATTTCAATATTAGAAACCATACATCATGTGTTAGGACATGCATCATTTAGTATAGAAGTTTTCTTTGTTCAATTCCTGTCAATTGCATATTGAAGATTGCGAGGGGCAAGGTACGTTCTACTCACCATATTCTGGCATTCATTTTGCATAAAGAACCCCTTGTTTGAAATTGTGGTGTGCATTTTCATTTCAAAATACTTTAAGGGCAACACCCCTAATAAGATAAGGTGGGGATTTCATCACCCTTCCTTAGCCCACAAATCACATTTCTCTTGCATCTTCGCATGACCTCTGCCATAAATAAAAGTCAGTAAACGTTGGCCCTAGGATCACACTGTGATTCTTGTGTTATTTAGGTTTATCCTCATATGAAAACCGGTGCCTAAGGCAAGACGGTCGGACAGCAAACGCTTTAAGCGGGTTAGTGGTTTGGCATAATAAGGTCCCTACAAAAGTAGGGGGAACCTCCCACTTCCCCACCCCTTACCTGGCTGGTGGTCATATTGAGGATAAACTTAAGTCTCACTTTAATCATTTTGTGAAACCCTATTTATAGGTCCAGGTCACATCTAGGTCATTAGGGTCATTTGTGTGCTAACTTATTTATCTTTGCATAAAAAAAATAATAAAATCAAAACATAAAAAAAAATTTATTGAAAAATCATCACTCTTTCTTGGGTCTTTTTCATTTCCACATCTAATTTTGTTCAGGCCCAATAATAGATTCTTTGATGTTTCATTATGCGGGCTATGTAAATTCCAACTCTTCATTTACTCCTTATCATCAAACTTCTTCACTCTTCCACAATGGGGTTTACAATTCATCTGTCACCCAAGAGTCATATCAATTTCCATCAAATTTTTCCACCAATTTTTCTCAAACAACTTCATATCCTCGGTGGGAAAATCAACAATCATCCTCTTGGGCATCCTATCAAGACCCCATTCAAAGTCCTTCAAACCCACACTTTTCTGATTGGGATTCATATTCCAATGATCCTTACAATCAAGTCCATTCTTATGATCAACCCTATTATGGAGGGCAACCAATACACCCTCCTGATTTTCAGACTGAGTGCCCTTCAAATTACTATCCAGCACAATCTGACTCTCAGCCCAATTATCTATCTCCTCTATACACAGATAAGGAGGAGATGTTTGATAAATTGACACGGCTCTTCCAAACTCAACAACAAGCCTTGCAGGAACAATTGCAAAACTTTGAGGCCCAAGTGAGTAGGATTGCTGAAAACATCATAGAAACGGAAGTGGATCCAATGCCTAACAACTCCACAAGTCTTGAGGACCAACTTCTTGGATGTTATGATAAAAGTCTATATGCTCAACCTATGATCCCACAATCTACCACTCATGTCACTGTTGATTTTGAGGGAATCATGGAAGAGTCTTATGCGGAGGACGTAACGGAAGAGCAGCCTGAGGAGCCTAAACCCCACTCCATTTGTGAAGAGGAGTATGATGATCTTGAGTCGTCGGGGGGAGAAGAAGGGAATGATGAAAATCGTATTTGGGCCAAAACCTCTGATGACCATTATGACCTAGCCCAACAGACAAATCATTACGATTCATCTCTTCCACCCACACCTAATGCCTCTGATGATCAATTCATTCAGTTACTTCTCCATAGTCAATCCCTCCAACAACACATCAATAGGCTTACTGAGGAAGTCAAAACCATGGAGGGAGAGCAATTCTTTGATTCCTCTGAACCTAATCCTCATCAAGTCCTTCCCACTGACTATGATCACTCTATGATTCCCCAAGATCATTACCCTCTGATTAATCTTAATTTAGAAGATGAAGGAATTATGGAGAGATCTTGTCAAAACGATTTGAATGAGGAACCTAGACAATTTGAGGAGATTGAAGAATTTGATGGCAATGAAATTCATGACGGTGATGAACTGATGAATGATCATATTCCCCCTCCTACAAAGGAATTTGAGGAGCCAGTGCTTGCTTGCCAACATGAGGGAAATGCAAGAGAGGTGGATGATCTTCAGTTAGAGGGAGAGGATGAATATATTGAACCTCATCACAAGTCTCTCCCCGATCATGATGATCTTCTCTTTGAAGATGGGAATGGAGAAGAAGTGGAGATGGGACATGACTTTGATGAAATTATCTTTGAAGATGGGAAGGAAGAAAAAGTGAAGATGGATCTGAATAATGAAGTTGGGGTAAATGAGGAATTGAATGATTTGAATGTACCGCATGATACTTTCAATCTAGAGGAGAGGATAGAGCTTATGCCAATTCTTGACCACGGTGATTCTTTTGAAGTTTTTCCAACCGACTGGTCTACTCTTGCTCTACATGATGATCCCATAGCCTCTAAGGAGGAACATTTCATAATTGATGACATGATTTTTCCCAATGTTCCTCCTCTATTCTCTGATTGGGGTGGTCCGTTTGTGATGCCTCCACCTCGATACATGCTTTGCCCTTGCGCTCACCAGTCACATTCGTTTTCTTTAGGGCATGAAAAAGTAAATTTTGGCAAGGACAAAATTCTTTGGTGGCTCATTTTAAAATCAACTTGTTGGTTATTGAGCTACAGTGCGTCTGGCTGAAGACGTTAACTTTAGCGCTTTTTGGGAGGCAACCCAACATCTTCACAGTTTGGTGTGCAAATAAATGGCTTCTTGGGAGGCCACCCATGATTTTTGTGATTTGATGTTTTATTTTAGTGTGTTTCTTTTACAGTTCTCAGGCCACAACGCAATGAAGCCCTCATCACTTCGCCCGACCCATCAGGTTGTCTCCTTCCATCCCAACTATATTATCTCTGTACATGTCCTCTGATCTTTCTACTGTTTATGCCATTGAGGACAATGTCATTTAAGTTGGGGGGGGGAGATAAGTCAAAAATTGTAAAAAAATAAAATTTTCAAAAAATTTCAAAAATTTCTAAAAAAATTTCAACAAAATTTTTTTTCTTACTTTCTTGCATTGTCATGTTATACAACAGTTTTCCCCGAGTTGAATTTCTTGATTCATGTCGCATGAAAAGTGATTCTGAATAGAAACAACTGGGAAAAGGATGATGGATAATTTATTTACTCTAGCCATGGAAAACTGATTTAAAGAATCTCTTTAAAGTTCAGATGCACTTTCAAAAAAAAAATGAAAATCACGTTGCACGCTAATGAAACAAGAAGGACAAGCCTTCTGTTATTTTAGACAGACTGTCTGATATTCTGCATTTTCTGAAGAAGAGATATGTTATAAGCTTTCTGCCATAGAAAAGTATGAAAAAAAAATAAAGCACCATGAAAAATGCTCCGATTCTGAGTAACCGGGCCTACTTCACCTAAGACGTGTTGAGGTTCGCGTAAAAAGGAAAAGGGAACTCTGATCTGTGGAACCGGGCCTACTTCACCTAAGACGTGTTGAGGTTCGCGTAAAACAGTGAAGGGTAGTGCAGCATCATGTGTGTAAAGAAACAAAAAAAGGAAAGAAAAAAAAGAAAAGAAAAAAAAAATATATAGTGATCCCAAAAGGGACATATCAATAAGGCAGATAAAAAGCTAGTGTGCATTGAACGCTCTAAGTAAGAAGTGCAGAATTGAAAGGTATTTGTTCGAAATAGCAACTGGAGGATGCAATTGTCTATACTGTGAATTTAGTATTCCACTTGCACAAGTGCTACTGAATTTTGATTAGATTCTTGATCATGTACCTGAATTTCCGACATAAGGCTAGTCTGTGGTAATTACTCCAGAATCCTGATCTTTAGTTAACTCTATGAAAGATGAACTGGAAATGAGGCATGAATATCTTTAAACTCTTGTTAGTCCTAAATTTTTCATTATGTGCATTGCTAAGGGACTAGCAATGAGTAAGTTGGGGGGTGTGATAAGTGTGTATTTTTCCATTTAATTCATGATTATATACACTTTTATGAGCTTAAATTGATATAAATATACACTTCTCACACTTATTGTTGATTTTGTATCAAATGTTTATTTTTCTGAAATTAAATAGATTTTAATTACATTTTTATGTATTTATGTAGGCACGCTGTACGAGAAAAGCTCTACGAAAAAGAAAATAAAGAAAATAAAAATTATATGTTGAATGGGCCAAAAACCCGAGGATTGGTTCAAAAAGAAAAGAAAAAAATTTAGAACAAAAAATAAATTTATTTATTATTTTTTTAGAATTTTCTAACTATTTATAGACATATATATAGCTATATAGATATATAGATATATATATTTATATATTATATATATATATTAAAAAAAAACTACAAAAAAAAAATGTTCAAACACCCCCCGCCCCCGCCTTCCCGCCTTCGCCACCCGGGCACGGGCGACGAGGCGGGAGGGCGAACGCGGAGGGGGGCTCGTGGCAACCTGCAGGCGAGGGGGGTGTCGTGGCCGGCTAGCGGAGGCGCGCGTGGCGAGCCGCGGCAGCAGCAGGGCGCGGGCGCGTGCGCCCGCGTGATTCACGCAGGCGGCCGCGTGTCGAGGCAGAAGCGGGCGGGCGCACGGCGGGCCCACAGGTTCGGCCACCTAACCGGTCGGCGCAACGCGCCGGCAGAAGAGAAAATGAGAGAAAGAAAAAAAGAGAAGAAAAGCCCAAAAAAATGCCAAACAAATTCAGAAAAATCCGAAAAAAATGGCAAAGTGGGCAGAACCTACCTGCCTACCATTTTAGGCTAAAAATTGGGTACACTTGTTTGGAATGTTTTTGTAACCCCTATATAAAGGGTGCATTGGTCTTGAATGAGGGTTAGCAAGTTAGTTAGCAAGTAGAATTAGCAAGATGGCAAGGTTGCAAAGGAGAGAGAGCTAGCTTTGATCACTTGTAATGTAAGTTGTTATTTACATTTCTGAAGTTGTTGAATGCATCAAGTTGTATTTTCAAGGCTTTTGAAGTCAAAGTTGTAAGTTGTTCTTATTTCAATAAAAGTTTCATTTGTGAATTCAGCATGTTCTTAGCCTTATTTGGCATGGTTGTAGTCTTTATTTTAATTTGAGTTCTTCATAAAAGTTGTTCCTTTTTAAGTTTTCTTCAAAATCTCTGTTTAGCATTTTGTCAAATTCGTCCACATTCATAGAGTTACTACCCATTTTCTTAAGTGCTGTCCTGTGCATTTACTGTTCATCCGTGGTGATACCTTCTTCCATTCATTCATTTTGAAATCTTTCTAGTCCTCCAATCACTCTGAGTTCTTCATAAGAGTTGTTCCCCTCTTGTATCTCTAAGTTTTCTTCTTCTTGCACTTTGTCAAATTCCTCTTCTTTTGAGCTCTAGAATTAAGTTTTCTAGGTACTATTTTTCTGTCAGTTACTGTTCATCCGACCCAACAGGTCATAGTTTTTCAAGTTTTTCCTTATCTTCCTTTCATTTTCTGTTTCTGTGTTCTTCATAAAAGTTTTTCCTTTTTCAATTCTCTATAACTTTCATGTTTTCAACTTTTTCTAATTCCATTCAGATTTCAAGTTATTTCATTTCTTCCAACCCCTATTTTCACTTGAATTCTGTTATGTTTTCCAATTTAAGTTTTCATAATCGCACTCCAAATTCCAACAAATGATTTTTCAAAACACAAGAATATTTTCCAACTAAGAAAAATAACCAAAATTCCTTCCCCGTGGGATCGACCCGTACTTACCACTATACTCATGTTTTCAAATCCATAAGTGAGTGAGTGCGATTATAAATATTTGAAATTTGTGTGGCACGGCAATTTTAACAACGACTGTCGAGCGTCCATCATCCATCTACTAAAAACTATGTCCAATTTAAAACACAAACTATCACACAGCGAAATTTAAAGGATAGAGAAATTTAATCTAAACAGGTTTAAACTTGATTCACTCAATCTCACCGAGCTCACACGATTGCACAAACAGATAGGATAGTGAACACACAATCACAAGAATCAAACCACAAGACACGGGGATTTTTAAGGTGGTTCCGGACCACGACGGGCTCCCTACGTCCACCCCTCACCAAACCGGTGAGGCTTTACTACACACTACAAAAGTAGCAATACGGGGACGAACCCCAACAACACACGCTGCTTTCGCAGCAAACCAGGCCTTGCCTCAAACTGCTGCTACAGCAGCACGCACACACATACACACACACACACACACCGTTGGGGAACACACCCCGAACTGAATACTTCACACGGAGACACAACTCCGTCCACACACACGTAGGCACTGCCTACACAACCACACGGGAGTAAACTCCCAACCACACATGGGGAACACATCCCAAGTTACGTTCAAGCACACACGCGGATATACTCCGCACAAAACGACGCACTCACGACAACACAAACACTCGGAGAACCCTTTCTCCGAACACCCACACAAAGTATTCTTTGAGATGTATATGAAACAAGGACAATTATATGCTATGACCCCCCAACCAAATTCTACAGATGAAAACTAGAAAGATGCATCAAGAGTAAGAATCCCCCTTCTTCAACAAAATCTGATTCTTCTAGGCTCATTGACGGATGATCATGATTTTAACATCATCTTCTTCCTCTCCTCGTGCCGCTCCTCTTTTCTTTCTTCCATGAGCTCTAGATCCTCACGATGGTAGGAGCTTCACTTCGTTTTCTCCCTTTTCTTCATCTATACGAAAGACTAATATATAAGCATTAGAATTGTTGTATCACAAAAATCGCAGCTCATATATATATGCAAGAGAGAGGACATATGAAGCCCTCCTAATATGCCTTAAAGCATATTTTCAAGCTCTATAAACAAAGATCAAAATAAGGAAGATTTTGCAGTGATTAGAGCTCCCCCTTTCTCTTCTTCAAACGTATTTGAATGCTTCTGCAGGATGAAGAACGTTCTTGAAGAAAGATGATCGATTCTTGCAAAAACAAAGTTGTAACTTGATTTCCCACCCAGCTTCCAGTAGATGATTGATTGAAGACTTGAATCCACCTTCTTCCCTTCACATACAAGCTCAGAAGAACATGGGAGAAGCCCTGGAGCTGCTACCTGCACTCACAAGGGTTAGAAAACACACCCAAAAATCAGATCTCACATCTCATCTTAGGATTTGTGAACCAAAGAGAAGTATATAAGTGTTTGGGACGGTCAAGAGACAGCCCTGGGACAAGATCCACAAGTCATGGAGTGATTTATCGAAGTTGGACTCGGATTGGAAGACTTTAGGAGCAAGAAAACGGTGGTCAAAAAACATGGCTGGAGGTCGGACCGGAATGGGTCGACCCTTAGGGTCGACCCTCGAAGAGGGTTTACAACTCCAGGAACAATGGGTCGACCCTCGTTCTACCAGAATCTGGTAGGATGAAATTTTTACAGGGGTCGACCCTCGGGCTAAACAGAGCCCAAAATAGAACCATATCTTGGTTCTGGTTTACAGGGGTCGACCCTTCAATGGGTCGACCCCAGGGGTCGACCCTTTCAGGCAGGGTTCATAAAATTGGTTTTGTTTTGAACAGAACCTGAGAGGGTCGACCCCTTCTTGTTTGGGCCTGAAAAATAACTAAAACCACCATCAAATCAATGAGAAACAATCGATTAAATATTACCATAATCCCATGAAGACCAACCATGATTTTTCATCCTGAAAAACATGATAAAGCAAGAGGTAAGTTGAAAATCAAGATCTTTACATCAAGCATTAACACTATGAACATGTTCACAATAAAATACATCATTGAACCTATTCAAACATGTATTTTGCTTCTCATATCACTTAACAAAAAATATATGACCAAATGATAAGGTTTTGAAATGATAAGCATGAATCTATCATTCAATCAAATATATTGACATGGGAGCTCAAACTTTCAACTAGCATTCTTGTATCTACCAAATGCTCAACATCAAATAGCATCAAAATGAGGGATATTCATTTACACATGTAAGAAGCAAATATATAGCTCAAGACCAATGACATGATCGTATGATGTGCAATCACACAGGTATGAGGAACCATACGACATCACAAATGCATCCACACATTGAAACCCTGATGACCTTATGAATGATACCATTCTAATAGAAGGGTGTGTTCAATGAACACAATCTCTTGATTGAGACCTAATTGAAGCAATCTTCATAAGAGTCAAGTTCATGCAATTCTTTCACAGCAACTTAAAAGATTATGCATGAAAGCCCAAGACCTCTCAACCAAAAGTCAACAACATAACCCATGCATTTGAATAACATGTATGACCATCAAAATCTCATGTAGGAAATGCATGAAGCATACATCCTCAAATCTTTATGACTCATGTAGGAGGTACATGAAATCACATCATGTATATCTATGCACAAGTACTCTAGGTCAACACACTGTAGCTTTCTTACCCAAAATTCACTTAACTGAAGATATGTGAATTGCAAAGTCTTACCAATGGTTATTTGTAGAATGGAGATGGAATTAACACAAGTTCTGAATGGTGGACAATAAGATGATGTCCATCATGATTCGTTCCTGTAATGCAAGAAGATTAGCACACTATATTGAAATGAGTATAACGGGAATTCAAGTGAGCATAAAGACTCATTCATGTGTTCAATCATGCAAACATGTTCTATCATGAATTCTCATTGAGTACACAACATATGCATTCTTTCAAGCATGTTTCACAAATTCATTCTCATTCTAGAACATGACCCCATAGTAAGAGAATAAGAAGGATTCAAGCACATGAGAACATGAAGTATCAATAAAGCACACGGCCAAGCAACAAAGTCATTTTGTAATCATCAAAATCACATACACAATAATCTCCCCCATTTTGATGATGACAAAATATTATGCTGTAAAGCTCTCTTTTAAAGCTCTCTCTCCCCCTTTGACATAATCAGAAATGGGGATCATGATGGGGAATCCATGATGGCAGCAATTTTTTTTATACCAATTATTTTTTGTTTTTTTATTTTGTTTTGTTTATAGATAAAAACCTGCAGATAATGGGGTGAATGAGGTGACGAAGAGAAACAATATGCACAATATGCATGAACTAAGTTCACATGATTGAAATGCAAGTGTAGACAATATGGACATGCAGAATGCAAGGAAAATTATCCAATATGATTGAACACAGGCAAATAGATATATATACATGCAACATAACTCCCCCATCTTAGTTAGAGTGAGGGGATATGTGTACAAAAAGTGCAGGTGAGTCATTAAGATCAAAGTGCTCATAATTACATCTTGAGGAGTGTGCAGATAGATAGGAGAAGACGTACAGCAGGTCATGTAGTTAATCAAATTTTCAGAATACATATGATATCAACTTACCATGTGTAAGTGAGTAGCGTGAGAATAAATTCTAGCCATATGGATAACCAGATTTTCAATTAAACACAATAGTAATTGCACAGACTGCATTTCAATCTAGAGAGCAGCGTATTGGAGGCTTCGCTCTACCTCAGTCAAATATAACATCAGAAATTCTCACATTGACAATCTGAATTTTTCTAAGAAGGATCATGTTCAAATGATTCCTTTTTACGCGAGGAGACACATGGAGCTCATGCCAGAATCCCCGGTTACTCAGAATACTGAGCCATTTCACCTCATTTTAACAGAAATACTTTAGTCAACACTTTTCAGAAATGAACCACATCACGTCTCAGGTGACATGTGCTCAATTTACTCAGTGAGACTTAGCATTGCTTTACCTTTCATTTCATCCATTTTTTATATGTGGAGACAGATAACTTTTTCCTCAACTGTCTCTTTATCATTCATGCAGCAAGTTGGATTACTTTAGAGTGTTGAAATGAAATTCTTATATCCTTATGAATAACACTCAATTTTACATAAGTGCATGAAGTGTGCGAATTTGATTTAACATGTATGAAGAAAATTTAACTTAAAACAAGATAGTGCAGCTCCCCCTATGTAAATGTAATAAGCATGAAATGATCCCCCTGAGAGTTTGACATGGAGCACACTTATTAAGACTCAGATACAACATTATTTATCAATGGAATATTTGGTCTTAGAAGTTTCAAAGGAAGGGATTTTAGCATATATTAACATGCAAGCATACAATGGAGATATGCATATATGCAGTGCAGAATGCAAAGATATGCAATTTCAGTTCTTGAAATGTTGGCCCCAAAGATATGATACCATTGTTGGAAGTATTCATTTTGGTATTTATGTAACATGAAATGTTCAACATGATGCATTTCAAAATATACACTATATGCATGCTGAAAATTCTAATTGTGCAACAAGACACACGATGAGCTTCATCTTCCAATAGCACTATGTGGATGATATGCAAAAAGTGATATGTGAATATGTAATGTGATGCAAGATTTCAGATTTCACATGACAACTCTAAATGCAACTAATGCAAGACATGCAGAATTTTTTTTTTTATTATGAGTTCATAATTTTATTTTGAAAGGAGAATTCAGAAAATTCATTCAAAATATCAAAATCATCACACGTTAACTTTTCTTTGAAAACATTTTTACTTTTAACTAAAGAAGATGAGTAGCACATTGGGAACGACCATGGAACATTGATCAAGTTCCGTCCTCAAAATGTTCAGTCACAGAATAACATCATCATGCTGAGAGAATGGAAATAACATCAATCTCAAAATTTTCAGCTTGCAAGACTCCCCCATAATCAATGCATGATTTCATAAAATTCATTTAAGTATGATGTCATATGCATAAATGATTCATGGTATCGGGCGGAGGCACATTCTCATGCATGGTGATAGCTTTAAGACAGACTTGACCTGCCCTTCCTCATTGTAGATTATGGAAAATCCACTTAGAATAACTAAGAAGAATTAATGGAAAAAGGATAGGAAAAGGGGAGAAAAGGGGAGCATGCGAGGATGCTAAGGGGAAAAGTGATCGCCAGAGACGCGAGGGCCTCAAAGGATATAACAAATAATCAATGGAGGGATCGTGAAAAATACCTCAAAAGGATGCAGGGGGAGATTGTGAGTGCACCTTTCTCTTCCGATCGGCCGGCCGATGAAGAGAGTTCTTCTTGTTGATTACCCTTGCAAAGATCAAAGACAACAATCAATAAAAAGATTGGATTAGAACCAAGGTGAGTGTAGCATCAAATTCATAATAAAGATGAGCATGAAAAGCATGTATAAGAACACACCTTGTTGGGTGTTGGCCCTTAAACCCCTATGCAAAAGGGTATGGGAGATATGATGAATGCTAATGTAGATAAAGGAGGGTGCAAGTGTTGCACTATGGGAGACTCAACGTGGTTGAGATAAAAAGATTAACAGAGATATGAATAACTAAGATGCATGCATGCGTATGAACTAATGCAATGAAAGAAAAAGAAAAGAATTGAAGAAGATAAAGAAGCCTGTGTATTTTTCTCTTTGGCTTTGATGCAATCTCGGGAGGGAGCCTCCTTCAAAAGGATGAAGCTTTAGATGCCCAGGGCGCTCCCTCCATGAGCCAATAATTGAGAAGCACTTCCCCTATAAAAAATAAAAAAAAACTCTCTTTCGACAGAGCCGTAGGGGCTCTATTTATAGGGAAGATTGGATGGGTTTTAATCCGATAAAGATTAGAAAATTAAATTTAGCATGAGACAAATATTGGAAGGGGTCCTCCCAATCATAGAAAGCCATGAGAGTCCTTTCCGAAGTGAAAAGGGGCTCAAAAATGAGGAAAGAATAGGTTTCTGGGAAAATTCAGAATTCAACACAAATTGACGATCTGGAGACGGTCGCTTCTTAAAATGACGCCCGCGGAGGAAACGTCATTTTAAGAATTGACGATTTGCAGAGGGGCGTTATTTTGAATTTAATATGAATTTTGGGCGGATTCAAAATCTCAAAATATAGCAATGGAAGTGACGACCGGACTTGGGGCGTTAATTGAAAATGACGACTTGCACAGCGTCGTCAATTAAAATAATAAAAAGCCAAAAAGAATGGACGACCGGAAATTCGGGCGTCAATTAAATTGACGTCTGATTTAGGGTCGTTATTTCAAAATATGCAAAACATGGCTATTTTTCATTTCTCAATATTATGTTCCATTTTTTAGGTGGAGATGTATCTAACTGTGTTGATTCCAAATACTATTTTTTTCGTATTTTTCTGACACCCAGAAGGCCACCAAAGCACCCCTAGAAGAGGGATAGAAATAATATTAAAATAATCAAATTTGAAATTGACACCTTCTAACATGTCGTTATTTTCATTTTTTAATTTTTATTTTATTAAAAATCAAACAAATGCCCCTTCACATGTCGTCATTTCTAAAAAAATTTCAAAAAATTCTCAGAAAAATACAAAAAAATGGGAAAATGAGTGAAATGGATGCCTATCAAAAGTGGCGTCATTTTTTCTTTTTATTTTATTAAATTTTCTTAAAAACAAATGACTCCCCCCATCACACCGTTAATTTTGAAAAATTCATAAAAATAGAGAAAAATGCCCAAAAAATTCAGAAAAATAGGGAAAAATAAGAAAAGGGAGGAAAAATGGAAAAATCAAAAAAAGGGAAAAACCACTCAAACAAGGTTAATTTGAGGGTCAAATTGGGACATTATAAGGTAATATGAGATGTACTCACAGTAACGTCAATTTTGGCGTGTCTACACTCATGTCACTATTTTATATACCATGTAGTCATTGAGATGATGATCAGAAAAGTACAATGCATTCCCATATGACATCGTGGGTTTAGCAAACACATGAGTATTGAATGACATTTAAAATTCATCTAGAACCAATTAAGCCAAAGCATATGAAGAAACTTACTTCAAGGCTTTTCATCACATATGACTCTCTCTCTCAGCCTGCAGTATCATAAACTTAATTCAAGGACAAACCCATGTTTACCAAGGCATCACTCCAGAACTAGCCAAGTCGACTTGAAGCCTTCCTCTTGGCCTCAAGGTAATCCTGCAACAAGGGTTCTCATTCAATAGTTTTGGGTATCCAAACCTTCTTGGGTCCCGGATGGTTAGTTGCACCTCTAGTGGGTGCTTTCCACAGTTTTTGGGCATGTATATCATCAAAATGTATTAAGGAATAATCATATATTGTATGCCCAAATTCACCACAATAATGACAACAACCAAAAACCTTCAGATTTTTCTTGTAAGAATGAGCATGGAATTTCTGTGGGTTTGTAGAGATATTATCATCTTTCAAACTAAAGCAATTGTTCATCCTGTGATCAAACCTTCCACAATGAAAACATTTCAATGTAGCAAATCTCTCAAATAGTCTTCTTTCATGAACATAAGAGTTATCAAGAGTTCTTTTTGTATTCAAAAACTTTCTTGACTTTATGAGGCCATTCATGTTCTTGCATGCTTCTAGATCTTCAAATTTCATCAAAAGGTAATCATGCATCATATGACCGAGTTCACCACAATAAAAACATGAGATTTTCTTTGTGGATGTATGTGTGTGTGCAACATAATTTTTCTTGACATTCATCGTGACACCAACAACACTTTTAGCCTTTTGATGCAAGTTTTGTTTCTTTTCCAGATTTTTATTTGATCTCTTTATTGTTTGAGCAGCAGTTTGATTTGGAGACTCATTTGATGTGCTGGCTATGTTTGAACTGTGGACAAAAGATGTATAGACTTTGTTTTCAAAATTCTTTTTGTTCACAGGATTATAGTCTAGCCCCTCTCTTTGAAAATTCACCTAAGTCCCCAAGATCTTGTTCAAAATTTCTTTCCCATTTATAAATTTAGACAAAGAAGCTTTCAGATCAAGAATTTCTTTTTCAAGTAATGAAATATGTAATTCATAGGAAATGATCTCATTGTCACAAGAAATGACTTTTTCATTCAATTGGGCATTGATGGTTTGGTAGCTTTCCATCTTTTGTTCTAACACATGCATCTTGTCAGATTCATCAACAATCACAGATTTCCCTTTTTCAAGTTTTTCAAGATTTTTCAATCTACTTTCAAGCAGGGAGATCTGAATCAAAATAGCATTATTTTCCTTTTTAAGTTCTTCATTTTCATTTACAAGTTTATCATTCATAATCAATTCATTGCAAATATCATGATCAATTGAGTTTGATTCCATTTTGTTTCTTAGATCTTTTTCAGTTTTCTCCAATTGATCGATTTTATTCTTGAGGGCAACATTCTCATTTCTCAAGCAAGCAATGGTTTCTTTGTGACATTCAACATCATGCTCTAAAATTTCATTCAAGTTATCAAGCTCAGAACACTTATCACAAGATCCATTTTCATGGAGCATGTTTTCATATTTTTTTTAATTTTCTATTTTCTGACTTGATTTTCTTATATTACTTTTCCAACTCATCATAAGCATCAACAAGATCATCAACAGTAAATTCTTCAGAATCTGAATTTACCTCTTCTGCATTTTTGTCACTTTGTTGATCAGCATCATTGGCCATGAGATATTTTTGCCTTTCCTTCTCTTGAACTTTGATCAACCGGTCCATAAGCTCATTTGCCGTCCTACAAGAAGACACAAATGGATACTTGTTAGTACTTACAGAAGCTTTCAATAAACTCAAAGCAGTAACATTATCATGATGCATCATTTTATCCTGATTAGACCACATGGTCTCATCTAGAGGTAATATGCGTGGACCATGATAAATCAATTTCCAAAGACTATGATTGATAGAATTGATCACCATACACAGTTTACCTAGCCATGAATTAAAATTCGAACCAGTGAGGATTGGCAGACAATTCATTGAGATATGTTCAGAAAAATTCATGATTGTAGAATACACTAGGATCACTCTGTAGATCACAAGATCCAGGGACAACAGAGCCCTGATACCAATTGTTGGGTCCCGTAGTGCAAGAATACGGATCTAGAGGGGGGGTGAATAGATCCGTCTACTAAAAACTATGTCCAATTTAAAACACAAACTAGCACACAACGGAATTTACAGGATAGAGAAATTTAATCTAAATAGGTTTAAGCTTGATTCACTCAATCTCACCGAACTCACACGATTGCACAAACAGATAGGATAGTGAACACACAATCACAAGAATCAAACCACAAGATACGGAGATTTTTAAGGTGGTTCGGGACCACGACGGGCTCCCTACGTCCACCCCTCACCAAACCGGTGAGGCTTTACTACACACTACAAAAGTAGCAACACGGGGACGAACCCCAACAACACACACGCTGCTTTCACAGCAAACCACACACGAGGCCTTGCCTCAAACTGCTGCCACAGCAGCACGCACACACATACACACACACACACCGTTGGGGAACACACCCCGAACTGAATACTTCACACGGAGACACAACTCCATCCACACACACGTAGGCACTGCCTACACAACCACACGGGAGTAAACTCCCAACCACATACGGGGAACACATCCCAAGTTACGTCCAAGCACACACGCGGATATACTCCGCACAAAACGACGCACTCACGACAACACAAACACTCGGAGAACCCTTTCTCCGAACACCCACACAAAGTATTCTTTGAGATGTATATGAAAAAAGGACAATTATATGCTATGACCCCTCAACCAAATTCTACAGATGAAAACTAGAAAGATGCATCAAGAGTAAGAATCCCCCTTCTTCAACAAAATCTGATTCTTCTAGGCTCATTGACGGATGATCATGATTTTAACATCATCTTCTTCCTCTCCTCGTGCCGCTCCTCTTTTCTTTCTTCCACGAGCTCCAAATCCTCACGATGGTAGGAGCTTCACTTCGTTTTCTCCCTTTTCTTCACCTATACGAAAGACGAATATATAAGCATTAGAATTGTTGTATCACAAAAATCGCAGCTCATATATATATGCAAGAGAGAGGACATATAAAGCCCTCCTAATATGCCTTAAAGCATATTTTCAAGCTCTATCAACAAAGATCAGAATAAGGAAGATTTTGCAGTGATTAGAGCTCCCCCTTTCTTTTCTTCAAACGTATTTGAATTCTTCTGCAGGATGAAGAACGTTCTTGAAGAAAGATGATCGATTATTGCAAAAACGAAGTTGTAACTTGATTTCCCACGCAGCTTCCAGTAGAGGATTTATTGAAGACTTGAATCCACCTTCTTCCCTTCACATACAAGCTCAGAAGAACGTGGGAGAGGCCCTAGAGCTGCTACCTGCACTCACAAGGGTTAGAAAACACACCCAAAAATCAGATCTCACATCTCATCTTAGGGTTTGTGACCCAAAGAGAAGTATATAAGTGTTTGGGACGGTCAAGAGACAACCCTAGGACAATATCCACAAGTCATGGAGTGATTTGTGGAAGTTGGACTCGGATTGGAAGACTTTAGGAGCAAGAAAACGGTGGTCAAAAAACACGGCTGGAGGTCGGACCGGAATGGGTCGACCCTTGGGGTCGACCCTCGAAGAGGGTTTACAACTCCAAGAACAATGGGTCGACCCTCGTTCTACCAGAATCTGGTAGGATGAAATTTTTACAGGGGTCGACCCTTGGGGTCGACCCTCAGGCTAAATAGAGCCCAAAATAGAACCATATCTTGGTTCTGGTTTACAGGGGTCGACCCTTCAATGGGTCGACACCAAGGGTCGACCCTTTCAGGCAGGGTTCATAAAATTGGTTCTATTTTGAACAGCACTTGAGTGGGTCGACCCCTTCTTGTTTGGGCTTGAAAAATAACTAAAACCACCATCAAATCAATGAGAAATAATCGATTAAATATTATCATAATCCCATGAAGATCAACCATAATTTTTCATCCTGAAAAACATGATAAAGCAAGAAGTAAGTTGAAAATCAAGATCTTTACATCAAGCATTAACACTATGAACATGTTCACAATAAAATACATCATTGAACTTATTCAAACATGCATTTTACTTCTCATATCACTTAACAAAAATATATATGATCAAATGACAAGGTTTTGAAATGATAAGCATGAATCTATCATTCAATCAAATATATTGACATGGGAGCTCAAACTTTCAACTAGCATTCTTGTATCTACCAAATGCTCAACATAAAATAGCATCAAAATGAGGGATATTCATTTACACATGTAAGAAGCAAATATATAGCTCAAGACCAATGACATGATCGTATGATGTGCAATCACACATGTATGAGGAACCATACGACATCACAAATGCATCCACACATTGAAACCCTGATGACCTCATGAATGATATCATTCTAATAAAAGGGTGTGTTCAATGAACACACTCTCCTTGATTGATACCTAATTGAAGCCATCTTCATAAGAATCAAGTTCATGCAATTCTTTCACAGCAACTTAGAAGATTATGCATGAAAGCCCAAGACCTCTCAACCAAAAGTCAACAACATAACCCATGCATTTGAATAACATGTATGACCATCAAAATCTCATGTAAGAAATGCATGAAGCATACATCCTCAAACCTTTATGACTCATGTAGGAGGTACATGAAATCACATCATGTATATCTATGCACAAGTACTCTAGGTCAACACAATGTAGCTTTCTTACCCAAAATTCACTTAACTGAAGATATGTGAATCGCAAAGCCTTACCAGTGGTTATTTGAAGAATGGAGATGGAATTAACACAAGTTCTGAATGGTGGACAATAAGATGATGTCCATCATGACTTGTTCCTGTAATGCAAGAAGATTAGCACACTATATTGAAATGAGTATAACGGGAATTCAAGTGAGCATAAAGACTCATTCATGTGTTCAATCATGCAAACATGTTCTATCATGAATTCTCATTGAGTACACAACATATGCATTCTTTCAAGCATGTTTCACAAATTCATTCTCATTCTAAAACATGACCCCATAGCAAGAGAATAAGAATGATTCAAGCACATGAGAACATGAAGTATCAATAAAGCACACGGCCAAGTAATAAAGTCATTTTGTAATCATCAAAATCACATACACAACAGCTATCATATGGTCCTCGGTTGGCTGATGCATGTGTTGACATGCTTGATTAACGGAAAATGCTATGTCTGGGCGTGTCAAGGTAATATATTGAAGAGCCCCAACAATGCTTCCGTAAGTGTGAGGATCGGTCAATGGGATGCTGTCGGCTGACAGTTTCTTGACGGTTGCGGGAGCATTAGTAGCATGGCACCCAAGCATGTCCGTTCTACGCAATAGATCATAGATATATTTAGTTTGGTTGAGGGCAAGACCATCATCAAGCGTTGGTGTGACTTGAATTCCCAGAAAATAAGAGAGTAGCCCCATATCCTTCATATGAAACTGATGTTGCAGACAGTCAATGAAGCTTTTAAGCTTGGTTGAGTGAGAACCAGTGAGGATAATGTCATCCACATAGAGTAGCAGGAAGGCAGTGCATGCGGAGTCATGATAAATGAATAGTGAAGGATCTGATGCTGAGGTAGTGAATCCCATTTCCAGAAGAGCAGAGCTGAAAGTTGCATACCAGGCGCGGGGGGCTTGGTGTAATCCATAGATGGACTTGCGCATGAGGCAGACATGATCCGGCTGTTTTGAATCAACATATCCCTGCGGTTGCTGCATATATACCATCTCAGAGAGAGCACCATGGAGAAAAGCACACTCAACATCTAATTGACGTAGTGGCCATCGTTGGGTGACTGCAATGGACAAGATGAGACGAATGGTGGTGTGCTTCACTACCAGACTGAAGGTTTCAATGAAATCAATGCCGGGTTGTTGATGAAACCCCTTCGCGACCAGACGTGCTTTATGTCGAAGAACAGAGCCATCTGGGATCTTCTTGAGTTTATATACCCATTTACAGCCGACGACGTTCATGTCTGGACGTCAAGGAACAAGAGTCCAGGTTCCTTGCTTGTGCAGGGACCCAATCTCATGCTCCATCGCCATTCTCTAATCTGGTGACTTGAAGGCCTGTGCAAATGTTGAGGGTTCTGAGACAGTATCAACGAGGGCAATGGGAAGAGGATGTCGCGTTGTAGTATAGGCCTTGGGTTTAAATATGCCAGATTTGGATCTGGTTTGCATGGGATGTATAGTATGGGTTGGGGGAGCTTTTTTAGCAGGTGGTGGTGGAGGTGTGGAGGGGGGGCAGATGTGGAAGGGGAGATGGGTTCCTGTAATGAAGGAGACAGACCAGCATTACCTGAGGTTGCTTGTTGTAGCAGACTTGCCCAGACCATGTCTATTGGTGCTGCCTCATAAGTGCCCAGCAGGGGAAGCCAAGTCTGAGAAGGAGCATGAGATGTGGAGGATATGGGTGACGAGGGTGACAGGGTGGAATAAGGGAATTCAGATTCATGAAAGACCACATGACGAGTGATGTGCATCTTTCCTGTCTTGACATCGAGACACCTGTACCCAAGGTGTGAGGTACTGTAGCCAAGGAAGATGCAGGGAGAGGAACGGAAGTGGAGCTTATGCGGCTTATGAGGGCGCAACCATGGGAAGCAGAGACACCCAAAAGATTTTAAGATGTTGTAGTCAGGTGGTATTTTATAGAGGACCTCAAATGGTGATTTGTGGGGAATGGGAGAGATGGGCAGGCGGTTGATGAGGTAAGTGGCTGTGCTAAATGCCTCCAACCAAAACTTTGACAGAAGGGATGCATGGGCAAGGAGGGTTAGCCCAGTCTCAACAATATGACGATGTTTGCGCTCCACAATGCCATTTTGTTCAGGCGTGTAGGGGCAAGACATCTGATGTTGAATACCATGTTGAGCAAGAAAGTTTTGCATGTGGTGTCCAGTGAATTCACCGCCTCCGTCCGACCGGAATATTTTAAGTTTGGTGTCAAATAGATTTTCAACAAGGGTTTTAAATTTGATGAAAATGGGGAAAAAGTCTGACTTAAGTTTCATAGGATACAACCAAGAGTACTTAGAATAGTCATCAATAAACAAAACATAGTATTTAAACTGCGATACAGACATGACGGGAGACGGACCCCAAATGTCACAATGAACAAGAGACAGTGGGGTTGTCGTCTTGTTCTTAGACAATGAGAAAGGGAGCTTATGGCTCTTTCCAAGTGGACAGGACGTACAAGATGAAGTGTGACCTTTATTGGAAATGGAAAGACTAGCTAAAATGGTTACTTGGATTTCCCTAGATGGGTGTCCAAGGCGATGATGCCATATGTTATTGGAGGTAGCCGAGAGAGCAGTAGCACATTTAGAGCAGATCTTCACAGCATAGAGAGGGTAGAGTCCACGATCAAGCGTCCCTTGGTGCAGCGTTTTTCCCGTCTTGTTGTCCTTTACAGAGAAGCCCGAGTCAGTGAGAATGAAATAGCAGTCATTGTCTTTAGCAAAGTGAGATATGGAAAGCAAGTTAGAGAGGCACAAGGACAGTGAAGGGTATTATTCAACTTAAATTTGTGTGATGGAGTGGAGAGAAGGCTACATCCAATATGAGATATCGACAGACCTTGCCCATTGCCCACGCGAACTGAGTCATTACCCTCATAAGTGGAAGAGATGTTGAGATTTGCAAGGTCACTGGTGATATGGTGAGTTGCACCAGAATCCAAGTACCAAGTGGATTCGTCCAATGCTGAAGATGCGGCCATGGCAGCCAATTTCTCCGGAGGATGGCGGCCCTTGTATGCATGGTTCATGCGGTCGTAATAGTCAATAGCTTCGTGCCCGCGCTTCCAACAAATCTGGCAATACACCTCGGACAGGGGTAGTCCGCTGACAGTAGAGGGCTTGGTTGAAGACGAGGGAGCCTTCTTATCATTGCTGTCGGTGGTAGGACGGGGGGAGTTGTGAGACGTCTGCCAGGGCTGGGAGCATCCACCACGACGTGGAGGACCAGAGGCGGGCTGCTTAGGCCGAAAGGGGCGCTGAGCAGAGAGAGCAGTAGTTGACTCAAGAAGGCTAGCCTGGCGATTCAAGGTGAGTTCCTCATTCAAGAGAAGGCTCTCTGCTTCTTCACGTGTAATGCTTGATGTCTGGGCTCGATAGCGAATAATGGCAGAAATTGTGTTAAAGGAAGATGGAAGACCATCAAGTATTGCAAAAAATAGTTCGTCATTAGAGACGAGGGATCCGACAGCACCGAGTTGGTCCACAGTCATCTTGAACTGATGTAGATACTCTTGCATTGAGATATTTTCTTTGCGAATATTATGGAGTTGATGGCGAAGATTCATCAGATGGGCAGGGGATGAGGTCCCAAAGCGATGCTTTAAGGCGTCCCATGCTTCCATTGCAGTCTTCGCTCCTATAGTATATGGCAGTGCTGAGAGAGATAAGGTGGCATTAATCCACGACATAACCATCTGATCCTCTCGATACCACAGAGGGTAATCAGGGGAGGATGGGTCTGGAGCAGGAGGGTTACCGGAGATGTGACCCATGTAGTCGTGGCCGTTGAGAATGGGCTCAAAGAGACCACGCCATAAGAGATTGCAGGTGCCATCTAATTTGATGGGAACCAGGTTAGAGATGTTGGAAATAACCATGGCAGTAGGAGTGAATGAGGACCCAGATGGAGCTTCGGTCGTGCTTCTAGAAGAAGCAGACTTGTGACCTTCGGAGGACATGGAGAACGATGCCGTGAGGCAAAGTGGCTCTGATACCATGAAAGCAGGCACAGACGACTGAGAACAGGGAGAGAACACATTCAAGTGTTTCTCCAACTGAGGCTTAACTATTTATACGCTTTTATGATTATAGGTTAGTTACAAGAGATAAGTACATGGATATGAAGATGACGGTGTAGGTCCTGAAATAGAGGGGATAGTGCAACAGTACAACAATGGTGAAGCTGAAGATGTGGGACGTATGGTTATCCCGGGACTTCGTCAATTTTGGAATTCTGTTGGTGATTGATTCGCGTGTCACCGTTCGCTGCATCCACTGCAGATGCATCCACTGCAGATGGTTGGTTATTAAGAACTACCTACGTATCAAAGTGGACACCAAAGATCGGCTGAGATTACTCCCTCTCCGCCCTTCGAGCCTATCCCTTACTCCTCCTTGATCTAATCCACGTCACCCCCCACTCACTGTTGATAGATGTCTACCAAATGTCACATACAAGGTAAAAAAAAATGTCTAACGCAATAACGTCAAGATTCAATGTCAAATCTCACCGGAAAGCACGACTCGTGGGAAGAAGTGAGGACGCATAAGAAGGGTGGCACGACTCGTGGGAAGAGGTGAGGGTGCACATCATCAATGCTCGTGGGAAGAGAGAGGGCGCACACAAAGGGTGGCACGACTTGTGGGAAGAGGTGGGGTGCACGTGAGGGGTGAGACAGACGAGAGATGTGAGAATCGCCCCTATAAATAAAAGGGTTTTTTTACATAAATACTCCTCTAAATATTGATTATGTAAAATATACCATTCATTTGAGCATATTATTAAAAATATATTTCATTTAACTTTAAATGTTACAGCTATACCTCTACCACAAATCTCGTTGGTTTAACTTGAGTTAAACATGAGTTAAACAGTAAAATTATTAACCTATCTTGAGTTAAACATGAGTTAAACAGTAAAATTATTAACCTACCCTCGGTTTACCCTTCTCTCTCTCTCTCTCTCTCTCTCTCTCTCATGAGACTGGAGGGGGACCGCCGGAGGAGGAGGCAGAGGGGGACCGCTGGAGGGGACGGGAGGGGGGTTGCTCACTAGAGGCGGAGGGGGACTGGAGGGTGGAGGGGGGCGGGAGAGGGAGTGCTGGAGTGGGAGCGGGAGGGGGACCGGAGGGCGAGGGGGACCGCCGGAGGGGGAAGCAGGGGGACGGGAGGGGGTGGGGGGTTGCTCGCCAGAGGTGGAGGGGGACAGGAGGGTGGAGGGTGGAGGGGGACGGGAGGGGGAGTGCCGGAGTGGGAGCGGGAGGGGGACCGTCGAAGGGAGATGCAGAGGGGGACAGGAGGGGGAGGGGGGTTGCTCACCGGAGGTGGAGGGTGACGGGACGGTTGAGGGGGGAGGGGGACGGGAGGTGGTCCACCGGACGGGAGGGGGCGGGGGTTCCGTCGGAGGGGGGAAGGGGATCAGAGGGGGAGTGGGGTCCGTTAGAGGGGGAGCGAGTGTATGAGGTTTCAATTTTTTTTTCATTTTTAAAAGGAAAGTCCCTCCTTGTGGGAATGACTTTCATCGGAAGTTGTTCCCACACAGAGCGACTTTCATTTATCTCTCTCTCCCCTCTCCCTCCCTCTCTCTCTCCCCCACGGAGCGACTTCCTCTCTCTCTCTCTCTCATCCCTCATTGCACTATCCCTCTCTCTCATCTCTCTCCCTCCTCCCTCCCTCTCTCTCTCTCCCCCACGGAATAACTTTAGCTCTCTCTCTCCCTCCCTCCCTCCCTCCCTCCTTGCACTATCCCTCTCTCTCACCTCGTCCCCTCCCTCCCTCTCTCTCCCCCTCCCTCCCTCTCCCTCTCTTTGTCACCATTGGATCAGGGGGTACGTCGGAAGGGGAGACGCCGACTGCAAGGTAGGGGGAGAGGGGGAGGGGGCGTCGACTGCAAGGTGGGAGAGGGGGAGGGGGAGCCAACGGTGAGGGGGAGAGGGGAGGGGGGGCCTGCTGCGAGGTGGGGGAGAGGGGGAGAGGGTGAGGGCTCTCTCTCTCTCTCTCTCTCTCTCTCTCTCTCTCTCTCTCTCTCTCTCTCTCTCTCTCTCTCTCTCTCTCTCTCTCTCTCTCTAAGTAAGGGTATTTTAGACATTTCATTACACCTAACGGTAGTAGATAGGATATTCCACAGAATATTCACCTCCCATCGACGTCATTAAACTACAGGGGTATAGCTGCAACATTTAAAGTTAAATGAAGGATATTTTTGATAATATATTCAAATGAGAGATATATTTGACATAACCGATATTTATAGGGGTATTTATGTAAAAAACCCTAAATAAAAATAGATGAGTTACACTCGTCAAAAAATCATTCGAGGTTAACTCACATTGTCTATTCCCAAAATCCGAATCCACTCACCTCATTGGAATCAGTTCCTCATAGAGTGGTTGATCTCCACCTCCTTGATCCCCCCCCGTCGCGCCGCTTTACTGCGTCCCCCACGGCCACCACAACAAGCCACCGCTATCCGCCAAGCTGTTGCCGCCCTACACGCCATTGCGGCTCCACCCCTTCCCATACGTTGCCACCGTATCATGCCACTGCTGCATCTTCTCCTCGGCTGCCCCCTACCCGCCGAACCCTCTGCCGCAGCTCCACCTCCCCCCTCGCCACTCCGTCACCGGCAGACGTATGAGCCACCCCCCGATCACCGCCGATGTTCTTTCTCCTTCTCTCATCGCAGCTGCTTCCAACTGCTGCCATGAGCCACCCCCCAATCACCGCCGGCTGCAACAGAGGTGCCCTCCTCTTCCTCCATTACCACTGCCACCTATACCCCGCCGTTGCTGCGCCCGAAGGTCGTCAGACTCGTCGCCATCATCATCGTGATCCCCTCATCCTCACCAGCCGCGCTGCTGCATCCCTAGCTCGTTGCCCGCGTCACCGACCTGCTTAGCACGCCGTCGCTGCCTCCATCAGCCATCCAGGTGAAGTGCCTAGGCACTGTGAAAAGGACATAAGGCGTGCCAAACAAAATAAAGGGGGGTTACGATATGATATAAATAATAAAAAAATGAATAAAGGGAAACACCTTGGGCAACCCGTTCACTTGAACACCCTTAAAAAAGATATTTTTACACACACACACACACACATATATATATATATATATATATGTAAATTTTAATTTTATCAAATATATCTCTCCTTTGAACATATTATCATGAATATTCTTAAATTATAGATAATGTCATGATTGTGTCTTTACCGTAACTCTCGTGTGTTTAACCTGAGTTAATGGTGAGTTAAAGAATAAAATACTTAATCTAATTTTAGTTAATAAAAAATAACTCTGGTTATCCCTCTCTCTCTCTCTCTCTCTCTCTCTCTCTCTCTCTCTCTGAAAAAACCCATGGGGGGAAGCGCTATCGACTACGAGGTGGGGGGAGAGGGTGTAGATCCCGAGAATTTTCTAAGAATTTTTCGAGATTAAAACATAATTACTAAGCAATTTAAAAGGCTTAATGTGCTATTAAGAAAAATTAGGGATTTCTTTAATCCATTTAAAGGTCATATATTAATCAAAGGGTTAAGCCCAACTCAAATGGGCCCAAAGACCTAATTCCAAGACCTTTAGACCCAAGCCCATTAATGGAAACGTAAATTGGGTAATTTACAGATTTAAAATGAGATATATACATCAATTAGGGGATAAATAGGAGATAATACGTAAATCTAAAAATTTCAGATTTAACGGCGATTGGCGGTCTATCGCGCGACCTCCAGAACCACCCTAGCGGTCCTCCCATGACCGCTAAGCTCTCCTGATTCCGTAAATGGAAGAAACATGAAAAACAACTTGGATCTTTGACATCCAAATCCTCATGGATTGAAGTGTGTAGACATGTAAACTTATCTAGGACACTTGGGGATCGATCCTACCCCTAAGTGGGACTCTAAGTTCGATCAAATCCTTAGCCCTAACTCAAAACCCTATAAATAGACCCTAACTTCAACTCATGCGAACCCTAATGTTGGCTCGCGTATTTCGAAAGTAAGGAAACCCTCTCTCAGGTTGGTTCTTTAGAACTTTATGTTCTTCTTAGTTTTTTCTAACACACTTCCAATTTTCATGCTAGAAGACCCAGTCGTTGGAGAGATAGAGCATCTGAAAGTTGCTAGTTCGATGTAGTCTGCACAGGAACCAGAGCGTCGATCCAGTAAAGATCTGGATATTAGAAGTACTAAACGAGGTTAGTTCAAGGTGGTCCTTTAGAACGTTTTATTAACCTTTGTATCTTCTACCTACCCTCCAAATTTCACAGTTTTAGGTCAAGAGAATCATAAGATAGAGGGGAAGGAAGTTGCTGGTTTGGCACATGACGTGCAGGAACTAGGGTCTACTTCCAGTCAGAAATCCAAAGTCTAGGGATCGAATCAAAGGTAGGTTATCTCATGAAAATGCTAAATTAACGTGTTAGGAACAAAAGCCCTCTGTTCCCTCTTGTTTTCATTGATTGTATATGATGAATTTTATGTTTTGTCATGACTGCGTATTTAGGTTAAGTCTGTATGCTTATCCTTACACCTTAATAGAAAAGTTACAATGTTGGCTTAAATTATGCACCCGATGTATCTCCATGTTTTAATATGGTTTTATCAGGCCTTATTTACCTGTTGGCATATTTTTCCATACATCTATCTGCCCTAGATTAGCATGTATTTCGATTTTATTGTTGTTGCTGTAGACAGGAAGAAACGGTCTTCCTAAGACCGCCAGAGTCCTTTAGCGACCCTACGATAGACCGCTAAAGCCCATAAACGGTCCTCCCGAGACCGCTTTAGTTTTCTGAGTTCTGTATTATTGTTAACCCGAAACATAATGCAGGACAATCCTATTTATCATATGATAAGCCTTGCTAATTAGGTTTTACTCCTGTTTTAAGTACTATATTCATAAACTTGGTTACGTTAATTGTTCATCCTAGTAGATTTGATGTTCTTAATGCACTCTGGACTTATTTTAAACTTATGTTAATTTCATGTCAAAACCATATACTCTTGTATTTATCTTAAATTTCATATAGTTCATGGACTTGTCTAGTTTTGATTTGATCGCTGTTTTGCCACGATCCCTTCTCATCTAGAGTCTTTTCTTAAGTACATGGTGCGTACTCCGGTGCGTGGCCATTAGATACACTTTACACTTAAGCACACAATCTTGGACTTATGATCCTCTCCGTTGGATATTCCTTCCACCGGACTAGGTGATCTTGTTTCAAGGCCTCCATAAGACTCCGCGAGCCTGGGATTCCCACTAGGACGCCGAGCTGGTTGTACCCTTAAAATCCAAGTGTCTAGAAAGCACTTTACCGGAGTTTTATGTGTTCTGGATCTTAGCGGCCATCCATTAGACCGCAAGAGTATATTAGCGGCCATTTACCTGACCGCCAAAGACGCCTAGCGACCCTACTATGACCACAAGGTTCCAGAGATTTCACTACGTCGACACTCCCTTTCTTCATGCATCAACTCTGTCAATAAACGGTCCAGCACTGACCGCTAAAGTCTATAAACGGTCCAGTCATGACGCTAGTGTCTTCAATGTTCTTAACCTGGGGTTTGACCCAAGGGTTGATTTTCCTATGATCCTAGATGGTCTAATGATTATCTAGAACCTAACACCTTGCTCAATAAGTTATTAATGAATTATGAAAATTAAAGAATATCGTTATGCTGCCGGATTTCTTCCATGGCACAACCTAGTTATTAAATCATCCTTGATCTCATAATTCCAATTTGGTACGTTCTTACCTTGATTATTGTTAATATGAAACATTTGTTTGAACTGATTATATTATTGGCCATATTTATATTTCTCGTGGAAGTAACTTGATTTATAACTTGAAGATGCAAGAGCGGGCACGGACAGTGTCCAAGGGCTCAACTCTAGTCCCATCGGCAGATAGCCGGAAACATACTATAAACCATGGGGTATGATGAATACTGGCATCGCATTGTATCGGGAGTACTTTTTTTATAAACGGGTGAAGATCCATGAGGCAATCTTGTGAAATTATATGCTTGCTAGTACATTCTCGTCATATGACTTTCTAGTGTATAGCCTTTATGGTTATGAAAAAATTACATTCTTATTCATGAAAGGTCAAATTACATTCATGTTGTATTCTTGCTTGATCATATTCCCAGTCTACATGAACTCTCATATCTCACCTTGATCATATCTTGTTAATTGTGTTACTTTGGTACTATTCACGTGTCTTATCATATTTTCATGACTTATCTTACACTCTAGAGATAAAATGTTAATTACTTAAACATCGCCTTCATGTTGATACGAAGATACCTACTGGGCATGTGTACTCATTCCCTACTTTTTCAAGAAATTCTAGCGGGTCGGATTCAGACTATTCAAGTGATGGATCCGGGAGTGATTAAAGAAGGAGCGAAGCCTTAGATTGTCATTATTGGATAGTCAAGAGTCGCTATGTAATTTTTCATTTTTATTGAGTCTAGTTAGTCAAAGAGTCAAGAGCCAACCTCATGTATTTTTTATTATTATTTAAATAAAGTAAAATATTGTGCATTCATTTCTTATGTGTGAATGTGTTAGCGCTCTGAATTATATTGCTCGCTTGAGGTGTACTAGCCAACTGTTCACATTCCATGATATTACTTTCGCTGTACATATGTCTAGGGACGTGACAGTGGGGGAGAGGGAGCCGGCGTCAACAGTGAGGGGGAGAGGGAGGGGGAGACGACCGGGAGGGAAAGAGGGGAGGGGGCCGGTGATGAGAGGGAGAGGGGAGACGACGAGGACGATGGGGAGGGGGGCCAGCGTCGGCGATAAGGGGGAGACGACGGGGAGGGGGAGAGAGGGTGGGGGTCCTACTGTGAAGGGGAAAGGGGAGGGGGGTCGGCACCGATTGTAAGGGGGAGAAGGGAAGGGGGAGACGACGGTCGACACCGGCTATGAGGGGGAGAGGGGAAGGGAGAGACGATGGGGAAGGGGCTTGCTGCGAGGGGGAAAGGGGAGGGGATCGGCACCGGCTGAGAGGGGGGGCCGGTGTCGCCGGAGGGGGAGCCAGTGGTGGGGGACAGGGGTTGGGGGTGCCGACGGTGAGGGGGAGGGGGCTTTGCTACGAGATCAGGGAAAGGGGGCACTAGCAGTGACGGGGAGAGGGGGTATAATGTCCCCGGGTTCTCGGATTATATTTCCGCAGGTCGCAGATCATGTCCATACGGGTTTCGGACTTTGATATCATATCTTCCGCCCCTAGATGGTATTTGTGAGAATCATTTTGGGTCCGTGGCGGCGCATGGAGCGGCCTAGCCTTTTCCTGAAATTTTTCAGGGTCAGAATATATTTTTTGATGCTTTTTTTGAGTTATTATGAATTTTCTATTTGAAATGAAAATAAAAATAAAATAAAATTTTCTTTTTAAAACCCCTCCCCCTCATCTCTCCCCCTGTCACTCTCGTAACTCTGCCTCCCACTCGTTCTCTCCCTCTCACTCTCACGTCTCCCCCTCTCTCCCTCTTGTTCTTCGGTAGCCGACGGGGAGGACAGGCGGCGAGGTGGAGGGCGGCGCGGGCGATGAGCGACGAGGACTGGAGAGTGGAATGGGAGGTGGCGACGTGGTGGAGGATTCTAGCGGTTTCATGAAGAACCAGCCGTGGAATGAGCGATTTTGCCGTGCATCGGCCTCGAATTTGTGTGGTTTCTTCGGAAGAGATAGGGGGGCAGATCCCTAACCCTTGTACTTCATTTTCTCGTGATTATGTGCCGATTAGGGTGAGTTTGAGCGGGTTCCCCTTTTGTTTGGGCTAAATTGCATGTTTCGGGTTGAGTGATGATTTCGCCGATTTGGGGGGCGATCTTCGATTTAAATACTAAATTTTGAGTTAATGGAATGTTGAGGTGTGATTCCCCTTGATTTAGTTGAGCTTTTCGCGCGATTTGAGGCCCAGACGAGGCCGAATGCAGATGTGTGTGGCATGGGGGCGTGTTTGGGGTAATTGATGTAATCGTTCTTTTTCTTCAGTATTTTCTTTGTGTTTTTGAGTCCTTCCGACTTGCGGAAGGCATATGAAGCGTTTTTGTATGTTTTCCCCTTCGTTCGAGATGAATGAGTGATGCAGGACGGACACGCGACCTAGGACTCTAGCACGCAACTCGTCCCTAAGCGAGGGAAACGCGGGATCATGCGCGGTTGAGGAGCCGGCAGTCAGTCTCGGGTATTCGACTCTTCCGCATGTACTCGGATTGAGTCACGGGAAGAGTCACTCACTCACTCTTGCTGCGGTGATAACAATTATATTGGGCTAGAAACCTATCACATGCACGGGCATATACAAATAAATACGAGTAAAGAAAATGCTGAGATGGGAAGCGGACACGATACCTCCACGCGCCTGGCGTGGGGAAGATGACCCCGGCCAAGTACGGTAACTCCCGGTAAAATAATTATTCAATAATTACATAAGTTAATTTGCTGCCCACTCCACGCAGGGAGGTAAAGGGCTACAAGTGGGCCCGGGAGGACCGATCTTGGGTTGACGGGCAGCAAGTCGGAAGGGTGTTCGGGCCGAAGAAGGGCTGCTGGTCCGACTCGGCACTATTCCAACTCAGCTCGACTCGGTTTTGCTCGCCAGACGGCAAGCAATAGCCTCTAAAGGAACGTCGTCCTCCAGAGAGCTTCTGAAGGCGGCACTTGGCTGGGACGATGGCGGGACGTCCCTAGTCGAATTCCTGAAGTGGCGGTTCCTGAAATTGAGCTTTGATAAAAAAATTTCAAGAATTATTTTGCTGCTGCTTCTACAGGTCTGTTCACGGAACAGATTTGTGCGATCCAGCGGCAAGAAGTTTTTTTCTCAGATCCGGAGGCGGATCGAGGCGTGGTTGGTGCCGTTGGAAAGGGGACTCACAGATCTACACTATATATTTTTTTCCGTTGATCTAGAGAAGGGATTAGAAATGGGAATCCCTGCAAACTACAGGTTTTTCTGTGGGTCTGGTTACAGACTGCCAGGATAGAAAGGGATCTACCTGACGATGATTTTTGACCGGTGGGTAAGGGAATTTTATGGGTGCGGAAAAAATTACTAGTGGAAGGGGTGGATGTTAGAAACATCGAGGAATTTTTATGGATTTTCTAAAAATTGATAAGGGGGTGGAAAAAATATGAAAAATGGACACTGTCCCACAGATCAGCAAACATGCATATTACTGAGGGGAAGAACAAAAATATGGGAAAAATACCAAAAGAAGGCCAAATGGCACGAAATTTGAACTGGAGATTAGAGAAGACAGGGAGAACGAACTCTCAAAATTGGGGGTCGATCATACAACAGGAGAAAAAGATTAAAATACGGCTTTGAGGTTCTGTCCTGATTTGGACAGAACTTCAGCGATGGCGGTGCGATGGCGGCACAAACGGCGGGGGCGGCGGCGGGGCTGAGCGTCGCACTCAGGGAGGTGGTGGTGGAGAGGCTTCACAACTCTGAAAGGAGAGCTCTCACATCTTTAGAGGGGGAGAGAGGGGTGCCCTTGGGTCTTTGAGCACAAATGGAAATTTTCTCTCATTAATGCTAAGTAAATCACAAAATACAAGGTTTATATAGAAAGTGTAAAAAGACCTAAACTAACCTCAGATCTAAATTAAGGGAGGGGTAAAAGGGGGAGTTCACATTTAATTCCTCATGTGGTTTGGAATGAAATAACATAAAACTACAAAATCTATTAAACAACTAAAAAAGGGGGCGCCCCCTTAACTTCTAAGGGTTGTAATTTTAAATTTTGTAACCCTTTGTCCCCTTGAATTGTCAAGCCATCTAGAAGCCCACCTTGGACCTTTGACAGGCCCCACATGGGCCGTAAGGCTTAGGTGGACCAATGGGGAAGGAGATGGGGGTCCCTTGCTGGTCATACTGGACTTTTACACAAAAACCCAAAGATCCTTAAGGAATAACAAATTGGCTTATAAAGTCTTACAATTGCAAACCTACTTCCCAAGGATATAAATGTAAACTAAAAGGACACAAATACAAACTAAAAAGTTAGTGTCTGGTGTTTATTCTCATCAATTCTCCCCGGGTGGGAAGAACTCGACCTCGTCGAGTAAGGGGTGCGGCTGCTCAAGTAGCTCCCACGGATCCGTCACCGAACCTGGAAGCGCGGAGTACGCTCCACTCCAAGTAATCGACACCTACTCATCCCGTATAGATTCGATATGCACTCACTGCTGGGGAATGAGGCTAGAGGTGGGCACTCCGGGGTGGGGTCACTCTCAAATGAGGGAGGCGGCTCAAAGACTCACTAGGAATCACCGCTGAGTCCCTATATGTGACTAGATCCGATATGTGGAGGTAGAGCTGATCCCAAATTCTGGCAAGTCTACAACGTACGCATTAGATCCGACTTGCCTCGCACTCGAAAGGGATTGACAACGCGAGCATACAAAAGACTGACTATGCTGGACACATGCATGGACAGACACACAAGACCCTAGACACACCTACTGTTAGTCCGACCCATACATGTGCGATGGCGGACCAGGACACCCGAATGTGTGCCATGCATGCACTTGATGTAACCGGAGGTCGACGTCATGGGGGACTCTGAGACACCCAAGTTTAAACCAGTCATGCATTGAACCCAGTTTGGACTTGGGTGTGGGAAGTTTGGGAGGTTCGGGTGGTTTAGGTGGGCCGAAGTCTTTATTACCCCCATATGATGGTTCGGACCCATTGCTATGTAGAGGTTGCCTGGGTCGAGTGGGAGAGGTGTGATAGTGGACTCCCTCGAGAAGGTGGAGTAAATATGGTGGGTCAAGGGGTTCACTAAGGAATGGGTCGAAGGGATCAAAGAAAGTATGACCCCTCGAACTGGGCTCCCATAAGTCACGGTCCCACATTTGGAAATCTTGAAGGTGCAGGTGGTCACCTTCATGCACTAGGGTATAGGGGACGGTGATCTCATATAGGAGGCATGGTTCCTCCTTCGGGCAAAAGGGTATGAAGGTTGGCTTGGCCGACAAGGGAAGGAATAAGAGAACCTCCGTGGTGACATGACCCACGGTGCACATGGAGGTGATAGACCCTAAGGATGGATGTGTGAAGCTACGACCTGTAGGTCGGTCGAAGCCTGGGGCCAACAAGTGCGTAAATGTCAACTGCCGATCTAATCCTTTAAGAAGGTCATCCAAGGTATCCACATAGTGACTAGACCGGAAAGTCGTATGGAATGAGTTGACCGACACTAATGGTAGGGTGGGGTCTATGGATGGGAAGGGAGGTGGGACCAAGCCATTCTTGAGCCAGCTAAGGAGTGGCTCGGCGATGAAAAGCTGTTCCCGTTAGAAACACAGGTGGCTCGGGCTGAGGTGGCTCCGAATAAAGATGTGAGGGTGGTGACATAGGAGCTCTCATGGTTGAGGAAGGCATGTCCTCCCAGAGGGGAAGTGGTCCTTCGGACCTCGTAGGTGGGGCCGGGTTAGGGCTCGGGCTATGGCCTCCCTAGGCTCTAGTATGGCTACCTCCTGCCTCGGAGGTGGGCAAGGGGAGACCGGTGACTCAAAATAAGCACACCTCCTATCCACTCGTTCCGAAATCATTTGCACAAATTCGGCAATGGTGCGGGTTGGAGTAGGGGTATCGCGGTGGACTCACCCGTAATCAACCGGCCTAGGCTTGGGTCGGGGCTCATCTAAGTACGGGGCTCCTCGCCTCCGACTATGACCCACTTGGTTGGAGGTGATTGGGTGGGGTCGGTTGGAGGTGACCGGGCTGGGTAGGTAAACCTTCCTAAGCTCGCCCTTCATCTCATGCCACGACTCGATGGGCCACTGCCTCCTAACTTCTCTCAGGCGTTCATTGTAGTCCCACTTTTCGGCGGCCTCGTGTAGAAGCCACTCTTTGGCGAAAGAGCATTGCCGAGCCTCGGACATGGGGTAATAATCAAAATATTTATCCATTGCGGCTTCCCAATGTAGGTAGTCGCTCGGGACTTTGGAGCCATAAAAGCCCGGGGCTTCGGGCCTATGGAAGTGGATGGGATGATTTCCAAGCCCATGGGTGTGCCAATGGTCATATCGCCTGGGCGATGGAGAATCCATGGGAAATTGGGGGGAACTACATGCTAGACATGCCGACACTTGGACAAGACACTAAAACAACAATGCAATGTTGGAATGCCGAATCGACTATGAACCTAGACACAACCAAGATCAGGTACGTAGCGGAGTTGCGGGATCCGAAGATCCTCTCTCGTAAGTGTGCGGCCTTCCCAATAGGTGTAACCTACCGTTCGGATAACACCTTTCTATATACCGAATAAAGCTATGCGATGCAACCTTGGACTGACTTAAATGACACCTAGACTAATGACTCTTTTTTGTGTTTTTAAACAAGACTACCCTAGACTCAACTTTCCGCTCTGATACCAATTTGATGCGGGACGGACACGCGACCTGGGACTCTAGCCCGCAACTCGTCCCTAAGCAAGGGAAACGCGGGATCGTGCGCGGTTGAGGAACCGACAGTGAGTCGGGTATTCGGCTCTTCCGCGTGTACTCAGATTGAGTCACGGGACGGGTCACTCACTCACTCTCGCAGTGGTGATAACAATTATATCGGGCTAGAAACCTATCACATGCAGCGACATATACAAATAAATACGAGTGAAGAAAATGCCGAGATGGGGAGCGGACACGATACCTCCATGCACCGGGCGTGGGGAAGACGACCCCAGCCAAGTACGGTAACTCCCGGTAAAATATTTATTCAATAATTACATAAGTTAATTTGCTGCCCACTCCACGCAGGGAGGTAAAGGGCTACAAGTGGGCTCGGGAGGACCGATCTTGGGTTGATGGGCAGCAAGCCAGATGGGTGTTCGGGCCGAAGAAGGGCTGCTGGTCCGACTCGGCACTATTCCAGCTCAGCTCGATTCGGTTCTGCTCGCCGGACAACAAGCAATAGCCTCAAAAGGGACGTCATCCTCCTGAGAGCTTCTGAAGGCGGCACTTGGCTGGGACGATGGCGGGACGTCCCTGGTCGACTTCCTGAAGTGGCGGTTCCTGAAATTGAGCTTTGATAATTTTTTTCAAGAATTATTTTGCTGCTGCTTCTACAGGTCTGTTCACGGAACAGATTTGTGCGATCCGACGGCAAGAATTATTACTCTCAGATCTGGAGGCGGATCGAGGCATGGTTAGTGCCGTTGGAAAGGGGACTCACAGATATACAACATATTTTTTTTCCCGTCGATCCAACGAAGGGATTAGAAATGAGAATCTCTGCAAACTACAGGTTTTTATGTGGGTCTGGTTACAGACTGTCAGGACAGAAAGGGATCTGCCTTAAGACATTTTTTGACCGATGGGTAAGGGAATTTTATGGGTGCGGAGAAAATTATTGGAGGAAGGGGTGAATGTTAGGAACACCGAGGAATTTTTATGGATTTTCTAAAAATTTATATGGGGGTGGGAAAAATATGAAAAAGGGACACTATCTCGCAGATCTACAAACAGGTAGATTACTGAGGGGAAGAACAAAAATATGAGAAACATACCAAAAGAAGGCCAAATGGCACGAAATTTGAACTGGAGATTAGAGAAGACAGGGAGAACGAACTCTTAAAATTGGGGGTCGATCATACAACAGGAGAAAAAGATTAAAATATGGCTTTGAGGTTCTGTCCTTATTTGGACAGAACTCCGGCGATGGCGGTGGCGGTGCGATGGCGGCACGAACGGTGGTGACGGTGGCGGGGCTGAGCGTCGCACTCAGGGAGGTGGTGGTGGAGAGGCTTCACACCTCTGAAAGAGAGCTCTCACAGCTCTAGAGGGGGATAGAGGGGCACCCTTGGGCCTTTGAGCACAAATGGAAATTTTCTCTCATTAATGCTAAGTAAATAATAAAATACAAGGTTTATATAGAAAGTGTAAAAAGACCTAAACTAACCTCAGATCTAAATTAAGGGAGGGGTAAAAGGGAGAGTTCACATTTAATTCCCCATGTGATTTGGAACCAAATAACATAAAACTAAAAAATCTATTAAACAACTATAAAAGGGCGCGCCCCCTTGACTTCCAAGGGTTGGAATTTTGAATATTGTAACCCTTTGTCCCATTGAATTGTCAAGCCATCTAGAAGCCCACCTTGGACCTTTGACTGGTCCCACATGGGCCCTAAGGCTTAGGTGGACCAATGGGGAAGGAGATGGGGGTCCTTTGCTGGTCCTACTGGACTTTTACACAAAAACCCAAAGATCCTTAAGGAATAACAAATTGGCTTATAAAGCCTTACAATTTCAAACATACTTCCTAAGGATATAAATACAAACTAAAAAGACACAAATACAAACTAAAAAGTTAGTGTCCGGTGTTTATTCCCATTAATTCTCCCCGAGTGGGAAGAACTCGACCCCGTCGAGTAAGGGGTGCGGCTGCTCAAGTAGCTCCTGCGGATCCGTCACCGAACCTGGAAGCGCGGAGTACGCTCCACTCCAAGTAATCGACACCTGCTCATCCCGTATAGATTCGATATGCACTCGCTACTGGGGAATGAGGCTAGAGGTGGACACTCCGGGATGGGGTCACTCTCAAATGAGGGAGGCGGCTCAAAGACTCACTAGGAATCACCGCTGAGTCCGTATATGTGACTAGATCCGATATGTGGAGGTAGAGCTAATCCCAACTTCCAGCAAGTCTACAACGTACGCATTAGATCCGACTTGCCTCGCACTCGAAAGGGATTGACAATGTGAGGGTATAAAAGACTGACTATGCTGGACACATGCATGGACAGACACACAAGACCCTAGACACACCTACTGTTAGTTCGACCCATACATGTGCGATGGCGGACAAGGACACCCGAATGTGTGCCATGCATGCACATGATATAACCGGAGGTTGACGTCATGGGGGACTCCGAGACACCCAAGTTTAAACCAGTCATGCATTGAACCCATTTTGGACTTGGGTGTGGGAAGTTTGGGAGGTTCAGGTGGTTTAGGTGGGCCGAAGTCTTTATTACCCCCATATGATGGTTCGGACCCACTGCTATGTAGAGGTTGCCTGGCCCAAGTGGGAGAGGTGTGATAGTGGACTCCCTCGAGAAGGTGGAGTAAATATGGTGGGTCAAGGGGTTCACTAAGGAACGGGTCGAAGGGATCAAAGAAAGTATGACCCCTCGAACTGGGCTCCCATAAGTCACGGTCCCACATTTGGAAGTCTTGAAGGTGTAGGTGGTCACCTTCATACACTAGGGTATAGGGGACGGTGATCTCATATAGGAGGTATGGTTCCTCCTTCGGGCAAAAGGGTATGAAGGTTGGCTTGGCCGGCAAGGGAAGGAATAAGAGAACCTCCGTGGTGACATGACCCACGGTGCACACGGAGGTGATAAACCCAAAGGATGGATGTGTGAAGCTACGACCTGTAGGTTGGTCGAAGCCTGGGGCCAACAAGTACGTAAATGTCAACTGCCGATCTAATCCTTTAAGAAGGTCATCCAAGGTATCCACATAGTGACTAGATCGGAAAGTCGTATGGAATGAGTTGACCGGCACTAATGGTAGGGTGGGGTCTATGGATGGGAAGGGAGGTGGGACCAAGCCATTCTTGAGCCAGCTAAGGAGTGGCTCGGCGATGAAAAGCGTTCCCGTTAGAAACACGGGTGGCTCGGGCTGAGGTGGCTTCGAATAAAGATGTGAGGGTGGTGACATAGGAGCTCTCATGGGTGAGGAAGGCATGTCCTCCCAGAGGGGAAGTGATCCTTGGGACCTCATAGGTGGGGCCGGGTTGGGGCTACGGGCTATGGCCTCCCTAGGCTCGAGTATGGCTACCTCCTGCCTCGGAGGTGGGCAAGGGGAGACCAGCGACTCAAAATAAGCACACCTCCTATTCACTCGTTCCGAAATCATTTGCACAAGTTCCGCAATGGTGCGGGTTGGTGTAGGGGTATCACGGTGGACTCGCCCGTAATCAACCGGCCTAGGCTTGGGTCGGGGCTCATCTAAGTACGGGGCTCCTCGCCTCCGACTATGACCCACTTGGTTGGAGGTGATTGGGTGGGGTCGGTTGGAGGTGACCGGGCCGGGTAGGTAAACCTTCTAAGCTCGCACTTCATCTTATGCCACGACTCGATGGGCCACTGCCTCCTAACTTCTCTCAGGCGTTCATTGTAGTCCCACTTTTCGGCGGCCTCGTGTAGAAGCCGCTCTTTGGCGAAAGAGCATTGCCGAGCCTCGGACATGGGGTAACAATCAAAATATTTATCCATAGCGGCTTCCCAATGTAGGTAGTCGCTCGAGACTTTGGAGCCATAAAAGCCCGAGGCTTCGGGCCTATGGAAGTGGATGGGATGATTTCCAAGCCCATGGGTATGCCAACGATCATATCGCCTGGGCGATGGGGAATCCATGGGAAATTGAGGGGAACTACATGCTAGACATGCCGACACTTGGACAAGACACTAAAACAACAATGTAAGGTTGGAATGTCGACTCGCCTTTGAACCTAGACACAACCAAGATCCGGTACGTGGCGGAATTGCGGGATCCGAAGATCCTCTCTCGCAAGTGTGCGGCCTTCCCGATAAGCGTAACCTACCATTCGGACAACACCTTTCTATATACCGAATAAAGGTATGCGATGCAACCTTGGACTGACTTAAATGACACCTAGACTAATGACTCTTTTTTGTGTTTTTAAACAAGACTACCCTAGACTCAACTTTCCGCTCTGATACCAATTTGATGTGGGACGGACACGCGACCTGAGACTCTAGCTCGCAACTCGGCCCTAAGCGAGGGAAACGCGGGATCGTGTGCGATTGATGAACCGGCAGTGAGTCTCGGGTATTCGGCTATTCCGCGTGTACTCGGATTGAGTCACAGGACGGGTCACTCACTCACTCTCGCAGCGGTGATAACAATTATATCGGGCTAGAAACCTATCACATGCAGCGGCATATACAAATAAATACGAGTAAAGCAAATGCCGAGATGGGGAGCGGACACGATAGCTCAATGCGCCGGGCGTGGGGAAGACGACCCCGGCCAAGTACGGTAACTCCCGGTAAAATAATTATTCAATAATTACATAAGTTAATTTGCTGCCCACTCCACGCAGGGAGGTAAAGAGCTACAAGTGGGCCAGGGAGGACCGATCTTTGGTTGACGGGCAGCAAGCCGGAAGGGTGTTCGGGCCGAAGAAGGGATGCTGGTCCGACTCGACACTATTCCAACTCAGCTCGACTCGGTTCTGCTCGCCGGACAGCAAGCAATAGCCTCCAAAGGGACGTCGTCCTCTTAGAGCTTCTGAAGGCAGCACTTGGCTGGGACGATGGCGGGACGTCCCTGGTCGACTTCCTGAAGTGGCTGTTCCTGAAATTGAGCTTTGATAATTTTTTTCAAGAATTATTTTGCTGCTGCTTCTACAGGTCTGTTCACGGAACAGATTTGTGCGATCCGGCGGCAAGAATTATTGCTCTCAGATCTAGAGGTGGATTGAGGTGGGGTTGGTGCCGTTGGAAAGGGGACTCACATATATACAACATATATTGTTTTCCCGTCGATCCAGAGAAGGGATTAGAAATGGGAATCTCTGCAAACTACAGGTTTTATGTGGGTCTTGTTACAGACTGTGAGGATGGAAAGGGATCTGCCTGAAGATGATTTTTGACCGGTGGGTAAGGGAATTTTTTGGGTGCGGAGAAAAATACTAGTGGAAGGGGTGAATGTTAGAAACATCGAGAAATTTTATGGATTTTCTAAAAATTTATAAGGGGGTGGGAAAAATATGAAAAAGGGACACTATCCCGCAGATCTGCAAGCATGCGGATTATTGTGGGGAAGAACAAAAATATGGGAAAAATATCAAAAGAAGGCCAAATGGCACGAAATTTGAACTGGAGATTAGAGAAGACTGGGAGAACGAACTCTCAAAACTGGGGGTCGATTATACAACAAGAGAAAAAGATAAAATATGGATTTGAGGTTCTGTCCTGATTTGGATAGAACTCCGGTGATGGCGGTGGCGGTGCGATGGCGGCACGAACGGCGACGGCGGTGGGGGGGCTAAGCGTCGCACTCAGGGAGGTGGTGGTGGAGAGGCTTCACACCTCAGAAAGGAGAGCTCTCACAGCTCTAGAGGGGGAGAGAGGGGCGCCCTTAGGCCTTTGAGCACAAATGAAATTTTCTCTCATTAATGCTAAGTAAATCACAAAATACAAAGTTTATATAGAAAGTGTAAAAAGACCTAAACTAACCTCAGATCTAAATTAAGGGAGGGGTAAAAGGGGGAGTTCACATTTAATTCCCCATGTGGTTTGGAACCAAATAACATAAAACTACAAAATATATTAAACAACTATAAAAGGTGGCGCCCCCTTGACTTCCAAGGGTCGGAATTTTGAATTTTATAACCCTTTGTCCCCTTGAATTGTCAAGCCATCTAGAAGCCCACCTTGGACCTTTGACTGGCCCCACATGGGCCCTAAGGCTTAGGTGGACAACCAGGGAAGGAGATGGGGGCCCCTTGCTGGTCATACTGGACTTTTACATAAAAACCCAAAGATCCTTAAGGAATAACAAATTGGCTTATAAAGTCTTACAATTGCAAACCTACTTCCCAAGGATATAAATGCAAACTAAAAGGACACAAATGCAAACTAAAAATTTAGTGCCCGGTGTTGATTCCCATCAATGGGACATGGAACAGGCGATTTCACGGTAGTTCGCGGAAGTCCGGATCAGAGACGAGATCGCGGTCGTCTCCCCAACCGCGTTAGGCTTCTGATAATGAACGCGGCGTGAACAGACACCACGTTCATTTGGGAAGCCCGTGAGAGGCGGTCATGGATGCGGTCGTACGACCAACCACGTCCTTGGCTGACCGCGGTCCCATGGTAGACCGTGATCACCTTAATGCAGTTGGACCCCCAACCGCGTTCCCAGCCGGTTAACAGACCCCTACCTGGCCTGTGAACTGACCTGTGCTTAGCAGGTCGACCGACTTGTGGTCCAGGTGGACCGACCAGTGGTCTAGGTCAACTAGGATGAGGGTTTTTCAACCTGTTTGAGCCCCGTGAATGAGTTTTCACCCCGGAACATAAACATTAGTATTTTGATCACATAAACCCATAGAAATTGGGCCATTTCGACCTTGTGAGGGCGGCAGTCACCCGAGAATCGATTCACGTAATACGAGTCTTATGGATTCCTTACGGTGGGTTTAACTACACAATCATAGTTTAGTTTCCACATGGCTTGCGTGCCCGTGGTGGGTTATACTCCGCGTGAGTTCTGTGATCGCGGAGGGTCGTATCCGCGTGAGTTCCATGATCGCGGTGAGTAGACCTTGTGTGAGTTTAGTGGGTCGATACCCACTAGTTTCCGTCACCCGGTCATGGGTAATTTTCTTAGCACCCTCTGGTGTCCTACCGTGGTTTACGGTGCTTTGTGTGTGTGTGTGCGCCTTTCTCGAGATTCCCACGAGACCGCATATGATAGAGTTCGGCGGGATTTTGTGAGACCGTGGAAGATCCTAGTGGCCAATCGTGGTTGGACCGGGCGAGACTGCCTAGTGTGTATGACGCTCCTTGTGCAGTGGCAAGATCGCCTGAGCATATGTACATTGGTTGGAACAAGTGTACGTTGCTGACAGACGCAGTGGCACGTACCCGGTGTCAGGTAGCTAGACACGGTCGTACTGACGGGCACAGAGGTATAGATCCTATCTAGTCCCAGGGTGTGGTGTGTTTATGTGTCTCATCTGCTCCTATAGAGTCCGGGTGTGGGTAGTGTGCACGCATATGAGACCTTGGCGTAGTATAAGACGTCAGTGGACGCATCTAGCCTTGTTGTGTATACTTGAGTATCGGATCATATGCCGGTGAAGGTTGAGTTACCGACAGCGTTGTCATGACCCTTCTGGCAGACTGGCTGGTATCACCCTGTGTGTAGGACATGGTTCTCTTACTGGTCCTAGCTCAAGACCGAAGTTTACCAATTTGTGAATGTCCTCCTGATGGTGGAGGTTATGTGTTTGTCCGCGTGGCCTTTTTAGAGTTTCCGTCAGCGAAGACGGGTTGTTACGACTGCGAGACTTAGGGTAGCGTAGAGGCTTCATGGTTCCTCCATTTACCGTTCTTGTTATTCCGACCGTTGTCATTATTTTATTATTATTATTATTGTTGTTGTTGTTGCTACTGTTGTTACTGTAGACATGTCATTTTTGACATTACACTGAGTAAATCTCATATTACACCATGATGTCCCAAAGTGGCTCGCACATTTGAGTTATTTGAGTGATTTCTATTTTTTTGATATTTTTCCCTATTTTTAAGATTTTTTTAGGAAAATTCTTAAACACGGCGGGGAAGGCAGACACCTTCTTCAAATCATGGCGGCCCCGACTGACGCGCCTTCTGTCAATTAAATGTTAAGCCTTTATTTGACGCATCTTCCATCAGGGACGCGTTCTTTAAAACATGGCAGGAACCCAAGACGCGTCTTTTCGGGAACAATCTTCAACGTGGCGGCCGAGGGTGACACCTTATTTAAAAGACGTCAGCCATACTAGACGCGTTCTTGAGCCCCCGTGCAACATGCGTTCAACACCAACCCTGCCGGTCAGCTTGACGTTTCAGATAAATCCAAAACAAGAGGACGTCTTGATGACCACACGTGGCTTTAAAAGTCAAGGTTAGGCGCCGAAACCACTCGCTTTCGACGCTTTTGGTGCCTTTCGGTGTCATTTTTGTGGAAAGGAATGGGTGCGTCTAGGACCTTGGAAACGTTCAAAGAACGCATCTCCCATGGAAGACGCGCCTTAGTTAAAGAAATTAATTTTTAAATAGAGAACGCGCCTGGTATTAGGGACGCGTTCACATGAACGCGTCCCCTATCGCAGACTCGTTTTCTTCAAATTCTCTTATAAATAGAGGACTCCCTCTTGCGAAATCAAGGGCTTCAAATCCTCATTAAGGGGAGGGGGAAACTCTGGAGAAATCTCTCCTAGTTTGTGAGGCTCATTTTGGGCTAAGGGGTCACTCTGTTGAAATTTCGAGTCTTCGATCTTTTGAGAGAAGGATCTCTTCATCCCCTACACGTGCACGCCATCCTCACACTGCCAAAGCCCTCCTCAAAGCCCACCATCGGCGCCACCAACAAGCTTTTTCTCACCCTATCTTTCTTTCTCGTTATTTCTTGCGTCTTGCATGCATCATCTATCATTATTTTTTTTATTATCCTCTAAGTGCAACTCTTGCACAAATCTTTATTCATCATATCATTTACTTGCCCTTTCTGTCCAAAAGGGGTTTAAAATAACATCAACCAGGTGTGTATCCGTTCATTATTTCATTACTTTCATCACAAGAGATTGATACTACACTACTTTTGTTCTGATCCACTTGGTGTTTGTTTATTTTCTTGCAAGGGTAACCAAGAGAAAGCCCTCTTTGTCGGCCGACCGAAGGAAGAGGAAGAAGGAATCTACAACAATTTCCTGCTTTGGAGGTACAAACGCGATCACATACTTCATTTTGGGGTCCATGGCCCCTGGCGATCACACAACCAACACACACGCCCTCACGCGTGTCTTTTCATTTCCTTTCTTTTCTGTCAAAACCCACGGAGAGTAACATCCCGCAGCGGTTCCCTCCCCTGTATTTTCATTCCTATCAAACCCGCGGAGAGTGACTTCTCGCAGTGGTCCCCCTTCCCTTTATTTCAATTCCAGTTCAAACCCGCTGAGAGTAACTTCCCACAGCGGTTCCCTCCCTCATTTCAATTCTCGTCTAAACCCGCGGAGAGTAACTTCCCGCAACGATTCCCTCCCGCATTTTAATTCCAGTTAAAACCCGTGGAGAGTGACTTCCCGCTGCGGTCCCTTATTACACAGTTTCCAATCCGCACATTTCCTTTCTGGTTTCCACCCCGTGGAGAGCAACCTCCCGCGGCGGTCTCTTTTTCTATGTTTCCCCGCGCGTCGTGTGTGTTTCCCCCTTTCTTTCCCGTGACGTCGTTCACATTTTTTGGCAATCACGGTGGGACTTCTTTTTGTTTTCTTTTGGTTACTCGTGTGTTTTCGGCACCCACGTATGCCCCTCCGTATGTTTTAGGCGCCCACGTGTGCCCCTCCTTTTGGCACCCCACGCGTGCCCCTCCTTATTGCCCCCGTGCGCGCCACAGTTTTGCTCCGAGCAGCACTTTTTCTTTTCATCCCTTGTACATCACGTGCACTCCCCCATAGTCTCTTGTGATTTTTTGAGAAGTTTGCATTGTTTTGGAAAAAGGAATGGGTTCTAAGCAATTCATTTATTAGTTGATTGCCATATTTGAATGTGTTAAAGTTGTGGAAATCCTTCTTTATTCTTCCTTCTGTCGTCCCTGGAAGCACACTTTTTTTTGAGAGCGTGTCTGTAACCCAAGACACGTATTGTTATATGCGTCCCTGTGGGCAGACACGTATTCAGCAGCATCGCCCTATTACCCCTCATAACCCCTATTTAGAGGCATCTTGGTAAGTGGACGCGCTCTTATAAAGGCGTCCGAATTGGTGGACGTGTTTTCTAAATTTCTGTGAAAATTGTTTAGTCCATTTTATTCTGCATATTTCTTACTCTCCCTGCTCTGTTTATATCTTTTGTGTATCTCTGTTATACATCAGCTTTGCATGCATTAGCATCTCCCCTATTTTTTACATTTTTTAGAAAATTACCCTCTCTCGGTGAAGGAAGGGCTCTCTGTTCGGGAATTCCTCTCAACGGACTAGAATCTCCTTCATCGGGACCTCCGTAAGTCCCCGACAGCGAAGGATTCCCTCTTCGTTCATTGGACTGGTTGTACCACTGAAGTTCCCCGAAGATAGTTGACCTACACGTGGTGAGAGTGTGAAATCCTAGTTGGCACGAAGTCAAATCAAAACTGGAACTAGGATCTTACCTTATTGAGTGAATTTGTGAATTTTCTGAAAATCATCTAACTCATACAAGGAAACTCTAAATTGAACGTAAACATCCACTTGTTTGATAATCTCTACAAGATTGTTTGTGAGCACATTGTTTGATTTCATCATGATGTTGCGTTCTGGTAAAGTGCCTAGCATACCTAGTTACACTTTGTATGACCATGAGCATGGTCACTTTGATTCATCACATACCCCTCATGTCCGTCACTCTCATCGCGACTTCTATGAGGAGTCTCACCCTATTTCTACGTCCTATGGTCATGTCTACATCTTGGACAATGATCAAATCCGTGAGTCCGCACACGAAGTGCCGGCCACTGCCAGGGGAGCTTCCCCCTCTACCAGTGTCCCCTATGCCTTGGATGTCCTAGCTTCTCACATTGACTCCCTCAGCCCTCAACAACTTGAAGCCATCCAAGCTGTCATTAAGAGGGGATCTACTTCTCCTTCTCCCCAGGGTCATTCATGGGCCATAGGTGGTCCTCATGCTTCTCCTTTTAAGGACCACGCGGGCCAACCACCATGATGCGGGACGAGACACGGACACGACAAGCTCGCGATCGTCCCTTAACGAGGGAAGCGTCGGACGTGCGCGGTTGAGAAACCGGCAATGAGCTAGGGTGATCGGCTCTCTCGTGTGCCCGGATCGGGTCACGGGACGGTCTCTCACTCACTCGCAGCAGCGATGATACAACAATATATAGCGAGCTAGATCCTAAAACATGCTCTCTAGCAGTGGCATAAACAAGTATATATGAAAATAAGCAAATGCCGAGTGTAGGGAGCGAAAACGATACCTCCACACGCTCGGCGTGGGGAAGACGGACCCGGCCGAAACTCGTACTCCCGGAACAATAATACACAATATTACAGAAATACAACTCGCTGCCCACTCCACGCAGGGAGGTAAAGGGCTACACAATGGGGTCCGAGAGGACCAAATTCGGGTTGACGGGCGGCTTCTCGCGTTGATTCGGCAGCACCCGAACACGTGACGGTGGGGCCCACGTGCTGTCCGGAGGGGCCGTGTGGGACCCGGTGGCACCGCTGTAGTGGTGGATGCCCGGAGGATCGCTCCTTGGGATGGCGGCGCACTGGAACGCCGGCCGGAGGCCCGACGGCTCCGTTCGGCACCGGTCGGAAAACCGGCCACGGACCTGCACTTTCTGATTCTCAGCGCGCGCTCGGACGGGAACGGACGCTGCGATCAGCTCCGATGTCGGATCGACACGAAACCAGCGCCGTTGGAAAGCGGCTTCGAAGTAATTCAATCTAGGCCTAAATATCTGGCCTGGATCTGCACGGATCTTAGCCTTAATGAATTTTTGATTTGCTGTTGTATAGTGACCGAACACTCAGATCTGTAGGGAACTTTCCTGAGAACGGCCTTTGACCGCTATGAAGACCTCGGATTCAGCCATCGACCGCTTCATGAAAGTTGTAGGAGATTGAGCTAGAAAATTGGGACTATTTTGGGATCGGGTTTTGGAGGTGGCTGTGATTTGTTCTGATTTTTGGACTGGAAGGTGGTCGGATCTGGAAATGGGATGAAAGCACTGTAGCAGAGATAGAACATGAATTTTGAAAAATAGGTAGAAGGCCGATAAAAATTTAAGAAAATTTGTGGATGTATGGGATGATGGAAAGAACCCTCAATTAAATTGGGAGGCCTAAAAAAAATCAAAAAGGTGGTCGGAGATGGGGAACTCAGAGCTACTGTCACTGTAGACAGAGACAGAACAGATCTGAGATTGAAAGATGAACGAAAATGTACAAATATGAAACGGTGGATTTTGGATTTGAATTTTTTTGTGGAGAAGGGGATAGAAGATAGGAACACACCATAAACATTTCAAGCCAAGAAGAAGCCGTGGCTGATAGCAGGATTTTTGTGAAGGCACCTCTGTCCAGCAGGACAGAAAACCGAAGATGATTCCGCGGCGGCTCGAAGGCGGCACGAACGGCGGCGGCGGCGGCACCAATGAAGATCAGAGGTTGAGAGGGGGAGATAGAAGATTGATACACTCTAGAACTTGAGGTTTGAGGAGAAGAACACCAGGGGGAGAGAGGAACAAGGGCACACCCTTCAATGGCTCAAGCCAATTTTACAAATTTTTCTTCATTAAAATCTCTAATGACACTATACATAGACTTATATAGAGAATGGCAAGGGGTGGGGGGCTGAGAATTTCGTGGGAAATAAGTCATTTTCTTCCCCCATGTGGTCAAAACTCAAAAAAAATAAATTACATATGAATGGGGCACTCCTTTGACTAGGTAGGTAAGGTAGGTGGCCTACCTTTGAAATTTTAACCCCTTTGTCTCCCATGTGGTCAATTAGCATTCAAACATTCTAGATGGTCACCTAAGATGGTTGACCAGCCTCACATGGATGAGGTGGACCAATGGGGAAGGGGAGGGGGCCCCCTAGCTGGACCTACTACACATTTGCACAAAAACCCACACAATCCTAGGGAATGACACATTGGCTTACAAAGCCTTACAATTGTACATATACTCTCCCAAGGATATAAAAGCAAACTAAAGGACACAAATACAAAATAAAAATGTCAGTGCTCGGCGTCGATTCCCATCAATTCTCCCCGGGTGGGAGGAACTCGACCCCGTCGAGTAGGGGTATGGATGCTCGAGTACTCCGGCGGATCCGTCACCATGCCAAGTAGCGCGGGTATACTCCACTCCAAGTGACCGTCACCTGCTCATTCCATATATACTCGATATGCACAAGCTGCCATGGGCTAGATGTGGACACTCCGGGTGGGGCACTCTCAAAGGGAAGGAAGCAGCTCGGAGACTCACTAGGAATCACCGCTGAGTCCCTGTAGGTGAGTAGATCCGGGTGTAGATATAGAACCGATCCCATACTCATCGAACGAGTCCACTCGCCTCTTACTCATAAGAGAACGACAACGAGCTTGCACAAGACACATGCAGACTCTCAAACTACACACAAACCATGCAAACAAGAAACTTACTCATGTCTGACTCTAGACACACCTATTGTTAGTCCGACCCGTACATGGGTGAGGGGGGGCCAGGACACCCAAACGTATGCCATGCATGCATCTGACGTAACCGGTGGTTGATATCATGTGAAAATCCTAGACATCCTAAGGTGGGCCATGCATGCATATGGGATGTGGATGTGGGAGGGCCAAGAGTATCTCCCCAAGATGATGGGGTATTTTGTAAGTGTACGGGCTTGGTGGGCATAGACGACCCGGCCCGTGGGGAAGGGGTGTGGTAGCGGACTCCCTCGAAGAAGTGAAGTGAATGTGGAGGGTCTAAGGATCCACTAAGGAATGGGTCAAAGGGATCAAAGAAGGTATGACCCCTTGTGATGGGTTCCCACAAGTCACGATCCCACGTGTAGAAGTTTTGAAGGTGTGGATAGTCACCTTCTTGAATTGTGACGGGTGGGACAGGGATTTTGGGCAAGAAGTATGATTCCTCCCTCGGACAATAGGGTATGAATTTGGGCTCGTCCGGTAAGGGAAGGAGTAAGAGGACCTCCGTGGTGACACAACCCACGGTGCACTCGGAGGTAATGGACCCTAAGGCCGGATGGGTGAAGCTAAGACTAGCGGGTTGGTCAAAGCCTCGGGCCAAAAGATGCGTCAACTTCCATTGTGAATCTAATCCCATAATAAGGTCATCCAAAGTATCGACATGGTGACTAGACCGAAAAGTTGTGTGGTAGGAGTTGACGGGCACTAGAGATAGGATGGGGTCCATGGATGGGAAGGGAGGTGGGACCAAGCCATCCTTGAGCCAACGAAGAAGCGGCTCGGCTATGAAAAGCGTACCCGTTAGAAATACGGGTGGCTCGGGCTCGGGTCGCTCCAAATGAGATGGTCCCGAATGTGGAGTGGACCGCTGGGGTTGGGTGGCCGGACATGCGAGGGTGATCTTGCCGGGTAGGTAAGGTGGGTATAAGGTGCAAGTCCTCTTGCCCCAGTCAAGATTGGCTCTTCGTTCTCCTAACCACGTTTGCCCTAAAATGATGCATGAACCAGCAAGTGTGCCGATCCTGCACCATGCACCATCGGTGTAGAGAACAGAGCCGATCCTCTTATATAACTCAACACAAGCAAAATCACCATCACGGACAATCTCGCCTGTCTTGGAGAGAGACTCCACGATGTCAAGCGAAACCCAATTATCCGACTCCTTATCGGTGAAATGGAGTTCCGTTGTGGACCCGTTGGGTAGAGCGACTTTCATAGTGAGAGGGGCAAAACTAAGGGCTCGGGCCATGAGGATATTGACTTTGGCCACAAAGGTTGACCATTCGGACGTATGGTCTTGGGGAACGGCCATGGGTGACGGACATGGACATGCATACACACGGTGACAAGACACTAGACCGACTATGCAAGTTTGGAATGCATGCACACTAAGGACCCTAGGCGTAAACCAAGACTCGGTACGTGGCGGAGATAAGCGATCCGAAGATCACTCGCGCAAGTGTGCGGTCTTCCCGATAGGCGTAGCTTAACGTTTGGACAACACCTTTTGATATACCGAGTAAAGGGATGCAAATGCAAAAAGACACTTTTTTTGTTTTAAAATAATAATGACCCTAAACACGACTTAGACAATGACTAATGACTAGACCTAAATGACACTTTTTTTTTGTTTTGGACACCCTAGACTCAAACTCGCTCTGATACCAAATTGATGCGGGACGAGACACGGACACGACAAGCTCGCGATCGTCCCTTAACGAGGGAAGCGTCGGACGTGCGCGGTTGAGAAACCGGCAATGTGCTAGGGTGATCGGCTCTCTCGTGTGCCCGGATCGGGTCACGGGACGGTCTCTCACTCACTTGCAGCAGCGATGATACAACAATATATAGCGAGCTAGATCCTAAAACATGCTCTCTAGCAGTGGCATAAATAAGTATATATGAAAAAAAGCAAATGCCGAGTGTAGGGAGCGAAAACAATACCTCCACGCGCTCGGCGTGGGGAAGACGGACCCGGCCGAAACTCGTACTCCCGGAACAATAATACACAATATTACAGCAATACAACTCGCTGCCCACTCCATGCAGGGAGGTAAAGGGCTACACAATGGGGTTCGGGAGGACCAAATTCGGGTTGACGGGCGGCTTCTCGCGTTGATTCGGCAGCACCCGAACACGTGACGGTGGGGCCCACATGCTGTCCGGAGGGGCCGTGTGGGACCCGGTGGGACCGCTGTAGTGGTGGATGCCCGGAGGATCGCTCCTTGGGATGGCTGCGCACTGGAACGCCGGCCGGAGGCCCGGCGGCTCCGTTCGGCACCGGTCGGAAAATCGGCCACGGACCTGCACTTTCTGATTCTCAGCGCGCGCTCGGACGGGAACGGACGCTGCGATCAGCTCCGATGTCGGATCGACACGAAACCAGCGCCGTTGGAAAGCTGCTTCGAAGTAATTCAATCTAGGCCTAAATATCTGGCCTGGATCTGCACGGATCTTAGCCTTAATGAATTTTTGATTTGCTGTTGTATAGTGACCGAACACTCAGATCTGCAGGGAACTTTCCTGAGAACGGCCTTTGACCGCTATGAAGACCTCGGATTCAGCGGTCGACCGCTTCATGAAAGTTGTAGGAGATTGAGCTAGAAAACTGGGACTATTTTGAGATCTGGATTTGGAGGTGGCTGTGATTTGTTCTGATTTTTAGACTGGAAGATGATCGGATCTGGAAATGGGATGAAAGCACTGTAGCAGAGATAGAACACGAATTTTGAAAAATAGGTAGAAGGCCGATAAAAATTTAAGAAAATTTGTGGATGTATGGGATGATGGAAAGAACCCTCAATGAAATTGGGAGGCCTAAAAAAAATCAAAAAGGTGGTTGGAGATGGGGAACTCAGAGCTACTGTCACTGTAGATAGAGACAGAACAGATCTGAGATTGAAAGATGAACGAAAATGTAAAAATATGAAATGGTGGATTTTGGATTTGAATTTTTTTTTGGAGAAGGGGATAGAAGATAGGAACACACCATAAAAATTTCAAGCCAAGAAGAAGCCATGGCTGATAGCAAGATTTTCGTGAAGGCACCTCTGTCCAGCAGGACAGAAAACCGAAGACGATTCCGCGGCGGCTCGAAGGCGGCACGAACGGCGGCGGCGGTGGCACCAATGAAGATCAAAGGTTGAGAGGGGGAGATAGAAGATTGATACACTCTAGAACTTGAGGTTTGAGGAGAAGAACACCAGGGGGAGAGAGGAACAAGGGCACACCCTTCAATGGCTCAAGCCAATTTTATAATTTTTTCTTCATTAAAATCTCTAATGACACTATACATAGACTTATATAGAGAATGGCAAGGGGTGGGGAGCTGGGAAATTTCGTGGGAAATAAGTCATTTTCTTCCCCCATGTGGTCAAAACTCAAAAAAAATAAATTACATATGAATGGGGCACTCCTTTGACTAGGTAGGTAAGGTAGGTGGCCTACCTTTGAAATTTTAACCCCTTTGTCTCCCATATGGTCAATTAGCATTCAAGCCTTCTAGATGGTCACCTAGGATGGTTGACCAGCCCCACATGGATGAGGTGGACCAATGGGGAATGGGAGGGGGCCCCCTAGCTGGACCTACTACACATTTGCATAAAAACCCACACAATCTTAGGGAATGACACATTGGCTTACAAAGCCTTACAATTGTACATATACTCTCCCAAGGATATAAAAGTAAACTAAAGGACACAAATACAAAATAAAAATGTCAGTGCTCAGCGTCGATTCCCATCACACCACCCTCATTTTAGCATCCCTCGCGGCCCCAAAATCTGGCTGTCCCTCGTACCCTGGTCTGACCGAGTCATTCTATGGGCAAGCCTCACTCCCCTTCTCCTTCAAGGTCTCCATGTCAAGCCACCCCTCCAAGGTCTCCAGGCCGACTCTCTACTTCACAAGTCACACCCCTCCAACAAGCTCTCATTGACAAAATTGATCAAATGGAAGAACAATTAAAGAGGGTCACAAGTCCACGACCGCCTCCTCCTCCTCCTTAAGTCAATCCCCTTCACGCTTTCATGGATAACATTAAAAAATAGAGAAAGATTGGAAGGAGAGAAGAGATGAGTATGACATTGAGAATATGAGTGAGCAAGGTGGTTTTACAAGTTTTAATGGTCAAGTGGACGTCATCCGCCCACCACCCATTCATCGCACTCATTCACATGGCCCTCTGCCTCCGCATTCACATCCACAAAATCCTCCACATCGTCATATTCCACCACCGACCAACACACCTCCACCATGGCCTCCATTTGAACTTGATGATTATGAAGAATTGGAGACGGCACATGATGAAATTTATGAAGATTTTGAAGATGCACCTACTCTAAGTTTTGTTCATTTTCCCTTCTCTCCATTACCATAAGAACCCCCTGCTCATGATGAAGCCACTATCCCTACCCCTGTCTATGAGACCTCATGGTGTTATAATGATGGGTCAACACTCCAGCAGCTCGCGTCAATGCACTATGAATTAGCCATTATCCCTACCCATGTCCATGAGACCTCATGATGTTACGATGATGGGTCAATACTTCAACAACATGTATCAATGCACCATGAATTACCCCCTACCCTGGACACCCCACGTACCACCAAAACCTCCACAACATCGGCCTCCACCGAGCCTCCCATTAACCCTTGTTCCCAACCAAGTAACCCTTCATCACCACCATTTAAGGCCTCCACTATCCCTATAACTTTAGAGCTAATCACTCCGGGCCTTCCACTGAAACCTGTGGCCAACCTTGAGCAGGGTCCACTCCTTTTTGCACACGAGCCAATCCCGTCTGCTTCCGAGCAAGGGGAGAAGCTCGTCGTGTTTCAACCTCCACTTACCCTTCCTACAACCCCTTCCATTGAACCTCCATTACCCGTTGAGCCACCCACCTCGTTCTTCTATTCATCCTCATCTCAGAGTGGGTGTCTTTCTACAAATACATGTGCCAAAGATGATGTTCAAGGACCGGGCAAGAAGAATTTGGTCACAGCTATGCCATTCAAAATCCAATATTTCATTTGCCGAACGTTGATTCAGGTTCTTGTGCTGGGCATCTTTGAGAAGACCGAGTCTCCGCTAATGCTCACCAAGAAAAGAGGCCAAACATTGATGCCATGTCGGCCTAAGTCCAAGATTATCAAAGTTACATTACTCATTGGCCAAGATACTTTCGAGGCTCTCATTACCCCTTGTTTGGTCATAGTTCAAATGGCTAATCAAAAGAAAGGGTTCTCCTCAAGTATAGTGATGACACATTCCACTGCAGAGCAGATGATGAACTCTATGCTCAAGGGCAGGTCAGGGTAGTCCGTGTTGGAAGCTTTTGTTATCATGTCTACTCCTCACCAACTTCCATGCAAGGGGCGAACGCCTATATTACCAAGCATATTCACGAATGATATTCCAATGGCCCGGAGTAGTGCGCCGAATATGAAGCTCCTTATGCCAAAGGTCGAACTTCCAATGATAGATACTGTCTACTTATCAAAGGAGCTATTTCCAAAGGAGCCATTCCATATCAAGATTCCTACTTCACAAGTGGAACTCTCAAATTTTCACCATGATTATTTGCCAAGAGAGTTACCATTCATTTTTGAATGTCCAAGGGGTCTTATTAAAAGTCCATCAAATGAGAGCCTGTGCGCGCTAACTGCACCAATTGAGCTGGTTGATCAGAGAAGGACGAGGTCATCTGTTTGGGCACATCGCTGGAGAGGGCATGTGAAGCCAAGAGGCCCAGAGGCTATGTTGAAGGTTGAGAGGCTGCGCTGCAAGAGAGTATCTACCAAGAAGAGGGGAAGGCATAAAGTGAAGCTTAAGGATAAGAAATCCCATGTTGAGGGGCTATCCTTTAGTCATCCACTTCCTATCCTATTCCATCACTACTCTTACTGCTATTCAACTTCTTTTTATGGGTAATCGTGGACGCACTAAAATTATGTTATGATATTATTATTGTTATTCATTTGTTTATTTCGTTTATTGGTCTATTTAGTTCGTGGACGTGCCAGTCACGAAGTGATGATTTATTAGGGCTTCGAAGAAGCCACTAGTGCGCGCCGTCTGACTGATCAGACGATAGTGAGTTTCGTGTTGGGATAAAAACCCGCCGTGCCGTAAAGGTCACGACGTTAATTACATCCCCTCGGAGAGGGAAAAATCCTTGATTGATTGCCAGGAAGAGGGGCCTCACGGCCTAAAATTGATTGAATGAAAAGCGCATTGGAAAGCACTAAAATCTCCCGTGCTAGGGTGCAAAAAAGTATTTAAAATCATGTTAGGCACGTGTTAACCATTTTGTATTCGGACAGGAGTCCGGGTTGAAAATCATTACAGGCATGTTGGTAAAAATCGGAACATATCTATGCCGGGGCGTGGCAAGTTCAATATCTGAAGAAATGAGGAAATTCAGTCAATATCCCGACCAAATGGGTCAAATTTCGTAAATTATCAACCCGGTATGAGGTCATGCGTTGGCCATAACGGGGCTATCCCCAAGAGCCGGGCATACCTTGCGAGGGCATCTTTAGTAATTCCCCTTACCCGAGGCCAAAGGGAAGAGAGCCAGAAAGCTCGCCGTTTGAATTCTCTCCACGAGGGTATTTCATTTTATTATTATTATTAGTATTTTATAAATTTTTTATATCTAACTATCATTTTTTGACCATATTATCATTGTGTTATTGCAAGTTATCATTTATCATTTCATTCCTTTTTTCATCATTTGGTCTTTTGGTTTTCCCTTGGAACCCGAGAAAGAGTTGATCTTTGAGTATTTATTCATGGAAGTCACTTACCTGTAAATGCATAGCCGTTTCTATTTACATTCGAAATTCAGTTGTGAAAAGAAACACTCGCATGCAGATGCGCATGAAGCTTTGTTACCCTTTAGAATTTAGCCATTAATGATGCTGTACATGCGAATGCATATGGGGAAGAAAGGGCTTATCATGTTCACAGAAATCCCCTTACAGGAGAGCATCATGCAAATGTACAATCACTCCCTTTTTTGTTTCTTTGTGAAAACTTCTTTTTTTTTAAAAGGGGAAGTTCGGTAGACCGAAATATCAGTTCGGTCGACCGAACCTCCCAGGGATGGAGCCCGCTGAAAGGGGTCGACTCTAGTAGCTCATTGAGTTGACCTCATGACGGATCGATCGACCGAAAGTTGGATTCGGTCGACTGAACCCAGCAACTAATGCAGTTCATTGTTTCTTTTGTTTGGTTTTAAGAGGAAGGGCTCGCAATAGTCGCATGTTATTCAAATATGCATGCTCGTGAGATTTTTATACCGGTCATGTTCAAATTCAAAACATGGAAGCAAATGAGAAGGAGCACATCCCAATTTAAAAGGATTTGTGCAATCTGATGAAGAACCCTGTGAATGTATTTTTTTGTTTCTTCTTTCATATGGGTCAAAATCATGCAGGATGTATATACGGGGTGTTGTTCATGCTTGAATTCATTCATAAGCCATGCATATGCACTCGAGGATTCTTTCATGCCTTCCCTTGAAATTCAATCATGAGATCATGCAAGTGCAGTTGTTACCCTTTTATTTTTTTTGAAATCCAGCCACATGATCATGCATTGTTCTTTCATTTGTCATTATTTTTTTGATTGCCATGCTGTTTCTCCTCTTTTCTTTTGATGGGAAAGGGGCCCAACAGGGTTAAGTTGACTTGGCCAGGGGTCGAGTCGACTTAGGCCCAGCCAGAAGTAGACCTCCGCTTCTAGGAACATGTTTAAGTCGACTTGGCCAGGGGCCACGTCGACTTAAGCCCAGCCAGAAGCAGACTTCTATTCGCTATTCATTTTTTGAAGTGCGGTGATGTATGCTTTGATTCTCGTGCAACTTTTTTTATCACGCATCCATGCATGGATCTTCCCTAAACAGAAAATGGCATGAGGGGAGAAACTTCCCAGTCACAAAGAAACCAACACCTCGAGATTTATGCACACAAATGTCCGTTCACAAGGGCATTGATTTCTTGGTTTCAATTATAATTCGGGCAACCAATTCTCATAAGTTTTCCTTTCCTCTCCCTTCTTTATTCTGTATTTTTCTTCTATTGCGAATAGAGCAATAACAGCCCATGGGTCGACCCCCTCAGGTGCAGGGGTTAACCCCTGCACCCTCCCAGGCAGAGAAAGCACCCAACCTCAGAGAAAAGAGAAAGGGGTGAAGATCTTTTTTTAATCTTTAATCAAGGCATTAGCCCTTCAGATGTTATTTGTTTCTTCCATTTCCCTTTTTTGTGATGATTCCTTAGTCATGGTTTGAGAGCACTTGATTCTTACCACAAGGAAAATTTTACTCGTTCTGGCCTTGGCAAACTAGAAATGTGTTCAATCATTGCATTACATTTTCAGACATGCATTAATCTGAACTGGACTTCAAATATTGTATCAAGTAGCTCCATGATCGATATTCATATTTTCTATTTTGCTTGTTTTATTCTCAGCAGTTTCAGAATTCGGTCATTACAGCTTATGGATTTCAGTTCACAGTGAACCCTTTAGCTCAGCCATCCGTCCTTCATCATTTTTTTGATGTTGTTATTATTTTGAATGGCCCGGCGAAAATTTGGCAGCATTTTCCCTTGTATGGAGTTGTTGGGGGGTTTAAGCGGATGCGCACTCACGGAGAAAACTCCGAGATGGCCCCAAAATAGCCAGGTGCGCACGGAAGCGGCAACACCGTTAACCCCATCGATCTTGAAAAAATTCTGACGACGAGCCTACTAGGGATCCCAATGACCGAGGGGTGCCACAATACCATCTCCGGACCGTGGTCTTGAAATTTTGCCGAAGCACATGACCACCAATGTTCACTCTTTAAATGAGAATCGCCCGGGGTCCATGTTATACGGAAGCGAGCCCCCGGGGACACTTGAGTGATTAGAGATTCATAGAAGGTTGAAGGGCATGAGCCCCGATGCCTCACTTGAAATAGACCCGGGGCCCTTCCTTCAAAACAGCAGTATTGGGATCAAAGAGTGATGGACGGGAAAATTAAAAGAATCTGCTACAAGGGGGCGGGATTATCTGAAGTAGGAGGCATACATCACTGTCACAATTCTGAATATGCTTATAGAAGAGTGGGCAGATCTGAGAAGTGCACCGAAAATCATACAAGCATTATATATATACATATAGCTCTTTATTATATAAGCTAACACCAAATTCCTAAGAGGACTTAGGGACAAATGAAACAAAGAAAAGAAACATAAAAGATACAGGAAGTATATACATATGTGTATCATACGTAGATGCACATACAGTAGAGAAATACATGGGTATTATGCTCATGCCAAGAAATGGGGGGGGGGGGGGGGCAGGGCCCCGAGTTTCATTGCTTCTTAAACACACAAGAATTACATCCAGGAGATGAGACAAGAGGAATAATAGAATGGGGAAAATACCCACCCCCTTACAATCTCTCCTACACTCTCGTCTCCATCCTTGGCTCTCTCTAACCTTTGGACACGCAGGACCAGAGGGATTGGGAGGTGGAAAGAATAGCAAGAAAGAAAAAAACTTCAAGGAGGACTCTTGCAGAAGGTCTTCTCTCTTTAGGGCTCTTGCAGGAAATCGCTCATCCAACCTTTTTTTTCATCTTCGCAGGCCCCTTTATTATAGGGGTGCCAAAATCCCGTTCGAAGATACCCTCCTCCAGATCCTTCTTCTGCGGTTGCTGCCCATGATATGGCTGCTGTTATCGCCGCTACTGTAGCTATCCTTCATAGGTTTGCGGCCTAATGGACATGCGAAGGGGCCTGGCGAGGTGACAGGAAGAGCCTTCGACCTCTGCCGGACGGGGGCTTCCTCTTGTCTTCAATTGGGCCTCTTTTCATATTTGGGCCTTCTCTCCCTTTTCTACTCCTTTTTTTTTTAGTGTATGTTGGCCTGGTTAGGAGTCAATTGAGAGGGGGGTGAATTGATTGTCCACGCTTCTTCACAAATTTTAACACAATCCAGACAAACCACAGATATGAAAGACAAACCCAAAATAAAGCTTGATTGGAACGAATGAAATTAATGCCAGCAAGCTCTCACAACTTCCCAACGTAGAGATATACTCACTCGGAGAGCAATATATGAACGGACAGTTGAGTAAGCTCTCGTCTCACCGTCTCACACTCGTATAGTGAACGGAAAGATAAATATCAACAACCACAAGATAAACAAACCACGGCATAATGATTTTTAGGTGATTCGGACGCACCAAGTGCCGTCCTACGTCCACCCCTCTCACCTCGAGAGGATTTCACTACCACCGCTGCGCGACGGCAGCAACCACAGACACGGGCTCGACGGCCCACACACGTGGGTTCTCGCACGACGACGAGACACCCCACACACACTTGGAGCAAGCTCCAAAATCGTTTAGATATGAAAAATAGAATGGAAAAATACAAGTCCAGTTCAGAGAATGACAATCTAAGCACGAAATATAATGATAACATCCATGATCTCCCTCATAAATCCTTAACCAAGATAGGAGAACAAAGAAGGCAGCTATAGAACAAATGAACCGAAGTTTGGATGAAGCCGGTGTAGAGGATGCAGTCGCCCGAAGCTTCGGATGAAGAGGATGGAGAACGCGGCCTCCAAATCTTGGCTCAGGCTCGATGGAGGACGACCTTGGCACAGCTCTCCTTCTCCTCCAGTAGATGTGAAGCACCTTCTTCTCCTGCAAGGCAAAAATCCCACGTTAGAAGCTCCTTCATTCTATTCAATCGGAGGAAGAGGCGACTATGTATACCAAGGGGATTGAAGCCCCAAAGGACTTAAAAGCCCTTCCCAAACCCCCTTCATAGCACATACTAAGTATAATGGACGCCCTAAGGCCATTAGGATAAATAAGCAAGCCAAATGGATCCTCCATTAAAGGGTTCGAAACTAGTGCTGTCAATGGGCCGGGCCCGGGCCGGGCTTAGGTCGGCCCGGCCCGGGCCCGACTTCTCAACATTAAGGCCCGAGCCAGGCCCGGGCCCGACTTATGTCGGGTCGGGCCGGGTCGGGCCCGACATTATGTAAAAATTTCAAAGCCCGACTAAGGTCCGGCCCGGCCCGACAACTTAAATAAAATAATAAAAATAATAATATAAATCATCTAATCTCACTAAATTAATTAAAATTTTGATATTAATTACATAATTTGTGTAAAAAGAGAGTTTTAAAATTTATCATTAAGTAAAATAACATAGTTTTAACTAAATAATTTTTAAATTTTGATGTGGGAATAAAAAAAAAGAACGGGCCAGGTCGGCCCGCGGGCCAAACTCAAAGCCCGAGCCCGAGCCCGCGGGTCAAGTCGGGCCGGGTTTTTAGGCCCGACTAAAAGTCCGCAGGCCGAAAATGACCTTGCGGCCCGGCCCGAAATCGGGCCAAGCCCGCGGGCCTATAGGGCCGGCCCGGCCCATTGACAGTCCTATTCGAAACAGATCCGGAAAACCCGTTCGAACGTTCAGAAAAAGTGTCGACTCATGGAGTCGACCCTTTTTCGTGAATGTTTTGCCAAAACATATATAAAAACAAAACCGTGAAACAAGTGTCAACCTATGGGGTCGACACTTTTTACCAAGTGTTCTGGCCTGTGAAAGTCATAACATTCGTGGTGAAAAGTGTCGACTCTTGAGGTCGACACTTTTTCACGAAGATTCTATTTTCACAGAAATGAACGAACTTACCTGAAAGTGTCGACCTCAGGGGTCGACACTTTTTCCCGTGAATTCTGACTTATCAAAATAGTAGAACCCTGTTGAAAGTGTCAACTTCATGGGTCGACACTTTCTACTAGCGTCCTTACATACAACACAAGGCAGAAGCTGTGTAAATAAGTGTCGACCCCTGAGGTCGACACTTTTACTAACAGCAGAAAAACATCAATAAAATCGATTGAAGGCTCCACAGTTCATAAACATGTATCAAGATTGAACAATGGGGTTCATAGAACTCAGATATACATGGCAAAACATGATTTCCACTCAGATCAGTCCATTCACACTAAGATCCAATTAGAACAAGCATTCTCACCATTTGGCCTTCAAGGCTTCGAGTGAAGTCTCACAATAAACCTATATATTCCAGATTTGGACCTTTGCACTTTCATCTACTTTGTGAACAACCTACGAATATGTTCTTACCATTATTTCCAAGATTTGAAACTTAAATCTATATCGAACCTACACAATACAGATTGCCATTAAACTCAATTTCAACCCAAGCAATGAAATTTTCAAATTAATCCATATGATGTAGATTGATCAATGCATCCATTCATTTTCAAGTTATGCGAATTCATTCATTTAGAATCTGAAATTCATCAACCTCCTCATTCATCAAATATATATATCAATATAGATCACACAGAAGGAGAACTCATGACTTTTTCATTCAAGATCTTCGTCAAAACAGTCCGGGGCACAACAATCTCCCCCTTTTTGACGAAGATAAAACCATAAAAAAACTATTATATTTGCATGAAGGATGATAATTTTTGAACCAAAACAACCATTTTCTCGCGCACGCCAGATGCATGACTTCCATTCAGAAATTGCATAACTTGCTGCATCAACATGTAAAAATCAACGTGCAACCATTCAAGCATTTAACTCTCAAGCATTAAATCACCCCTTTTTCCAAAGCACAATCAATCAAGAACACAAGCAAGTCATGACAAGCAAGTCGTGAATCTTCATGCCAAGCAAGTCGTGAAATTATTTCTCCCCCTTTTTGTCAGAGTCAAATAGGGGATTATTAAAGCTGTAAAAGGTTGAAAGTTAAACCTTAATATGCACAGTTAACTCAATGAGATGCATGCAAAACGCAAGAAATGAGCAGTCAAGCATATATGCACTCACTATTCTATAAGATAGCAAACATGTTCTCTATGAACGGGTTAATAAATCTGCTATTGACCGAGAACATGAGTTTCGTGTGCAATAGTAAAAGGGTAGTGCTTACAAGAAGCGGTACTGCAAGACTCATGAAATATGACTGATTCAAGATGTACATTCGTACAATCACTCCCTAGATATATATGTGAAGAATGAGCAATGATATCTCGACAGTATAGATTTTCAGATTTTCTAAAGAACACAAGTAGGAACTTTTCCTCCCTACACTTTCATACAACGTGCTCGACTTTTGGTAGCTTCGCACAACCCCAAGATTATTTTTCCTTTTAAATGACAAGCTGACTAACCTTTTGACACGAGTCATGCCCTTTGTTTCAGGAGCACTTCCCGATTACTCGGTATCGTCACTTATGATTATGTGGATATGACACTTTTCAATACGAGTTTCCTCTTTTATTTCAGGGGGGATTCCCGATTTGCTTGATGTCAAATCACACTTATTGAATATTTTTGATGGGGCAGATAACTTTTTCCTCACGAGTCACGTGATTTTCATGTAGGGGTTCCAGAGTCCTAAAATGTGTTAAGTGGAATAAGTGAAATCCTTATTAGTTAGAATCATTAACTCACATGTGCAAATTGTGTGAGAGATTGCGTAGAATGTAAGAGATGAATTAGCCTATTCATGGTGATGTCTCCCCCTAAGTGTATGCACCATTATAGCAAAAACCTCCCCCTTAATATGTGCCATGTTAAAACATGTCCTTGTCAAAGTATTTTATTTAGCAAGGGCGTAAGGTCATAGAAGATTTCAACTGAAAGGTGTGTAATTTTTATATACTCAAGCATTTCAAAACGATGTTTTCAAGCAATTTGATTACCGGTATGTGGCGGAGTACGTAGGTCCGAGGACCACACTCACGCATAATGAAAGTTTCCAGGTGGACTTAGTCCACCTTTCCACTGACACTATTTTATATACCGGTGAATCATGACATTCATGTACACGTGGATGAGGTATATGCATTTATGTACATGCGTATGCAAAAAGATAAAAGCATGTATGAGAACCAAATTGTTATTGTCTGTCATATGCACAAAAGGCAAAGTTTAAAGGAGTAGAGGCCATGAAAGGACTTCTTATGTGCAAAAGATAAAGCAGTATGAACAGTTTCTTTATGAAAAAGATAAAAAGGGTGTATGCACAATTCAGCTCAAAAGATTTAAGTATCTAACCTGCACACTCCTAATTCTCTCCTTAGAAAATAAAATTGTTCAAAATTCAAAGATTTTGTGAATATATCAGCAAGTTGATGTTTTGTGTCAACAAAAATAAGTTCAAAATCACCTTTATTTATATGATCTCGTATAAAATGATGTCTAACTTCTATGTGCTTAGTGCGGGAATGTTGGACATGATTTTTAGACAAGTTAATTGCAGAAGTGTTGTCGCACATTATGGGAGTTTTCTTTAAACAAAAATCAAAATCTAGAAATTGATGTTGGATCCAAAGCACTTGAGCTGCACACCTACCGGCAGCCACGTACTCGGTTTCGGCAGTTGATAGAGCCACACAATGCTGTTTCTTTGAGGCCTATGAAACCATGCAGCCCCCAAGAAACTGACAGTGACCGCTTGTACTTTTTCGATCCATTTTACAACCAGCATAATCAGAGTCACTGAAAACATGTAAATCAAATGAGTTATTTCTAGGATACCACAAAGCAAGGTCAAGAGTTCCATTCAAATACCTGAAGATCCTTTTAACGGCCGCTAAGTGGGAGTCTCTGGGACAAGATTGGTATCTTGCACAGAGACAAACACTAAAGTGTATGTCAGGCCTACTAGCAGTCAGGTAAAGCAAAGATCCTATCATACCCCTGAAAAGTTTTTGATCGATTTTGTTACCTTTTTTTTCTTCCATTTTCTGTGAGGTGGACATCGGTGTTGCAAAGGGCTTGGCAGTCTCGAGTTGGAATTTCTTCACAATTTCTTATGTGTACTTCTTCTGGTTGATAAAGATGCCGTCGTCCATTTGTTTTATTTGCAATCCCAAGAAGAAGTTGAGCTCTCCCATCAAGCTCATCTCGAACTCTCCCTGCATAAGTTGGGCAAATTCATCATTCATTTTTGAATTAGAGGCTCCAAAAATAATATCATCTACATAAACTTGAACGATTAATGAATGATCATCACAAGTTTTTGTAAACAAAGTTTGATCTATGTTACCTCGTTTGAAGCCATTTTTAATAAGAAATAAACTTAATCTATCATACCATGCCCGGGGAGCATGTTTCAAACCATATAGTGCCTTGTCCAATTTGAAGACATGGTCCAGAAATCTTTCATCTTCAAATCCCGGTGGTTGCTCCACGTACACTTCTTCCTTGATCACTCCGTTGAGGAAGGCACTCTTCACGTCCATTTGAAACAATTTAATGTTCCTGTGACAAGCATAAGCAAGTAAAATTCTAACTGCTTATAATCTAGCCACAGGTGCAAATGATTCATCAAAATCAATGCCAAATTCTTGAGAGTATCCCTTGGCTACTAATCTTGTCTTATTCCTCACAACCACCCCGTCTTCACTAAGTTTGTTTCGGAAAAAATACTTAGTTCCAATGATAGGATGGTCATCAGGCCGGGGCATGAGGAACCACACCCGATTCCTTTGGAATTGGTGTAGCTCTTCTTGTATGGCGAGAACCCAAGAATTATCATTCAAAGCATCGTCTAATGATTTAGGCTCAATGCTAGAAAGTAAAGCTAGATTATCGTGAATTTCTACTTCCCTCATTGAAGCCCGTGTACGAATTCCTTCATCCACACTGCCGATCACGTTCTCCAATGGATGATCCCTATGCGTGGTCCATTGGTGTGGAAGGTTCGGATGTTGCTCTTGTTCCGCTTCTTCTTCTTGTTCCTTTTCTTCTTCTTGATTTGCTGCCTCACCTTGTTTGCTTGACTCTCCCTGTTCAACTTCATCCTCACCTGTAATAAGAAAATGATCATCATTTGATTTCCTCATCGTAAACTCATCAACAACAATATGAGGACTCTCCTCGACGACAAGTGTTCTAGTGTTATATACACGGTAAGCTCTGGATGTTAGAGCATACCCGAGGAAAATCCCTTTATCACTCTTTGCATCAAATTTATCGAGATTGTCTTTTCCATTGTTCAAAATGTAACATATTGAACCAAATGGCTTAAAATGAGATATGTTGGGTTTCTTACCTTTGTAAAACTCGTATGGAGTTTTATTAAGGATTGGTCTTACCATTGCTCTGTTTGTGATGTAGCAAGCGATGTTCACCGCCTCTACCCATAAGTACCGTGGAAGACCATTCTCCGCAAGTATGGTACGCGCCTTCTCCACGAGCGTCCTATTTTTCCTTTCGACCACGCCATTTTGTTGAGGGGTTCTTGGTGAGGAGAACTGATGCTCGTACCCCTACTTCCTGCAAAAAGCATCAAACTCATGATTTTCAAATTCCTTTCCGTGGTCACTTTGAATTTTCTGAATTGTATATCCTTTTTCATTCTAAACTTTAGTGCAAAAATCAATGAACTCATTGCAAGCATCACTTTTATTTGCAAGATATAAAACCCATGCATATCGCGAGAAATCATTGACAATCACAAAACCATAAAGTTTCCCTCCAAGACTGCGAGTCCTGGTGGGACCAAATAAATCCAAATGCAACAACTGAAGGGGTTTTTCTGTTGAAACAATATTTTTGCATTTAAAGAATGTGGTGGTTTGTTTTCATTTATTACATGCTTCACATATCTTTAAATTTTCAAATTTTAATTTAGGAAGTCCTTTGACTAAATCATGACGGTTCAACTTCCTAATGACATTAAAACTGGCATGCCCAAGACGGAGATGCCACAACCAAACATCTTCACTTTTGTTGGCTACTAAACACAGTTTCTTAGATGCAAGCTCATCAAAATCAACTTGATAGGTGTTCTTACATCTCACACCTATGAACTTAATTTTCTGTGTGTTAGCATCAATGATAGTGCAATGTGAAGATTCAAAAATCACTTTGTGACCCTTGTCACAGAGTTGACTTACACTAAGCAAATTATGATGAAGACCTCTAACAAGCGAAACATCCTCAATGCAATGGTTAGGGTCCTTACCAATTCTCCCAATTCGATAATCTTACCCTTGTCTTGTCCTCCAAAAATTATCGTTCCGTCGTTCTTCTCAGCAAGGTATGCAAAGAGGTGTTTGTTTCCAATCATGTGCCTGGAGCATCCGCTGTCCAGGTACCATTTATTCTCTCCCGCCTTCATGTAGACCTGCACCAATTACCAACCATGCTCATTTTAATTTGGGTACCCAAGCAAGCTTGGGTCCCTTCATGTTAGCATTCTCAAGGGATTCATAGTATCTATTGAAAAACAATTCATCATCATATTGCATGAGTTGGCATATATACATATCATGCCATATCTTCCCACAATAAAAACACGTGGGTCTTCTCCTACCAAAATATCTTCTTGTATTTACATTCCTAAAGGTTGAGGGGAATTTGGAATTAACAGTTGGATTTTTGAAGTGTGTGTGTGAACATTCTCATTGACAAGATGAATTCTTAACAGCATAATGAATATGATTCTTGTTGCCATGCATTGTACTTGGATTTTTTTCAATTTATTTTCCTTTCTCTCTCAACACTTTTCCATTTGCATTTTTCAGTTTTTCAAGTTCAATTATAAAACTCTCATTCTTTTCTTTCAAATTTTCTTTCTCTTTCTCACATTCAGTCAGTTGAACATGCAACTCTTCCAATTGTTTGTTCAAGAGGTCATGCTTTTCTTGGATATCATCTTTCAGTTTAAATGCATTTTTCTTTTCTACATCTAAGCATGCTATTTCCTCTTAAAACAAAACTAACTTGGTTTCCAAAGCATCATTATTATTTTTCAAATTTTTAACTTGCATTTCAAGTAAATTGCACTTTACACATGAATTAGATGAGTGAACAATTTCATGAATCTTTTTCTTTAAAGTCATGTTTTCATTTTTATTCTTTTATATTTCTCATCTAACTCCTCATGTGCAAGTTCCCACTATTCGTTTGAAATGAGCTCTGTGTCAGAGATTACCTGTTCACTATCGCTGTTCGCCATGAGACACATTGTCTTGACAAGTTCTTCAATGTCTTGCTCCTCATCATCAGTCATGGGCTCATCTTCATCTTTGTCGCTCCACGTCGCCTTCATGGCTTTCGACTTCTTGCCCTTGACGATCTTCCCTTTCTTCTTTTGGATCTCGGGGCATTCTCCTCGCGTGTGCCCCGCTTTCTTGCATTTATAACATATAATTTCGGTGGCCTTGGATGGTTCATTTCTTTGTCTTGGCTGCCTCTTTCCTTTCCTGAACTTCCCATCAAACCGTCTTCTTTGGTGTTGGAATTGTCTTACCTTCCTTGTCAGCATAGCAACTTCTTCATCGTCGGTGGTTCCCAACGATTCCTCTTGGCTCGAGACATTGTCCGGGAGTGCTTTCAAAGCTATTGGCCTTTTCTTCTTCGGATCCTCTTCCGTTCTCTTTATCACATTGATCTCATAGGTCATTAATGACCCTACGAGTGCATCCACGGTGAGCATTGTCAAATCCTTTGAGTCCTCTATCATGGTCACCTTGGTGTCCCAGCTCGGTGACAGTGACCTCAACACCTTCCGTACCAATTCCTTGTTTGTGAACTCTCTTCCGAGTGATTTCAGTCCATTGGTTATCTCCATAAGGCGTGCGAACATCTGGGAGATATTTTCTTCATCCTTCATGAAACAGCTCATGATCACGGGTCAGCATATTCACCTTCGTCTCCTTAACTTCCGTGGTACCCTCGTAGATAAGCTTGAGCTTGTCCCACATTTCCTTTGCACTACTACACATGGAGACACGAGCATACTCATAGGGTGAATAGCACACTGAATTATGTTTAAAGCATTAAAGTTTACAGTGGCTTTCTTAATAGCATCATCGTCCCACATGTCCTCATCGGTATGTACAACATACGAACCGTTCCTAATAACAGTCCATATTTCATGACTTTGTGCACGAAGAAATACAGTCATCCTATTCTTCTAGTAAGGATAATTACTGCCATCGAAGAAAGGTGGCCGTTGAATAGAATGCACTTCGGGCATCATCCCCTTGTTGAGGTTGTCGGCCATTCCTAACAGATCACTCTAAAACCGCTAGGTTTCTAAAGAACAGAGTCGAGGCTCTGATACCAATTGTTGGCCCGGTTAGGAGGCAATTGAGAGGGGGGTGAATTGATTGCCCACACTTCTTCACAAATTTTAACACAATCCAGACAAACCACAAATATGAAAGACAAACCCAAAATAAAGCTTGATTGGAACGAATGAATTTAATGCGAGCAAGCTCTCACAACTTCCCAATGCAGAGATATACTCACTCGGAGAGCAATATATGAACGGACAGTTGAGTAAGCTCTCGTCTCACCGTCTCACACTCGTATAATGAACGGAAATATAAGTATCAACAACCACAAGATAAGCAAACCACGGCACAATGATTTTTAGGTGGTTCAGACACACCAAGTGCCATCCTACGTCCACCCCTCTCACCTCGAGAGGATTTCACTATCAACGCTGCGCGATGGCAGCAACCACACACACGGGCTTGACGGCCCACACACGTGGGTTCTCGCACGACGACGAGACACCCCACACACACTCGGAGCAAGCTCTTAAATCGTTCAGATATGAAAAATAGAATGGAAAAATACAAGCCCAGTTCAGGGAATGACAATCTAAGCACGAAATATAATGATAACATCCATGATCTCCCTCATAAACCCTTAACCAAGCTAGGAGAACAAAGAAGGCAGCTATCGAACAAATGAACCGAAGGTTGGATGAAGCCGGTGTAGATGATGCAGTCGCCCGAAGCTCCGGATGAAGAGAATGCAGACCGCGGCCTCCAAATCTTGGCTCGGGCTCGATGGAGGACGACCTTGGTACAGCTCTCCTTCTCCTCCAGCAGATGGGAAGCACCTTCTTCTCCTGCAAGGCAAAAATCCCACATTAGAAGCTCCTTCATTCTATTCAACCGGAGGAAGAGGCGGCTATGTATACCAAGGGGAGTGAAGCCCCAAAGGACTTAAAAGCCATTCCTAAACCCCCTTCATAGCACATACTAAGTATAATGGACGCCCTAAGGCCATTAGGGTAAATAAGCAAGCCAAATGGATCCTCCATTAAAGGGTTCGGAACAGATCCGGGAAACCCATTCGAACGTTCAGAAAAAGTGTCGACTCATGGAGTCGACCCTTTTTCGTGAATGTTTTGCCAGAACATATATAAAAACTAAACCGTGAAACAAGTGTCGACCTATGGGGTCGACACTTTTTACCAAGTGTTCTGGCCTGTGAAAGTCATAACATTCATGGTGAAAAGTGTCGACTCTTGAGGTCGACACTTTTTCACGAAGATTCCGTTTTCACAGAAATGAACGAACTTACCTGAAAGTGTCGACCTATGGGGTCGACACTTTTTCCCATGAATTTTGACTTATCAAAACAGCAGAACCCTGTTGAAAGTGTCGACTTCATGGGTCGACACTTTCTGCCAGCGTCCTTACATACAACGCAAGGCAGAAGCTGTGTAAATAAGTGTCGACCCCTGAGGTCGACACTTTTACTGACAGCAGAAAAACATCAATAAAATCGATTGAAGGCTCCACAGTTCATAAACATGTATCAAGATTGAACAATGGGGTTCATAGAACTCAGATATACATGGCAAAACATGATTTCCACTCAGATCAGTCCATTCACACTAAGATCCAATTAGAACAAGCATTCTCACCATTTGGCCTTCAAGGCTTCGAGTGAAGTCTCACAATAAACCTATATATTCCAGATTTGGACCTTTGCACTTTCATCTACTTTGTGAACAACCTACGAATATGTTCTTACCATTATTTCCAAGATTTGAAACTTAAATCTATATCGAACCTGCACAATACATATTGCCATTAAACTCAATTTCAACCCAAGTAATGAAATTTTCAAATTAATCCATATGATGTAGATTGATCAATGCATCCATTCATTTTCAAGTTATGCCAATTCATTCATTTAGAATATGAAATTCATCAAATATGTATATCAATATAGATCACACAGAAGAAGAGCTCATGACTTTTTCATTCAAGATCTTCGTCAAAACAGTCCGGGGCACAACAGTGTCCACAGATGTCCCCCAGCTGCAGGCATCACAAATGAGGGACGAGGGAGCGGGGCCTGCAGGTGCAGCCCGTTTAAATCGTTAACCACTTTTTTATGTCGTGATCAGGAAAGCGGGCTACGAGAGCCGAAGTTGAGAGAGCAAGCTACGAGAGCCAAAGTCGGGGAAGCAGGCCTTAAGAGCCGATATTGAGAGATCAAGCTGCGAGAGCCGAAGTTGGAAAAGCAGGCTGCGAGAGCTGAGATTATGGAAAGCAGGCTGCGAGAGCTGAAATCGGGAGATCAAGCTGCGAGAGTCGAATTTGGGAAAGCAGGCTGCGAGAGTCGAATTTGGGAGAGCATGCTGCAAGAGTCGAAATTGGGGATAATAGGAGAGCAGGCTGAGTAAGCCAAAATCGAGAGCAGGCTGGTAGAGCTGAAGGGTAGTGGGTGGGTAGGCTTTAAGAGCCAAGGTCAGTGGAGTAGGCTTTGAGGGCTGGAACTGAGAAAGTAGGCTCCGAGAGCCAAGATTAGGAGAGTAGGCTACGAGAGTCAGGATTTGGAGAGCAGGCTACGAGAGCCAAGATTGGGAGAGTTTTCATTCATTCATTTTATTCTCGTTCATTTTTTATTATCTTTTTATTCAAGAGCGTAGGCATCGATTGACAACAAGCACACAAACATAGATATACATAACATAGGTCCCCTTTATCAGGGATAGGATAAGAAAAGTGCCTATGACTCATGGGTAGAGTGCGGCCCACGAAGCACAACTGAAGGGGTTGTGCGCTCGTCAAGAGGATATCGCATAGCCTGTGTGCATAGCTTAAATTACAATCTTCACCCGAGACAACTTCTCCATAGTGTGAAAGTGTAGGTATGTGGATAAAGCGCCCTAAACATAGGGATATGCAAGCTTTCCAAGTAACACTTGAGGATTACTCTAGCGCCTACACATCCGTTTAAGGCTTTCGACTTTTGGTAGATTCACACAGCCCCCTTGTTTATTTGAAATCCAGACTTCACTGTTCGGCGCGAGTTTCCTCATGTATCTCAATAGGGATTCACGGCTACTTGGATTCGTTCTTATCATAATTTGCTTCACCATTTCGCATGAGTCTCCTCATTTGTCTCAGTGGGGATTCCCGGCTACTTGGATTAACATATCACTTATTCATCCATTTTCTTTTCTTTTCTTTTTTTTTGAAAAGGGGGCAGATAGCTTTTTCCTCACAATTACCTTCCACGTGAGTGCATGAATTTAAGCGTCCATAGAGTGCTTGGAAGAAGGTCCGTAATCCCTATGGTTGAAGACCATTGAATACATTATGTGCATAGGTGTGGGAGCGTTGTCTCGGGCATATCTTGTGAGTTATGCTGATGACATAGCTATGACTCTTCCCCTTGACGCATGCATCCACCAGAGATTGGTTTTCTAATGTGCACTACACTCGTCGTTAAAAATGTCGTGTCACAATTTTAAAATATGCCGCACTCTCTAAAAAGATTTTGAATTAGAGTAAAGTGATGAATATGGGTCGATCCCACGGAGAAGAAAAATTCTTGTTTAAGCAAGTTGGATAACTCTTATGCTTTGCAAAGTCAAATTTTTGAGTGAGTTTTTGAAAACTAAATTAAATTTGCATGAAAGTAAATTGCTTGAAATTAAATCTACCTAAAGAATATTGGAGGATTGAGAAGAGAAATTAGAAGGAGTGGAGAGAGAAAATAAAAGGAACAATTGCACAAAATGAATTTTTATTGCTAAGGAAAGATTACAATGTCTCGTGAAAACTAAAAATTACAACTTGAATAAACAAAGGGAAAAAGGGAAGAAAGGAGCCGAGAAACTGGAAGAATAGCGCCGTCCAAATGCCGTACCGAGCCTTTGAAGTGATCACCCCGCCTTAGTGTTGAACGCCGCCATGAGAGCACCGAACTATAAATTTACCTTTGGGATATGAGGAGAGATTAGAAGAGAGAGAGGAATATAGAAGAAGAGAAGGCTTTAAAACATTAAAAATAAAAATAGAACATGATTAAAATTGGAATAATTTTAAAACTAGGAAGAATTAGAAGATGTGGAAGAAGAGAAAGTTGAAGAGCTTCAAGAGAGCAAGAACGTTGGTGAAGAGAGTAGAGGGAGAACACGATCAGAAGGGGAAGAAAATTTGAGAATAATGGAGGCGGATGAACAGTAAAAATGTGAAAACTGAACTATAAAAATTGAACTGTAACTTGAAAATTAAGCAGAATTAGAAGAAATAGAAGAAGAAGAAAATCTAGATATAAGAAAAATGAAGAACTTTTATGAAGAGAAAATAAGGAGAAAAAGATCAGAAGAGGGAGAAAATTCAAGAAGAACAGTAAAAAATGAGGATGAATAGTAAAATGGGAAAAACAGAGCTTTGAAAAATAAAAAATAACTTAAAAACGAGAGAGATCTAGCTAAAGACCAAGAAGAAGAAATTAAAGAGCTTTTAGAAATGAACAACTTTACTGAAGAAAGAAAGAGGAGCAGAAGGGGGAGAAAATTGACAACCTAAGCTAGGGGGAGAAAGAAGGGTGGATCTTTTTTCTACGGTGGCTCACATGGGATATATAGTATGCATAGGACTTCCTTGGACTGGTTTTCTAATTGGACAAGGATCCTCCTAATTTCTCTTCAATAATTTCTCCACAAGATAATTTCATAAATATTCTTTCTTATTTCTCCCTTCACACAAATAAGGCATGGCGGCTTGCTTTGACTTGGTCAACAAGAGGAGGGAAAGGGGGCTGCACCCTAGGGCATCCCTTGCCCTGGTTTTGTGACAAATTCGCCCCTAGCCCTTCTAGCAAATACCGAGAGTGTCCTGCACACATAATATTTGAATTAAATTCATAGAAAATTGTTACTTTATGCATAAAAACTATGAGTGCTCACAATTATGAATGAAAAATTAATACTCATGCCTCTCAACCCCTTGTTATTCATTAATTATCTATAAATTAAGTTAATTTGCATAAAAGGCCTTGATTCAGGTGAGGTTGAGTTTAGCTATAAAATATGCATATTTATCTAATTGTATGCACTTAAAGTGATGTGTGTGACGTGAATTATCATAGAATTATGAGCACTCATCACACCCCCCAACTTACTCATTGCTCGTCCCTTAGCAATGTAATTAGATTAAAATTTAGGACCGACAAGAGTTTGTAAAGTTCATACCTTTATATCTAACTTTCCCTTCACAGAATCAACCAAGGATTAGGAATCCGGAAGCATTAACGCACACTAGCCTTAGTTTGGAAATTTAGGAACATGATTAAGAATACAAACCAAAGTTCAATAGCACTTGTGCACGTGTAATACTAAATCCACAGCATATACAAATGCATCCCTAATTTGTTATTCTAGATAGGTGTCCTTCAACTCTGCACCTCCTAGATCAGAGCATTGAGCATAATAGCTTTTGCCTGCTTTTTTTTTTTTTCATCATTTTTTCAATACACACATGATGCTGCACATCCCTTCACTGTTTAACACGAACCTCGACTCTTACCTTAGGAGAAGCATGCCCAGTTACTAAGATCAGGGGTCCATTTTCCGTTTGACGCGAACCTCGACACTTGTTAGGTGAAGCAAGCCCAGTTACTAAGATTAGGGGTATTTTTCATGATATTTTTTTTTCTCAACAATGTGCTTTTGCACTTATTTGATGGATAACTTTGACAGATAGCTATATCAAAAAGATCTCATCTATAAGAAATGCAGAGTATCAGACACTATTCCAAAATAACATAAGGTTTGTCCTACTTGTTTCATTAGCATGCAAAGTGATTTCTTTTTCTAAAGTGCACATGAACTTTAAGGAGTTTCTTAAATCATTTTTTCATGGTTAGATCGAATAAATTATCCATCATCCTTCTCCCTAGTCTTTCTTATTCCAGAATTACTTTTAATGTGAGCATTAATCAAGAAAACTCAGTCGGAGATTTCATCTTTCCACTTTCATGCAGATTACAGGATAGAATGATATGCATGACATTATGCAAGCACTCCTATCAAGTTGTACTATATGTATCATGAAATCTCCCCCCCCCCCCTCAACTTGAATGACATTATCCTCAATGCTATATGTAAGTAATAAAAATTATAGAATAATGTAACAATAAATATTTCTGAGAAGGAAAGAGACAACTTGATATGTAGGGCGAAAACTCCATCACTGATATGGACGGTGACAACTTCATCTCCTTTGTTCTTACTTATTCACTAAAAAATAAACTAAAACAAAATATCAAATACCAAAAATATTGGGTTGCCTCCCAGAAGCGCTAAGTTTACCGTCTTCAGTCAAACGCATGCAAGCTCCATAACCAACGAGTTGCATTCAAAATAATCCACCACATAATCTTATCCTCTTGTAAGTTTCAATATTTGTGCCACGAGAAGATAAAATCATGAAAGAATGTATGTGGACTTGAGGTGGGTTGGTTGTTAGCATAATTGATTTTGTCATTAAGTGCATATGTCAACAACCTCTCTTCCGTGGGGGTCATGTAAAAATTAATATTCATTATTTTTTATTTGGCCTTCATTTCAAACCATGGTAAATCAAGCAGGCCAAAATGACATCCCCACTTAGAGAATGCAAGAGGAATCATCATGTTATCAATTATAAAATATTCCTCTTCAAATGTAAGGTCTTTATAAGTGTTGAAAACATGAATGTAGACCTTATTATCTTCTAAATTTTTTTCGACAATATTAATTTTAGGAATTACATGAATATTTGTGAGGTGAGAATAGATCGGAGGGTGAGGGGCTCCCATAAATTGATTAGTGTCAAGGCGATTATCAATATCAAGAGTGAAAGAAACATGCTCCTCAACACAATACTCGTGAGACTCAATAGGATCAGATAAATCGGCTAATTGTAGAATGTCTTCAACAAGATTAGATTCGTCGAAATCGTGAAGAGGTAAAAGATCAATATCCTCTCCTTGATCAAAAGGTGCCCAATCGAGATGAACGTCATGAAAGTTCCCTGCCTCTTCCTTTACCCAAGAGAGATCATTGATAGCCTCACTCAATTCCTTCTCCACTCGTACATCCTCTTCATCCTGCTCTTGGAACAAAGTCTCTTCGAATTCAGGAAGGGAGATTGGTGGAAATTAATCATTAATTAGCACATTACTTTCCTCTTCTTCTCCCCCTAACTTAAGATCAACAACTTCTTTATGACTCTCCTCCTCAGTGCAATTAAGCTCAAACTCCTCAAAATCATCATTTTGATCATGATTATAGCTACAGTTAGCTCCCTTTAAAGTCTCTTGACTGGATCTCTCCACAATTCTTCATATTCTAAATCAAGACTGATCTGAGTGTTATGATCTTGGGGAATCATAGATTTATCATAGTCAACATCAAGAATTTGATCAGTAGAATTGGAACCAGAGTAGCCAAGCAATTGATCTTCCTCTATCCTCTTGATCTCCTCAGTCATCCTATCGATTCACGCTTGATTTTGAAGCATGATTGATTGATAGAACTGATGAAATTGATTAAATCTCAACTCTTGATGGGGAGTTGGGCAAGGAGAAGATAGATATTCAGACTGCGAAGCAGAGTTCGAAGGATAAGAAGTTGAATGATTATCAACTTGATAATGAGGTAGGGGAGAGGATGTGGGTTGTCCTCCATAGTGGGCTTGATCATGAAAACTCGTTGAAGATGGATCCCAATTTTGAAAGAATTGATCTAGAGGATTTTAGACTGAGCCTTGATAAGAATCCCAAGAACTATTATGTTGTCCTCCCCAACAAGAATTATAAGAAGGTGTGGAGACTCTTTCAGCAATTTGGACTTGTTCTTGGGGGCGAGATGAATTAAAGGGCCCATGAAAGAATTGAGTGGATTGAATATGATCTTGATTAAAGGAATGAAGCTGGGCCCCCATGAGTGATGGGCTTTCATTGTAGGCCGACCAAGAGTAGGGGCTTTCGTAGTGGGTCGGGCCATTGTGGGTGAATGATAAAGGTTGAGTTGGACCATTGGTAACATAATGGGCCGGTCAGGCCCACATGTCATTATAATCTTGATAATAAGGTGGAATGAAGGAGTTTGAATTCATAGTCCAAAAGATCAAGAGAAATGGGCCAACAAGTCCACCTCATCGAATTTATGGGCTCACTCAAAGATTGGAATTTTCTCATCCATTTTTTTATTTCTTTTGATTTTCTCATTTTTTATTATTATTTTTTTTAAAGTAATGCAATCAATAAATTACAAACTATATGAATGATGCATGCAATATGATGATTTATTTTTGGACCTTCTAAGGGCAAACTAGCTTCGGGGTACTTCTTGGTACAACCTGCCCGGCGTCCGTGAGGGAATCTACGGGTGTGAGGACTTATGGAGGTCTTAGAAAAGGAGATTCCAGTCCAATGAGACGGAGTACTTAATTGGAGGGTCCTTCCAATTCTAAGAGGGATGTGCCTAAATTACCCTTAAGAAGGGAAAAGAGAGAAGAAGAGACGAATTTTTTTCTTTTTTTTCTCAAATGATGGAAGTAAATGAACAAAGAGTCAACTAAATACAACTATTCATAAAAACCTGATATCATGACGATGATGAGATTTTTTTTCTATTTTCTATTTTATGATTTTTTTCAAGAATTGTTTTCTAAATTTTTTCAAAGAAAGATAAATATGAGAAAACTAGCAACTAAAACACCAATCAACATGTAAATATATTGGAAAATAAAGCCTAAAACCATGTTTTTATGAAGTTCCTAAGTTTCTGATTTTTTTGTATTTTTAAGATTTTTTTTTATTTTTTGAGATTTTTCAAGAGTTTTTCAGATTTTTCTGAAAATTCACAAGACATAATCTGTTCCTACGCTTACTGACCTTTGGCGACGCTTAAATTTTCAGAATTTTCAGAGTTTCCGATTTCCTGTTTTCTTTGGTTACAGATTATGTCTTGTGAAAATTTTCAGTATTTTAAAGATTTTTTTTGATTTTTTGAGATTTTTCAAGAGTTTTTCAGATTTTTCTGAAAATTCACAAGACATAATCTGTTCCTATGCTTACTGACCTTTGGTGACGCTTAAATTTTCAGAATTTTCAGAGTTTTTGATTTCCTATTTTCTTTGGTTACAGATTCAGCCCTTCAGCGACGCTTTCTGCAACAGTTGTTTTCTAGGAATTTCAGGTCTAAATTTCCTCTTTTTTCTGATTTTTTGATTTTCTAATTTTTTTTCTCTTTTCCCTGTAAAATAAAAATACAAAATATTATAAAAAAATACACAAAAAACACAAGAATATCCAACTATCAAAAATCATTTCCTCCCTGACAACGGCGCCAAAAATTGATGTGCACTACACTCGTCGTTAAAAATGCCGTGCCACAATTTCAAAAATATACTGCACTCACTCATTAAAAATATTTTGAATTAGAGTAAAGTGATGAATACGGGTCGATCCCATGGAGAAGAAAAATTCTTGTTTAAGCAAGTTGGATAACTCTTATGCTTTGAAAAGCTAAATTTTTGAGTGAATTTTTGAAAACTAAATTAAAATTACATGAAAATAAATTACTTGAAATTAAATCTACCTAAAGAATATTGGAGGATTGAGAAGAGAAATTGGAAGGAGTGGAGAGAGATAAAAAAGGAATAATTAAATAAAATAAATTTTTATTGCTAAGGAAAGATAACAATATCTTATGAAAACTAAAAATTACAACTTGAATAAACTAAGGGAAAAAGGGGGGAAAGGAGCCGGGAAAGTGGAAGAATAGTGCCATCCAAACGCCGTGCCGAGCCTTTGAAGTGATCACCCCACCTTAATGTTGAACGTTGTCATGAGAGCACCGAAGTAGAAAATCCACCTTTGGGATATGAGGAGAGATTAGAAGAGAGAGAGGAAGATAGAAGAAGAGAAGGCTTTAAAATAATAAACAGTAAAAATAAAAACATAGCATGATTAAAATTAGAATAATTTTAAAACTAGGAACAATTAGAAGATGTGGAATAAGGGGAAGTTGAAGAACTTGAAGAGAGGAAGAACTTTGGTGAAGAGAGCAGAGGGAGAATATGATCAGAAGGGGAATAAAATTTGAGAATAACGGAGGCGGATGAACAGTAAAAATGTGAAAATTGAACTATAAAAATTGAACTGTAACTTGAAAATTAAGCAGAATTAGAAGAAACATGAGAAGAAGAAAGTCTAGATCTAAGAAAAATGAAGAACTTTTATGAAGAGAAAAGAAGGAGAAAACGATCAGAAGAGGGAGAAAATTCGAGAAGAATAGTAAAAAATGCGGATGAATAGTAAAACGGGAAAAATAGAGCTTTGAAAAGTTGAAAATAACTTAAAAACGAGAAAGATCATTTTAAAGACCAAGAAGACGAAATTGAAGAGCTTTTAGAAATGAACAACTTTGCTGAAGAAAGAAAGAGGAGAAGAGGAGCAGAAGGGGGAGAAAATGGACAACCTAAGCTAGGGGGAGAAAGAAGGGTGGATCTTTTTTCTACGGTGGCTCACATGGGATATATAGTATGCATAGGACTTCTTTGGACTGGTTTTCTAATTGGACAAGGATCCTCCTAATTTCTCTTCAATAATTTCTCCACAAGATAATTTCATAAATATTCTTTCTTATTTCTCCCTTCACACAAATAAGGCATGGCGGCTTGCTTTGACTTGGTCAACAAGAGGAGGGAAAGGGGGCTGCACCCTAGGGCATCCCTTGCCCTGGTTATGTGACAAATTCGCCCATAGCCCTTCTAGCAAATACCGAGAGTGTCCTGCACACATAATATTTGAATTAAATTCATAGGAAAATTGTTACTTTATGCATAAAAACCATTCATTAATTATCCCTAAATTAAGTTAATTTACATAAAAGGCATTGATTCAAGTGAGGTTGAGTTTAACTATAAAATATGTATAATTGTCTAATTGTGTGCACTTAAAGTGATGTATGTGACATGAATTATCATAGAATTATAAGTACTTATCACCCCTTAGAATGTGTCGTGACGCACACACACCAAGAATTGGGGCAGTGTTATTTAGCAAGGAAGCATGGTCCTAGAAAGTTCGAAAGAAGTGTATTAAATATATAATGATAAGCAAGCATGCAAGCAAACATTCAAAATCATGAGCATTTCGGAGAGTTTTTGTTTTTTTTTTATTATTTGGGTGAATCCCGGTGGGTCTAGGAATAGGATAGTAAGTTTTGATGAAAAGTCTAAGCGGAGAGCAAAAGAGCGGGCTTCGGAGGAAGTCCAAGCTGAAAATTGGAAAACTGGCTGCGAGGGCCAAATGATCGTGGGAGAGCGGGCTTTGCATAGTCGAAATCAAGAGAGTAGGCTGTGTGAGCCCAAGGAGAATGGGAAAGCAGGTCGTATAAGTCCAAGGAAAGCTTGAGAGCAGGCTGTGTAAGCCCAAGGAGAGCCGGAGAGTAGGCTGTGTAAGCCCAAGGACAGCGGGAAAGCAGATTGTAAAATCCAAGGACAGCGGGAAAGTAGGTTGTAAAATCCAAAGGATAGTAGGAGAGTAGGCTATGTATGCCCAAGGATAGCGGGAGAGCAGGCTGTGTAAGCCCAAGGAGAGTGGGAAAGCAGGCTGTGTAAGCCCAAGGAGAGTGGGAAAGTAGGCTGTAAAGCCCAAGGAGAGTGGGAAAGTAGATTGTAAAACCCAAAAGATAGCGGGAGAGCAGGCTGTGTAAGCCCAAGGAGAGTGGGAAAGCAGGTTGCAAAACCCAAGGATAGCGGGAAAGCAGGTTGTATAAGCCAACATCGGGGAAGCGGGCCGAGTAGGCCGAAGGGTGACAGGAAAGTAGGCTATAAACCACCATCGGGGAAGCAGGCCGTATAGACTGAAGAATAACAGGAAAGCATGTTGTACAAGCCGACTCCAGGGGACAGGATAGTAGGGACATAAGACAGCGGAAAGAAGGCTATAAAGCCGAAGGCTATTGAAAGCAGGCTAGCAAGCCAAAGGATATTGGGAAGCGGGCTGTAAAGTCAAGGATGTTGGAAAGCAGGCTATAAAGCTGAAGGATATCGGAAGCTGGCTATAAAGCTGAGAGAAATAGGAAGCATGTCATAAAGTCGAGGATATTCGAAGGCGGGCTATAGAGTCGAGAATATTGGAAGCAGGCTATAAAGTCGAAGGATATTGGGAAGCGAGCTATAAAGCCCATGGACATTGGAAGCAGGCCGTAGAGCCAACAGATATTGGGAAGTGGGCTATAAAGTCAAGAGATATTGGGAAGCGGGATGTGAGAGCCAAAGGATATTGGAAAGCAGGCCATAAAGTCGAGGATGTTGGAAAGCGGGCTATGAAGTCGAAGGATATTGGAAGTAGGCTATAAAGCCAAATGATATTGGGAGCAGGCTATAAAGCTACAAGATATTAGAAGCAGGATATAAAGCCAAAGGATATTGGAAGCAGACTGCAAAGTCGAAAGATATTGGAAATCGCAGTGGGATAGATGGATTAGTCCTACTAGCGGGCTTTAGCCGAAATGGCTAGACCGAAAGGTGAGAGAGTTTTTTTGTAATCCCAATGGGCCCTTAGCATGCCCTGATATTTTCATATCTTCAGCGGGACTTTAACATGCCCAAATAACTTCATAGGTTCAGCGGGGCCTGGATATGCCCAAATAATTTTGCAGCTTGAGATGCCCCTAGGTTGGGGTGTAGCTTTTGCTTCGATGCCCCCAGACCGGGGTGGATAAATAGAGGAGCTGCTCAGAGCATATCCTTGTATTGGGTAGCTTGTCCTCTTTACGGGAAGTCATGTAGACAGACAACAGCGGGGGATCCGGCCATTGGGTTCCATGATTTCACCTTCTTCATCTTCGGCTCCCTGAGCGGAACCAATGGTGACAGCTTTTATGTCTTCTTGTAGCGGCAGCCCCAGGATGGGTGTGTATTGAAACAGCCTTTATTGCCTCCTCTTATAGCCTGTGAGGGGTTGCGGAAGGCGGGGGCATATCTCCATTGAAGCGAGCTATGAGTATTCTCCAGCACATACTGGAGTATGTACAACAACAGTTGCACTTTGCTGAGCCTTTTAATTTGGAGAAGGTATATGTGACAAATTCTCCTTCACAGCTTCATCATTTGGTTGCCGACCCCGAGATCTGCTGACCTCGCTCTTGAATCGGCCGGCTTGGGTGAAGCCGACGATGTATTGAGTAGCGGAGCGGCAACTCTTTTCTTTGTTTCTAGTATCTATCCCTAGAACGGTGCACCATTCATCTCTTCATTAATTTGTCCGACTTGTTGCAATAGCTTAAGGGGCTTGAAACACCCTTTAGAGCCTGTGTTGTTCCAGCTAATACAGGGAGGCCTTGTTGGCCGCCGTATTAAAGACGGGCATTTGATGAGAGCGTGGCGGGTCCACCTTATATTTGCCCATTTGTAATTCACCTTTGTTGATCAGACTTTCTATGATATCTTTGAATATATAGCAATCTTCAATAGAGTGCCCTAGCCCTCGATGGTAGAGGCAAAACTGGGGATCGTCTTTTCTTTCGACCTAATTTGGTCTCTTGGGCTCTGGGAGCACCACCTTGGCATATTCGTGGGCCCATTCAAAGACGATCTGAGTCTTATCCTTTGGAAAGGAGTATGGCTTCATCATTTTACCCCTTAGTGAAGATCACTGCTCGAGGGGCTTGGTAGAGAAAGAGCCAGCCGACTCCTTGAATTTCTTCTGTTGTTGCTCGAAGGCTTCGAAGTAAGCGATATTTATTTCTTCTTGCGCCAACGGCTCACAAGCTGGTTTATTCTTATGAGTTGGGATAGTAGCGATCGGGCAATGCTTCTCCAAGAGGGCTTCAATATCTGTTGCAAGATCGTCTAATTGCTGGAAGGATTTAACCTCGACGCCAATCGCACTCAGCAGGTTGTTCGTCTTCATGCTACGCTCGCATATTTGAATAGCCTCCCCATAGCTGGGTGGGTATATACATCTCGCACTGAGATCCCTCCACCGCCGAATGTAATCTGAAGCAGACTCATCGTTCCTCTGTTCGATCATGTATAGCATTGTCTCAATGATTTCTTCCTTGGCTAGCTCCATCTTAGCAGCACGCTCCACTTTCGGCTCGTCTACTATCGTCGGAGTTGCCACGAGGCTCGAGCCGGTTGGCTGTGGAAGCGGGGCTATGAATGATATGTCACATGGTATGGTAGCTGCCTCCTGACACGCCCGAAAGTTGAGGGTCACAGGGAAGGTGTGTGGTGTAGCTGTTGATAGGGGGTGGCCCATGTATAATCATGTATCATTTGGGGCCTAGTTGGCCATGCTGAGGTTCCAGATGGCTGGATGTCACCATATGAAGTCTCGAAAGATGATCCGGCCCACCCAGGTACAGCTAAGTACCAACCTATTCTGCTTAGTTTCTTCTTAGTACTTCAATCTCTTAAAGTTTTTGATATAGCTCTACTACCACGGCAAGGTCAGGTTGGGGGGAGCTGGAAGTGCTGGCTTCCATCTCGATCCTAGGCGGGACCAATGGCATCTTGTCATGATTGCCAAGAGCATCTCGAGATTCAAAGGTTGGCATTCTTGCCCCCATATTCTTACGCGAAGAAGGGGTATGGTAGCGTGCCTCTTTGATAGGCGGTGGACAGCATGATTCTTCATCTTTCTCTTCAGCAGCTCGGCCTGTGCCGGGCGAGGTAGACAATGTATTACAGGGGAGAACGATGTTATTCCTTTTATTCTTTAGCTTCTTCTTTTCATTTTCTTTTGCAGCTAGCATAAGCCCTTCAGGTGGTAGCGGGTATAAAGATACCATGTTGACTGCCCTTTTCAGATCGGGCAGTTCATGAGGACGTGGAGGATCCACTTTGTGGTCGCCCATTTGCAGCTCTCCTCTCCGGACCAGCCATTCAATAGCATCTTTGAATGGGTAGCAATCTTCAATGGAGTGCCGGATCATCTGGTGATACGGGCAGAAGCGGGGATCATCTTTTCTTCTAGCGTGTGCCGGTCTCTTTAGTTCCAGGAGAGTGACTTTGTTATATTGATTGGCCCATCAAATAGGGCCCAAGTCCTCTCCTTAGGGAAGGAGTACAACTTTTTCATTTTGATCCGCAAAGACGGGCCTTCCTGTTGTTCGTTGGGCTCAGCAAGGGGAGGGTTGGCAACCCCTTTATCTTTATTCTTCTGTGGCTCGAATGCCTTGAAGTCAATCGTGTAAACTTCCTTTGGCACTGGCCATTTATCAGCAGACTTGGCCTTCTGGCTTACAACAGTTGGAGTAGAGGAACCACTGGCGAGGAAGGCCACAATCTCGGCCACCACATTAGTTAGCCAGTTAAAGGAACTAATGTCGACCCCGATCATCTTCTCGAGAATCTCACGCCTCATATTTTGTTTGTAGATTTGAACTGCGTCTTCTTGATGTGGCAGACGCTTGCATCTCATGCTGAGATTCCACCATCTTTTAATATAGCCCAAAGCTGTCTCATCACTCTTTTGCTTGGAGGCATATAGCTCAGCGATAGCTACTTCTCTTTCGGTGACATGGAACCGCTCCCGGAATTGCCGCTTCATGTCTGGCCAATTGTTGATTGCTCCAGCTGGCAAGTTTGAATACCATTCAAAAGCGAGTCCCGTCAGCAAGGACCTGAAGAATTTTAGTAGGTAGGACTCATCGGTCGCTAAATCACCCATGATGTTGATGTAATAGGCTATATGCTCCTTCGGTGAACCGTGTCCGTTGAATTTATCAAACTTTGATGGCTTGCTGATGCCGGGAGGTAGTCTTTTGGCAGCATGGTGGACCGAATATGACACATTGTATACATCGAACGAGGCATAATCATCACTACCATGGTCTGCCAGCATTTTTTTGATCATTTGCTCTATCATCATTTTATTCATCATTGCCGGGTCAGCCGGACTTGGGTGGGATTGAGCTTGCTCCATTTGCGGTGACATCGGCACCATCGGTTGAGGTGTAGTAGCAGTCCCATGATGCGGAGGAGCAAGTTGCGGTGTCGGGGTCATGCCCCCAGTATAATCAGGCACCGGTTGAGTGGCCATCATTGGAGGGGAAGCTTCAAATTCATCAGCGCCTCACTGTGGGGTTTCAAGAGGGAGCTCGCCCTGTGTTGGGGCCGGAGCATGTACACTCATATCGCTGAGTTTCTTCTTCAGCGTCTCAACTTCTTGTTGGTATCTTTGCAGCATCATCATCATGGTAGCCGGATCGGGCGTAGAGGAGCTGGAAACATGACCTTGCCCTTGCGATGGAATATTTGAAGCAGGCGTGGGTTCCTCACCGTCACCTTCAGCGGTGATCACATTTACAGTCATCGTGATCAGATCTGGGCGAGGTTCTTGAGTGTGGGCATGTGTTGTACCAGCAGCAGCCTCTTCTCTTCCAGTAGCAGGACTCGACCCTTCGGCAAGCCTAGCGGCCTCACCATAATTCGGGGTTGAAACCCCATAGCAGCTAGTCACTCCAGCCGTGTTGCAGGTGAAGACTACGATTCTTCTATTATAATGTACTAAATTTTTTGGATATTTTTCAATTCATTTTCATGGGTCCAGGAGTGTGTTTTGTGCTTTACACGTATTTTTCCCTGACATACCTTCGGAACCTTGTGCAGGGTGAACCGTTGCGTTCCCACACTCCAGGACGTGACCAGCGCATTGTGCTCTTCCCGAGGATAGTGGAGGTAATTTTACGTATTTTTCTAAATTTTGGAATTTATGAGTTTTTCTATATATATTAACCTCCTTTTCTCTCTCCCCATCTCTCATTTCTCTCTTCCCTCCCTCTCTCTTCTCACGCTCTCTCCTCTCTCCCACTCTTCTCCGATGGCTGACGGAGGTGGACGGGGGCGAGGCGGCGAGGATCGTGGGGCGTGGAGCCGCGAGGATGGAGCAAGGATCGTGGTGGTGGAGGCGGTTTGTGGGATCGTCAGCCGACGGAGCTTTAACGGCGTTTTCTTCGTGGATCGGCGTCCAGGGCGCGTCAAATCTTCGGTGGAGGTAGGGAGATGGACCCCCAGCTCGTGTACTTCATTTTTCGTGAGTTTTGTAGGCCGTGGTGAGCCGAGCGGGCTTATTTGAGCATTTTCGAGAAAATGCATGATTTTGGGGTGTGAGCCCGATCTAGAGTTTTGATCGCATTTTTGGGCTTAGAATGGGTCCTCTCGGTGCTAGAGAGGTTGGGGACTAGTTTCCCCTTTGTCTCCCCTTCACGTGGGTGTGAACGGGACGTTGAATGGGTTTTCCCGCGGTTCTCGCCGTTTTCGCGCTCGGGACGACCTAGCGGTCGTTACAACGACCGCTAGGGTGCTAAGTGGTAGTGTGGAGACCGCTAGGGTCCCCCTTATGTTGGTTCGGGCCTTGCGGTCTGGCGATAGACCGCCAGGGTTCCTTAGTGGTCTGGTGAAGACCGCTAGGCTATGCTTTACGGTAAATGGGTGACCGTTTGTCCGTGTTTTGGGTCAGTCGATATCGGTGGGGTAGCGGTCTCGCGACTGACTGCCAGGCTACGCCTAGCGGTCAGGGGGACGACCGCCACCCTTCCTGGCAGTCCCGTAGTGACCGCTTGGGTTTTTGCTTCATCGTCGACCCTTGCGGTCCCGCCTAGACCGCTAGGCTGGGCCTTGCGGTCCAGGGGTAGACCGCTAGGCTCCCTAACGGTCCAGAGAGGACTGCTAGGTGATTCTTCATGCTCACCGTGTCCGTTTTGGGTTTTGTTGGTCTCCTATCTACCCGGTTGTGACCCAATGGTTGACCCTTGGCCTCGTGAATGTCCCGGACACCGTGGGACCCGTGTTTGTGCTTTTGGCGGTGTCTGGAGGTACCGTGTTATCTTGATTAGTGTGCCCGTGGGTTTGGAGGGTCCGGGCAACGCCATGTGTTACGGGCTTTCGTGTTCTTGCTAGATCGAGTCACCGTGTATCGATATGAGTGCGGTGGGATTTCCCCACACCTCGTGGGTTTCTTCGGAAGGTGGTTTCTGAGTGGGTCATGTGTATGGCCTTGGACTGTGAGTCTAGTCACCCAGCCTGGGGCTGGAGGTCTCTTAAGCTCCCTTTTCAAGGGAGTGGTCTCGGCAGTCGTGAACTGCCTCGTGAGTCATTGTGCCGAGGTTTCTGACCCTAGGGTTAGGGCAGATTGACGGCGTGGAGCCGTCCCTATACGACGGTCTTGATCCCGAGTCTTGTGACTCAAAGGCCATTGGATTTAGTAGGTCTAGTGGGCTGTCTAGAGTCTGGTGGCGTCGTGCCACCTGGTACTCCGTGTTACTCGTGATGGGTGCGTGTGTGACTTTCCGTGTTCACGTTTAGTGACCTCTCACTAGTCGTAGCCTTCTTACGGCACGCGTGTGCTGACCCACCTGGGAGTGGTGGAGCGGCTTACCCGAGAGAGACAATTTTTAGGCTGGTTACCGTAGGGCCCCCACGCACAGCCTAAGTCCGGGCTCCGGGGGAAGAACCATCTAGAGGATCTGACCTAGGGCACATGGTCTGTGTATGCACACTTGGTTGGGGCCTGTCGGACCCGCGTTGATGAGCACGACCCCAGCTAGTCTTTGTTCGTGGTACTGATTACTGTAGTGTCTCTGTCTCCCCTTGGGGCATCGCAGAGAGACACTTGAGGCGCGGACTAAGTCATCAGTGGATCCATCTGACTTTGCTTCTGGGGGGGCAGTGCTCCTGTCACTTGACGTGAGTTTCACGTGACTCGAGTTTCCGTTTCCCATCTGCGAGACGTAGTTTCACGTGTAGTTTCAGGTGTGTTCTTGAGGTAGAGGTCTAGGGTTTCCGGTGAGTGTCACCGAAGGATTTCCCTAGACGGTGTTAGGTCCACGACAACGTTGTCATGATGTCTTCTCTAGTAGCGTAGCCAGAGGTCTTTCCGTTAGACCGATGTTTCCCCGACTCGAGATCGGGGCGTGTTTTCTAGTACAGTAGGAGTAGCTGTAGAGTCGAGGTTTTACCAGCCACCGAGTTTGCTGTTCCTACTATTGTTGCTGCTTTCCGTTACTGCCATTGTTTACGGTTGGGGTTCCGCGGGATCCCTATTGAGCCAGTGACAGGAGGCTCACCCCTGCTTTTCAGGTGTGGCGGTTCTTCCTCGAGGTTCGAGGATGCTGTGCGGAGGTTTCTAGTTGCCAGCTCGCCGGGCTGAGTGTTCACTCGGTGTTGGGTACGCTCTTCTGCCTTAGACTATACTTTCTGTTGGACTAGACTCTGTTATAGTTAGATTATTTATTTCTGTTAATTGTTGAATTATCCTACCTTATTTTCTATTTCTTTGTACCTCCACACTCCTTTTTAGCCCTTCCGAGCCCCGGCTCGTGGGTGGCGGGCCAGGATTCGAATGGTATCGAGTTCCTTTCCCGGTATCCGGATCTTGGGTCGTTACAGTTGGTATCAGAGCTATAGTTATGGTGTGTACATGGGAATTCGAGATATTGCAGTGATCAGAGTCCATAAGGTCCAGTATAGTCAGCAACTGGCATAGGGTTTTGTGCTTGGTTTCCACTCCGTTTCTCGCTTAAGAGCTTGAGTGCGCTGCGTTGGCGCTGTGAAGGTGGTTGTCATTTTTCGTCGAAGTGCCGGCGTGGGGTCTGAGGATCGAGGTCGAGAGCTTTCTCCATGTTGGGTCCCGTAGTGCAGGAACACGGATCTAGAGGGGGGTGAATAGATCCTTCTACTAAAAACTATGTCTAATTAAAAACACAAACTAGCGCACAATGAAATTAACAAGATTGATAAGATAGAGAATTTAATGCTACACAAGTTAACTAGATTCTCTCACTCTCTCCGTTCACACATGATCACACAAATAAGTATAACAAGCTAACCATACAATCACACAATTCAAACCACAGGGGACGAGATTTTTAAGGTGGTTCGGGACCACGACGGGCTCCCTATGTCCACCCTTTACCAAACCGGTAAGGCTTTCTCCACACGCTACAAATACAGCAAACACGGGGATTTCTCCCCACACACACGGGATAAAAACCCCAACACAAACACACTACAAAAGTAGCACACACACACGGGGATTTCTCCCCACACACACGAGGTAAAAATCCCAACACACACGCGGATATGCTCCGCACCAAACGACGCACAAGCGTCAACTCAAACCACTCGGAGAAACCTTTCTCCGAACCCACACACAGAAAATCATTTATAGGTTTGTAACAAGCTAACAAATGAATGCTCTAAGCCCAAAACAAGTGCTAAAGACTAAAACAAGAAGGATTCAACAAGCACAAGGCTCCCCCTTCAATTGAATCTCCGGCTCTTCTTGGTTTGATGTCGGATGATGGCGATTTCGGCGTCCTCGCGTTCCTCTCTTCGATATGCTTCTTTTCTTATTCTACCACGAGCTCCAAATCTCCATGGAAGTAGATGAAAATCACCTTGCAAGAGCCCTACCATGTTTTCCCCCTTTTCTTCACCTACAAGAAAGAACGAATGAGCATTAGGGTTAATCCTCTCACAAAATCGTAACACTTATAAATGCAACAGAAGAGGTGGGGAAAAGACTCATAAAACCTTCCCAATACATGTTAGAAACACCTCAATAACAATGGGAACTAATGGGGGGTAGTATGGTAACGTTTAGAGAGGTTTTCATAAGGTTTTAAACTCTCCCAGAAATCCCGTTCCGGAAGGGTCGACCCTCGGGCTTACAGAGGCGGACAAACAACAAAAAAACAACCCGGAATATAGGGGTCGACCCTTGGGGTCGACCCTTGTAGGGGGGTCGACCCCAGGGGTCGACCCATGCAGGTAAGTGATAGAAAAACCCATTTTTAGCCCCTTTAAGCTATGCAAAACCAATGGAATAAATGTGACCAATGTCCCTTGATTCCGGATGATTGATTTGGATGGTTTGAACCTACAAAACCATATAAAACTCAAATTAGTATGGATTTGAAAATCAAATGAACTTCTCTCTTGAAACTAGTATTTCTAGAATGAATAAACACAATATGGAATGCAAATCAACCCGTAATACCATCATCTCAAATGCTATGATCTCAATAGTGAAAAGGTGAGTTCAAAACAAGAATGTATCAAGTTATCATTTCAACCAAATCATGCACACCATCTTGTGTTGTCTAAAACAAGGATATGAAATTATCATGCTTCCATGAGGAACCCAAACATGCTATTTTCACACAATCCATCTTCTTGAAATTCTTTCACTCATATCAAATGGAGCTCAATGAAATATACTAGCAACATGATGAGGCTCATATTCAACTTTCCACAACCATGCAATCAAGCATTAACACTTAGAACTTGTTCTCAGCAAAATACATCATTGAACTCATTCAAGCATGCATTTGGCTTTCCATTCACAACCAACAAAAACACTTCCACCAAATGACAAGGTTTTGTTATGATAAACATAGACCTCTCAATCAACCAAAAATAATGACATGGGAGCTCAACCATTCAATCACAAGGCAACCAAATCTTCAACAACAAAATACTTCATCACACAAGTGTTAACAATTATGTCAAATGTAAAGCATGCATAATATCATGGAATCACATTCATTCAAATAGCATTCTTGATGATTAAAAACTAACATTCATGAAGCATTATCTCACGAGGAGATTGATATAAACAAGAGATCTTTTTAAATCATCCATACATTGAAATCACAATAACTCTATGAATGATATGTCACTATCATTCAATTAGAAAGGTGTGTTCAGTGAACACAATCTCCTTGATTGAGACCCAAATGAAGCCATCTTCATGCAATTCTTTCACACTGTAAGTCATTAACTCAAGCTTTTAGTGTATAGTACACAAGACCAATCATTCATGTAATGCATGAGCAATATGGAACCAACTCTTATGAAGTCTTGCATGAATATTTCAAGCCCAAAAATTTATGAGGAAAACGTATGAAAATACCTAACCAAGACTTTGAAAAGTTATTTGATGAAATGCATGAAATATAGAAGAGTCAACGCAATGTAATGAGTGAGTCAACTCCCTTTTTCAATAAGATCTTCATTGATGCACTCCTTTGAGTTCCAAACATGAATCATAGATTTTTATCCTGCAAATCAAAATATTCAAAGCATGAGATCCTTAAATACAAATCATTCATATGACTTTCAAATATGAACAGAGTTAACTCCCTTTTAGAAGAAGAGCTTCATTGATGGACTCCTTTAGATTCCAAGTATGAGCCATGAATTTGTGTTCCTACAAACCAACATAAATATAATATTAATTCCTTGAACACCAAGGGTTCACATGATTTTTAAGAGTGAACATTGACTCCATCTTTCTGTTGGAACGGTGCGATCGATACAGAGGGGGGGGTGAATGTATCCCCTTCAAGAATATTGCCCAAATTAAAAACTCAGATGCTAGACGCAATCACAAAATAAAACTAATTCAATTAAACTTATGAGCAAACACATGAAGCGCGTCTATCCAAGCATCTAGCGAAAGCAATCACACAAAGCAAATCATTGCTCAAAAGATTTTAAGGTGGTTCGGTCCTCCAGACCTACATCCACCCCTCACTCCTAACCGGAGTGAGGCTTCACTAGCAAATGCTAGAACCAAGCAGACTCAGTCTGCAAACAGTTTCTGCCACACAGCTTGACCAGGGGAACAGCCTCCCCTCTTCCTCCCAACCGGAGGGACACCCCAAGTGACTCCCAGCCACTTGGAAACCAGAGACCGAAATCTCTCTTCCTCAAGACCAGGAGGGAACCAGCTAGTGACTCCCAGTCACCAGCAACCAGAGGTCGCAGACCTCTCTTCCTCCAACCGGAGGGACCCCTGGACTTGCAAGCCACAAGCCCAGAACCGGAGACTAGTCTCCCTTCTCCTGAATCCACAGGAGTAACCCGATCCCCAGCAGGGCAATCGGAAGAACAAAGCTAACCAGAGAAACAAAATGAAAAATAAGAAAACATAAAAGGAATAGCGACAAAGGCTGGAAATGAAACACAATAGTCGTTCTGGATTTGATCAACGAACAGACTGAACAGGTCTTCAATAGAACTCTCCTCTCTTCTTTTCTTCCTCTTCTTTCTTCTTCTCAGCTCACACAATCTTTCTCTCTTTCTTCTACTGCTCTCACTCTCTATTTTCTTCTCTTTCGCAGGCTCTCCCTATCTCTTCTTTTCTCTTCTTCTTTTGCTCTTTTGATCGTTGCTCTCTTTCTTCTCACTTCTCACGAACACTATCTCTTTCTCTATCTCTCTTTCTTTCTCTTCTGCTCTCCTTTTCTCTCACGCTGTTCTCTCCTTCTTCTCTTCAACTCTTTTTCTTCTTCTTTTCTTTTTCTGGATCGAAGGCTTTCTGCTCTCCAGGCTTCTTCTTCGATCCGCCTTCTACAGAGGATGAAGGCTTCCTTTTATAAGCAGCAGCAGCAGCAGGCACACTGGCGCGTGTGGCTTCCACATTTCCTGCCCTAAAAATTCGGACCACGTGGCAGCATCCTTGTATCTCGTCCACCCTTGGATCACGAGCCAGTCACCTCGGATCACGTGCCCTTCATTAGTACGCATTTGAATTTGTCCCACTGCGTCGACCCTGCTGTGGATAGCGTTGACGCGTTGAAGACAGCCAGAGATAAGTCACCCCTTTCTTGAACTGCTGCGTCGACGCTGCCAGTTGGTGGCGTTGACGCACGAACATGTACATTTGTATATTGGCATCTCTTAAGCCGCTGCGTCGACGCTGCTTGTTGATGGCGTTGACGCATTGGAGTATCTCTGACAAGGCCTCTACTTCTTGAGTGGCTGAGTTGACGCAGCCTTTACGTAGAGTTAACTCTGTGAAGAGTATCCGTGGATGCATCTTCACTGGTGCGTGGACGCCTTAAGCTCTAGCGTCGACCCTGTTCCTGTCTTGCATCAGGAACTAATTCAAACGAAAAGATTAATGAATCAAGACTTAATCACAACCACGCCATTCATATCTCATTGAATTAGATCTGAAGCAGTGTATAGACTTGGTGAACACTGCAACAGTAATCAGATGTATAGAGTTGAAGTTAGACAATCCATTGTATAGACTTCAGTTAAGTGCATTGGCTGTACAGACTTCAATTAGAAGTTGCCCGATGTACAGACTTGAAGATAAGACTCCAATGTACAGACTTGCAAAAGTGAAGTCAATGCACAGACTTTGAAAGACTTGAACACTGCGATGTTCAAACTTTAGCAGTGTATAGACTTAGAGTGTAGTTAAAGCTTCGAGCGTAGGAATAGGCTAAAATGTATAGACTTTCAATGAAGGGCGTTGTGTAGACTTTGGAAAGTCTGAGCCAATGTACAGACTCTGCCTCAGCAATGAATAGGCAAAACGGATGTACAGACTTCAGGTGTGAAGACCATTGTGCAGACTTTGGAGAACAGTTCAATGTATTGACTTAGCGTTGTATAGACTTGGCTTTGAACGCTTGAGCTGAAGACAATGATGTAATGTATAGACATGAAGAAACTGTGCACATTGTATAGACTTGAAGAAACAAGGCAACGTTGTATAGACATGAAGATGAATGATCAGACAATGTATAGACTTCACAGTTCAATAGCCATTGTATGGACTTTGAAACAACAAATGAATAAGTATGTACAATGAGTAGAAGAGGAAGGCTGTATAGACTTGGAGTTTAACATGCATGAAAACCAGTGTACAGACTTGCTATCCTCGCAGCTGACGACTCCAGTGTATAGACTTGAAGGCCTGAAGGCGATGTGCATACTTGCTGAGTTGACGTTGCAGCCCAATGAGTTGACGCTGCAACGTACACTTTACGTTCAACTGATGATGTGTAGACTTGAAGTTAGACAAACCAGACAATCAGTGTTCTGATGGGTCGACGCATCAGCAAGAGTGGGTCGACCCACTACTGTTCATACTAACTAAGCAGAGTGTAGCAATGAATGCTTTATGTATCAGTTAACATGACTGAACATCAAAAAATGTTAAAAGTAAACTGAGCAGCAAGATGACTGAACATTTGATAGACTGAGTTATGATCAGAAAATAACTGAATAACAGCATGATGACTCACACATCAGGATGACTCACAGTGATTAACTCACATTAAAAATCAATCATCAAAATCACAGGGGCACAACAATCTCCCCCTTTTTGATGATGGCAACACTTTCAACACATTGAGTCATTCTGATGATGTGAGGCATTCTGATGACTCAAAGTATTCCCCCCCTTTGACTTCATCAAAAAGAAAATAATTTGAGAAATTAAAGCATGTATACGAATCAGTCAATTCCTCCCCCTTGCAAGAACAAAATGCTCCCCCTTTAAGAGTTGCAGCAAAAACATGAGATAGAGATGATCAAAAAGAGCTTGCATGCAAAGATTGAATGAAATTTTCCCTTTGGCAAACAATCAACATAAACAGATACCAGAAAGCAAGATCTCAATTCTCCTCCTTCTATGCAGCATGATGCATATGACAAGGAGGCTCCCCCTCTATACATGGAACCTTATGAAATGAATGAGAAGGAGACCACAGGGGCATGCAAGAATTCTCCCCCTTAGATCAACAGTCAGGTTTGAAATAATGGAGTCCAATGTGAGAAAGTAAGTACTCAGAATGAATGTGAAAGATTTTCAATGGGATATCAATTTCATAAATTTTATTAAACAAGTATTTCAGACTCTTCTATTATAGAGATTTATGAATGATCTTCATTGACAAGTCAGATCAGAATATGATGTATGCAAGGCTTGTTTATAAGTTTCCTGTACTCATATCTGAAATCAGTTTTAATAGAAGTGAACCTTATTTTCATATTGACAGTCTTGTTTGATCTTCTTCTTTCTTACTCACTCAATTTCAAAGATTCCTTTAAGAGATGCAATCAATAGTAATGAAGTTAAACACATAAGAAAAATATTTGTTTCTGTCAAGGGTTCCAATAGAATATTTCTTTTGCACATATTTTTCAAATGGTATACTAGATTAGCAGCAATTTTCATAACATTCTTCATGAGCACTTGAGTTTAGTACACCCTTGTAACTAGAGGATACACGTTGTTTAGACGCCAGTATCCCTAAGCACTTGGATGGACTAACTGTCATGCTTCATAGGAACAGAGATGGCATTTACACTTCATGACACACTACAGATCATTTCTTTGATGAGTGAGATGTATTTCTCAGTGTGCATGCTATTGCTCTGCCAGATTATCAATCATTTTTAAGCAGAGTTAACTATGGCACCTCATGACACAGTCCCTTGGACATGGTTTCTCAGTGACCAAGGTCATTGCTCTGACAGGATTTACCCTTAGACATAATCCATATTCTCAGATGTTTAAAAATCAATACTAATTTCATACATATCAATCAAGGAATATCATGATTTCAGAATTTTCAGAATTCAGAAGAGTTTAAAAGACTCAACATGAAAATGTTGGTTAAAGTTTATTAAGACCAACTCAGATATTTTCAAGATATGTTCATAAGCAAACACAAGACATACATGAATCATCAACCGGCTGAAGGAATCAGACATTCATAATCCTATATAATAGAAGATTCCTTTTTAATTTATTTTCAGATTTATGATCAGGATATGTACAGAGAATACTTTCTGAGTGTTCAGGGAAGGCCGAAACATTTTAAAGAACAGCCAATTCAACAGATACCAATGGGTAGGTTGAGTGAAAGTGGCTGAAAATAGTTGAAGCAGGAATTTGAAATGTGTTGCATTACACATTCATCACAGGGATTTGAGCAAGATAGCAGTTCAATCTGAAGATGAGAAGTTCAGTTGATAGGATATGAATGATGCTCCCCCTAAATGTATGCATGAGCTAGCATTCCTACATATATGCAATTCTGACCTATGGTACCAGGCGGAGGACTTGGTCTAAAGACCACCTCACACACAGCAAGCACTTCCAGACAGAATTCATCAGCCCTTTAGTATCTCACTATTTATATACCAAGAGTCATGCATGACAATCCAATGCATATGCAGTCCTACATGCATCTTAAGCTGACAGAATGCTATTTATATGCAATTGTGAATGCATGTGCATGTCAAATGTGCAGATGACAAATTTTTAAGCATGAGACATCATCCAAGCAACAGATTTATTCAATTCAGCTTTTCAGATTTTTCAGAATGTAATTTATTTTCAGTGATTGTGCATTTTAACAAATATCAAACAATTGCAATTGTCATATGTATGCATCAAATGCAGACAACCTTTAAATCTCATGTATGCACTAGTGCATGATCAGACAAAAAGAAATTGCAAATGGCAGATGCAGTTATGGACATGTATGCATGAGATCTTAATTGACATATTAAGCATGATGTTCAGCTAGAGCAAAAATTCAGGTGAACAAGCATTTAATCAGCAGAGTTGGGGTTTACCAAACTTTGGATGCCTTGGTTTATTTGACCCCCTTTTATTCCTCATCCTCAAGGCATACCTGCAAAGCACATATCTCATTTTGTGTTTCTAGGTACCCAAGACTTCTTGGGTCCTACTTTGTTAGTAACACCTCTGATAGGTGCTTTCCATAATCTTTGGGCATGTAAGTCATCAGACTTCATTAAATTACACTCACTCATGGAGTGCCCAACCTGCCCACAATAATGACAGGAAACAGCAGATCTTGAATTCTTTTTATGCACAACATTGTTAGCATGGAATCTGTGTGCATTATTCTGAACATAAATTTTATGTACATTGGCATGAAGATTTCTGTTACTTGCATGAAATTTTGGTTTACCTTTAACTGCCCACCAGCATTCTGAAGCTCGGTGGCCAAGTTTTCCACATTCAAAGCATGCCAGACTCTTTTCTTTAAAAATAGATTTATTTCTTCCAAAAATATTTCTATTTGCAGGGAGTTTTATATTTTGAGAGAATGTTCTTCCCTGAGCATGCCAACAGTCCTTGACTGTATGGCCATGTTTTCGACAATGAGAGCAATTAGAGAAGGTATTTCTACGAGGGCCTAACCAGCATTGTGTAGTAACATGTCCTATTTTTTCACAGTTATAACAATGAATTTTCCTTTCCCTAAGGACATGATTTCTACCCTGATCGTTTTGAGCAGCTGTTAGGTCATCTTTTTCCATCAAATTACACTCATGCACCAGATGTCCATATTTGTGACAGTAGTGACAGATCATTTTCTTTCTAGATGCATGTGAGTGTGTGGGTGAAACATGCAGAGTGGGAAGAGGAACTTGTTGATTCTTTTCTTTCTATTTTTCTGTTATTTTCTTTTGAGCAGTTGACTGATAACCAGGAAGATTCTGAGGGCTTTGAGAAGTTGAACTGGACACAAAGGAAGTTTGAACTTTGTTTTGAAAACTCTTCTTATTTGAGGGATTATAGCCCAACCCTTCCTTCTGAAAATTTACCTTAGTTCCTAGAATTTTGTCCAGATTATCTTTTTCGTCCACAAATTTTGACAAGGAATTATTCAAATCTTCAATTTCATTTTCCAAAGAAACGATGTGTATTTAATAACTGGCAATCTCTTATTCATTGTAATTTACACATTCGCTTAGTACCTTGTTTGTAATTTTACATTCCTCAATTTCTTGTTCCAGATTTCTCAATTTTTCAGATTCTTCAATGTAAACAGTTTTTCCTTTTTCTAAGAGATGAAGTTTCTCTGACATAGCAGTGTTCACCTGCTTCAATCCTTCAACCTCTTGAATTAGTTTGTCATTTTTTGATTTCAGATTTTCAATTTCTTCAATAGAGTTTTTATCAATTTTTATTGAGCTCATTTTATCATTCAGTTTTTCCTCTATCTGTTCAAGCTCCAGAATCTTGTTTAACAGATCTTTGTTTTCTTCCATTAGGGAAACAATAAACTCCTTCTGACATTCTGAATTTGAGTGAAGATCTTTATTTATTTCCTTGAGAAATGGACACTCATTGCATGCAGATTTAATAGAACATATTGTTTGAACCTGGAGTTTTTCACATTGTTTCCTAAGACATTCATTTTCAGATTTCAGCCTACTTAGTTTAGAGCAAACACATTTAAGTTCATTCATCAATTTTTCATTCTGGTTTTTATGCATATGGATATCTGACAAATAGGCATCATGAGATTGCTTTGTATTTGAACAATTTTCACATGGTGAACTTGAACTACCCTGATCACTTTTCTTTTTCAAGTTCTTGTATCGTTTTCTTAATTGTTCATGAGACTCAAACAGCTCAGCATATGCATTCTCCCAACCATCTAAAGAAAAATTCTCGAAGATGTTTACCTCCTCCTCATCATCTTCTTCTTCATTTTGGCTGCTGCCTTGATTGCTGCCACTTGGATTACTTCTGTTAGCCATCATGCAGCTGTCCTCGTTTACCCTGTGAAATTGCTTCAGCCTATCCAGGATGTCCTTTGCTGAGCTGTAATTATGAAGACAAGACCATAAGGCTCTGTCAGTAGCTACTTTCATCAGGTTAAAGGCTTTCTGATTTTCTCCATCCTTTGATCTGTGTCTGTCGGTCCATTTGGACACTTTCGTTGGTAAGGCGTGAGGACCTTGTGAAATTAATTTCCACAGATCAGGTTTAGCAGAATTAACATAAGCATGTAAAGCAGTGTACCACTGACTGAAATCAGAGCCACTAAAGACGGGTGGAAGAGCCATTGAAAACAAATAGCGAGTAAGTTCAAAGCAACAGGAATATTTATGCACCAAAAAAAAAAGAAATTAGCACCTAAGACTGCAAGATCGAATCTGTAAGTCGCTGGACCTTGTATGCAGACATCTCTCTGATACCAATTGTTGGAATGGTGCGATCGATACAGAGGGGGGGGGGTGAATGTATCCCCTTCAAGAATATTGCCCAAATTAAAAACTCAGATGCTAGACGCAATCACAAAATAAAACTAATTCAATTAAACTTATGAGCAAACACATGAAGCGCGTCTATCCAAGCATCTAGCGAAAGCAATCACACAAAGTAAACCATTGCTCAAAAGATTTTAAGGTGGTTCGGTCCTCCAGACCTACATCCACCCCTCACTCCCAACCGGAGTGAGGCTTCACTAGCAAATGCTAGAACCAAGCAGACTCAGTCTGCAAACAGTTGCTGCCACACAGCTTGACCAGGGGAACAGCCTCCCCTCTTCCTCCCAACCGGAGGGACACCCCAAGTGACTCCCAGCCACTTGGAAACCAGAGACCGAAGTCTCTCTTCCTCAAGACCAGGAGGGAACCAGCTAGTGACTCCCAGTCACCAGCAACCAGAGGTCGCAGACCTCTCTTCCTCCAACCGGAGGGACCCCTGGACTTGCAAGCCACAAGCCCAGAACCGGAGACTAGTCTCCCTTCTCCTGAATCCACAGGAGGAACCCGATCCCCAGCAAGGTAATCGGAAGAACAAAGCTAACCAGAGAAACAAAATGAAAAATAAGAAAACATAAAAGGAACAACGACAAAGGCTGGAAATGAAACACAATAGTCGTTCTGGATTTGATCCACGAACAGACTAAACAAGTCTTCAATAGAACTCTCCTCTCTTCTTTTTGTCACGTCCCGATGCGGAATCTCGGGACGTACGGTTAGGGGCAAGCGAGCAATAATTCCGAACCATTGCAAACCATTGCACAAAAGGTTGGAAAGGATAATAATCAGAGTTTTATTGATAATAAAGTTGAGTACACTGGGTAGAACAACTACATCCAAGTAATAAGCAAAATACTAGAACAATCTCTCACTAATACTAAGGGTACAAACTGACTCAATAAACTAAAACTATCTCTCGATATCACTCCAGTCCATTCCCGACAAGTTCATCACCTGGAAAGAGGGGAAAAGTAGGAGTGAGCTAAACGCGCTCAGTAGATAACCACAAACAGGTTTACGTAATTAACCATTGATTTCCAATTTATATGAAATGCAGTAAATAAAGAATGACGATACGATAAAAGAAACAATGTAAAAGATATCTTGCAAGGTCAAGAAATATAATAATTTACCAAGTAATGAACAAGTAAAGTAACAGTAGATAATTTGGCCAGCAAGTATGTTACACATGTAACCAAGTAAATACGCACGAGTCAAGTAACAAGAGTTTGTCATAGACGTAACATGTCAAGTCAAGTATTCGGGTGCAATGCCTCACCCTGTCATAAACATCCCAATGGGCTCAATATCTTTTCGGGCGCTCTCTCCAGGACCAGACCGGGCCCTTATGATGCGTTGGCATTTCATTTCAATTGGATCACCGATCCCCCGTCTAGACATAGTCAATTATGGCCAATATAATCAGATGAATTTCTGTCGGGTACAAGATGTAAAGGACGACACTCGCCTCCTTTGATTCAAGAGTATAACCACGATGAAAAACCCAAAACAAGGTAGTCGTACAGCAAACACTGGGCCGTACTCACATGAGTAACGAGTCACGGGGCCAAGAATGAACGGTTGACAGTAAGCCGTTCGAGAGAGAGAAGTAAGTTCCGAAGAACGAATATACAAACCATTCGGGTCGTATTTTAAGAAATACGGTTCAAGAGAATCCGTATTAAGCATAACGATAATATCTAATTATAAGATAATTTATGCAAAATAGTCACCGGGTTGCCAATAACAATTAAACCAACCAATTTCAGTTTAATGTCCATTGATCAATTCCGGGCTCAAATATGACCGAAGATTATCCAAGGGTAATCGGTCAATTAATCAAGTTAAAATAATAGTCATGATGTAACCGTAATTTACCACGGTAAAAATGTTCTACGGTAAAAATGTAAAGTTTACCGGATGGAGTGTCCGGCTAATTGGTCAAAGACTTGCCATAAGTCGGCCAGTAATTTTCTGGTTTACAGTAATTTACAGAAATTACCTATGGTAAAGTTTAGCTATTTACCATACTTATTCAATTTATCCAAAGTTACAAGTGAATTTCAATGATTTTCACTTTAAACAATTTATCAAAATAGATATTGCAAATAACAGAAATTTACTCATGTCATTATCTGTTATTTATGTGGATTGTCAATTTTTACTAATTAACATTGTTAAATGGGTCAAATAGCAAAAAAATCAGTTTTCTGGAAGTTAAACGGATGACAGTGGGCCGTTAAACCTACTGGCTGTAAAACGATTATCATTGGGCCGTTTTATACAAGGCGGGCGGTTCTAATTGGGCCGTTTGTATAAGTCGGGCGGGCAGTTCTGAGCCGTCTAAGAGATAAAGCGGTCCGATTGGAACCGTTAATCCCTGTAACACGGGAACAGCGAAACAGAAGCATAAATCCGGCGTTTAAGGCTTCAATTCATGCATTTGAGTACGTAAATAAATGGAAAATCATGATTTCTACAAGCTAACATGATGCCCTTTCATTCCATTTATCAAATTCAAGGTTTGTGCCATGGTTACCTACCTTAACCGATGAAATAAGGAAAGATGAATGGGGAAGAAGATGAACAGTAGACTTGCAGAGCTTCTTCACAGCAGCAAGAACCCTTTTGTGTTTAAGAGATGTTTAAGGGGGCTTCCTCTACTTATAGGTTTGGAAGAGGAGTGTTTAATCTTCACACACGGTTTGGTCAGAGCCGCAAAATCCTTTGCATTGTTGACAACGTGTTTCTGCCAACCAAAACACGGTTTCACGTGTTTCTCAAGGTAAGGTTAGCCTAATCTAAGCCTAATCCAAAAGATTAAGGAATGGTTAACTAAAACCTCAATTTAATATTACTAAATGATTTTTAATGAATTGGACCCAAAAGATAAAATTACTAATCAAGACATGCTCTTTCATAATATGATTTTTATGGAGTTTTATCACGAGGTTTATTGTTAATCTCCCAATCTTAAGATTAAAATAATAATTTAACCCAATGTTCAACGGTTTAGTCGATAGAGAGAGTTTCTGATTTTTACCGATGAAACTTCAGAAGATAAAGTTGCTAAGAAAAATACCCTCTATCAGATGTGATTTTTACAGATTTTTCTAAGGTAGTTGTATTTTCGTATGAATAGTGTTTTTCGCGTTTTTAAGTCAGGCTTAAATCACTGATTAAGCCATGTAAATGATTTTATTAGGGTCAAGTACAGAAGACCAAAGTGTTTACCATGGTCTTTACTAATTAACTACCATTTTTTGGAATTTTTATATGATAGTCAAAATTTTTACTATTTACTATTTACCACAGTCACTATTCAACATTTACTATTTACGAAATTTAATATTTGTACAGAAACTCGGGGTCTTACACTTTTCTTCCTCTTCTTTCTTCTTCTCAGCTCACGCAATCTTTCTCTCTTTCTTCTACTACTCTCACTCTCTATTTTCTTCTCTTTCGCAGGCTCTCCCTATCTCTTCTTTTCTCTTCTTCTTCTGCTCTTTTCATCGTTGCTCTCTTTCTTCTCACTTCTCACTTCTCACGAACACTATCTCTTTCTCTATCTCTCTTTCTTTCTCTTCTGCTCTCCTTTTCTCTCACGCTGTTCTCTCCTTCTTCTCTTCAACTCTTTTTCTTCTTCTTTTCTTTTTCTGGATCGAAGGCTTTCTGCTCTCCAGGCTTCTTCTTCGATCCGCCTTCTACAGAGGATGAAGGCTTCCTTTTATAAGCAGCAGCAGCAGCAGGCACACTGGCGCGTGTGGCTTCCACATTTTCTGCCCTAAAAATTCAGACCACGTGGCAACATCCTGGTATCTCGTCCACCCTTGGATCACGAGCCAGGAACCACGGATCACATGCCCTTCATTAGTACGCATTTTGCGTCGACCCTACTGTGGATAGCGTTGACGCGTTGAAGACAGCCAGAGATAAGTCGCCCCTTTCTTGAACTGCTGCATCGACGCTGCCAGTTGGTGGCGTTGACGCACGAACATGTACATTTGTATATTGGCGTCTCTTAAGCCGCTGCGTCGACGCTGCTTGTTGATGGCGTTGACGCATTGGAGTATCTCTGACAAGGCCTCTGCTTCTTGAGTGGCTGAGTTGACGCAGCCTTTGCGTAGAGTTAACGCTGTGAAGAGTATCCGTGGATGCATCTTCACTGGTGCGTGGACGCCTTAAGCTCTAGCATCGACCCTGTTCCTGTCTTGCATCAAGAACTAATTCAAACGAAAAGATTAATGAATCAAGACTTAATCACAACCACGCCATTCATATCTCATTGAATTAGATCTGAAGCAGTGTATAGACTTGGTGAACACTGCAACAGTAATCGGATGTATAGAGTTGAAGTTAGACAATCCATTGTATAGACTTCAGTTAAGTGCATTGGCTGTACAGACTTCAATTAGAAGTTGCCCGATGTACAGACTTGAAGATAAGACTCCAATGTACAGACTTGCAAAAGCGAAGTCAATGCACAGACTTTGAAAGACTTGAACACTGCGATGTTCAGACTTTAGCAGTGTATAGACTTAGAGTGTAGCTAAAGCTTCGAGCGTAGGAATAGGCCAAAATGTATAGACTTTCAATGAAGGGCGTTGTGTAGACTTTGGAAAGTCTGAGCCAATGTACAGACTCTGCCTCAGCAATGAATAGGCAAAACGGATGTACAGACTTCAGGTGTGAAGACCATTGTGCAGACTTTGGAGAACAGTTCAATGTATTGACTTAGCGTTGTATAGACTTGGCTTTGAACACTTGAGCTGAAGACAATGATGTAATGTATAGACATGAAGAAACTGTGCACATTGTATAGACTTGAAGAAACAAGGCAACGTTGTATAGACATGAAGATGAATGATCAGACAATGTATAGACTTCACAGTTCAACAGCCATTGTATGGACTTTGAAACAGCAAATGAATAAGTATGGACACTGAGTAGAAGAGGCAGGTTGTATAGACTTGGAGTTTAACATGCATGAAAACCAGTGTACAGACTTGCTGTCCTCACAGCTGACGACTCTAGTGTATAGACTTGAAGGCCTGAAGGCGATGTGCATACTTGCTGAGTTGACGCTGCAGCCCAATGAGTTGACACTGCAACGTACACTTTACGTTCAACTGATGATGTGTAGACTTGAAGTTAGACAAACCAGACAATCAGTGTTCTGATGGGTCGACGCATCAGCAAGAGTGGGTCGACCCACTACTGTTCATACTAACTAAGCAGAGTGTAGCAATGAATACTTTATGCATCAGTTAACATGACTGAACATCAAAAAATGTTAAAAGTAAACTGAGCAGCAAGATGACTGAACATTTGATAGACTGAGTTATGATCAGAAAATAACTGAATAACAGCATGATGACTCACACATCAGGATGACTCACAGTGATTAACTCACATCAAAAACCAATCATCAAAACCACAGGGGCACAACAATGAATGCTTTATGCATCAGTTAACATGACTGAACATCAAAAAATGTTAAAACTAAACTGAGCAGCAAGATGACTGAACATTTGATAGACTGAGTTATGATCAGAAAATAACTGAATAACAGTATGATGACTCACACATCAGGATGACTCACAGTGATTAACTCACATCAAAAACCAATCATCAAAACCACAGGGGCACAACACTTTCAACTCATCAAATCAAAATATGAAATATGTTGCTCAATGAAACACATACACACACAAACACAATCGTTTTGATATCATTAAAACCAAATACGAACAAGGGGATGCAACAATCTCCCCCTTTTTGATGATAACAAAATGATGTGTGTGATAATACAGATTTTGCAAACATTTTCAAACATTAAGTATACACCAATTCTCACATTCTCCCCAAGACAACAACATTCATAAAGCATTGAGCACACACCAAACATTCTCCCCCTTTTTGTCATCTACAAAAAGACAGGGGGTGTGTGACATAAAATGAACATGTTAGGCCAAAGGATATAATTCAAATTTAAATGCCAATTGATGCTAAGTAGGGGCTCAAAGATATGATACTAAATGTTAATCAAGATAGAGGCACAAACATATGCAATTTTAATTCTCGAAGAGAGAGCCTCGAAGATAGGATACTATTTGTTTGTTGAACTCATTTTGGCATTTATGCATCACGGAGTGCTCAGAATATGCATTTCAAAATGAACTATGCCAATTGTTGGAAAGTATGGATTTGTTCAAGATGATATCATGAATGAACTATATGCATGCTGAAAATGTCAAATATGCAAATTTGCACGCGATGAGCGTCATCTTTCAAATGCAATGAATATGCACTATGTGAATGCTAATCATGCAAGATATGAAGCTATGCACATAATGACTTCTATCCTTCAAAAGTAAGGTTTATGCTCAGAATTAGACTCAAGGGGAATGCATGAACATGCAAGCATACAAGCATAATTGTCATGCACACATATAGTACATATAGTAACTCCCCCTTTATGAGGCACAGGTTAACAAAAGAGCATGTGATTTAAATTCAAGAATGTAAGGCATGAAGCATAACTAAGAGATTTGTGCATACACAACTAGGAGTACTACATAAACCATGAGTGTAGGCAAATTCATAAAATACATACATCACAAAAATGCCCATGTGAAATGTGAGGTAATGACTAATGAGCTTCAAAACATATGGATTTTTAGATTTTCTGAAGAACACTAGAAGGTAATCTCCTCTCTACACTTTCACTTTAGATTCTCGACTATCGGTAGCTTCGCACAACCCCTATTTTGTTTCTTTTAATAGACTTCACCTTTCGGCGCGAGTTTCCTCATATGTCTCAATGGGGATTCCTGGCTACTTGGATTCATCGCACATATGGATTGTTGTTTCTTCTTTTGACACGAGTTTCCTCCTTTGTTTCAGGGGGGATTCCCGGTTACTAGGATTCACATACCACTTATTGAATTTTTGTGGGGCATGCAATTTTTTCCTCATGTTTACTGTTTAATGTCCATGTAGAGATGCAAGTTCTTTTAAAGTGTTAGAAGGAATTTCTTAAATCTTTATGCATTAAAGTCATTAAATTCATTGTGTGCAAGAGTGTGAGGGTAAAATTTTATTTTACATGTATAAAATGAATTCGACAAGACACGGCTATGACTCCCCTTAAATGTATGCACGGTCGGAGTCAAATCCCCCCCCTTTAATATATGACATGTATCACATATGAATAAAGTCATTGCATTGTTGTTTAGCAAGGAGGTAAGGCCTTAGAAAGATCAAGAAATAGTTTCATAGTGTAAATACTTACAAGTATGCAAGGATTCATGAAACATTCATGCAAGCATTCATGAGTCAAGATAAACGATTATCATGAAATATAGGTGCAAGATGCAAGTTTTTAATTTTTCATATGAATGATCTAAATGCACCTTGTGAAGTTTCTAATGCATGTAACTTATAAAAGTATGAGAATGCAATGCAGGATGCAATTTTTTTTTATTTTAGAACATCATGACAGATTGCACAAGGAGACATACATATTCAAATGATGAGCAGTAACCATTTTCCAAGACTTGCCCCTTTTGAATAAGGGTACACAAATGATCAAAATCAAGTAGTGAACCCAAATTATTTTCAGGAATGTTTAAAAATTGATTTTCAATAACATTTCAAGAGCTTACAGTATCATCCACAAACCAAACAGATTTTATAAGTTTCGGTACGAGGTGGAGGTGAAGGTTTGAAAATCCAACTCATACATAGTGAGAGCTTCTAGGTGGACATAATCCACCCTTCCACTACACACCATTTGATATACCAGATACTCAATTGCACTCAGATGCTCATGCATTTCAGATTGAAAAGTATTCATAAGGCAAAGGCATCATGCTTATACCTCAAAAATTTTAAATTCATTCAACCAATGAGACATGTTCATCATAGCAGAGTACAAGAATAATAGATCAAGTTCAGAATCAATATCTGTCAAATGAACGATTCTGTATTACAGAAATTTTGTCTTCTTGAAGTAAGAATGAATTTCAGAATCAATTTGAACACACATGGTATTTCAGAATTTCAAGGCAAATTGATTTCCTTCAAAAGACATGTTTCCGCATTAGCCAAACAATTCAATTTCTGAATTTTGGTACAAAGCGGAGAGCTTTGATCCGAGGATCACCTCACGCATGATGTTAGCTTCTTGACATACTTAATCTATCATTTCACACATCACCATTCGATATACCAAATATTCATTCAATAAAGACATGTATGGCTTGTGAAGAATTTAGAGCATAACATGAGAACACACCAAAATCTCATTCGAAAACATCAAAACCATCAAGTTTGACAATGAAGGAGCAAAATTAGGGCTTTACCATATGAGTGTGCCTTGTTCTATTTTACTGGAATTCCTTTCATTCTTTATTTACCTCAAGGCACACCTTCATTACAACCGACTCATTTGTCGAATTTTGACACCCAAGCCTTCTTGGGTCCTTGGATGTTAGAAGCATTTCTTCCAAAAGTTTTCTTTGGCATTTTCATTGTCACATTGTCATCACTTTCCATGATCCTACAATCCTCAATAACATGTCCATGGTTTCCACAATAAAGGCATCGAGGAGAAGTAGTTTTACCAAAAGACTTCTTTTTAGGAGTAAAGGAATTTTCAAATCCATTCCATCTTCTATTTTCAAAAGGTCTAGATTTAAAAAAATTAGACCTAGCATGCATTCTAGAAGAATGGAAATTTTCTGTTTTCAAAAACCAACACTCTTTCATAACATGCTCGTACTTGCCACAATGAAAACAACATGGAGATTCGGTTCTATGGAATGACCTTCCATTGTTTGCATGAGTGTTCGCGAATGAATTTTTTCTTATGGGATGCAAACATTTTAGCATGGGAAGCATGTTCATTTCTGAATCTTCTTTGAAAGTTAAACTTATCATTCATGGCACGATAATCATCATTTTATTTCACAAAGTAATCATCCATGACATGGCCAAGTTTGTGACAATAAAAGTATGAGACATTTTTCTTTCTTTTGAAGGAAGATTTATCTTTGCATGTATTTTGATCATCCATTTTTAAGATAGCACAATCATTCATTTCATGACCAAACATGTCACAATAGAAGCATTCAACATTCAACTTTGATTTTTGAGATCTATTTGACATGGAAGGCTTTTTGTTGAGATTTTTCTTTTTATCAAAACTATTTTTAGAGATTTTCACTTGAGCAACGGGAGGAGGTGTTTTGGAGGTGTTAGGAATGTCAGAGGCACGAACAAAAGAAGTTTTCATTTTTGATTCAAAAGATTTTTTGTTGACCGGGATGTAACCAAGATCTTCTTTTTGAAAGTTCACTTTAACACCTAGCAATGTGTCTAAGTTCTCCTTCCCTTTGACAAATCTAGACAAATCAAGCTTCAAGTTATTGATCTCTTTTTCACATGCAAGGATTTTATCGTCAAGCAAACAATTCTTTGATGTGAGTTTTTTATTTTCCAGATTTGTGCAGTGAAGTTTTTCAGCAAGCTTTTCAAGAACTTTTTCAGTTTCAACATGCTTTGAGATCTTAGCAAGCAACTGTTCATTCTCATGTTTCAACAATGATATTTCTTTTTCAAGCTTATCAAAGCATCTCAATCTTCCCTCTAGAAAGGAATTCTGAATTAACATAGCACTATTTTTCTTTTTATGATCTTCATTTTCGTCCATGATGCTCTTGTTATCAATTTCAGAATCAAATAATTTCTCAAACAACTTATCATCATCAGACAAAGAAGCTAACTTGTTTCTAAGATATTTTTTTATTTCTTCAAGCAATGAAATCTTAGACAACAAGTGTTTGTTTTGATCAAGCAAATCATGGGAATCATTATCAATCTCAAGAGCAATATTAGATTTTCTAAACATCTCAAGCTCTTCATTCATACAAGACATCTCATCTGAAAATAATTCAACTTTAGATTCTAGAAGTTCTTTTTCATATTCTAGGTTCTCAATCTTTGACTCCAAAATTTTACAATTTTCACAGGAAGGATTATCATGCACATTCTCATTAATCTTCCTTTTCAAGGTTTTATTTTCATATTTGAGTTTCTTGCATTTATCATACAGTTCAGCATGTGCCATTTGCCATTCCTCAATAGAGAGTTCTTCGGATTCAGAATTTACCTCATCATAATTTTCTATCATCATTGTCGGCCATGAGACAATTTTGTCCTTCCATCTCTTGAGCTTTGATTAACTGATCCATAAGCACTTTTACCGTTCTACAAGAAGAAACAAATGGAAACATATGAGTATCAATGGCACTTTTCAATAAACTTAAGACACTGACATTTTCATGGTTCTTCAATTTATCTTGACTAGACCACTTGGTCTCATCTAGAGGCAATATGTGAGGACCATCATAAATCAACTTCCAAAGATTTGGATTAACTGAATTGATCAGTCCACACATTTTACCTATCCATGAAGTAAAATCAGAACCATTAAGAATAGGAAGGTAATTCATCGACATACGCTCAACAGAAAAATTCATGATTGTAGAATGCACTAGGATCACTCTGTAGATCGTGAGATCTAGGGACAGCAGAGCCTCGCTCTGATACCAATTGTTGGGTCCCGTAGTGTAGGAACACGGATCTAGAGGGGGGGTGAATAGATCCTTCTACTAAAAACTATGTCCAATTAAAAACATAAAATAGCGCACATCGGAATTAACAAGATTGATAAGATAGAGGAATTTAATGCTACACAAGTTAACTAGATTCTCTCACTCTCTCCATTCACACATGATCACACAAATAAGTATAACAAGCTAACCATACAATCACACAATTCAAACCACAGGAGACGAGGATTTTTAAGGTGGTTTGGGACCACGACGGGCTCCCTACGTCCACCCCTTACCAAACCGGTAAGGCTTTCTCCACACGCTGCAAATACAGCAAACAAGAGGATTTCTCCCCACACACACGGGATAAAAATCCCAACACAAACACACTACAAAAGTAGCACACACACACGGGGATTTCTCCCCACACACACGAGGTAAAAACCCCAACACACACGCGGATATACTCCGCACCAAATGACGCACAAGCGTCAACTCAAACCACTCGGAGAAACCGTTCTCCGAACCTACACACAGAAAATCGTTTATAGGTTTGTAACAAGCTAACAAATGAATGCTCTAAGCCTAAAACAAGTGCTAATGACTAAAACAAGAAGGATTCAACAAGCACAAGGCTCCCCCGTCAATTGAATCTCCGGGTCTTCTTGGTTTGATGTCGGATGATGGGGATTTCGGCGTCCTCGCGTTCCTCTCTTCGAGATGCTTCTTTTCTTCTTCTACCACGAGCTCCAAATCTCCATGGAAGTAGATGAAAACCACCTTGCAAGAGCTCCACCACGTTTTTCCCCTTTTTCTTCACCTACAAGAAAGAACGAATGAGCATTAGGGTTAATCCTCTCACAAAATCGTAACTCTTATAAATGCAACTCAAGGGGTGGAGAAAAGACTCGTAAAACCTTCCCAATACATGTTAGAAACACCTTAATAACAATGGGAACTAATGGGGGGTAGTATGGTAATGTTTAGAGAGGTTTTCATAAGGTTTTAAACTCTCCCGGAAATCCCGTTCCGGAAGGGTCGACCCTTGGGGTCAACCCTCGGGCTTACAGAGGCGGACAGACAACAAAAAAACAACCCAGAATACAAGGGTCAACCCTTGTAGGGGGGTCGACCCCTGCAGGCAGGGTTCAAAAAATGCTTTCTGTTCAGCCCAGAAACACTGAGGGTCGACCCATGGGGTCGACCCATGCAACTAAATGATAGAAAAACCCATTTTTAGCCCCTTTAAGCTATGTAAAACCAATGGAATAAATGTGACCAATGTCCCTTGATTCCGGATGATTGATTTGGATGGTTTGAACCTACAAAACCATAAAAACTCAAATTAGTATGGATTTGAAAATCAAATGAACTTCTCTCTTAAAACTAGCATTTATAGAATGAATAAACACAATATGGAATGCAAATCAACCCGGAACACCATCATCTCAAATGCTATGATCTCAATAGTGAAAAGGTGAGTTCAAAACAAGAATGTATCAAGTTATCATTTCAACCAAATCATGCACACCATCTTGTGTTGTCTAAAACAAGGATATGAAATTATCATGCTTCCATGAGGAACCCAAACATGCTATTTTCACACAATCCATCTTCTTGAAATTCTTTCATTCATATCAAATGAAGCTCAATGAAATATACTAGCAACATGATGAGGCTCATATTCAACTTTCCACAACCATGCAATCAAGCATTAACACTTAGAACTTGTTCTCAGCAAAATACATCATTGAACTCATTCAAGCATGTATTTGGCTTTCCATTCACAACCAACAAAAACACTTCCACCAAATGACAAGGTTTTGTTATGATAAACATAGACCTCTCAATCAACCAAAAATAATGACATGGGAGCTCAACCATTCAATCACAAGGCAACCAAATCTTCAACAACAAAATGCTTCATCACACAAGTGTTAACAATTATGCCAAATGCAAAGCATGCATAATATCATGGAACCACATTCATTCAAATGGCATTCTTGTTGATTAAAAACTAATATTCATGAAGCATTATCTCACGAGGAGCATTGATATAAACAAGGGATCTTTTTGAATCATCCATACATTGAAATCACAATAACTCTATGAATGATATGTCACTATCATTCAATTAGAAAGGTGTGTTCAGTAAACACAATCTCCTTGATTGAGACCCAAATGAAGTCATCTTCAGAAAAGCCATCTTCATGCAATTCTTTCACACAGTAAGTCATTAACTCAAGCTTTTAGTGCATAGTACACAAGACCAATCATTCATGCAATGCATGAGTAATATGGAACCAACTCTTATGAAGTCTTGCATGAATATTTCAAGCCCAAAAATCTTATGAAAAAAATGCATGAAAATACCCAACCAAGAGTTTGAAAAGTTATTTGATGAAATGCATGAAATATAAAAGAGTCAACGCAATGCAATGAGTGAGTCAACTCCCTTTTTCAATAAGATCTTCATTGATGCACTCCTTTGAGTTCCAAACATGAATCATGGATTTTTATCCTGTAAATCAAAATATTCAAAGCATGAGATCCTTAAATACAAATCATTCATATGACTTTCAAATATGAACAGAGTTAACTCCCTTTTAGAAGAAGAGCTTCATTGATGGACTCCTTTAGATTCCAAGTATGAGCCATGAATTTGTGTTCCTACAAACCAACATAAATATAACATTAGTTCCTTGAACACCAAGGGTTCACATGATTTTCAAGAGTGAACATTGGCTCCATCTTTCAACTCATCAAATCAAGATATGAAACATGTTGCTCAATGAAACACATACACACACAAACATAATCGTTTTGATATCATTAAAACCAAACACGAACTAGGGGATGCAACACTCCCTTTGATGGTGGCCCCAATGGTGCTGCGTTGGGCAGAGGTTGCCGGTAGGTGCGGATCTGCGGTGTTGTGTTCGAGGTATTTGCAGCGAGGTCAGGTGGCTGGCGAGGAGTGTTCGTGATTAAGTGGCCGTGAGTGTGCTCTGAGGGAGCTGTTATAGGGTTTGGCCACTCCTGCTTGAGATTTATCCAGCCCCTAAGGCGTTGAGATCATGGTTCGACGCGTCGGAGCGGGGGCTCTGGTTAAGAATTGTGCTATGGTGAGCGGAGGATCTTCCGTTGAGCTGCTGATTGTCGAGCCAATGTTCTTGTCATGCTCTATGGCGTCAGAAATGACGTGTCGGTCCTGGTTATTTTTGTGGATTTCGAGGCAGGATTGGGCAAAGATGTCCCGGTGAGTTCTTTCTCCTACGCTTCTACGTGCAAATGGATTGTGTTCACCCTAGATTTGGGTTGAGATGTGAAGGGTCCGCGGTGAGTTCGGGACTCGAGGATGAACGTTGACGGTTGTCGATTGTGGCTCGTGTAGTGGCTCTTGGCGTGGCATGTTGTAGTTCGAGGAAATGTAGTGGTAGTGCATCAAGAGATGCTGTGATTGTGGTCCGACGTGTCACTCGCCGAGTGTGTTGGAGGAGCTGACCTGACGGAAGTGATGCGTTTCTTGATGCTGGAAGATGCTGTTCCCAGCATGCGTAAGGTTTGAGGTCAGGTCGAGCATGGAGACCTTCCATTGGTCGGAGGTATATTTAGTTTTTCCCTTGGTTGGAGGAGATCGCCTTTTGCCAAGGTTCGTCGTCTTGCATCATGTGCTCGGATTGGTTGGCCTCGGTGTGCCATGAAGTCCGTGCGAGACGCGTCCCGTGTTTTGGCAAGGTGGTTGCCTGTGAGAAGTATCGCCCATTTCCCCTGGCGTGTAATGGTGTTGGCACTGTTCCGGAAGGACGAGTGTTGGCTGGGAGGTGTTTTTGAGAAGTACAGTTGGCGTTGTGGTTCCCGATGTGTGGAGGATCGGAGCTTGGAAGTTGTAGAGGATTGTCGGGATGGAGGATCCCGAGTTGTCGTTGTGATTGGCTGTGCGCGTGGATCATGGTGCGCGAATTGTAGCGTTGGCTGCTACGGGTAGATTTCTGAGGATTTGTGTAGGGCGCTGGAGGATTGGTTCCTCAATATGTGTTGTCTCAAGCTGTGTGAGACGTGTTGATGCCGTTCCGTTGCTTGAGATATTGTGGTCCGTGGCACAGGCATGTGTTGAGTTGGGGAATATGCTGGCGAGGTTGCCGCATGAGTACCCTGTTCTTATGTTGGAGGTTGTGTTCGTGGATGAGATCGTGTTTTGGAAAGTGATCTCTGAGAAATTATGGGTCCCGGTTGGTGGCTGCGAGTGGTTGGTCAGGTTGACCGAGTGGTCGACGGTGGTAAGACATGTATTGTCTGGGGACCCGTATGTTTTGGTTGCGGTGCTTGCTATAGTAGCAGGCAACATTTGTTGGTTCTGGAGAATTGTGCCGTGGATTATAAGAGGTTGTGTCCCATGGCTCTGTGATAAGGGCAAAACCGTGATGGGCAGGCGTCTAGTTAGAGCGATTGTGATGAGATAGGATTTGATGAGATAGGACGGTGGATGATGCCTGTGCATAGTAGATTCTTGAAGAGACATTGGCGTTGGAATGGTGGTCCTTGGTCTGGTGACCAGCATGGGAGGATTCCCCTGTAAGTCTGAGTCGAGTGAGGTGAAGACCGAAGACTCCGGAACTTGTCATGTGGTTTCACCGTGCTCCCCTGAGAGGGTAGAGTTGGAGTGAGGTTCGAGATCGGAAGCGGTGTCTGGGTGAGATTTGGCTCGAGGTGCGGTGTTGGTCTGTGGAGAGTCAGTGGATGGCCTATCGTGATTTGGATCGTGCCTGCTAGGCCAGTGAAGGTTTCCCGTTGACGTGTATCTGGCGACCAGTGGATGGTATTTCACAGATAGAAGATGTTGGTTGTTGTGGCTCGAGAATGGTGAGAGTCGTATGCCAGCGAAGCCTTGGGTGGCTGATTATGAGGTGTGCTTTTCCCGGATTGGATCTGAGATTTGCGGGAAGTTGTCTTCTGACAAGAGTTGGTCCTGTGCTGCCAAGGGTGTTTGGCAGGCCAAGAGTGAGCTGGTGGAAGCTCAATGTTGGTTGTCCCTGGTGTAGGGCATGAGATCGGTCAGCGGGTTGTGAAGCTGGCGTTTGGTTGGTCCGCCGAGCATGGGCGTTGATCGGTGGTTCGGTTTTCATGGCGAGGAGTGTGTTTTCTCGGTGAGCGTGGTGGTGTCTATGGTGTCGTGGTTGGTTATGTGTCGGCTGAGGTGATGCCAGACTTGTGCCCTTTTTGCATATGCCTGCTCTGATGACCGATGTGTGTGCGGTGTGTGGAGCATGGCTTGCCCGTGATTAAGGTCTGGCGGTATCCCTCATGATTGGTGCTTTCGTGAGAATCGAGGTTTTCTGTGCTGAGGCTCTGACAGCGTTGTCAGTTGGTTAAGGCATTCTCCCCCTATCGCTTGGCATTTGTCCTAAATTTTGAGGATAAAATTTCTTTAAGGGAGGAGGGCTGTAATGTCCCGAATTTTTTGAATATTTTTCGGATCATTTTCGTGGGTCCCGGAGTGTGTTTTGTGCTTTACATGTGTTTTTCCTTGACATGCCTTCGGAACCTTGTGCAGGGTGAACCGTTGCGTTCTCCGACTCCGGGGCGTGACCAGTGCATTGTGCTCTTCCCGAGGATCGCGGAGGTAATTTTTCGTATTATTCTGAATTTCTAGAATTTTTGGGTTTTTCTATATATATTAACCTCCTTTTCTCTCTCCCCATCTCTCATTTCTCTCTTCCCTCCCTCTCTCTTCTCACGCTCTCTCCTCTCTCCCACTCTTCTCCGACGGTCGACGGAGGTGGACGGGGGCGAGGCGGCGAGGATCGTGGGGCGTGGAGCGGCGAGGATGGAGCGACGATCGTGATGGTGGAGGCGGTTCATGGGATCACGAGCCGGCAGAGCTTGAACGGCATTTTCTTCGTAGATCGACGTCCACGGCACGTCAAATCTTCGGTGGAGGTAGGGAGATGGACCCCCAGCTCGTGTACTTCATTTCTCGCGAGTTTTGTAGGCCGTGGTGAGCCGAGCGTGCTTATTTAAGCATTTTAGGGAAAATGCATGATTTTGGGGTGTGAGCCCGATCTAGAGTTTTGATCATGTTTTTGGGCTTAGAATGGGTCTTATCGATGCTAGAGAGGTTGGGGACTAGTTTCCCCTTTGTTTCCCCTTCACATGGGCGTGAACGAGGCGTGGAATGGGTTTTCCCGTGGTTCCCGCCGTTTTCGCGCTCGGGACGACCTAGCGGTCGTTCCAGCGATCGCTAGGGTGCTAAGCGATCGTGTGGAGACCGCTAGGGTCCCCCTTATGTCAGTTCGGGTCTTGCGGTCTGGCGATAGATCGCCAGGGATCCTTAGCGGTCTAGTGAAGACCGCTAGGCTATGCTTTACGGTCCATGGGTGACTGTTTGTCCGTGTTTTGGGCCAGTCGAGATCGTTGGGGTAGCGGTCTCGCGACTGACCGCTAGGCTATGCCTAGGGGTCAGGGGGACGACCGCCACCCTTCCTGGCGGTCCCGTAGTGACCGCTTGGGTTTTTGGTTCATCGTCGGCCCTTGCGGTCCTGCATAGACCGCTAGGTTGGGCCTTGCGGTCCCGCCTAGACTGCTAGGCTGGGCCTTGCGGTCCAGGGGTAGACCGCTAGGCTCCCTAACGGTCCAGAGAGGACCGCTAGGCGATTCTTTGTGCTCGCCGTGTCCGTTTTGGATTGTGTTGGTCTCTAGTCAACTCGGTTGTGACCCAGTGGTTGACCCTTGGCCTCGTGAATGTCCCAGACACCGTGGGACCTGTGTTTGTGCCTTTGGAGGTGTCCGAAGGTACTGTGTTACCTCGATTAGCGTACCCATGAGTTTGGAGGGTCCGGGCGACCCCATGTGTTCCGGGCTTTCGTGTTCTCGCTAGATCGAGTCACCGTGCATCAGTATGAGTGCGTTGGGGGTTCCCCGCACGTCGTGGGTTTCTCCAGAAGGTGGTTTCTGAGTGGGTCATGTGTATGGCCTTGGACTGTGAGTCCAGTCACCTAGCCTGGGGCTAGAGGTCTCTTAAGTTCCCTTTTCGAGGGAGTGGTCTCGGCAGTCGTGAACTGCCTCGTGAGTCATTGTGTCGAGGTTTCTAACCCTAGGGTTAGGGCAGATTGACGATGTGGAGTTGTGCCTGTATGACGGTCTTGACCCCAAGTCTTGTGACTCAAAGACCGTTGGATTTAGTAGGTCTAGTGGGTTGTCCAGAGTCTTGTGGCGTCGTGCCACCTGGTACTCCGTGTTACTCATGATGGGTGCATGTGTGGCTTTCCGTGTTCACGTTTAGTGACCTCTCACTAGTTGTAGCCTTCTTAGGGCACGCGTGTGCTGACCCACCCGAGAGTGGTGGAGCGGCTTACCCGAGAGAGACAGTTTTTAGGCTGCTTACCGTAGGGCCCCCACGTGTAGCCTGAGTCCGGGCTTCGGGGGAAGAACCAGCTAGAGGATCTGACCTAGGACGCATGGTCTGTGTGTGCACACTTGGTTGGGGGCTGTTGGACTCACGCTGACGAGCACGACCCCAGCTAGTCCTTGTTCGTGGTACTGATTACTGTAGCGTCTCTGTCTCTGCCTGTGGAGTCACAGTGAGACACTTGAGGTGCGGACTAAGTCGTTAGTGGATGCATCCGGCTTTGCTTCTGGTGGGCAATGCTCCTGTCACTTGACGTGAGTTTCATGTGACTCGAGTTTCCATTTCTTGCCTGCGAGATGTGGTTTGTGTGTAGTTTTTGGGTGTGTTCCTGAGGTAGAGGTCTATGGTTTTCGGTGAGCGTCACCGATGGATTTCCCTAGACGGTGTTAGGTCCACGATAGCATTGTCGTGATGTCTTCTCTGGCAACGTAGCCAGAGGTCTTTCCGTTAGACCGATGTTTCCCCGACTCGAGATCGGGGCGTGTTTTCCAGTACAGTAGGAGTAGCTGTAGAGCCGAGGTTTTACCGGTCATCGGGTTTGTTGTTCCTACTATTGTTGCTACTTTCCATTACCGCCGTTGTTTACGTTTGGGGTTCTGCGGGATCCCTACTAAGCCAGTGACAAGAGGTTCACCCCTACTTTTCAGGTGCGGCTGTTCTTCCTCGAGGTTCGAGGATGCTGTGCGGAGGTTTCTAGTCGCCAGCTCGCTGGGCCGAGTGTTCACTCGGTGTTCGGTACGCTCTTCTGCCTTAGATCATACTTTCTGTTGGACTGGACTCTGTTGTAGTTAGATTATTTATTTCTGTTAATTGTTGAATTGTCCTGCCTTATTTCCTATTTCATTGTACCTCCACACTCCTTTTTAGCCCTTCCGAGCCCTGGCTTGTGGGCGGCGGGCCAAGATTCGAATGGTATCGGGTTTCTTTCCCAGTATCCGGATCTTGGGTCATTACATCCATTCTTCTTTATTCTTTTAGTGAGTGATCTCCCGAGGGCAGCTAGCCTCTCAAAGACCGAAATTCTTGCCCCCAGCTTTTGCGGAGGCCAAGTGGTATTGCAGTGGCATTGACGGCCTATTGGCCCAGCTCCTGACGGAGTGTGAAATTTGTGACCTTCTTGGATGTCTTCCATGGCATGTGACAACTTCTGCTGGCCTGAGGGGATGGTCCCTAGGCCCTGCAAACAACTTTTGATAGCATCATTTTTCTCTTCTTGCCCTTGCAAAGTTGGGAAGGCATGTGATAGTGCTCCCACTTGCACTGGGAGCGTATGGACAGTGTGTCATGAACATGCCTTCTTGCAGCGATGTTTGTGGTGGTAGGACACCTCCCCCGGCTGGGCATAAGTAGCAGATGCCAACGAGGGGTAAACTGGGGCTGCCATCTTAGCCCGTATAGCTCCCTTTGGTCCTCTTCGACAGACCCTCATAGGTTCTTCCCGTATGACGGGGACAGCGCGGGTTCCCTTGGGAACCTATATTTTCTTGAGCTTGGTTGGCGTCGGGGCCAACCCTCCCTTTAGCTCGGACTCAAAGCGGTCCATTTTAATCTGGTCCAGTGCTTGGAAGGAATTATGCACCGGCATCGTGGAAACCACCCTATCGGGTGTAATTCTGGCCTGTCGGCCATTCAAGAATACTTGGACGCCTTCGATGAGCATGGTCTTGCCCGAGGTGGATAGCCAGCTTTGTAGTGTATCGGCGTTCTCCTTGGCCGCCCTCCTGGCAGTCGGGTGCGCCTCTTGCTACTTGAGACATGGCAGTCAGCTTGGTGGATGAAGTAGCCCACCACTTCAATTTTCTCAGATGTTGCCGATGCAATGGCGACGGACTTCAGCTCCTAGGCGTCCAGGAGTTCCACAAATGCGACCCCCAAGAAGTTGGGGAAGTCGACGACGGGTGGGAAGCTGTCGAACTGGGTTGGAACTGCCAAATAGCCATGGGTGGCATGGCTAGTTACAACAAGGGGTCCGAATGACATGGCCATCGTAGTTCTCGGAATGCGATCTACAAGATCAAATTAGATAGTTAGAATTTTAAGAAGAGGCCATTGGGCCCCTAATCTTGGCGAGGAGATGAAGGGTGGTTTTTCTCCCACCGGGCGTGCCAACTTGTGGACGCATTAAAATTCTGTTATGATTTTATTAATTTTATTCATTTGTTTATTGGTCTATTTAGTGCGTGGGCGTGCCAGTCACAAAGTGACGATTTATTCAGACTTCAAAGAAGCCACTAGTGCCCGCTGTCTGATTGATCAGGCGATAGTGAGTTTCGTGTCGGGATAAAAATCTGCCATGCCGTAAAAGTCACGACATTAATTACATCCCCTCGGAGAGGGAAAAACCCTTGATTGATCGCCAGAAAGAGGGGCCTCATCACGGCCTAGAATTGATTGAATGAAAAATTCATTGGAAAGCTTTAAAATCCCCCATGCTTGGGTGCAAAAGAGTATTTAAAATCATGTCGGTCACGTGTTGACCATTTTGTTTTCGGACCGGAGTCTGGGTTGAAAATCACTACATGCATGTCGGTAAAAATCGGAACATATGTATGCTGGGCGCGACAAGTTCGATATCTGAAGAAATGAGGAAATTCAGTCAATATCCTGACCAGACGGGTCAAATTCGATAAATTATCGGCCCGGTACGAGGTCGTGCGTTGGCCATAACGGGGCCATCCCCGAGAGCCGGGCATACCTTGCGAGGGCATCTTTGGTATTTCCCCTTACCCGGGGCCAAAGGGAAGAGAGCCAGAAAGCTCGCCGTTTGAATTCTCTCCACGGGGGTATTTCATTTATTATTATTATTATTATTTAAGGATTTTTTTATCTGATTATCATTTTTTTGACCATATTATCATTGTGTTATTGCAAGTTATCATTTATCATTTCATTCCTTTTTTCATCATTTGGTCTTTTGGTTTTCCCTTGGAACCTAAGAAAGAGTTGATCTTTGAGTATTTATTCATGGAAGTCACTTACCTGCAAATGCACATCCGTTTCTGTTTACATTCAAAATTCAATTGTGAAAAGAAACACTCGCATGCAGATGCGCATGAAGCTTTGTTACCCTTTAGAATTCAGTCATGAATGATGATGTACATGCGAATGCATATGGGGAAGGAAGGGCTTATCATGTTCACAGAAATCCCCTTACAAGAGACCATCATGCAAATGGACAACCACTCCCTTTTTGTTTCTTTGTGAAATCTTATTTTTTTTTGAAAAGGGGGAGTTCGGTCGACCGAACCTCCCAGGGATGGAGCCCGCTGAAAGGGGTCGACTCCAGCAGTTCATTGAGTCGACCTCATGGCGGATCGGTCGACCAAAAGTTGGATTCGGTCGACCGAACCCAGCAACTAATGCAGTTCAATGTTTTTTTTGTTTGGTTTTAAGAGGAAGGGCTCGCAATATTCACATGTTATTCAAATATGCATGCTCGTGAGATTTTTATACCGGTCATGTTCAAATTCAAAACATGGAAGCAAATGAGAAGGAGCACATCCCAGTTCAAAAGGATTTGTGCAATCTGATGAAGAACCCTGTGAATGCATTTTTTTTGTTTCTTCTTGCATATGGGCCAAAATCATGCAGGATGTATATGCGGGGTGCTGTTCATGCTTGAAATTCATTCATAAACCATGCATATGCACTTGAGGATTCTTTCCTACCTTCCCTTGAAATTCAATCATGAGATCATGCAAGTGCAGTTGTTACCCTTTTAATTTTTTTGAAATCCAGCTGTAGATATATAAAATGAGGGTGGAGTAAAACGAGGTGTGCCACTCTCAAACAAGCTATGACATGACACCTTGAGCATGTAGGTATATCATCTCAGAAGCGCATAGTAAAGCGGAAAATCAACTAAACTAACACATGCCATGGGCATGGAGCAATGATAGAAATGGAATAAAAGAAAACACACGCCATAGGCGTGGAGCAACCAAGAAGAAAACAATAAATAATGAAGAAGAGAAGATGATGAATACCCAAAAGAAGAAAGATGTGATCGCCACCAAGGCCTGTAACATAGAGGGAACTGCACTACGTACCTTGGAAAAGGAGCCGAGTGAAGGCACACTCGAACGCGGGAGAGAACTCAGATGCAGACGACTAAATGGTCTTCCTGTGGCCGCTATATGACATAGACGGTCGTCTGATGGCCGCTAGGCGAGTCTGACAGTCTGATGCAGACCGCTACTCGCATCCAAAAAACAAAATGTGGGAACTCAATCCTCCTTCCCTCCTGGCCGGCCAGATGGGTTGGGCCTCGTGTCAAGAGTGATGTAGACCTGTGAAAGAATGTAGGGACAAGAAGAAAACGACCCAATTAGATATGGAAAAGTGTAGTATCTATAAACCAACAACATTGAGCATGCATGAATGGAAGGGTGAATACCTGGGGGTTGGTGGTTTTTAACCCCTGCGGGACGTAGAAAATAGTAGGAGGATGTTTGAAAATGAAGAATGAACATAGAGAGACGAATAAAAGGGGAAGAAATGAATGCTATGATGATGCAAAGATGAACGAAGACAATTGCCAACTAACACACAAAAAAATGAAAACTATGAATACTCCCTGGACCAGAGGACCCTAGGACGCAGAAAACAAGTTCTCCCTAGTTGAGATTCGCTCCAGAATGCGGCATCACTTCGTTGCGACCTCCAGAAATCTCCTCCTTCGGCCATGAAGTCAAGGGTTCTATTTATAGACCCCCAAAACCCTAGGTCGAGTTGGAGGGATAATAGCAAAAATAGAGGCCTAAGACCTGATAAAACTCATAGATAATACTCTCGGGAGTTCCCAGAATTGATCAGCAGTTTATGAGGATCGAAATCCATAGAGAAATCATGGAATCAAAGACTCTGTTCGACCACGGATAGAGAGAGAAAACCCAGGCAGGCTTGGACTTTCGGGCTCAATTAGTAGTCTCGCGATAGACCGTAAACCTTAGTTAGCGGTCTTTCGATAGACCGCTAAATGCGTAGTCATTCGAAAGAGATAAGGTTGACTGGGAGAATGCCAGACCAAGCAGGACTCTCTGTCCACATAGCGATCTTACGATAGGCCGCTATATGGGTGGCCGTTGGGAAAAAAATAAAACCCTGATAAATATCCGTATTAATCCAAAAAAATGAGCCTTATCTAGCCCCAATAAGCCCAAATGACGAAATGTGCGAGAACTTGAGCCCAACCAGGGAAAAAACCCATAAAATAAGCCCAAAAACCAACCAAAAATGGCCCAATAACCAGTGAATAACTTGGGACATCAGAAAATAGGATAAGAAAATGACACAACTCATCAGTCATAAAACGAGGGTCAACTGATGCCCCTCTTTAACGTCCTTTTTGCAGGGGAGCGAGCGGAGGCAAAGGGAAAGCGAAATGGAACATGGAGGTGAAGCGAAAATGTAGCAAAGCGAACTGAAAAGCGGACGTTAAGATAAACGACACCCGTTCTTAACCAACGAGCGATAGGAATCATCCGGAAAACTCTTAACTGATCATGGGGAACGACTAAACTGAATGACGCATGCCTGGAGGAACTAACAGACTAAAGGAATAAAAACACGATCAACCTCATCAGTGGAACGCACAGCTGATAGGCGATCGGAATAAGCGAAAAGTAAAGAGATGAGCAAACTAAACTCCAGATAGGAACCCTCAACTAACCAAACTGAGCAAATAGACCAGAGAAAACCTTCCAACTCAAAGTGGAATACTCTCCCATATCCAAAACCATGGACGCACAATTACTCACTCTTATCGAGACACTTTAGACAGATCAGGGGACATGAATGCTCAAAGATACGTATGCTGCATGCTGGGCTAAAATAAAAGAAATCATTAAAACGAATGCAAAGAAAGCATAAAAAAAAAGTACTCGAGAATAGTATTGCTAGACCAGAACGATCAAGGTCAGGACACTATCCGCAACCACGGTGTGCAAGATAGAACCATCGTCCCCTAATTTTTCCAACCTAACGGCTTATCCAATGATTAGACATGTGCACCTAGATCATCATCATTTTTGTTAAAGGGGAACCTCAGATCTCAGAACACATGAATGACCAACCGGTTCTCGAGATAATATAACATAGATACCATATAGTAATGCATAAAGGAGACTGGGGAATAGAGATACTTACCTAACTTACCTGCCCGGGCGAGGAAGAAGTAACATGTAGCGTGATAGGACATAATGTATTATGGATTTGCATTTCAACATTATTCAATCAACCAAGATACCAAAATAAGCATAATCATGCATAAAAATGAAGCTAAGGACCGCACGGATATGAAGCAAGCATGGCAACATCACAAATGGGACCCATAAATAAGGCGGCCTCCATAGGACCGTCTCATTCAATTATCGGTCAAACAGAAGACCGCTACTGTAACGACCCAAGATCCGGATACCGGAAAGGAACCGATACCATTCGAATCCTGGCCCGCTGCCCACGAGCCGGTGGGCTCGGAAGGGCTAAAAGGAGTGTGGAGGCACAAAGAAATAGGAAATAATGCAAGATAATTCAATAATTAACAGAAATAAATAAACAACTACTACAACAGAGTCCAGTCCAACAGAAAGTACAGTCTAAAGCAGTAAAACGTACTACATGCCAAGTGAACACTCGGCCCGGTGAACTGGCAACTAAGAACCTCAGCACTGCACCCTCGAACCTCGAGGAAGAACTGCCTCACCTGAAACGCAGGGGTGAGCCTCCTGTCACTGGCCCAGTAGGGATCCCGCGGAACCCAACTGAGAACAATGGCGGCACGGAAAGTAGTAACTACACGAACAACAGTAGCAGTAGGAACAGTAAACACGGTGGCCGGTCGAAACTCGGAACTACAACTACTCCTACTGTACCGGAAAGGAAAACCCTACTCTCACAAGCGGGAACCGGACTATACTAACACCACTCACCGAGGTAAAACCCACGGCAGCCTCGCTGCAGAGGCCTGTCTCCCAGGACAAGGCCAACCTGGACACGCTATCCAAGGTGCAAAACCACGACCACCCGATCACGGGAACCGCACCCACAAGACACAACCTTGGTAAAGCCGCTAGCACCTTGGCCACTAACTCGAAAACACCGGACGGTCTAGAAAACCTTGTCTCGTAGATAGAAAACGGATCCCGAAAACAGGAGAGTCACGTCTCACGTGATAGGAGTACCTGCCCACCAGAAGCAAGGCCGGATGCGTGGACCGCGCCTCAGGTGTCCCCCTCGACCCCTGTGGAAAGGGGACACCGTACAAGTAACCACAAAACAAGTGACTAGTCGGGGTCTTGCTCGTCAGCACGGGTCCGAAGTCCTCGACCACGTGTGCACACACAGACCGTGCATCTCTGGTCTGGCCCTCTGACTGGTTTTCCCCTCAGCTGGACTCAGGCTGGTAGATGTGGGGCCCGACGGAAACCAGTCTAAAACCGTCTCTCTCTGGGTAGCCTCGCCACCACTCCCTGGTGGGACCACTCTCGTGTCGGAAGGCTACGACTAGTGGGGAGTCACTGATGTGACCACTCTCCAAGTAGAAACTCCGAGGAACACGCACGCACCCTGCGTGAAAGTCGAGAAGAACCAAGTGGCACCGAACCACTGGACTCTGGACAATTCTCTAGACTCACTAAATCCAACGATCCTTGAGTCACAAGACTCGGGGTCAAGACCGTCGTACACAACGATGCAAGGCCGTCAATCTAGTCTAATCCCTAGGTCTAAAACCATGGTAGCATGAATACCGAGGCAGCTCACGAGCCGCCGAGACCATCCCCCAAAAAGGGAACTCAGGAGATCAAGGCCACACACATGGCCCACGCGGAAAGCACAGAAGCATGATTCCCAAGGCAACTCACACGCCGCCACGCCGATTCCCATCCCAGGGAAAAGTGGGAAACCTCCAGCTCCAGGCTGGATGACTGGACTCGCAGTCCAAGGCCAAACACATGGCCCACCCGGGAACCATTTTCTAAAGAAACCCACGACATGCGGGGAACCCTCACCGCACTCACATCGATACATGATGACTCGATCTAGCGTAACACGAAAGCCCAGAACTCGCACACATATAGGCACGCTAATCGAGGAAAACAAACCCCCGGACACCCAAAGACATGGTCACGGAACTCCACGGGGCGTCCGAGACACACATGGTCAAGGGAGGCACGATCAGCCGTAGACTACCCGCCCTGGTTGCCCGACTGGTCGCCCTCAAGATCGCGCTACCCACATATAGTGCGTTCAGACAGAATGCGCTATATCCCTGTAGCGCGACAAAGCAGAATGTGCTATAAACATATAGCGCAACAGACCAGAACAGAACAGAACGCGCTATACGTGTATAGCGCGATAAGACAGGACGGGCCACTAGCCTATAGCGCGACAAGAACAAACGCGCCCTACACCTATAGCGTGATAAAAACCGCCTTACTGTTCATCTTCTCCGATGAACGCGGTCTATCGGGGCAGTGCGATCTCCAAGAACGCGCCCACCTGGGCGAGTGCATTCTCAGTCCGCGCCCGAAAACAACAGAAAATGATGGGAAACTCATTCCACGCCTCAATCACCCCCAGGTGATAGGGAAACAAAAGGGAAACCCTTCCCTAAGCCCCTAGGCATTCGATGATGCCCTTAAACCATCGATTAACACATTAAAACGCTAGATCGGGCTTACACCCCAAAAACATGCATTTGCCCAAAATACGAAACTAAATCCACTCGTCTCACCACGGCCTACAAAACTCGCGGGAAAGGAAGTGCACGAGCTGGGGGTCCATCTCTCTACCTCCATCGAAGATTCAACGCACCCGCTCCGCGAAGAAAACGCCGTGAAACCCTCGCCGGTTCACGAACTCGCACCCAAGCTTCCACGCGCCACCGACCCTCAATCCTCGACCCGTTCCTAGTTCCTCGCCTCCCGCCATCGCCGCCTCGCCCTCCTCTGCCACGGTCGGCCGCCCGGGGAGAGGGGGCGAGAAAGAGATGAGAGAGAGTGAGAAAGAGAGAATGGGGAGAGAGAGAGGTTAAAGGGTTAATATATAGAAAAATTCAAAAATTTCAGAAATTATGAAAAATTACCTCCGCGATCCTCGGGAGGAGCATAACGCACTGGTCACGTCTCGGATTCGGAGAACACCACGGTTGACCCCGCACAAGGTTCCGAAGGCACATCAGGGCAAAACACGTGTAAAGCACAAAACACACTCCAAGACTCACAAAAATGATCCGAAACCCACGGATCCAGATTCGAGAAATATCCGAAAAATCCGGGGCATTACAGCCCTCCCCCCTTAAAGGAATTTCATCCTCGAAATTCAGGGCTAGCACCAAGTCACAGGGGAAGAACACTGAACCACCTGACAATGCTGTTAGAGTCCCAGCACAGAAAATCTCGATTCTCACAAAAACACCAATCCTAAGGAACACAGCCAGACTAACACCACGAACGACACGTCGCTCAGCACGCCGCACACACCGGCCATCAGAGCAGGCGCTCACCAAAGGACACAGTCCGGCATCACCTTAGTCAACAAAAACTAATCACGGCACCACTGCCACAATCTCGCTCACCGAGGAGACACAGTCCTCGTTACAAGAAACAGCTACCGATCCATCCTATGGTCAGCGGACAAAACACACATCAGCTTCACAACCACCTGACTGGTCGCACTCCCTTCTCAGGGGAACAACCAAAACGGAGCCTCCAATAGCTCATGCAACCATCTCTACAGACCGCAACCAGACCATCGGCTCAACACCAAGAAGCACCCCACACCTGGCAAGCCAAAAGCCAGACATAACACAGTGCCAACTCTGCCAGAAGATGAACTTCGACAAAGCCCAGATCCCATCTGGAAAGCACATCACGAAAATGACCACTAAAGGTCTCACTGATACACGGCTCTCACCGTTCTTGATGCACAACCACCAGCATCTTCTGTCTGTGAAAAGACCATCCACTGGTCGCCAAATACACATCAACGGGAAACCTTCACCGGCCCAACAGGCATGATCCACTCACAACAGGTCATCCGCTGACTCACACACAGACAATTACCACATCTCAAGCTGAACTTCTCTCGGACACCGCATCCGATCTTAATCATCGCGCCAACTCAACCCTCTCAGGGGAGCACGATGAAACCAAAGACAAGACTCAGAAGCCTTCAGTCATCACCTCACTCGACTCAGACTTACAGGGGAACCATCCCATGCTGGTCACCAAACCAGGGATAACCATTGCAACACCAACGTCCCATCAAGGACCTCCACGCATAAGCGTCACTCTTCCGTCCTGTCTCATCAAAACCTTCATCTCAATACATCAAAGTGGACACCTGCCAATCCCGATTCTGCCCTTACCACAGAGCCACGGGACACCACCGGAACAATACATGACACACGTCTCTAAGGAGGAAAGTGCCATCCAAAATTATGACAACCTGGTCGACAACGCCGCGACCAATGCACTGTGGGTCCCCAAACAATACACCTCTTACCATGGTCGACCACGAGACTAGCCTTACTAGTCACTCGCAGCTACCAACTGGAACCCATAATCTGCCAGAGATCACTTCTCCAAAACACGATCTCATCCAAGGACACGACTGGCAACACAAGCCGGGTACCAAGCCACCGACTCTGACCAACACGTCCTCGACCTCCGTCAGGCGACATCCTCGACAACCCCATCCGGGTCTAACACCGACGCCTGACACGGCTTCCATCACAAGAATAGGGTACTCATGCGGCACACTTGCCAACATTTTTCCCCAACACTTCATCCTGCCAGTGCCAAGAACCATAATACCTCGAGCAACGGCACGGCAACAAGACATCTTGCATAAAGGAACCAATCCTCCAATGCTCAACGCAACCTCAGGAATCCGCCCGTAGTAACCAACACTACGATCTTGAACCAGTGGGTAACAGGCCCACCAGGCTTCCGCTACGCACTCTGATCCACGCGTACAGCCAAACACGGTAACTCGGGACTCGCCATCCCGACAATCCACAACTCGGCTGGCCAACTTCAAAAAATAGGGTGAGGAAAGCTCCCTTACCTCGGACCCCAAGCACAGATTCACTCCCAAATTTGGCAATCTTCTGGAACTCTGCCAGCTCCGAACTACCACGCATCGGAAGTTCCAACACCAGCCAAGAATGCAAACACCGCCCAACCAGCACTCGTCCTTCCGGAACAGCGCCAACATCCTTACACAGCAAGGGGAAATGGGCACAACTTATCACAGGCAACCACCTTTCCAAAGCACGGGACACGTCTCGCACGGACTTCATGGCACACAGGGGGCCAACCCATCCGAACACGCAATGCAAGACGACGAACCTTAGCTGAACACAATCTCTCCAACCAAAGGAGGAACCAACATGTTGAGTTAGATGGATGCAGTCTATCTCCACGAAATGTGGATCTAGAGGGGGGTGAATAGATCTAATGCCTATTTAAAAACCAATGTAAGGTTCAAATGCGGAATATAGGCAAATCTGCTAAATCACTAACCCTGATACTAGATTTCAACAGAACCGAATCAAGCTCTTAAAGTAAACAAGACAACCAGTAGCACACAATTCATAGACAATCACACAAACATAAAACACCCACGATTTTTAGGTGGTTCGGTCAAGGACCTACGTCCACCCCACACTCAACCGAGTATGGCTTACTGCTGCGCAGTACAGCTTGCGTCTGCTGGACACTCTAGCTTGGCCAACAACCGCTGATACACAGCTTCGCTGGGCACTACAGCTTGCCGACCAGAGGAACAGATCCTCTGCAACTGCTGGGGAAATACAGCTTAACCTGTCCAGTGGAGACTTCCACTGCAAATCCGCTGACTCACAGCTTGAAGAAACATGAATTCAGAAATGAAAGACAGAAGCAAAACGAAAATGAAAACCCAAAATGGGAATGTAGCTCGAATGAGCAATGCTCAGCTCTGGTTTCTGAACCAAGAGACTGAGATACAACCTCTCAAACAAAAACTCTCACAATCTCACTCTCTCGATCAAGCTCTCTCAACTCATCTCTCTTGATTTTCTCTTCTCTCTTTTTCTTCTTCTCTGTTTCTCTTCTCACAGTGGATCGATAGCACTCTGCTGCTTTCAGACTTGCTGTATAGACTTTGCTCTCTTCAGATTTCGATCAACCTCCATCTGAACACCAAGGCTTAAATATATACTGGCAGCAGGTGGATAAGGGTGCGTGGTTTCCACGTTTTCCCGCCCAAGGAATTTGCCAGATCTGAGGCAACTTTATCCACGTGTCATCATCTGATCACCTCGTCCTCCTGGGATCACGAGCCATGTCAGCAATCCCTGTAGAGAATCCCTGTCAGACATAGTATCGGATTATCAGTTTAAGCAGAAACCCTGTACAGACATCATAGTATGCACAATGCAGTGTATAGACTTTCCAATGTCTAGACTTGCAGATGTGAACGACACAATGTATAGACTTTAGGTGTGAAGACATTGTGAATGCAAATGCAATGTTCAGACTTCATTGTATAGACTTGGAGAACCTGAATCAATGTGCATACTTGGAACGCCTGAAGACCAGTGTCCAGACTTGGAATCAATGAAGGCGTTGGCTGTACAGACTTGGCCAAACAATCCGATGTAGAGACTTGAGGCATGGAGGCCAATGTACAGACTTGGAAAGTTAAGACCATTGTACAGACTTCACCTCGTGCCAGCTACAGTGAAGGAATGTATAGACTTAACAGTCTCCCTGGCTGTACAGACTTGACCAAATCAAAGGCAATCGGATGTACAGACTTTAGAGGATGCAGACTCAGTATAGACTCTAAGGTCCAAAGGCAATGTACAGACTTTGCCTTAGAAACGAATGTATAGACTTTGCCTTAGAAACGAGTGTTTAGACTTTGAAGCAAACGCCAGGTAACGATGTGTAGACTTGGCCAGAAAACGTAGGGAAAGGTATGAGTGTATAGACTTGGCCAAACGTAGGGAAAGGTGAGGAGTGTATAGACTATGCTTCACTTCGAGCAGCCACAGTGATGTATAGACTTAGCCTTTGAGATGTGGCTGTACAGATTTGGAGTGTTGAAGCCAATGTACAGACTTGATGATATCAAACCGATGTACAGACTTGCATATGCGAAGTCAATGTACAGATTTTATGATATGAAGCCAATGTACAGACTTGCAGATGCGAAGCCGATGTACAGACTTTAAAGGCTTTGTACAACAAGGCATGCTGTACAGACTTACTCAATCAAACTGATGTATAGACTTTGAAGGATTTGAACGGGAGAATGTATAAACTTTAAGAACCGAAGCTCACGTTGTACAGACTTTGTTACCCAAACGATCAATGTATGGACTTGAACTTCTGGAAACGAATGAATAGACTTTGCCACAGTCTAATGTATAGACTTCCGGTGTGAATGAAATGCTGTACATACTTGCTCAAACAGTCCGATGTATGGACTTAGAATTCCAACAGAAGGATGTATGGACTTTGATAAGAGAATGGCTGTACAGACTTTAACACAACTGCGATATACAGACTTTGACAAAGCAGCGATGTACAGACTTTGACAAAGCAGCGATGTACAGACTTTAAGTGAAAGTCCGATGTACAGACTTTAGCTGAATACCACTGTATAGACTTCGAATATGAAGACCAATGTATAGACTTTGCCCAAATCCTTAGACTCAACAGAGACAGACTGATGTACACACTTAGCCAATGCAATGCAATGTATGGACCTGTACAGTGAAACAATGTATAGACTTCACCAAGACACTGCATGAACAATATGATGCGATGTACATACTTTGAAGAACAGCATCCAATGTATAGACTTGATAAAACAGTCACGAGTGTATAGACTTCGTTGTACACACTTGTGAAGTTGAATGCAAGACAAGGCTGTACAGACTTGATGAATAATGCAAGTTATAAGAATGTATAGACTTGCATTCATTAAGTAAATGGATGTACATACTTGGAAGATCACTGATGGCTGTACAGACTTTACTTCAATGTATCGACTTCACTCTAGCAGGTAATGTAGCAATGTATATACTTTGAACTTGAACATGAAGTGTATAGACTATGCAATGCACTGTGGATGTATGGACTTTCAACGAAGGGCAATGTATAGACTATGCACAGTCCAATGAATGGACTTTAACTAAGGTGAACAATGTACACACTTAGCCGATGTGCAGACTTTAACAATGTGATGCAATGTACACACTTGTAAAAATGATGCAATGTGTTGACGCTGCAATGTATGCCAATGTATAGAGTTTCATGCTGCAAAGCACTGTGAAGACTTGTGAGTGTGTGCAGAACACAGTATAAACTCTGACTGCATTATGTACACAGACAACCTGATAAAAGTAATTTCATCAAAATAGGAACTGTTGCCAATCAATCAATCAAGATAAGGTGTTGCCAAAGAAATGAAGCAAATGCCAACATCATCAACACAGAGGAGTCACAACACAACATACCTCCGACCAACGGAAGAACTCCACGCTTGACCTGACCTCGAACCTTGCACACGCTGGGAACAACACCTTCCAGCACCGAGAAAGCCATCACCATGTCAGGTCAACACCTCTGACATACTCGGCGAGTGTCACGTCAGACCACGATCATAGCGTCACTCGATGCACCACCACTATAATTCCTCGAACTGCAACACGCCACACCAAGAGCCGTAACACGACCCATAATCGACAACCGCCGACGCGCATCCTCGAGTCCCAAACTCGCTGCGGAACCTTTACAACTCAACCCAAATCCAGGCGAACACAACCCATTCGCACACAAGAGCGCAGGAGCAAGACCTTACTAGGACGCTGTGATGTCCCGGACCCTTTCAGATCCTTCTTCTTGGGTCTCGGATCTGCGTTTTCGGTGAATTTGGCTCCGTTGTGTCCGAAATTATGTTCTGGACATCTTTCGTGTTCGGATCTGTGCTATTCGGGTCAGTTCGGAGGCCCGGAACGTGTTCCGCGGCTTTTTCCACGTGTTTTCTGATTCCCGCGTGTGTGTCTCGGAAACACCTACGGAACCCTGTAGCGGGTGAACCAGGTCGTTCATCTACCCGCGAGTGGTACCGTTGCGATCAGCTCGTCGCGAGGATCGAGGAGGTGTATTTTTCTATTTTTTGAGATTTTTCTAATTTTCTAGATTTTCTATAAATACCAAATCTTTTTCTTTTCTTTTTCACCTTTTTCTTCTTCTTCTTCCTCCTTCTTCCAACCGTTGGAGAGCGCCCTCCCCATCGCGACCGTTCCTCTTCCCCGGACGACCGAGACGCAGCCAGCTTCACTCCGGCAACGGCGTGGCGGTGGTGGCGGCGAGGCGGTTCCGGTGGTGGCCTTCTCGCGGCGGGAGGCGGGGCGTGTGGCATTCAAAAAGCTTCTTCCTTGACTTCGGCGGTGATTCGGCGGAGCATTCACTCCATTGAGGTAGGGGGACGAATCCCTATGCTCATCTCATCATCCCCCGTGATTTGTAGGCCGAATGGGAGTCGAGAGGGGTGTTTTTGAGCGGGTTAGGGCAAAATCATGTTTTGGGGAGAGTTCGCCCGATCTATGGATTTGAGTCGCGATTCGACATTTTGATGGCCTAGAATCATGCTAGGGGTCCCCAGGGGTCTTCCCCTTTGATTTTCCCCTCTCCTATGGAGGCATGGGGGCGTGGTTGGAATTTTTGGGTGTTTCACGCCGTTTCGCCGTCGGACTGGTGTGACGGTCCTTCCAGTGACCGTCACACCATGTGACGCGCCCAGGTGGGTGCGTTACAGTCATGTTTTAGCCAGCTGGGGGTCTGTGGGCTATGACGGTCCCACGATAGACCGCCAGGGCGCTGTGACGGGCCTGGGTTGGGCCGTCGGGGACGATCTGACCGTTGGTTTTCGACTGTTGGTTTTGACCGTTGGGGGTCAAGGCCTGTGACGCACCATGCCTGGCGTGTCATAGCCTTGTAACGCCCCTATGTTGGTGCGTTAGAGGAGACGAACCCATCTCCCCTAATGCGCCAAGGTTGGTCCGTTAGGTGCTGTGATGCTGTTGGCACCTAAAATATGATCGTCGGCGACCAAGCCATAAGGACGAATGACCCGGCCCACCGAAGCGCGGGAGCCGATAAAGATCAACACATCAAGGATTTCTCAAGCTGCCAAAGCCTCGAGTCATTCCGTATGGACGTGGGGACTTCACCTCAGGAGAGCCGAGATGAATCCACAACCAACCGGCAGTGCGACCAAGCCTGCCCAATGAACCGGTATCGACTTTGTCGTGCTGCATCCACTACACCCGTTGTCCGATCAAGGACGATGGTCTATCCGGTGGTCCCCCACCACATGAAAAGGCTCTCCTGAAGACAAAGGAGTTCCCCACTGGCTTTCCAAAACGGAAGACCGAAAGCTCTGTCGGTGGAAGATCCCGATCGCCCGGCATGGGCACGGCTTCCCGCCAAGATGGGCCTGTTAGTGGCCGAATGATCGCCCAGCATAGGCGGAACTATCTCTGGTGTTATCCAACCCCCTAGAGAGCTTTGGGTATGAGCCAGACCGAGCCAACGGCATGGATCGTAGAGCCGAAGGCCATGTCAGCGTTAAACCCGCGCGACCAAACTAAAGCTATCTGGAGTCTCGAGAATGGACGTACGTCAACCGAGGGGCTTTGACAAAACGCCTCGTCAAGCTTTCAATGGGCATTGGCGAGATAATGTTCACGATGACCTCCGGGATCGTCCCCGGATCCATCGGCTAACCTGCAGTGCGCGGGAAATGCTAATACGGCGCGCCCTTGTACGGCGCGCCCGTTAAACCGGCGCCCTCCAAGTCCGGCGCGCTAATTTGCTGAGGCTTCTTCCCGGCGCGCTAATCTCACGCCGGATTAAGATCCGAACCCGCCCCCTATATAGGTGGCTGCTCTTCGACAAAGAAAGAGGAGGAGGAAAAAAGAGGGAAAAAAAGAAAGAGGAGGGGGGAGACATATCGAGACATCAGAAGATACAGAGAGCAGGAAGGAAAAGAGAGGAGGGCTTTTCGAGAGGGCTTTTCTTTGAAGAAGAGAGGGAGCAGGGCTTTTTCGGAGGATCTTCCGCCGGCCGTCTTCCTTTCTCTACGATACCCTGTTCCAGGAACAGGTGGGCGCCGGTGCCGGTCTTCCCTCTGCTTTCTGTGGATTCCTTCTTCTGGGCTTTCCACCCATCGGATGTAAGCGAGAGGGGGAGTAGTGGCGATGATATGAGCTTATTCTCCTCCCCCTTCTATGCGATTTTCTCTTTTTTCCCTTCCCCTATTGTTGTGCTCTGCACGTCCTCTGCCTCCGCTATTGGCGAACGACGACCGAGCAATGGTGCTGATGCCATGTTGTTATTATGTGAATGCTAAACTATTCCCGTTTCTGGGATGGTAATACATATATGTGTGAATGCTTAGATCAACGGGTCGAATGAATGATCTTCACCTCCCCTTTCTTATGTATGCGAATGCGTGCGTACGAGGCTTTCTTTGCATCGTTCTCTGGTTCCGCTTTCCCTGAAGTTCCTAGCATGCCCCGAATCATCGTGGGCTACAGAGACACCCCCTCCCCGAGGGCTTTTCTTTCGATCATCTTCATGTTTGATTCAAGGGTTTTCGCATCCCTTTCTCTTCTCGGATGGAGCCGTGCTTCTGCGCGTGCCTCTTTCCGCCATGCATAGGGTCCATCTCCTGAACGTTGCTTTCCAATTGTTCGAGCATATGCCCCTGCGCGGGCCCGTCTCACTTATGCATTTACCACCCCTATTCATCATCATCTGAATGGTTTCAAGGTTTTCTCATCGTCTCGATCACCCGGAGAGGGGAACATTCCCCCCGTGGCTTCACGGAACTGCTGGGCAACTAAGAACCCTACCCCTCGATGGCAGGCGTTTCTCCCTGAGCCCACAGCAGATAGCAACAGAGGGGTCTTGGCTCAACGAGCTCGCCCCCAACAATTCAGGACCCAATGAAGGCCGGGGATATGTGCTCCTCGCAGGCTAGCCCTCGGAGTTTCATCTTCCTAATGGTCAGTCCCTATAAGGGATAAGTCATACACTGTGGGTCATCCACCCTTCGCAGGCTAGCCCTCGGGGTGCTGTTCCCATCGTCAATGGCTTCATCTCTCCGTTTCTTCCCCCTTATAGAACTTTGGTGCCCCTAGCAGGCTAGTCCTCGGGGTATTCCATCCAATGGGGTTTGCTGGCTGCCTTCGTGCATACCGGCGGTTCAGGGGCTTGTTCCACGAGTGAGCATGACCCAGCTTCTCCCCTGTAACTTTTCAGGTTCAGGGGAGATGCTGTCCAATTTTGGACAGATTAAGATTAAATAAGCCCTAATGAAATGATCGTTCTGGACTCAATCAACTCGGTGCTCGAGTATGAACCTCGCACTGACTTGTCACACCATCCCTCAGGGTTCTGGACTTCAATTTAACAAACAATTGGCCTCAAATGGCTTCAAAACCCTCAACATAAACTTAACAAACTCAAATGATTCGGAATTCATCGAAAATAAGCTAAAACGGTGCGGCCTTAACCCGGCGCGCCCTAATACGGCGCGGTACCCCCCCGCGCCGGATTAACCCTACACTCAAAAAACAAAAAAACTTCCTTGCGCCTTTCTGGCGCGCTATGAACCGGTACGCCCCAATCTTTTGCGAGCCGTCTTAACCGGCTATATGGCCGCGCCGTATTAGCCGTTTATACCTACGCTTTATCGCGCCGTATAAGCTACCTATCACATGGCCGCGCCGGTTTTGGGACCTTTTACTGCTTTAATTGTTCACTTGCCTCAGAGTGGTTCTCGTCCCTCAGGGTCGATGCCGATAAACCACAATTGGTAATAAATTGAATAAAGGAAGGGCCGAACGGGCCTAAACTATACTTTTATTATATCTTCATCACCATGTCCGTTAGCATTGTACTTTCGCTATCACACTTGTGTTGCCTTCCCTCTTCTCGATGGGGAGTAATAAATGTGGTCGATTACCATTTGCTTCCATGAATTCCATTATCATGCTTAATATAGTCATGAATGTCATGTGTGCATGCTTGCATAGATCCTCGGGTACATTAAATGGCGTCGACAGAAAGCTGGAATTCGTCTGGTTGGAAGTCTTCGCTATGCGCGACGGTGGTCTTCCGACCTATGTCCTCCGCCACGTACCGAGGATCCATAATCCCATGAATTATGCATCTTCTGCACGATAAATGTATGCATCATGCATGCTTTCGTCACGATCATCATATAGCTTTTTTAATTCGGCTTCGACAGCCCGCTATCTCGGTAATTAATCAAAGGTGTTCCCTCCTCGTGGGGGATGTAATTAACGCCATAGCCTTTATGGTATGGCGGACTGCTGGACCCGACCGAACCTCACATTCACCCGACATGGGTCAGAATGAGCGCATCATAAAATCGTCACTCATGTGACTGGCACGCCTGCGTCGTCAATCGATCATTTGACTACCAGTTAGTCAGTTGGTCGATCGACCCGCGAAAGAAAGAAAAAGGTCGCGAACATATGCCCCTAGGTGGGTGCGTTAGAGCCTGTTTTCACCTCGTCTTGTGACGCTCCAGGGTTGGACTGTCAGAGACTTGTGGCGCTCCAGTGTAGGTGCATCACAGCCTGTGATGGCCCAAGGTTGGACCGTCAGGCTCTGTACTGCACCGTGTATGTGCGGTCCCGTTTCTTTGACGGTGGTTTCTGTGAGTCAGTCCTTACTTCCAGTGACCTGTCCACTAGTCGTAGCTTCCTGCGCACGCGAGTGCGGACCCACCTGGGAGTGGTGGAGAGCGAGACCCGGTGAGAGGCAGTTTTTAGGCTGGTTTCCATAGGGCCCCTATCCTTTGCCACCAGAGTCCGGTGGGGGGGAAAACCAACTAGAGGACCCGACCTAGAGTAGATGGTCTATGTGTGCACACGTAGTTGGGGGCTTAGGACACGCGCTGATGAGCGTGACCCCAGCTAGTCCTTGTTGTGGTACTTGTTGCGTGTCTGAGTCTCACGCACGGGGCGTTGTAGCTAGACACTTGTGATGCAGTGTAAGACGTCAGGGGACGCATCCGGTCGTTCTTCTAGTGGGTAGTGCTCCCGTTCGCTGGCAGGTGTGGACTCGAGTTTCGTTGGACCGAGGTTCGGTAGTACGGTACTGTTAGAGTAGATGGCTTTTCCATTTATTTACTTTAGCTTGTTTGTCACGCCCCGAACAAGGCGAAAATATCGGGATGTACAGTCAGAGGCAAGCAGGAAAGAGAGAGAACTAATCTAAATACACAAGTGCTATGGAAAGGAAATACTAAATGATCATTAACAACCAAACTGGTACAGTAATCTCAAAGGCAACTTAATACAACATGGAATAACAACCACTAAGACTCAACAACAAACTGAAACTAAATGATCTCCAAACACAACTAACAATAAGCACACCGCTAACACACTAGAACTGATACACTCAAGACATCACTCCTGCCCTTCCCCGTCGGTAAGCGCGTCACTTGAGAAGCCTGGAAAGGGGGAAACAACGGGGTGTGAGCTGACGCTCAGTAGGAAATAACAGACATGTATAAGTGATTAACAGTTTAATTATATTTTTAAAATATCATGCTACAAACGATAATGCAATAAACAACGATAATAACGAGATCTTGCAAGGTCAAGAAATATACAATTGATAATGATTATCAAGGATAACAAATACAAGAATTTACAACAGGAGATATAACAAGAGATATAACAATGATATATTAATAAGGAATTGGCCAACAAGCAAGTAATTTAAACATTAACCAAGTATGATCAAGTAACAAGTAACAAGATACTTTTGTCATAGACGCCAACACTCAGGCAAGTACTTCGGTGCAATGCCCCACCTTGTCATTAACATCCCATGGGCTCACTAACTTTCGGGCGCTCTCCCCAGGACCAGACCGGGCCCTTATGATGCGATGGCATTGATTTACTGGGCCCAACGTCCCATCCGTCCAGACATTCAATCAATTTTAATGGCCAATTAATCAGAGGAATTTCTGTCATAAGTTCAGATTTAAAGGACTAACCTTGTCTTTGGATTCAAGAGTACAAACACGATGAAACTCATCTCCAAGAGATGTGCGGTCGTAACAGAGCTGCTCCATGGATATATACGGTTCATACAGAACCGTACGTACAGGAACTGGACTGAAACTCAGCCCGTGAAGTCAAGAAAAGAACGGCTGACAGTAGGCCGCCCTAAGGTAAGAACGGTGCAATATGGGCCGCTCATGTCCAGAAGACATTAAGGCCCAAGAACGATATATACGGTCCATACTGGGCCGTATAAAGATATACGGTCACGATCGGGCCGCCTAAGAGGTTATGCGGTCACATGATAACCGCGCATGCCTCTCGTCGTCCGATTTGATCCAAGACTTAAACCAGTGGTTTAAGCTCAAAAAAATAGGGTATGCTGGTGTTAAACAGATTCTAATCATGATTATAATGATGTTCTGAGATGACGGTAAGACCGCCGGATAGAGTTTCCGGGGGTAGAAACGAAACTAGCACGCTAATCGGCCAATCGGCTTCGCGTGAAGTGGGAAAGTTAAACATGATGTTCTACTGTAGTACAGCAGTAAACAGTAAGTTAACAGTCATATTAATCCTAATGCCAAGCTAATTTAACAGGGATTAGGTTATATATTAATCCAAGATGCCAAGAAAACAATTTAAGATGATAACGAGTTCGCGTAAGTCGCATAGGCACGAATGATAAGCAATAATCAGAAATTTAGTTGCATATTTAAATAGTTATTAAATGGGTTTCTATTTCACTAATTACCCTTAATGACATGCAAATGAATGCATTAGAACATAAATTAAGTCACTCTCTGTGGGGATAAACGGTTCTATATGGACCGTACAACTTACTGGGCATTCCGGGGCCGAACAGGGGTCACTCTGTGACACAGGGAGATGGACGGTTCCTCAGGGGCCGTCCATGGGTTTCTAATTATAAATTGTCATTATGACACTAAAATGGATGCATCATAATAATTACTAAGTCAATTACTGGGTAGATAAATGGTTGATAAAGGGCCGTACATCTACTGGGCTGAACAGGGGGCGAACGGGCTTCAAACAGGCCTCAGGGAGTTGGGCGGCTCTCCCTGGGCCGCCCAAGGGTTGGGCGGCTCTGTCTGGGCCGCCCAAGGGGTTGGGCGGCTCTGTCTGGGCCGCCCAAGGGGTTGGGCGGTCCTGGGAGGGCCGCCCATCCCTGGGTTGTGCGGCCAGAGCAGGGCCGTTTAGGGATATGTGGTCCAGTCTGGACCTTTCATCCAGATATGTGGTTCCTGACGAACCGTTCATCCTGGGATGAGTGGTTCCTGAAAAACCGTTCAACTAGGGGCATGCTAGGGTCAAAATTGGTCAAAAGGTGGGCTGGAGTTGGACGGTCTATCGTAAGACCGCCCATCTCTGGGTCGTCTCCGGTCATCCCTGCCGCGTCCGGTGAACGCCGGGAACTAGGGTTTGGATAGGGTTACACTAAAATGATCATAACTAATGCAATTGGACTCCAAATAAGGGGATTTTGGTATCAATGGAAAGCTAATACAAAACTCTACCTATCTGCAAGGTCAATTTCATGATCAATTACTGGAATCGAGATCTATTAAGGCAAGAACACAAGAAACCCTAATTCTGACATGCTGTGACTAAAACGTTAAATTCTCTCTACATATAGAATGGAATTTGGGGCTTCTTGGCTCAAATGAAAGCTACTTCGATGGTGAATCCAACCATATAAGATATGGTTCATGTGGATCAAGATCAATACTTCAAAATCATAAATCACTTCGGATGAACACATCAAACTAGGTCTAAAACATGCTGTTACTATAAACAGAAATTCTCTACACATGCTTCATGAAACATAGGGCTTTCTACGTTAAATGAAAGCTAACATCATGCTTATCATATCATATAAGTTAATTTAAGTTTGGTCTGTTACACCTACCTCAATCGGAGATTGAAAAACGTGCTAGATATGAAGAACGAACTAGAATACCCTTTAGAAAAGCCTCGACTGCTCTCTACACACCTGATAAAAATTGGGGCTTTCAGTCCCAATGGATAGATCTCGTCGAGAGGATCAATTTCCTATACTTATGATCGAGTTTTGGTTAAGAATGCCTACCTTAATTGAAGAAACAAGGGAGGAAGATGGAAGTCGACGGCCTGCCGACACACCTACAAAGATCGCCAGAATTCTCCCCAGATCTGGATCCTCTGCCGACACCACAGCAACCAAAAGAAAGAGGACTCGTAGAGCTTTCTATGTATAGCTCATAGGCCTTCTGGAGAGTTCTGTGCTGGGAGTATTCGGCCGTGGAAGAGACGTGTTAGAAACGGCGCCGTGATTGTTGACTTGAGCAAACTCGGCCGAGAGCGCCGCCTAGGGTTAGGGTTTCGCTAAATTTATTGGGGGCTTTTGATCCTCAGATCCTCACCGTTCATTTGGCTCTGGTTTGAGCTCATTTGGTCGAGTATCAAGCCCTAATTTCGTGTTTTAATCCAAGGTTAGGTTTGGGTCAAAAAGTGTGTAATTAAGGGCTTAATCTCTAAATAGATCTCACCACGGATTTTTAATGACCTAAAGCCAGAAGACAAAATTGCAATCTACATCGACCTTAACCTGTTTACTATTTTTATGGATTTTTATAAGGTGGTCGAAAATATCACTATTCTATTTCTAAGGAATTAAATATTAATAAATCCGAAATTCAATTATTAAATCCATAAAAATGCAAATTCTTAATTAACAAGAGCTAAATAAATATATTAAATCTAATAAAATAATTCGGGGTCTTACATTGTTGGTTCTACCGTACTCCAGTTAGGTAGGGTTTCTTTTCAACTTTCTTGCTTTCCTGCCTTGTTTTCCACGCCAGGTGGGGATTCGCGGGATCCCTACTGGGCCAATGAAATAAGGCTCACCCCTGCATTTCAGGTGAGGCGGGGTCGTCGAGAGGTGCGGTCGAGTTTCAGCGTGGTTCTTCTAGCCAGGGTTAGTCATCAGTCTGCCAGAGCCGGGGGATGCCCCGTGTAGTTGTACGTCGGGGATGCCCCGTGTAGTTGTACTTTTCTTCCTGTGGACTGTACTTTTATTTGGACAAGAGACTCCGTGGACCTTGTAGCAGTTTATTTTACTTATTTAATGCTGTGCATTTTATTTTAGATCATTGTGCTATCTCTGCGGTCATTTCAGCTTCTCTTTTACTCCCACACCATCCCTTTTACCCTTTCGAGCCTTCGGGCTCGTGGGTTGACGGGTCGAGATTCGAGACGCGGTACTCGGATACCGAGTCATCACAGACACCACAGCCCAATCCTACCTAGAAATCCGCAAGAATAATTGGGACCGACACGCCATTTCTGACGCCATAGAGCACGGCAAGAACATCAGGCTCGACGAAACAGCAGCTCACCGAGAAGATCCTCTGCTCACCCGAGCACACTTCTCGATCAGAACACCAACTCTGCCACCTTAACTACAACCTTAACACCTCAAGGGCTGGATAAACCTCAAATTGGAGTGGCCAAACATAACGACAGCTCTCTCAGAGCATGCTCACTGCCACTTAACCACAAACAATCCTCGCCAGCCACCTGACCTCGCTGCAAACACCTCGAACGCAGCAATGCACCAGTCGGCAACCTCTGCCCAACACAGCACAACCGGGATCACCACCGATGAGGGAGAAGATCTCAACCTCGATCCTTAAATCTCGTGTCGGCATGAAAGCCGCGAACAGCAACCGCCTTCACAGCGCCACACAGCGCACTTAAGCTCTCAAGCGAAAATCAAGCGAAAAATATGCACGAAATCCTATGCCAGCTGCCGACTGTACTGGACCTTATGGACTCTGATAACTACAATGTTTCGAATTCCTATGTACGTCCAAAACCATCGCTCTGATACCAGCTGTAACGACCCAAGATCCGGATACCGGAAAGGAACTGATACCATTCGAATCCTAGCCCGCCGCCCACGAGCCGGTGGGCTGGGAAGGGCTAAAAGGAGTGTGGAGGAACAAAGAAATAAGAAATAATGCAGGACAATTCAACAATTAACAGAAATAAATAAACAACTACTACAACAGAGTCCAGTCCAACAAAAAGTACAGTCTAAAGCAGTAAAACGTGTCACACACCAAGTGAACACTCGGCCCAGCGAACTGGCAACTAAGAACCTCAGCACTGCACCCTCAAACCTCGAGGAAGAACCACCTCACCTGAAACGCAGGGGTGAGCCTCCTATCACTGGCCCAGTAGGGATCCCGCGGAACCCCAACTAAGAATAACGGCGGCATGGAAAGCAGTAAATACAAGAATAATAGTAGCAGCAGGAATAGTAAACACGGTGGCCGGTCGAAACTCGGCACTACAACTACTCCTACTATACCGGAAAGGAAAACCCTACTCTCACAAGCGGGAACCGGACTATACTAACACCACTCACCGAGGTAAAACCCACGACAGCCCCGCCGCAGAGGCTTGTCTCCCAGGATAAGGCCAACCTGGACACGCTGTCCAGGGTGCAAAACCCCGACCACCCGGTCGCGGGAACCGCACCCACAAGACACAACCTCGGTAAAGCCGCTAGCATCCTGGCAACTAACTCGGAAACACCGGACGGTCCAGAAAACCTCATCTCGCAGACGGGAAGCGGAACCCGGAAACAGGAGAGTCACGTCTCACGTGACAGGAGTATCTGTCCACCATAAGCAAGGCCAGATGCGTCCACTGACGGCTTAGACCGCGCCTCAGGTGTCCCCCTCGACCACTGGTGGAACGGGGACACCGTACAAGTAACCACAAAACAAGTGACTAGTCGGGGTCGTGCACGTCAGCACGCGTCCGATGTAGTGCCCCAAAATTTATATAAATAATTTTTGAATTATTTAGAGAATTTTTTAAAATTTATTAGGAATTTATAAATGCCAAAATAAATAAATGAATTAATATTGGGATTATAAGGCCCAATTATGTTAAAATAACTAATCCAGCTTTGATAATTGAAACCCAATAGGTTTAAGGACCAAGCCCAATAAGTTTGGCCCATAATCTAGAAGGTTATTTAAGTTATCCATGAAATATTGGGATAAATACACTTTAAAAGGGATAATTTAGTGGATAATTAACCAAAGAGTTTGAATTAAGATGAATTTCTTCACCCAGTTGATGTAACGGTCCATCGGGAGACCGCTATAGTCCTGTAACGCACTAGTCCTAGTCCGTTACACATTGCTGATTCCGTAAGTTAAAGAACTTGCAAAAAGATTAGAACTCTGGGATTCTCTTGGGTAAAGACAAACTTGGGAGAACTTATAACATTGCTAAGGACTCTTAGAGATTAGGTTGTAGCCAATTAAGGACTCTAAAATCGTTCAAATCCTTGAACCCTAGCCAAAACTCTCTAAATAGGACCCAGTTCTGAACTGGACGACCCTTACTTTTGGCTCGTGCAGAATCAAGGTAAGGAGATAGAATTTCGGGTAAGTCCTTTGGAACTTTTTATTTCTAATACTAAGGTCTAACAATTCTCAAAATCTCATGTTAGGAGATCCAGTAACCAGGGAGATAGAGACTTCCAAAGTCGCTGGTTCTGTTATAGCAACCCAGGATTCAGAGCAAAGGACCACTGAAGATCAAGAAATTAGGACGCCCAAACAAGGTAATTAGGGAAGGGTTCTTTAGAACTTTTTGTTTCCCTTAGTTTCATCTTCTTACCCTCCAAATTTCACATCTTTAGGTCAAGAGATTGGAGAGATAGGGCAACGTGAAGTTGCTGAAAAATCACAGGAAAAGAAGAACTAGGACGTGTCTTGCAGATTCAAATTAGAAGTTTAAAGCCAGTAAGAAGGTAGGTTATCTCATGAACGGCAAAAATATCAAGTTCGAGATAAAAACCCTCTTTACTTGATTTCATGCATCCTCGATCGTGAATTTCATGCTTTAGTAGTTCTATGCATGCATACATGTCCTTTAAGCCTAAGTCAAGATAACAAGATATTCTCTTGCTAATTCCATGAAACCTATGTACCTATGCATCTAGATGGCCCTTATTTCGTTGTCATGATTAGAGTAGTTAGTTTATGGCATGTTTTTAACCATATCTTGTTGTATTTTTATTTTCTGGTAGCAGAGGCTATAACGGTCTATCGTTAGACCGCCAGAAAAACGTAACGGACCTATGGAGATCCGTCACACCCTCTATAAACGATTATAGGGTCTGTGAACTCTGACGGACCTACAGTGGACCATCACCCTACTGTGACGCGCTCAGGCTAGTCCGTCACAACTCTGTGTTCTGTCAACCCGAGGCAGAATCAAGATTAACCCAATTAGTCTATATATATGCCTAGTTAATTAGATCTTAACCTGTTTTCATGATTTTAAGTTCAAGTAGTGATTCATGTTAAATATTGCATGATTTATGGTACCTTAGAGTTATTTTTAAAGCATATGATAATTTTATGCCAAAGCACTATAGTTTTGTATTAAAACCTTGATTTAGAAAAGATATTAATGAGTTTTATCATGATTTCATACTGTTACACACTCTCTCTTTAGAGTCAATTCTTTAAGTACGTGGCACATATTCCGGTATGTTGTCCACTAGTTACACTTATTGCACTATAGGAACACATTCTTGGACTTGAGGACCTCTCTATTGGATATTCCTTCCAATGGACTAGAAAATCTTATTTCAAGGCCTTCGTAAGTCTCCGCGAGCCTGGGATTCCCACTAGGATGCCGAGCTAGTTGTACCATTGAAGCCCATTTGTCTAGAAAAGCACGAAATCGAAGTTTTAAGTCTTGTTAACGTAACGAACCTGTACTAGCCCGTCAGGCTTACCTAACGGACTGGTGTACGACTGCCACATTTTACTGAGTCCAATTTCCTTGTTTCTGGATTGAACATGTTCTAACGATCCAGTTCTCGACCGTTACGTCCATGTAACGGCCCAGTAGTAGACCGTCACAGTTATAAATTCTTTAACCCGAGGTTTAACCAAAGGGTTGATATTCTAAAGTTCCTAGATGGAGTGTTGATGGTCTAGGACTTGTCATATTGTCTAAGATACTTAACTTAAATTATGAATGATAATAAATGTACCGTTATGCTGCCGAATTATTTCCATGAGCATAACATCGTCTTAAATCATTCTTGATCTCTCGTGTCCTAAATTGAAGCATTCATTTATTAATTATTGTTATCATAAACTTATTTGAACTTGTTACATTCTTGGCCATATTTTATTACTTGGAACATGGAAATAGCTTGATTTATACTTGAAGATGCGATCGAGCACTGATTGTGTTCAAGGGCTCTATGCTAGTCCCCTCGACTGATTATCGGAAACATACTATTATAAACCATGGGGTATGATGCTACTGGCGTCGCATTGCGCTGGGAGTACTTTCTCTATAAATGAGTGAAATCCACAGGAAAATTACTATGACATGACTTTCTTGCTTGTTACATGATATTCCACAGAAGTTCACCAAATACTTGCTCATAAGCAAAAGATGTTTGGATGATGACTACGTGGTATTGCTAGTACATTTTCGTTACATTCTTGTTCATGAAAAGCCATGCTACATTCTTGTTCATACTTGTTACATTCTTGCTAAATCATACATACTCATTCTATCTTACATGATCATCTTGTTACTTTGGTTTAATCGCATGATTGATCGCATTCGCATGACTTTACCTTATTTCTCTATAGCTAAAATGTTAATGGCTTTAATAGTGCCTTCATGTTGATGCGAATATACCTACTGGGCAAGTGTGCTCATGTTGATGCGAATATACCTACTGGAAGTGAGTCGGGATCGGATTCGGAATATGTAAATGGCGGGTCCAAGAGTGAATGAAGAATGAGTGAAGACTTAGGAAGTCTACATTGTTTAGATTGAGTCTATGTAATTTTCTTATTTCTTGAGTCTAGTATGATGAGAAAAGTTGAATTAGTGATTGTATTTGAATATTTGATTGATAATGAAATGAAAGTTGAAGTTGAGTAAATATTGTGCAATTACATTCTCATGTGTGATTATCTTGCACTCTGATCATTCTTGCTTGCAAGAGGCTTATCATGCCGACTGTTCACGTTTCTCGAGCTAATCTTCCGCTGTAATAAAGGCTCAGGACATGACAGTTAAGTTGGTAAGAGCCTAAGTCTCAGGACTTAGGGAAAAGAGTCATGTCATAGCATAAGTCTAAGGTTTAAGGACCCCTACCTATGAACTAAGGAAGGAATTTCCATACCCATGCGAGAAGTGAGTAGAGCCCGGGATAAGATAGTTAATTAGCTTTAAGATTAATTTTCTTCCAGTTCCACAAGAAATAACAAGTTGTTATATTTCTCTCAGGTACCTCACTATTACAATGGCACATCGCATAGATTGGGGTGGCATGCATCAAACGGTTGCTGACCTTACTCAGGCATTACAAACTATGGCCCCGGCAGGCGCAGGGGCAAGGGCTGGTGACTTGCATCCCAATTTTTGGAGCTTAAACCCTCCGCGTTTCTATGGTTTTTCTAATCCGGGCGAAGCAGAGAACTAGATTGACGAGATGAACCGTATATTTGATGTCATCCAATGCACTGATCAAGAGAAGGTTTGTCTTGCAACTTTCCAACTCAACAAAGATGCCCGTACATGGTGGAAGTCAGTTCCGGCACCTCCGGCCGATGCACCTCATACATGGGATGGTTTTCTCACTTTGTTCCGTGCTAAGTACTTTTCTGAGCATGTGAAAGAAAGAAAGGCTATGGAGTTCACCTCTCTTCGATAAGGAATGATGACAGTTGCAGAATATGAATGTCAATTCTCCAGACTAGCACCTTATGCACCATATTTAATCAGTACCGATTTATTAAAGGCCAATCGGTTTATGGACGGATTACGACCCGGTTTCATTCAGCAGCTCGGAACCCAAAATATCCGCACCTACGCGGAGATGGTTCAGCGGGCGTATTTATGTGAAAGGACCTTAGAAAAGGTCAAGAAATTGAAAGGAAAGGGAGAAGAGCCCAGCCGAAGATCTGATCGACATTATAAGAAGGAGAAATTTAGTATCACGGAGCCCTACAAAAGCCGTGATAGTAAGAAAAGATCCAGGAGTGGGAATGGTGGAAGTTCCCAGAAGCACAAGAAAGCCAAAGAGGAGAAGGAGTAAGTCGCCATGGCTTGCACATTTTGCTAGAAGTTCGGCCACTCGGCTGAAGAATGTTGGAAGCACCTTGGTGCGTGTCTACGTTGTGGAAGCAGGGAGCATCGTATGCTAGATTGCCCCCTTATGAAGGATCAATCATCTAGTGGAGGACGTAAAAGGTAAGCTCGCCTCAATGCTGTTCTAGAAGAAGAAGAAGCACCCAAGGATGGTGGACTTATGGAAGGTACCCTTCAAATTTATTCCCGTCCTGCATTTGTGCTATTTGATACTGGTGCCTCTCATTCTTTTATCTCTACTACTTTTGCAAAAATATTACCAATGATATCAGTTCCCTTACCTTTCGATCTTGCTATTACTACACCCTTAGGTTCTGGAACAAAGCTTACCGAGTATTATCATGATAGTAAGGTAATAGTAGAAGGTCACAATCTCCCCGCAAACTTAGTATGCCTTGACATGAAAGGTTATGATGCCATTTTAGGGGTAGATTGGCTCATAGATCATAATGCTGATATTAACTGCCGAAATAGGATTATATCCTTTCGAAAGCCCGGTCTTCCAAGACTTTCTTTTCTTGGCATCAAGTATAAGAAACATCTCACTATCATATCTTCTCTTCATGCTTGCAAACTTATCTCACAAGGATGTGAAGCTTTTCTTGCTTCTGTCATTGTTACCGAGTCCAAGGAAATCATTCTAGCAGACATCCCTATTGTAAATGAGTTCCCAGATGTGTTTCCACTGGAATTACCCAATTTACCACCCGAGAGGGAAGTAAACTTCACCATCAAACTCATTTCAGGAGCAGCACCTATTTCTATAGCCCCTTTCAGAATGTCCCCCGCGGAACTCAAGGAATTAAAAAGGCAGTTGCAAGAACTACTAGACAAGGGTTTCATCAGACCTAGCACATCCCCCTAGGGTACGCCGGTGCTTTTTGTCAAGAAGAAGGATGGCTCTCTCAGGCTATGTCTAGACTACCAGCGACTGAATCAACTCACAATCAAAAACAAGTATTCGTTGCCGCGTATTGATGAGATCTTCGATCAGCTTTCGGGAGCAGAATATTTCTGCAAGATAGACCTTAGGTCAGGTTATCATCAGCTTAGAATTAAAGAAGAAGATATTTATAAATCGGTTTTTCGAAGTCGTTATGGCCACTATGAATTCGTGGTAATGCCGTTTGGGTTAACAAATGCCCCATCCGCATTTATGCAACTTATGAACAGTGTTTTCCAGCCATATCTAGACCAGTTCATCGTTGTCTTCATTGATGACATCCTGGTATATTCCAAGACAAAAGAGAAACATGAAGAACATTTGAGGATAACTTTACAAACACTTAGAGAACACAATCTCTATGCCAAGCTTAACAAGTGTGAATTCTGGCTCAAGGAAGTTTCATTCCTAGGCCATATTATTTCAAAAGAAGGTATCGTTGTGGATCCTTCGAAAGTAGAAGCTGTCAGAAACTGGAGCCGGCCAATGACTGTATCAGAAGTACGAAGCTTTCTGACTCTAGCTGGTTATTATAGGAGATTCATTAAGGACTTCTCAAAAATTACTGTTCCTTTAACTAAACTTATAAGAAAAGAAAATCCTTTCGTCTGGTCAAAGGAATGTGAAAAGAGTTTTCAAACTCATAAGAATCACCTTACTACAGCTCCTATTCTATCACTACCAGTGGAGGGTGGTGGATTCGAAGTATATACGGATGCGTCTGGCATTGGCTTAGGGTGCGTCCTCATGCAAAATGAAAAGTTAATATGTTATTCTTCAAGACAATTGAAACGTCACGAGGAAAACTATCCTGTACATGATTTAGAATTGGCTGCTGTCATTTTCGCCTTAAAAATTTGGCATCATTATCTCTATGGAGAGAAATTCACGGTCTTCTCGGACCACAAAAGCTTGAAATATTTATTCTCTCAAAAGGAGTTAAATATGAGGGAGAGGAGATGGTTAGAATATCTCAAAGACTTTGATTTTGCTATTCAATATCATCTTGGCAAGGCTAATGTTGTAGCAGATGCACTCAGCAGAAAACTAATGGGAATGCTATTAAGTCTTATGATCAGTATGACTAACTTTATTCCTCAATTTGCTCAGTTGAACTTAGATATTGACATGAAGGAAGAGGATTATTTCATAGCTAATATCCGAGCTCAACCAACATTAATAGAGGATCTGGTCAAGTTGTAAAATGATGATCCCGTATTACTGGAAATTAAAGCCAATATTGAACAAAGGCCAGATTTTTCTGTTTCCAATGACGGAAGATTGCTATTTAAGGGCCGAGTGTGTGTACCAGATCATGAGAATACGAAGAAACTGATCCTAGAAGAAGCACATAAGACCAAGTACACCATTCATCCAGATAGTACCAAAATGTATCAAGATCTCAAAAGAAATTTCTAGTGGCCCAATATGAAGAGAGAAATAACTGATTTCGTGTCCCGCTGTCTCACCTGCCAACAAGTAAAAATAGAACATTTTAGACCCGCAGGTAAATTACATCCCTTGAATATTCTCGAATGGAAATGGAAGAGTATAGGGATGAATTTCATCATGGGTTTACCTAAGACCAGAGGAGGACACGATGGTATATGGGTAATCATAGACCGATTGACAAAGTCTGCACACTTTCTACCAATCAAAAGTTGATGGTCTGTGGATATTATGGCAGCATTATACATGAAGGAAATTGTCAAATTACATAGTGTTCCTTTCACTATCATATCTGACAGAGATCCTCGATTCACATCACAATTCTGGAAGGGTCTACAATATTCTCTAGGAACTAGATTGAATTTTAGCACAGCATTTCACCCACAAACTGATGGTCAGACTGAAAGAACAAATCAAGTGGTGGAAGATATGCTCAGGGCTTGTGCTATTGATTTCGGAGGAAGTTGGCGTGATCACTTACCTCTGGTAGAATTTACATATAACAACAGTTATCATGCTAACATACAGATGACACCCTTTGAAGCTTTATATGGGAAAAGCTGTAGATCACCAATATGTTGGAACGAAATAGGGGAAAGGTAATTTCTACGCCCCGACCTTATCAGGGATTCTTCAGAGAAAATTAAGCTCATTCGAGAAAAATTGCACGTGGCACAAGATAGGTAAAAGTCTTATGCTAATAATCGAAGACGCGACTTGAAATTTCAAGTAGGAGATCATGTGTATCTGAAGGTTTCTCCGGGTCATGGTATTCGAAGATTTGGCATCAAAGGCAAGCTAACTCCCAGGTTCATTGGCCCATTTGAAATTCTCGAAAGGATCGGTGAAGTGGCTTATAGACTGGCTTTACCTCCACAATTAGCAGGAGTTCATGACGTATTTCACGTCTCTATGCTGAAAAAGTATGTATATGATCCTGACCATGTTATCACTTATGATAATTCAGAGGTTCAGAAGGATATGACATACGAGCAAACGCCAATAAAGATTCTGGATCGGGAAGTGTGTCAATTAAGGAATAAAGCTATTCCTATGGTCAAGATTCAATGGAAGAAATCGTGGCCGACCGAAGCAACTTGGGAAATAGAAGAAGCCATGCGGAAAAGATTCCCAGAACTGTTCAACTGTAAGTACACTCTCCACAATCCATACATATTAAATTTGGGGACCAAATTCTTCTAAGTGGGGGAGGGTGTAGTGCCCCAAAATTTATATAAATAATTTCTGGATTATTTATAGAATTTTTTGGAATTTATTAGGAATTTATAAAGGCCGAAATAAATAAATAAATTAACATTAGGATTATAAGGCCCAATTATGTTAAAATAACTAATCCAACTTTGATAATTGAAATCCAATAAGTTTAAGGACCAAGCCCAATAAGTTTGGCCCATATTCTAGAAGGTTATTTAAGTTATCCACGAAATATTGGGATAAATACACTATAAAAGAGATAATTTAGTGGATAATTAACCAAAGAGTTTGAATTAAGATGAATTTCTTCACCCAATTGATGTAACGGTCTATCGGGCGACCGCTATAGTCCTGTAACGCACTAGTCCTAGTCCGTTACACCCTGCTGATTCCGTAAGTTAAAGAACTTGCAAAAAGATTGGAACTCTGGGATTCTCTTGGCTAAAGACCAACTTGGGAGAACTTATAACATTGCTAAGGACTCTTGGAGATTATGTTGTAGCCAATTAAGGACTTTAAAATCGTTCAAATCCTTGAACCCTAGCCAAAACTCTATAAATAGGACCCAGTTTCGAACTAGACGACCCTTACTTTTGGCTCGTGAAGAATCAAGGTAAGGAGATAGAATTTCGGGTAAGTCCTTTGGAACTTTTTGTTTCTAATACTAAGGTCTAACAATTCTCAAAATCTCATGTTAGGAGATCTGGTAACCAGGGAGATAGAGACTTCCAAAGTCGTTGCTTCTGTCATAGCAACTCAGGATTCAGAGCAAAGGACCAGTGTAGATCAAGGAATTAGGACGTCCAAACAAGGTAATTAGGAAGGGTTCTTTAGAACTTTTTGTTTCCCTTAGTTTCATCTTTTTACCCTCCAAATTTCACATCTTTAAGTCAAGAGATTGGAGAGATAGGGCAACGTGAAGTTGCTGAAAAATCACAGGAAAAGCATAACAAGGACGTGTCTTGCGGATTCAAATAAGAAGTTTAAAGCCAATAAGAAGGTAGGTTATCTCATGAACGGAAAAAATATCAAGTTAGAGATAAAAACCCTTTTTACTTGAGTTCATGCATCCTCGATCGTGAATTTCATGCTTTAGTAGTTCTATGCATGCATACATGTCCTTTAAGCCTAAATCAAGTTAACAAGATATTCTCTTGCTAATTCCATGAAACCTATGCACCTATGCATCTAGATGGCCCTTATTTCATTGTCATGAATAGAGTAGTTAATTTATGGCATGTTTTTAACCATATCTTGTTGTATTTTTATTTTTTGGTAGCAGAGGCTATAACGGTCTATCGTTAGACCGCCAGGAAAACGTAACAGACCTATGGAGATCTGTCACACCCTCGATAAACGATTGTAGGGTCTGTGAACTCTGACGGACCTACAGTGGACCGTCACCCTATTGTGACGCGCTCAGGCTAGTCCATCACAACTCTTTGTTCTGTCAACCCGAGGCAGAATCAAGATCAGGCCAATTAATCTATATATATATGCCTAGTTAATTATTTCTTAACCTGTTTTCATGATTTTAAGTTCAAGTAGTAATTCATGTTAAAAATGGCATGATTTATGGTACCTTAGAGTTATTTTTAAAGCATATGATAATTTTATGCCAAAACACTATAGTTTTGTATTAAAACCTTGATTTTAGAAAAGATATTGATGAGTTTTATCATGATTTCATACCGTTACACACTCTCTCTTTAGAGTCAATTCTTTAAGTACGTGGCACATATTCCGATATGTTGTCCACTAGTTACACTTATTGCACTATAGGAACACATTCTTGGACTTGAGGACCTCTCTACTAGATATTCCTTCCAATAGACTAGAAAATCTTATTTCAAGGCCTCCGTAAGTCTCCGCGAGCCTGGGATTCCCACTAGGATGCCGAGCTGGTTGTACCATTGAAGCCCATTTGTCTAGAAAAGCATGAAACCGAAGTTTTAAGTCTTGTTAATGTAACGGACCTATACTAGCCCGTCAGGCTTACCTAACGGACTGGTGTACGACCGCCACATTTTACTAGGTCCAATTTCCTTGTTTCTGGATTCAGCCTGTTCTAACGGTCCAGTTCTCGACCGTTACGTTCATGTAACGGCCCAGTAGTAGACAGTCACAGTTATAAATTCTTTAACCCGAGGTTTAACCAAAGGGTTGATATTCTAAAGTTCCTAGATGGAGTATTGATGGTCTAGGACTTGTCATATTGTCTAAGATACTTAACTTAAATTATGAATGATAATAAATGTACCGTTATACTGCCAAATTATTTCCATGAGCATAACATCATCTTAAATCATTCTTGATCTCTCGTGTCCTAAATTGAAGCGTTCATTTATTGATTATTATTATCATGAACTTATTTGAACTTGTTACATTCTTGGCCATATTTTATTTCTTGGAACGTGGAAATATCTTTATTTATACTTAAAGATGCGATCGAGCACTGATTGTGTTCAAGGGCTCTATGCTAGTCCCCTCGACTGATTGTCAAAAATATACTCTTATAAACCATGGGGTATGATGCTACTGGCGTCGCATTGCGCTAGGAGTACTTTCTCTATAAATGAGTGAAATCCACGGGAAAACTATTACGACATGACTTTCTTGCTTGTTACATGATATTCCACAGAAGTTCACCAAATACTTGCTCATAAGCTAAAGATGTTTGGATGATGACTACGTGGTATTGCTAGTACATTCTCGTTACATTCTTGTTCCGGAAAAGCCATGCTACATTCTTGTTCATACTTGTTACATTCTTGCTAATTCATACTTGCTCATTCTATCTTACATGATCATCTTGTTACTTTGGTTTAATCGCATGATTGATCGCATTCGCATGACTTTACCTTATTTCTCTATAGCTAAAATGTTAATTACTTTAATAGTGCCTTCATGTTGATGCGAATATACCTACTGGGCAAGTGTGCTCATTACCTATTTCCAATCTTTTCAGGAGATGGAAGTGAGTCGGGATTGGATTCGGAATATGCAAATAGCGGGTCCAAGAGTGAATGAAGAATGAGTGAAGACTTAGGAAGTCTAAATTGTTTAGATTGAGTCTATGTAATTTTCTTATTTCTTGAGTCTAGTATGATGAAGAAAGTTGAATTAGTGATTGTATTTGAATATTTGATTGATAATGAAATGAAAGTTGAAGTTGAGTAAATATTATGCAATTGCATTTTCATGTGTGATTGTCTTGCGCTCTGATCATTCTTGCTTGCAAGAGACTTACCATGTCGGCTGTTCACGTTTCTCGAGCTAGTCTTCCACTGTAATAAAGGCTCGGGGCGTGACATCCGAAGTCCCCGACCACGTGTGCACACACAGACCGTGCGTCTCTGGTCTGGCCCTCTGTCTGGTTTTCCCCTCAGCCGGACTCTGGCTGGTAGACGTTGGGCTCGACGGTAACCAGTCTAAAATCGTCTCTCTCTTGGTAGCCTCGCCACCACTCCCTGGTGGGACCACTCTCGTGTTGGAAGGCTACGACTAGTGGGGAGTCATTGATCTGACCACTCTCCAAGTAGAAACTCCAAGGAACACGCACGCACCCTGCGCAAAAGTTGAGAAGAACCAACTGGCACTGAACCACTGGACTCTGGACAGTCCTTTAGACTCATTAAATCCAACAGTCCTTGAGTCACAAGACTCGGGGTCAAGGCCGTCGTACACAACGATGCAAGGCCGTCAATCTAGTTTAATCTCTAGGTCTAAAAGAACGGTAGCATGAATACCGAGGCAGCTCACGAGTCACCGAGACCATCCCCCAAAAAGGGAACTCAGGAGATCAAGGCCACACAAATGGCCCACGCGGAAAGCACAGAAGCATGATTCTCAAGGTAGCTCACATGCCGCCACGTCGATTCCCATCCCAGGGAAAAGCGGGAAACCTCCAGCTCCAGGCTAGATGACTGGACTCGCAGTCCAAGGCTAAACACATGGCCCACCTGAGAACCATCTTCTAAAGAAACCCACGACATGCGGGGGACCCTCACTGCACTCACACCGATACACGGTGACTCGATCTAGCGTAACACGAAAGCCCAGAACACGCACACCTATGGGCATGCTAATCAAGGAAAATAAACCCCCGGACACCCAAAGACACGGTCACGGAACTCCACGGGGCGTCCGAGACACACATGGTCAAGGGAGGCACGATCAGCCGTAGACTACCCGCCCAGGTTGCCCGGCTGGTCGCCCTCAAGATCGCGCTACCCACATATAGCGCGTTCAGACAGAACGCGCTATATCCCTGTAACGCGACAAAGTAGAACACGTTATAAACATATAGCGCAACAGACCAGAACAGAACGCGCTATACGTGTATAGCGCGATCAGACAGGACGCGCCACTAGTCTATAGTGCGACAAGAACAGAAATATCACGACAAAAACCTCCTTACTATTCATCTTCTCAGATGAACGCGCTCTATCGGGGTAGCACGATCTCCAAGAACGCGCCCACCTGGGTGAGCGCGTTCTTAGTCCACGCTCGAAAACGGTGAAAAACGACGGGAAACTCATTCCATGCCCCAATCACCCCCGGGTGAAGGGGAAACAAAAGAGAAACCCTTCCTTAAGCCCCTAGGCATTCGATGATGCCCTCAAACCACTGATTAACACATTAAAACGCTAGATCGGGCTCACACCCCAAAAATATACATTTTGCCCAAAATGTCAAACTAAACCCGCTCGGCTCGCCACGGCCTACAAAACTCGCGGGAAAGGAAGTGCACGAGCTGGGGGTCTATCTCCCTACCTCCCTCGAAGATTCTACGCACCGCGGATGCCACTCCGCGAAACCCTCGCCGGTTCACGAACTCGCACCCGAGCTTCCACGCGCCATCGGCCCTCGATCCTCGACCCGTTCCTAGTTCCTCGCCTCCCGCCATCGCCGCCTCGCCCTCCTCCGCCACGGTCGGCTGCCCGGGGAGAGGGGGAGAGAAAGAAATGAGAGAGAGTGAGAAAGAGAGAATGGGGAGAGAGAGAGAGAGGTTAAAGGGTTAATATATAGAAAAACCCAGAAATTCCAGAAATTCAAAAAATTATGAAAAATTACCACCGCGATCCTCGGGAGGAGCACAACGCACTGGTCACGTCTCGGAGTCGGACAACACCACGGTTTACCCTGAACAAGGTTCCGAAGGCACATCAGGGAAAAACACGTGTAAAGCACAAAACACACTCCGAGACTCAAAAAAATGATCTGAAACCCACAGATCCAGATCCGAGAAATATCCAAAAAATCCGGGGCATTACAGCTACCGTGTTGGCAGTTCAAAATTTAAAAAGATCCTCTCTTCCCCCTAGGCGGTCTTCAAATGACCGTCGCTCCTACTTAGCGGCCAGTTGTAAGGCCGCTACTAGGAGGTCGGTTAAAAAAAAAGAACAACAGTAGACTCTTCGTCTCCCCTCTCATTCACACACAGACTCACCGAGCCCACCGAGCTCACCCCCGAAGACCTCTCAACCAAGTCGTCGACACTCTCACCCCTCGAGCTCACATACACCCACGGAAGATGGTGAAGAAGAGAGCGGTGAAGCGGCTCATGCGCCGGATGGAGGAGGAGAAGACCTGATGCGGGACGCGACTCGACACAAATTTGATGCGAACCTTGGAGTCTAGGCAAACTCGCGACTCGTCCCTAGCGAGGGAAGCGTGCGGATGTGCGCGGTTGAGAAACCGGCAATGAGCTAGGGTGGTCAACTCTCTTTCGTGCCCGGATCGGGTCACGGGACGGGTTTTGCTCTCTCTCGCAGCGGTGATTAAAATTATTTAACGAGCTAGATTAACCTATCACATGCAAGCAGCGGCATATAGAAATATATGAAATAAGCAAAATACCGAATAAGGGAGCAAAAATGATACCTCCACGCTACCGGGTGTGGGGAAGGCGACCCCGGCCAATATCGTAACTCCCGGTACAGTAGTAAAATTTAATTACAATAGTGAAATTTGGCCCACTCTACGTAGGGAGGTAACATGCTACACAATGACGTCGGGAGCACCGATCTGGGGTTGATGGGCAGCAGGGCGGTGGTGTTCCAGGGTGGTTGTGGGCTGCGACTCCGGATCTGAAATCTATTGGCCGGCAGGACAGCGAACAATGGCGTCCAAAGGGACGTCAGCCTCCGGGGACCTTCTGAAGGCGGCGGCTCACCGGACGATGGCGGAGGGTCCCTGGTCGACCCCTGGGAGTGGCGGTCGCTGGATCTACACTGGCATATTTTCCAGGTATTTATTCTCGGACTGCTCTGCTGGCCTGTTCACGGAGCAGATCTGCGCGACTCCACGAAAATAATTGTTGCGCCCAGATCTCGTTGGATCGAGACGATATCAGCGTTGTTGGAAACTAGACTCGAAGGTTTACAACATATGTTTATTTCAAGACCATCCAGCAATCGTATTGGAAATGAAAAACTCTGTGGGTTGTAGTTTTTTTTTGACTCGGAGTTACAGACAGTCAGGACATATTGGAATCTGCCTGAAAATAAACTTTGACCAAAAGAAAAATGGTGGATCTAGACTCTGGGAATTCTATGGGGGGCAGGGGGGGATGTGAGGACTAGGGATGTCAAAAATATCCGCAAATCCGATTACCCGCATCACCCGACCCGTGATGGGTCGGGTAATACCCGAATAAATGGATATGGATTCGGGTTCGGATATGTTTAAAATACCCGTTTCATGTTCGGATATGGTATGGATTTAGTGCACCCGAATCCATGCCCGATCCGAACCCGCTCTTAATAACTTATTGTGCATGTTAGGCCTATGATTTTGACATGAACTTAACTCGTTGCTCGTCTTGTTGAGTTTGTGAGTTTGGACTTCTTGCTAAATTGTAAACACATTTTTATAAAACATAAAAATTACTTTAGAAAGGAAAGAATTGACTGAATTTATATTTTTCTAATTCTCATAAATCTCACATTTATTTGGCGGTTGATATAGACTCATGCTTTATGGACGGATACAGATATCTGCGAATATATCCATACCCGTGACGGATATACCCGTATCCATACCCGCCAAAATAATAGGGTATTATCTAGGTATGGTATTTATAAAATTTTCACGGATAGGGTATGGTATTGGCCTACCTGAGCCGAACCCGATCCATTTACATCCCTAGTGAGGACGACACAAAAATATTTTGGGATTTTTCTGACGTGGTTTAGGAGGTGGGAAAAATAAAAGAACTGGGGACTATCCCGCAGATCTACAAACTTGCAGATTGCTGGGGAGGAACTAGATTATTGGGAAAAATAGTAAACGAAGGCGGATTGACACGAAATTTAAACTGGAGATGGGGGATGAAAGGGGGAAAAAACCATCTAAATTTGAAATCGATCAGATAATAGGATTGGAAGATAAAATTCCGGATTCAGCTTGCTGTCCAGTAGAGAATAGACCGGAGATGGGTTAGCGGTGGTGGTGCGACGACAACTCGATGGCGACGGCGGCGGCGGTGCTGAGCTTCTCACTCAGAGAGGGAATGATAAGGAGGCCTCACACCTCAAGAAATTCACAGCAATCCAGCTGCAAGGGGTTGGGAGAGAGAGGGAGAGGGGCTGCACCCTTGGGCTGCTCAAGACAAAATTTTCATTTTCTTCACATTAATTGTCAAAATAATGAAAATACATGAGTTTTATAGACCTAACTAAATGACCATCACTACCCTAAGATCTAGGGTTAGGGAGGGATAATTAGGGGATGAGAATATTTAATTCCTTTTCTCTTCTCCCATGTGATCAAAACAACATAAAAAAGGATAAATGGCAAGTGGGCATCTTGGACTTTTCTTGGTCCAACTTTGAAATATCTTGGTCTAAGCCCACCTTGGACTTTGAACCAACCCCACATGGGCCATAGAGCCTAGGTGGACTAATGGGAAAGAAGGTGGGGATCCCACCGTGCCACATGGCCTTTTGCAAAGAAACTCACTAAAACCTAAGGACTCACACTTTAGCTTATAGTTGCCATACAATTGCAAACCCATTTAACACAAGGGTATAAATGCAAATAAAAAAAGTTAGTGGTCTTACTTTGATGTCCCCATCAATTCTCCCCGGGTAGGAGAAATTTGACCCCGTCGAGTAAGGGGTGCGGCTGCGCACGTATTGGTCCTGCGGATCTGTCGGATGTGGACCGTGCTCTCCACCGTACCAGGTAGCGCGGGTACGCTCCACTCCTAGTAATCATCACCTGCTCATCCCATATATGTTTGATATGCTTACGCTGCTGTGGGAATGAGGCCAGTGGTGGACACTCTGGGGTGGGGTCACTCTCAAAGGGAGGAGATGGCTCGAAGACTCACTAGGAATCACCGCTGGGTCCCTGTGAGTGACTAGATCCGAGACATTGAGGTAGAGCTGATCCCACATTCTGACAAGTCTACAACGTACGCATTAGACCCGACTTGCCTCACACTCGAAAGGGACTGACACTTGCGAGCTTGCATTAGACCGACTCGTATGCAGACTCTCACAAACTGTACGAAACAACGACTCACACGTGACCCTAGGCCATAAATGACCCTAGGCAAACCTAGACACTCATAGTAATACTATAATTGACGACGAAGAGACACCAAATACTAAGGAAGACTCGGTAAGGATGACGGACACCGTCTACGTACACTAAGTGTAAAGAAAGACTGACCCACAACTTGATGCTGTGAGTCTCATCCCTCGTCAACCATCTCCGGTTTGAGAAGACTCATCCTCGGGTACAGAAGTGTAAGAGGATCAGGAGGCGGGTGACGGGAAGGTAATCCGGACGTTTGGTGTGAAGCACGACAAAAAGGAAGTCTGGATGTTGTCTCTCGTATGCACGGCAGAAATCAGACCATACCGTGTCAACATAGGGCATCGACAGTGGTATGATAGTCACTAGTGGCTGCTCTACCGTAAGAGAGACAGGTATAAGAGGGTTGGTTGACTGCTGCTCTGGAGTGACTAGTAAAAGAGAGGTTGCAGACTGGTCAGGACCGTTGTGGGAAATTGGGATGGGTGGAAGCTCGGGGTCGTCTACGGGCTCCTGAGTGATGGGCAAGATCGGGGCAACTGGAGGAACCGAGATGACTGGTGCGACTGGGATGACTGGCTAGACATGGGTGACAGGCGACACTGGGACGACTGACTGCATGTCATCTATGGGTGCGACGGTCAAAATGTTATGGCATGTGAACTCGCCAGGCAAGTGTGGAGGATGTAAAGTGCAGGTCCTTCGCCCTGGGTCAAAGGTCACACTCCTCTCTTCAAGCCATGGTCGCCCTAATATAATGCATGGTCCTGCTAGCGTACCGATTTTGCACCTTACGCCATCGAAGTAAAGATTGGAGCCGATCTTCCTTTGGAACTCAACAAAGGTTAAATCACCCTCGCGGACAATCTCGCCAGTCGTGGAGAGGGACTCAACGATATCCAAATAAACCCAATTATCTGACTCCATATAAATGAAATCGAGTTCTGTTGTGGACCCATTGGGTAGAGTGGCAGTAGAAATGATAGGGTGCGGGATCGAACCACTTGAGGACATGTGGGTTGGGTCAATCGGTGGTTGAATGATAGGGACAAGACCCGGGCGTCGGGCCATGAAAGCATTGAATTGGGCCACCATGGATGACCAATCGGACGCATGGTCTGGGGGAACGGCCATGGGCTCGTGGGTATTTGGACATGCAGACAACTAAGTGACACTCTAATGCACTAGACACGACCCTATACAATAATGCAAAGTTGCAATGCAGACTCGACTACAAACATAGACTCAACCTATATCCGGTACGTGGCGGAGGTTTGATCCGAAGATCGCACTCACGCAAGTGTGTCACCTTCCCAATAGGCGTAACCTATCGTTCCGGAACACCTTTTGATATACCAAATAAAGAGACCCAATGAGACACCTTGGATAGACTTAGACCATGCTACGATAGACTACCCTAGACTCAAACCCGCTCTGATAACATTTTGATGCGGGACGGGACGCGACTTGACGCCAATTTGATGCGAACCTTAGACTCTAGGCAAACTCGTGACTCGTCCCTAGCGAGGGAAGCGTACGGATGTGCGCGGTTGAGAAATCGGCAATGGTCAACTCTCTTTTGTGCCCGGATCGGGTCACGGGACGGGTTTCGCTCTCTCTCGCAGCGGTGATTAAAATTATTTAACGAGCTAGATTAACCTATCACATGCAAGCAGCGGCATATAGAAATATACGAAATAAGCAAAATACCGAGTGAGGGAGCAAAAATGATACCTCCACGCTACCGGACGTGGGGAAGGTGACCTCGGCCAAGATCGTAACTCCCAGTACAGTAGTAAAATTTAATTACAATAGTGAAATTTGGCCCACTCTACGTAGGGAGGTAACATGCTACACAATGACGCCGGGAGCACCAATCTGGGGTTGACGGGCAGCAGGGCAGCGGTGTTCCGAGGTGGTTGTGGGCTGCGACTCCGGATCTAAAATCTACTGGCCGACAGGACAGCGAACAATGGCGTGCAAAGGGACATCAGCCTCCGGGGACCTTCTGAAGGCGGCGGATCACCGGACGATGGCGGAGGGTCCCTGGTCGACCGCTGGGAGTGGCGGTCTCTGGATCTACACTGGCGTATTTTCCAGGTATTTATTCTCGGACTGCTCTGCTGGCCTGTTCACGAAGCAAATCTGCGCGACTCCACAAAAATAATTGTTGTGCCCAGATCCGGTGTCGGATCGAGGTGAGATCAGCGCTGTTGGAAACTAGACTTGAAGGTCTACAACATATGTTTATTTCATGACCATCCAACAATCGGATTGGAAATGAAAAAACTCTGTGGGTTGTAGTTTTTTTCTGACTCGGAGTTACAAACAGTCAGGACAGATTGGAATATGCCTGAAAACAAATTTTGACCAAAAGAAAAATGGTGGATCTAGACTCTGGGAATTTTATGGGGGGCAGGGGGGAAGTGAGGATGACACACAAATATTTTGGGATTTTTATGACGTGGTTTAGGGGGTGGGAAAAATAAAAGAACTGGAGACTATCTCGCAGATCTGCAAACTGGCAGATTGCTGGGGAGAACTAAATTACTGGGAAAAATAGTAAACGAAGGCGGATTGACACGAAATTTAAACTGGAGATGGGGGGCGACAGGGGGAACAAACCCTCAAAATTTGAAATCGATCAGACAACACGATTGGAAGATAAAATTCCGGCTTCAGCTTGCTATCCAGCAGAGAACAGACAGGAGACAGGTTAGCGATGGTGGTGCGACGGCGGCTCGATGGCGGGGGAGGCGGTGGTGCTGAGCTTCTCACTCAGAGAGGGGATGATAAGGAGGCCTCACACCTCAAGAAATTCACAGCAATCCAGCTGCAAGGGGTTGGGAGAGAGAGGGAGAGGGGCTGCACCCTTGGGCTGCTCAAGACAAAATTTTCATTTTCTTCACATTAATTGTCAAAATAATGAAAATACATGAGTTTTATAGACCTAACTAAATGACCATCACTACCCTAAGATCTAGGGTTAGGGAGGGATAATTAGGGGATGAGAATATTTAATTCCTTTTCCCTTCTCCCATGTGATCAAAACAACATAAAAAGGATAAATGGCAAGTGGGCATCTTGGACTTTTCTTGGTCCAACTTTGAAATGTCTTGGTCTAAGCCCACCTTGGACTTTGAACCAACCCCACATGGGCCATAGAGCCTAGGTGGACTAATGGGAAAGAAGGTGGGGATCCCACCGTGCCACATGGCCTTTTGCAAAGAAACTCACTAAAACCTAAGGACTCACACTTTAGCTTATAGTTGCCATACAATTGTAAACCCATTTAACACAAGGGTATAAATGCAAATAAAAAAAGTTAGTGATCTTACTTTGATGTCCCCATCAAGACCAACCCATCGCCAGCGAGCCGACCGGAAGAGGAACGGCCGCCACGAGCCGTAGCCGAAGAGGGAGGGCCTTCCACGGCCGCCGGAGTGCCCGAGGAGGTAGAAACACACAGCGAAGACGAAGAGCCGGGGGCGGAGACCGGGAAAATGGCTGGAAAGGCTCCGTCGTCGGAGGTAGGCCGCGGCCCAAAATCCCATTTTTATTTATCTTAAAACAAGGAATGAGCATGGGATGGCGAGGATAGGGGTCATACGAACCCCTTGAGAAGATTGTAGAGTCCTTGAGGCCACTTCCATGAATGGGAAAGAGGAGAAACGCCGTCTGCTGCGGCAGGGAAAATGGCGGTCCTACCAGGAACCGTTATTTAGAAAAGCGGTCTGCCTTTCACCGTTAGAGTACCAGGCGGTCCAAGATGGACCGTCAATTAGCAAGACGGTCTCAGAGGAGACCGCCATATGACCATAACTTTTTTTTTGTACTAAATGAATGAATGAATGCATTACTAATGTTAGATGTGCAATGTGTGCAGGGAAAACGTTGGACCATGATCTCTTGGTTGCAGGTTCAAGCAGTGTACCTTGTGTAGGCGTTGGAATGCGAAGGCGTATGTCGCGTGTGCGGCCTCCCTCCAAACTATGTTGCTGCTACCTACAGTGCATAGGTTAGAAAGAAAGAAGTAAAGTGATTGATAGAGACCTATACCTAGGCCTCACAGGAGTGATGATCGTGAACGCCTTAGGAACGGGAGATATGGGTTCTTCCTGTCCTCTCTCTCGGCCGGCCAAGAACAAGGAGCTCTGCAAGTCGATGATGAGGTTCCTACAAAATAACTAGCAAATAGAAAGACCATTAGACTGAGAAAGTGTAGCAAATGCTCCTGGAAGTAAAGAACACATGCAAATGGGGTCAATCGTACCGGGAAGGGGGGCGGAAAGGGGGATGGCCGAGACTTTCGACCATCTGCCTTCCCTATGTTTTGGAATGGAAAACCTCTTTAAAATGGGATCTAGGAAGATCTATCATGCATGGATGCAGTAAAACAGGAAGGAATGTAGCAATATAGGGAACAAGGGAAATAAGGGCGGGGTTTGCCCATTAACCAACAGAGGGCGGCCACATGTGTGGCCATTCAGAGGGGGTGGGCGGCCATGTCGATGGCTGCCCCCTGCAACTGGGCTCCTCGATTGCAGGGCTCTTCAACGGCGGGTTCTGCTGCTAGGGGAAGGTCGAGAAGGATGCTATCGTGCTCCCAGCTCTCTCTCCGGGCTCGAAGGAACTAGCAGCCTTTCCTCCTCCAAAAATGTTCAACCCCCCGAAAAATGTCCCCACCCCCGTGAGGTGGTTTGGAACAGAGTTTTTGTATGTGGGGGATTTCCCTCCATGAAAAACATTTGAAAGTGGATTACGTGTAAGCTACGTGGGTCTCGAACCCCCCCGAGTGGGAGTAGTTTCAGAGGACGTGCCCAGAGTGGGTGGATCATGGAGTTGACGGGTGGTTGACAGGAGGCGGCCAAGGTTCTGGCCATTCAAAGGGGCTGGGCGGCCAAGTCGATGGCCTTCTTGTGGGTAAGGACGGCCAACTGTGTGGCCACCTAGGATGGTGGGCAACCAACTGTGTGGCCGCCCTAGAATGGGCTGGGTGGCCAACAGTCTGGCCGCCCTGCGTTCTAGGCGGCCAACTGTGTGGCCGCCTAGGATGGTGGGCGGCCAGGTTTCTGGCCGCCCTGGAATGGGCTGGGCGACCAGCCATCTGGCTGCCCAGAGGTATAGGTAGCCAGAACTATGGCCTTCCAGGGATCAATGGAAAAAAGGAGAGAATCATATAAAGCACCTCAAAAAATTCACCTCGGGGGCTCGCGCTCCCCGAACCCCCGACCTTACGGGCAGGGGGGCGCTGCCCCCCTGCCACCCCCTGCGCAACTTACCGCGAAGTTGGATCCGCGAAGGGACAGGGTGGAGCCTACCTAGACAAGGATGAGATTTCACACTCTCAATCAACCAAGAGAAAGTATCACTTCTATGATGGCTAGACAAAGGGCCGCAGGATGTCTAAAATTAGGCATCTATACCTTGCACTGCCAGACTTTCAGCGGGAGAGATTGGCAGCGATGGGTTTCGCAGAGTTCCTCAGCTTAGAGGTGATGAGACTAGATGCAGTACTACTCTTGGCGTTGCACGACCGGTGGGACGCGGCCAGCCGGACCTTCCTATTTTCGTGGGGACACATGACCCCCACATTGGAGGATGTGGCGAGGATCACTGGCCTACGGGTTGCCGGGGCGCAAGTTAGTGGCCACACTTTTGCAGACTACCGGGAGCTGGCACAGCACCTGCTCGGGCTCGAGCTACTGTGGCCAGGACATCGATCGTCTATCTTGTTGAGGGCCGCACTTCAGGAGAGCTTGGGATTGCGAGGAGCCGCAATCTCAGTAGGAGAGTTACCAGAGCAGCACCTCCAGCGCCTGATAGACAAGGTACGAGATAGAGTAGCTGCTGGACCAGGGCCTGAGGGAGACACGGTGCTCAGGAGGTTCCTGATGCTGATGTTCGGGAGGCTTCTATTCGCGACGAGGGTGGACGGAATTAGCTATCGGCTACTGCCCCTGTTGGAGGATCTAGACGTAGTGGGAGCATACGTGTGGGGCGCGGCCGCACTCGCCTTCCTTTTAAACTCACTCAGCACTACCATCCTACAGATGATGCTGGGTGGGTTCTCTCCACTCTTACAGGTAAACTTGACTCCTTATGCTCATGCAATTACTATTCGACTCTGCTATATGCTAATGCACTAACATGCGTGTGATGCAGGTGTGGGCTTACGTGCGCCTACCCGGCCTTGGGAGAGGATGAGAGGCGCACCCTGATCGAATACCCATTGCGCGGTGATGGGTAGCGGCACGAGAGGTAGGCTCGCTCCGACGCCAGGTGCGAGCCATCCAGGACGACATTGACACCTTGCCCTACGCGTTGGTAAGATCCAACACTCAGACTTGAATATGAATGCATGTTTATGTGGACACTGATGCTCTTATCTACCCTATCTTGCAGGTCCGCTGGACACCATATCAGGGCAAGGGGCACGAGTGACAGCCATGGGTGGAGGCTGCACTCACCTACTCCGGCCGTGATATCTGGCTTCACTGCGTAAACATTGTGGAGCCACTCCATCATCGCCTAGTGATGAGGACACAAGGAGTTAGACAGCCAGTCGTCCCCTTCCCGGGAGAGGGAGCTTCAGAGGAGCGCTTGGGGAGACACTCCCGTGGCCTTTTGGGTGCCATTGACTAGGCAGCTCGCGCGGGGGACCAGATTCGAGATTAGTCATGGTGGGGTCGAGTGGTGCGGGCCCGAGCAGAGACCGATGAGGCCTACTTGACAGCATACGCTCGGCGCTACGGGAACCAGATTTTCCGCGGCACACGACGACCGGTACAAACTCTCAACCCTACAATTTCTAATAATGGTTATGACTGTGATGAACTAATGATTGACTTCCTAAATGCAGTTCGACCCTGAGGGACGGGTTACCGAGCTTCAAGGGCTCCTTCATTCGACGATCTAGTAACGAGATGATCTGCAGCGCTCGCTGGAGCTCCTGGTGAGTCTTACTCAACCTTAGAACTAAAGTGCAAATGTTATGTTTATGCGACTGATCAACTGACTCTTATATGCAGCGGGCCGAGGGAGCGCAACGATAGGGACCAGACGCTCCATCCTCTTTGCTCGAGCTACTACTTTGGCCGAGGAGGCCGAGGCTACACTCGCAGAGAGAGTAAGAAATGCCCAACTCCTCCTGACTTTATGATTATGAATGCAAATGACTAGTGAGGTAAATGCATATGCAGACGAGGGAGCTGGAGGCAGCGCTGAGCGAGGCCACCCGGCAGAGGGAGGAGGCGGAGTGCTTCCAAGCAGAGGCAGAGCGCCTTCGCGTAGAGATAGTAGAGACGGCGCGTTTCCGTGCTGAGGCAGAGCGATCTCACACAGAGGCGTCTGAGATACGGGGCGAGGTGAGGGCACTAAAGGATTACAGCGGAGCAGGACGGCGAGCGGCGCACACAGCAGCGCGTACCGAGAGTACCTTACGGGCTCCTCCGGTCATCGGAGGAATGAGGATGAGGAGCGGCGGCGACGTCAGGAGGAGGGTAGCACAACCATAGGCCCGCCAGAGAAGAAGCACGAGGGTACTGATGACAGCGGGGGCCCTAGAGAGGGACTAGCTTGATGTACTACATGAGACACATGCATGTATATGATTTTGACATAATACAATGGACATGATTATTTTGACTCAAAAATGCAAATGCGTGCATGCTAATACTGTCTTAACTAACTTGACGATGACTCCTACGACTAACAGGGAGAGATAGAAAATGAGAGAACTCGGACTTGGGCAAAAGATAGGTAGAACGGGATTCATGGAGAATGACACACAGGACATAAGGAAGAGGCGGTCATGGCAGGGCCGCTATCCTGAATGGCGGTCTTACAATAGGCCGCCATAGAACAGATGAACCCAGGCTGAGAGAATGAGAGAGACAGCCTTCTCAAGACCGCTAACTAAGATAAACGGTCTCTCATTTGACCGCCCACTAAGAGAAATGGTCATAACATGACTGTTTGGCAGACTGAAGGGAAGAATAGAGAGACGGTCCTTGGACGACCACTAATTTACTTAGCGGTCTCGCGATAGACCACAACCGCGAGGACACAGTTGAACCCGAGCGGGACTCTCTTAGAGAGTCCCAATGCATGGATAACGATGCCCAAACTGCGCCGGGACCTATCCTAACTCAAATTGAGGCCTCCCATCCTCGATAATGCAAAAAGGACTAGAAATCTAAGCCTCATAAGTAGGAATGCAGCCTGAACTCGTATGTCACAGAAAACCTTCCATTTAAGCCTTGAAAACCTTAGCCAAAATACCCAAATCAACATGAAAAGGTCCTTCGAAGTTAGCATGCCACACCCCTTCTAAGGGCTTCTCCTTGCTAGCGCAAGGGACCCTCTATCCTTTCTCCTCTCTCTGATCTGCGCAGATCACCCAAGCCTTGGTAAACCCTAGATAAGGTGGCCAGTGTTGGATTCCTGTTTGCGGATTCTACTTCCGATGCAGAGCAAATCCTCCAGCAGGCCAACTTGATGTCTCTACTGCTCAAGTTCAAGCCGAGAGCCAGATCTCCTACCTCTGCTACTCTTGTTTAGGCCTTCCAACCGATCTCCCTACTCACTTTGTTGCTCTTGTTCAGGCCGAGGTCTGATCCATGCAACTCTTATTATTCTTGGACTGCAAGAACTACTCCAATAGTAGTTACTGCTTCCATGCCTAGCTTAACCATCCTTCGGGGTTTGTCACATGGAGGATAATACCTTCACAGTGTTAGAGACCTCTTCTCCCCGAGTTTAGCAAATGCCTCCAGCCGTCATGGGTCAACTCACTCTGCAAATCACTTCAAAAAAATTGATGAAAAATAACTAACCATCTTGGGGGGTTGCAGTAGAGCTCAATATTGTTGGATGCGATAAGCTAGGATTCTTGACTGGTGATCAAATGATGTCAACTCCCCTGGACCCACTTTTCCCCATCTAGAGGCGTGACACTAGTGTGATCATGTCATAGTTACTCAACTCTGTTAGTCCTACAATCCGACCCACCATTCTCCATAAGTCGACTACAACGGATATGTGGAAAACCTTGGCGGGCCTCTACGGTTGCAAGAAGAATAAAGTTCACTGTCATTAGTTGAGTCATAACATCCATTAGTTGAAGCATGATTCCATGTCCATCACGTAGTATTTCTATGCCCTTACTATGCTCTAGAATGAGCTGGATGTTTATCGTCCAGCAAAGTAGACTTCTGTCGTTGATCAGCAGACCTATCTCTCACTCTAGGAAGATGATCGAATTGTCAAATTCTTAAGTGGGTTAAATTCAGACTATGATGCTCTTAGGGGCCAGATTCTCAACATGGACCCGACGCCTTCTCTCAACGAAACTTACTTCAAGGTCCTAAATGAGGAATAGGGTTGTCAAGTCATGGGCAGTAAAGGGTGCCATCTTCCTGCTTCTGATGTTAGTGAATATTCCACACTTGCTACCACTGTCAACAAGACTAGGTTAGGAAGTGTCAATCTGCAGGGTGGGAAGAAATGTAAGCACTATGGCCACACAAACCATGACAACAATTTCTACTAAGAGAAATTCCCTGATAGGAAGCCCTACATATTTCAAACTCCGAAGAATAAATAAGCCAAGGGCAATGTGGTTGTTGCCTCATCTCTACTTTCAGAGGGTAGATCACCGACTCCCATTGTTCCTAGTTCTGCTACACTTACCTCTTTTGATGTTGCTACTCTACAGTGCATTCTCTCACAACTTCAAACTTCCACTACCACTCCATCTTCAGGTATATATGGTGCAGCCCTGAGCACCTCTACCAGACTCTCAAAGCATGCCCGGGCCATTGATTCAGATGCCACGGATCACATGACTGGTATATCTACCGCTTTCACTTCTTACTCCTTACTCTCCGGTCAGGATAAGGTTACTATTGTTGATGGCACCTATGCCATTGTCGCTAGCAAAGGGTCCATTCCCCTATCTATTCACCATGAAGTGGATGGCCTATATATCTTCCAATTGCGTGAGAAGTGTGCACTTCAGTCATCTGCACCTCCTAGCGTGGATTGGAGACTGTAGGAGATTCAGTTGTGACACTCTCATTTGGGGCATCTTTCCTTTCCATCGTTGAGAGTCTTCTTTCTCTCTTTATTTGAGTCAGTTGATGTCAAGTTGTTATAGTATCTCCCCTGTCTCCTCTGTGGATGGCTATCGATACTTCATTACTTTTATTGACAATTACTCACATTATACTTGGCTCTATCTTCTGAAACCTTGGTCAGAACTCAATTTGACAAATCTATCAAAGTTCTTCGTTCTAACAATGCTCATGAGTACTTTGCTCACAGCATCAAAATCTTTCTTGAAGATGAAGGCATCATCCATGAGTCCTCTTATGCATATTCTGCTCGGTAAAATGGTGTCACTAAGCATGAAAATCATCTCCTTCTTGAGATAGGGCACTTTTGTTTTAGTGCCACCTCCCTAAAAATTTTTGGGCTGACACTATCTTGGATACAAACTTCCTCATCAATCAAATGCCATCCAGAGTATTACATAATTGTTCTCCCTTTACTATCCTTTATCTAAAAAAATCTTGTTCTCTCTTTTGTCATAGGCCTTTGGTTGTCTTTGTTTTATTCATTCACTTGGACCTGACGATTAAGCTTGATCTCTCTACTATTGGGAGTATTTTTCTTGGTTATTCTACTACTCAAAAGGTTTACCATTGTTTTGATCCTTCCACTGGTCGCTCTATTGTTTGCAAGGACATCACCTTCTTTGAGTCCGAGTCCTACCATTCTTCCCGGTCTCATCCTCAGGGGGAGACTCTAGTGATGGACACGAACACTATTGGCACTGCCATCACCCCTCTTCTTCCACCTTTATAGTTTTCCACACCCTCTACTTATGCTACACTAGATGTTCAGTCTCATGTTCCTATTGATCCTGGTGCACATGATTCAAAAAACCCCCTACTCAGGAAGAATCTCAAAAATAGACCAGCTACTAATTGGCCAACTCCAGAGGTTGCTATGCCCTCATATCCTAATTAGTCAGATCCTGAGACTGACTTAAATCTTGCCCTTGTTATTCACAAGGGAGTTCATGCTTGAACAAACTATCCCATTTCCAATTTGTGAATTACTCTTGTATCTCCTCTCATTACTAGACCTACTTATCTACCTTGTCCTCTATCCATATTCCTAACTCATTTTTTGAGACTATTAAGCATCCTAACTAGCGACAAACAGAAGAGGAGCTAAGTGCACTTAATAAGAACAAGACATGAGAGCTAGTTGACCTCCTTAGAGACAAGACATCAGTTGGATCCAAGTGGGTCTGCACAATTAAATACAATAGAGAGGGAGTGATATAGAGGTACAATGCTAGACTGGTTGCTACCAAGTTCACTTAGAGTTATGGGATCAATTATCATAAGACATTTGCACCTATATCGAAACTTAAATCCATCAGAGTGATTCTGGCACTTGCTGTGTAATATTCTTGGGCTTTATGTCAAATGGATGTGAAAAGTGCCATTTAGAATGATGATCTGAAGGAAAAAGTCTCTATGTTGCCTCCTCCTAGTGTTGATACAACAGGAAAAGTTCGTAACTCAGAAAAGCTTTGTATGGACTGAGTCAATCCTATAGAACACGATTTGATCAACTTCGTTAGGTTACGACCCGGTTCAGATTCAAACAATCAAATTGTGATCACACATTGTTTATTAAATGGAGAAATGGTTGCATTCTAATAATTCTTATATATGTTCATGATATGATCATTACTGGGGATGATACAACAGAAATTCAAAGTTTGAAAGATGGGTTAGCTGTAGAATTTGAGGTCAAAGACTGGCAATTGAAATACTTCCTAGGTATAGAAGTGGCTAGATCAGAGGAAGGAATCTATATTTGTTAGAGAAGATTTGTCCTTGCTTTGCTGGCTAAAATAGGAAAATTGAGTTGTAAACTAGCAGTTACTCCAATTGAACTCAACGATGGTCTGACTGGGCAAGATAGTGAAAGACTCCCTCCAGAAGAAAGTGGTTTGTATCGGCAATTGGTTGGCAAGCTTTTATATCTTTCCTTGACCCGACTTGACCTCTCATATGTTGTAGGTGTGGTAAGCCCGTACGTGCATGCTCCTAGGACTACTCATATGAGGGCTATGGAGCGCATCTGAGGTACTTGAAATCTTGTCCAAGGAAAGGTATTCTTTCAAGAAGCCAACCATTTAAGAATTGAAGGATATGCTGATGTAGACTGGGTTGACTCTAAGGACGATAGGAGGCCAACAACTGGGTACTACACTTTACTTGGGGGCAACCTAGTCACTTTTAGAGAAGCAAAAAGCAGATTGTGTGTGCTAAGTCTAGTGTTGAAGTAGAATACAGAGCAATTATTGTGTGCTTTTACATTTGACTTTCTAGATTCACAATATCTAGAACGATATTGTTAATTTTCTTCATACATTGTTGGTTAATGTACTTTCGCGATAGCGTAGCGGATAGAGCTCCGGGTTTAAAACTTGCGCTCCGCATGGTGGGGAATGCTAGTCCCTCGGGTTTAGGACTAGTGAGGGCGTTACTAAGGGAGTGCCCTCTTTCGCATATGGGTACGTGTATAGCTCCTCCCAAAGATGTTGGAAGGCTCATCTAAGATAGCGTTTGGAATAGATGTTAAAGAGGAATTTTGGAGATTCTAATCATTAGGATCTTTACTCTCTCAAAAGTATTTCTAAATGTCCCAATGTCTCATCAATTTTTACTTTATGTGAATTTTGAGGTTTAGAAAGATATAGGGAGAAAAAGGAGTAGAGCTCAAAATCTCTAAAAGCTGTCTCAAGGCAGCTTCCTTTCTCTTTAGATATTTTGAAAAAATCCTCACACCCAACATCCATTCCAAACGTAGACTAAGTGTACACCTTATCTTAGAGTAAGTTTTCCCATCCCCCATCCCCCGTTCCCCTATCTTCTCCCCTATACCTCGATTTCCCTTTGGCTAGAAAAAAAGGAAAAAAAAACTATGTTTATTACTTTCTTATGTTATGTGCTCTTATGAATGTCCTTACAAGTTGCTTACGATCTCAGTATTCATGAAGGACAACTTTGTTTCTCAATCAGTAAACGCTTGGTGAGAATGGTGTAACCAAGTAGAATGGCTTTAGATCGTGTAGCGATCGAGAAATGGTTGCCCAATTCGTGATCTACATCTCCAGAGATTTATTTGGTTGTGAAGGAGAGCATAACTGGAGAGGGACCTGCAACCACTGACAAAGGTTAGAAGAAGTCTTGTGAGTTACCCTAAGGGACAACCCGCCGATGGTCAAGTTAGGCAACAACGGGGAAGGAGACGAGCACTCGAGAAGAGTGGGAGAGGGAGAGGCGGACCGGAGCAAGAGAGAGAGACTCGATAGAAAGGAGTCGTGTACCTCCTGACCATTGGGCCAGGGTCATATTTATACCGTCGCCGTGGAGTTGACCGTTGGGTTACTGTAGCCAGGGGAGACTTGACCCGCCCAACTCGTGTGCCTGATGAGGCAGAGAGGTATGGGCATTGACTCGTCGTCTTTCCGCAGGAGGGGTAACTCTGCCATTAATACGGCAGGGTCCACCGGAGAGGGCATGGGTTGCACCATCAGGGAGAGTGGCTTGGGTGGCGTCTCCTCTCTTTCGCCAGACGGGGGTGCCTCTCGTCATTAATGCACTATCAGAGACGTACGTCATGGTCACTCACGGGGAAGGTGCACGTGAGTACGATGTCTAGGTTGGGCCTACTCCTAGGTAGGAGGCGTATTGGACCGACACGTAGCATAATGGGCCCAGAGGGCTGGGCCTTCGTGGCGAGCCTGGTGGAATGGGCACCAATGGGTTGGCGAAATATGCCCCGCTCAGGTCGTTTTCTCTTAACCGAGGTCGGTTAGAATAAGAGGGGAGTTTTGCTCGGTTGTCTGGTTCGACCAAAGTAGATATAATATGCAAACCCAGGAAAATTAGGATAAGAGGCGGGCTCGCTACCCCTGGGTGAGCTAATCGTCCCTAACCTAACTATTTTTCAAAGTCACCATAAAGCTTTTGAGGTAAATTAACATTAAACTAAGATATTTACACCTAAGGATTTCCTTACGACCATTTTGCTTGGTGTTTGTTAGTTTATAGCACAACAAAGGTGATGTTGACATCAGTTTTATGTTAAACTCTCTGAGAGTAACAAAGTGGAATCTCATCTCGGTAAGTCCCAGCAATTACATGGGACGGAACATTGTACAACCCTTGCGGCAATGCTACTCTTGCATGCATATTGATTAACATAATTTTACAACGTAAATAGGTGTACAAAAATTAATACTCTTCATGTTAAGCACCACAATGTACCGCCCGACGAATATGACTACCTCAAGTTATAAATATTCCTAATGCCTTAGTTTATTGATACAAAAATAATCTTATTATGTGATCGTAAGTGCAAAAATATCCAACTTTATGTGCCGTTATGCTGTCACATGTTATAGAGTCTCAACATTTCTCCATTTATTTTTATGTGAAGAGTTTTTTTAATTTATATATAAGCACATGTATATGTATGTATATTCACATATACATAGGGGGAGGGTAAATCTAGCTCGACCCATGACTGGCTCGTTAATAATGAGTCCAACCCAATTCTGGATCTACAGCGCGCCCAAGGGGTGCCCAGCGGTCGGAGCCCATTAAGGTGCGGCTCACTATGGCTCAGTATCGGATTCGACAGTGCAGAAAGGCCATGGCCCAGACGCAATGACCGTCGGAGAACCCTCCGACGACCGACCGTTATCTCCTACAACATCGGCCTTGACCCCGTAACGGGCGAGCACGTCTCACGAGCGCCGTAAGACTGATAACGTGAAAGTTCGTCGTTTAAAACACGCGTATCAATCTTAAAAATGCTAACTCTCACTAGATGAAAGTAAGATGTAATAAGGTGACGAGAAGGGTCGATTCCACATGGAAGAAGAGATTTTTAGAGTTAAAAACCTTGAAGTCCTTTGAAAAATACTTGTGATTTGGCTTTGCTTAAAGAAAATAGTGAAATGATGAACAAACTAAACACTTAATTGAAAACACCTATGACTATGCGCCTATGCTATAGAAAATAATTGCATGATATGAAAAGAAGAGATAGAAGAAGGAGGTAGAGAGGGTAGAAGATCAAGAACTAGATCAAAAGAACAACTCCTTTCATTAACTTAAAAGAAAGAGTACATGAAGTGCAAGATAAGCTTATAATAAAGATATGACGAGATTACAATGAAGTGAAATGAAACTAAAGCAATAAAAATAAAAGGAGCACGAGGTGTGAAGATGGTAGCAGAAATGGTGACGACGGCGTCGTCCTCTCTTGGCCTTGGATCACGAACCACCTTGCGGAAGATGTCGTTTACACCGGGAGGAAGTCACCTTCGTTGTTGAAGCTGCCTTTAGAGGGTGAATAACTTTGAACCCAAGATGAATTAGGGGATGCCCAAGAAGAAGAAGTTGAAGAGGGGGAAGAGAGAAAGAACTTTGTTGAAGGGCATAGAGAGATAAATTGTGAGGAAGAGTGTGAAATCAGAGGAAGAAGGGAAGTGGTATGCACGGATGAACAGTAACTGTGTAGAAAAAACTGAACTGAGAAGAATTAAAAATAACTTAAAAACGTGATGGAATTAGAGGAAGTAGTAGAAGAAAAAAAATTATATGTATAAGAGAGGAAGAACTTTTATGAAGAGCTATGATAGAAAAGAAGAGCATAAGGGCTTTAAAACGGAGGAATAACAGAAGATAGCACCTCGGATGAACAGTAAAATCACAGGACAGTAAGTTGAAAAATGAGAAATAACTTACAAACCAGAAAGAATTAAAAGATAATGTAGAAGAATAAATTGTAGGACACTTAAACACAAAAATCTTTTATGAAGACAGAAAGAGGAGAAAATGACTTGAAAGTGAATAAATAAGGGTAAGAACAGAGAGAAATACTGGTTCACAGATGAACATGATAGTACAGTGAAAAACATAAAATAACTTAAAATTTAGAAGGAATTAGAAGATGATGTAGAAGAAGACGTTGTAGAGCATTTGAAATTGAAAAACTTACATGAAGAGTGCAAGAGCAGAAAACGAACCGAAGGAGGAGAAATCAGCGACCTAAGGTTGGGAGAGAAATTGCCAAAAGAAGAACTCCCTTTCTCCTCCTTGTCATGTGCTTTTTATAGGGAAAGTTGGGTAGATGGAGGGTGGAGATTGTATCAAAAGGAGATGGATGGCTGGGATTCAAGTGGAATATGATGCATGGGAAAGAGAAAAAGTAGGTGAGCATCCACTTTCTTGGACTTTGGGCACCCCCTTTCCCAAAGCTCATCATGTCTCTCCTTTATTTCAAACTTTGAATTCAATTTTCCCTCCAACCAAAATATGTGTTTCTTTTCCTCAATTTCAAACTTTTGAAATTTCTTTTCCCTCCAACCAAAATATATGCTTTTGACTTGGTCAAAGTGGTGATGACAGTTTTACCCCCAGCTTCTTTTACAATTACCTTTGGTGTCCTACACACATATAATTACAATTTAGTCCATAAAAATTACCATAATATGCACATGAATCACAATTGCTCATAATTATGCAACGGAGAATTAATGTTCATGACTCTCAACTCTATTTTATTAAATAAAATCACCAAATTAATTAATTTACATGAAAGGTCCAATCTACATGCGAAGTTGAGATTAACGATAGATCATGCATAATTACCTAATTATATGCACATAAAATCATGTACATGTAATAAATTATCATAGAAAATGGACGCTTATCAAAGACTCGCCCAGGGACTGACCGATGTCAGGATAATCGCCCTCCAACGGGAAACTCCCGCTAGAATCGCGGGAGGCGTTACTCCACTACTTGCGCCCTTCCCTGTTAAGGGATAGGCCTCCTGCTCCAGGATAACCCCCTATAAAAGGGACATCGACAGAGAAGAGAGGACACGGTGGAATCTTCTGTCAAAAGCTTCTTACTGAGAATAGAGCAACTGGTCCAACTACAGCGACAGAGAGGTTTCGCCATTCTACATCCAGAGAGAGAATCCCTCCTTCACGACATTACCACCCAGCGAGTACGCTCCGGATGTCCACTGGGAGCGGCGAGCACTCTTGGCGAGGGCCGATGCGTCTCTTGGATCATCTACTGCGGCCTCTACATCTCTCTCCTCTTTGCTCTTCTCTACGTTTTTCTTAAGACCGTTGCTGACTTAAGCATCAGAGGGTTGTCCCCCGGGGTAACGTCAAGGATTCCTTCTGACGCTCTATTCTCTTATGGTGTTTGCAAGTTTCCATTGATGCTAGATGATCTTCCCTAAATCAATAAATAGAGAATGTGATACGTGACGTAGAAACCAAATTTCTACCTTTATAATATATATATATATATATATATATATATATATATTTGATAACGAAAAATTTAGCGGAGTGACGGGTGAGATAGAGTCACACGACTCGAGGTGAAACATCAAAAGATGTCCGCTCCCAAATCTCTTTTTAATCACTATTCAACTTGTAAACCCCGAGCCTTACACCACCCCCTCGAGGGTTCAGTGTTGCTTAGTTTGAATTTGAGATGCATTCTCACTAATGTGAATCCCCGTAATCTTCGAGCCTCAGTCGCCTACCTAATCCGATCACGGAAGTAAAAAGGGTCAGCATTTTCTTCGTCCAAAACTAATTAGTTCTAGGTTTGGGTACGAGTGGGACCACCCAGCCAACCAGTGCATGTTATGCGAAACTGTACCAAGGCAAAGCTGTGTGCAATTTCGTTCAAACGCAATAAATCGAGAGGAACCTGGGAAATGGCGGGCCAGGTGTGGGGCCAATCGATTTATCCAGAAATTAAGGAACCGGGAAAGCAACCGCTTGGCAGGATCGCGGCCTTTGAAACGTCAAGACTCAGAGGACATTGCAACCTTTTTCCTTTATCAACGGTCCGTTTCGGAAGCTTCAGAAAACGAAAGCCCGTTTCTGAAACTCCCTTTTTTAAAAAAATGAAGGTACAATTTCATCGAATAAAGGTAAACTTGATTCCTTTTTATTTTCCTTTCGATTTTGTTAATATAAGATTTACAAATGGTATATTATGGACTGAGTATATCTATTATTGTTGCGTACCACTCGAAAGATTAGAATTAGGACTGAGCAAGAAGGCAAGGGTGATAGCGAAAACGATCTTTATGAGGTGAGCTGAGTGACTAGGCCGAGCTTTCTCTTGGACAGAGGAAGAAATTCTCAACGGGAGATGAGATATATCCAGAGAGAACTCTTTAATATTTAAGTCAATAAAAGATACGAGGAGAGATAGAGAGAAATAAAAGAAGTAGAGAGCGTGATACTTTTCTATATCGCGATGTTATTTCGATGTATATTTTATAACCCCTCGAGAAGGTGACTTAACAATTGAGACGATCATATCTTCAGGGGTTATGCCCCCATTAACCATGTCCTACTACGTGGTGCGTCAACATGATAAGATCATGAGACATGTTAGATGGTAGTTACATGGAGGAGTGACGCCCCAGCTTCCGTTGTTTGTGCTTTGCGTTCCATGATTGGGTCCATACCCAATCTAGTTCTGATTGAGTTTTGAATCTTGGCGATAAGTGCCCACATCAATTCAAAAATTATTCCAAATACTGAAACAGATAACTAATGAATCGAATACATATATAGATTCTTTTGGTTGGAATTCCTATTCTAGTAATCTTATATCACATTTTTTTTCTAAGTCTTATTTTTTAAACCTGACCCTGCGGAGTTTGAATCTTAGTCGACTTAGCGTGGACGGAGGGCCTGGTGTACATATGGCTACAGAGTTGAAGCCGATCCAAAGATTCCATTGGCCACTTTCATAATAGTTTAGGATAAGTTAACTTAGGTGGGATCAGAGTGGGTTATTTCTGGATTTTCATATTTTTAGTTTGTACTTATCTTACCTAGAGTCGGGTAGGATATTCATGTGAGAAAAGTGGAATGACTTAATGTAACGACCCAAGATGCATATTCCGAAAATAAACCAGTACGACCTGAATCCTGTCTCGCCACCCACTAGCCGAAAGGCTCGGAAGGGTTGTTTGGACGGTGTGGAGATGTACAAGAATCTAAAATAATTATAGAACCACAAACATAATATATTAATACAGAAAATTAAACATTTTACATAATTAAATATTTATACAGTCCAGAATATCAAGTCCATAATAAGTACAATCAACAGAAAGAAAAGTACAAGAATACCGGTACCCGGATGTTGGGTCGTTATAGTTAACCTCAGGTTAAGGGCCTTAACCTTATCCGATCTCGAGTGATATATTATGGCTCCCAAACTTGAATAACTCACCCACCCACGTCTGGAAAATTTGGAAAGCCAGATGCAACTGCAAGTTTGAGGGTAGAAGGTTCTCAGCGCGAAGGATCGACGACCACATAATGCTTCAAGTCACCCATGCTCTATCCCAAAAGGTTTTCACATCGAAGTTGGATTACGCCCTTTCTCAACTATACCATTCTTATGGTTTCTCCATCACCTGTAAGCGACTGGCTCCCAAGGTCGTTCGTTGGCTTCCCCCGCCATACGCTTATTCTTTGCAGGTTGACGGAGCTTGTCGTGGCAACCCAGGTCCTTCCGCGGGAGGGGCCTACTTCAGGAATAAACATGGCCATTTGTTGTTGGGGTTCTCCTACTTCTATGGACAAGGATCAAACAAGGCAGCTGAAGGACGGGCCCTTCTGGATGGCTTGCGTCTCTCAATTCATCACTCCATTCATATATCCGTTATTGATTCAGATTTGCTTGCTTCGGTGAAGCTGCTAAACTCCCACGGTCGGCCTCCTTGGTCTTTGCTTCCGTGGTGGAACAATCTGCTCAACATCCTTGATCGCCTCCAGTGCCCCATTGTGCATATCTTCAAGGAAGGGAATCACCTTGCAGACGCCTTGGCTAATCACGCAATCCTTATGGGGTGCAATAATGAGTTCCGATCCAGCAGGGACCTTCCGGCCAGAATTAGAGGGATTGTCACGACAGATGCTAGTGGTCTTCCGAGCATCCGTCTCCGCTGTGTGTAGCATCTTCTTATTTTCTGTTTATTCGTTAGTTGCATGGTCCAGGGTGTTTTGTTCTTGTCAGCCTGTGGGCTTCAGGGGTCTGCCCCGATGATGTATAAAACTCTTCTTATTATGTTAATCCCATTTGCTCATGGGTGACACGAAGGTGGAGTGGGTCCATTCCCTTCCGCTGGCGAGGGGGTGCACTCTCCCTTCGTTGCACACATGAGTTTATTATATATAAAAAAAACTCACCCACCCACGAATAACTCATCCTAATCCACCTTATCCCATTATCAAAGTGGCCCAAGAATAAGGATAAAGATAAGTCTACTGTCCGATCTGATAAGATGTCTCCTCCACATTAGGCCTGCCAATTATTCGTTTAAAATTCGAACTGAATTCAAATTTGTATTCATTTGATCGGATAATTATCTGAATAGAGTATCCGACGAATAATTTAATCGGATATTGGATAATCCGATTATTAACCGGATACGAATTCGGGTATTGGGATATCCTTGTTGGATATTATCCGACTGAATATGAACCCTTAGAAGAATATCTAAGGATCCACATATTCTATATGTTGGCCCAGATAAGCGTACGGACAAGAAGGGGGTTGAATTATCCCTTAAACGAGTTGACAAATTTTAAAACTAACTAGCAGAATTAACGAGATTGATGAAAATAAGCTGAATAGAAATGACTTTAGTTCTCTCAATCTCTCCGAGCTCACTCGATCGTGTTGGAATAAAATAATACGCAAGCAAGCAACTACATGACACGAGGATTTTAAGGTGGTTCGGGACCACGACGGGCTCCCTACGTCCACCCCTCACCAAACCGGTGAGGCTTCACTCGCTTCACAATGAAGCACACGGAGAAAATCTCCAACACACATGGAGACGTGGTCTCCAACAATACGCAGGACGATGCCTGCACACAAATGTGGACAAGCACCAACACGATCCGACAACGAATCAAAACACACACACACGAGCTGCAACAACTGCAGCACAATAAACTCTCAACCGTACGCAGACGGTTCAACACACAGTATTTCAGAGTTCAGAAAATAAAAGATATGTTCCTTACATGCCCATAGAGAGGATAAACTGGAAAACAATCATCAAAATAAACTTAAGAAGGTTGCAGAAACATCTCCTTGACTGATGGTGGCCGGCCAAATATGTCTTCCTTGAAGCTTGTAAAGGTTGGGGTCGATTTTCAGAGAAAGGGAAGCTGAACGAGCTCCTCCTTGGAGATTCAGTGTCGTTGAAGCAAGAACGCTTGAGAACGGATGTAGATATGCAAGTTTTCAACTCAAATCGTCCCTGCAAGAGGAAGAAGATGATAAACACTTAGAAAAACGCTCTTTCTCTCCACCTGCAGCCAAAACCTTCTACTTTTCTTTTTCTCATGGCAGAAAATGCAGCAGCTATATAGTGGCATAATAAGATGTTCAAAAGACCAAGAAGCCCATGCAAAACCCTTGCAAAACCCCTCATAAATATGTATGAATGACCTAAGGGCAAAGGGGTCAAAAGGGGATCCAATAGGATTAGGTTTCATGGGTTTCGAATGGGGTTCGAAACCCTCGATCCGGAGCAGCCAAAAGGGGTGTCGACACCTTTTCTCAGGAGTTCTGTCCAAGCCAAAAAAAAAAAGGAGCAGGCAGACAAGAGTCGACTCTTGGAGTCGACTCTTGCTGGCTGCCCTTCTGGACAGCCTCCAGGGCACAGCAAGAGCCGACCCCATTAGTCGACTCTTGCTTGTTCCTGGACAATCCGTCCAAGGCAGTCCAAGCAAGAGGGAAAAACCCATTGAACCCTATTCAAAACATCATTTTCTCTCAACCAAGAACTAAAATATGATTGCCATGTATCCATGCTAAATATCAGAATTATTCAAACCAATTTCATCAATATTTAAGGGACATAGCTTAAGCAAATTGCTACCTGAAAAGACCCAAGAAAAATATGCAAGAAAACACTCGAAGAAACCACCTTTTCTCAACCAAAATATTAAGATCAACTTATCATGCACTTAAACAACAGGACGTAAAAAATCTTAACATGTATGAATCTTAAACAAACCCATGCAGAAAACTATTTGAGAACCCCTCTAAGAATAGGGGTCGACCCATGCAGTGGGGGGTCGACCCTTTCTAGTAGAGTATTGTTAAAAGGTTTTGAAAAATGCTTAAAACTCTTTCCTAGTCTCCAAACTTCACATCTAAAGATTAAAATGAAATTATCAAGCAAGCATATAATACGAGAATATCATTCTTCCATTTTTCACCATGATCAACATGAACTTTACAACACATTTTGAAACCTCAAAATCCCATGAAGAGAATGCATAAAATACAAATGGGTTATCACACCATCTTACCCAAAAGTCACCGAACGAAAGATTTGAGAGACTAAAACCTTACCAATGTTTCTTGAGAAATGAAAATGTGATTTACCACTTGTTTTGGATTCTTGACAGCAGGATGACATGTTCATTCATTCATTTGAGTTTCAAAAAGTTCACCAAAGATTTTAACCATGTAAAGCAAGAAAATCAAAATATAAGCTTCTTAATCATCAATGGATACTTTCCACGACACATGCACACACGATTTGTCATCATTAAAACTAAATCACCAAAATCAACTCGGGATCCAACACTATATGTAAGTAACTCAAATCTTAATATGTTATTTAGTTACTCTCTTTTACCTATCTTTGTCTTAAAGTATAATTTAAAAATAAGAACTCTACTTGTATTCATTTGGTAAGTCCTCTTTTATTTTTTAGAATGAAGTCCAATCTTTTGATAATCTCTTCTAAAATAAAAAAACTTCACTTTTTCTTTTTTTGAGAAAATAACTTACGACGATTCCGCACAACTCGTACGATTCACTTTTTTTTGATAACGAGAAATCTAGCTGAGTAGTACGGAGAGCTGAACAATTTATTGGGCCACCCGAGTTTGAGTATTACCCTACGCATCTTACCACCCCTTTTTTTGTACTATCGCCATAAAATCACGAGCTCACATCTCTCGAGGATTAAATGTGAGCCGGATAAGCTCTCCCGGGGTTCGATCTCGGGTCCCTCCTATGAAAAGGAGGACCTTTCCCACCGAACCACTTGTATGACTCACTTCTAAATAAATATAATAATTATTCATTTAAAATTTAAATTGAGTTCGAATGTATATTAATTAAATAATTATTTAAATAAAATATTTAATAAATAATTTATTCAAATATTAAATAATTTATTTATTAATAAAATATAAATTCAGATATTAGACTATCTGCTCTCCGCTCTGTATCCGTTTGTTCGACGCGGTCTCGAAGTTCACCATTCAAACAGGAATATTCTCGTCTCTGGAAAATATGCCACCTCTCCACGTCGCAATTTGACGAGGCGGTCGGTTGACCGCTACCGGACCCCGTCCTTTTTGCTCGCACCCTTTTCTCCTTCCACCGAGCTACTCTCTCTCTCGCCCTTGTTAACTCGGTAACCGTTCTCTCCCTCCATTGCTTCCTCGTTTCTACCACCTCTCTACGTCGCGCTTTGACCAGGCGGTCGGCTGGCCGCTCCCTGGCCCCGTCCTTTCCCTTTTCTCTTTCCACCGAGCTTCTCTCTCTCTCTCTCTCTCTCTCCCTTGTTAACTCGGTAGCCGTTTTCTCCCTCCAGTGCTTCCTCGTTTATATCGGATCGCTGCAGGCGGAAAAGTTTTGGGTTGCTTTGCTGATCAGTACCTGTGCAGCTGCAGGGGATTCTCCAAGGTATGATCTTTTCGCGCTACTCTTTCTCGTTCTTAGCCCTTCGTTCGGGCTGACCCGCCGAAGCTGCGATCGCATTTTATTTCTAAGTTCTGTATTCTCCTTGCTGGGAAAATTGACATGGGTTCTCTTCATTTCGAGCAATTCGGGTGTTTCTTCCACTTTTTCTCATCATTTCATTGCATCCCAGAAGCTTCGTTTCGCTCCCTCGCTGCTGGGTTGGAGCAGTACCGTGGGGTGCTGGCAGGTGCTTTTATTCATGTCTGAAGAGACATGATGTTAGTTAGTTTGTTCATTGTTCTATATTTGTTTTTTTTTATTTTTCTTGGCTATCAGTTTTTCCCTACTTTTTTCTCACACAAAGTGGCGCAAGCAAGGTGCATCAGGAGGTGGTACATTTTTACTGTCGATTGATATCGGGTGGCCTGTTTGCAAAGCTTTCTCTCCTGTCCGAAGTCCTTACCAGGGGTTTTGACGTCGCTGTGTTGGCAGACAGAGGGTTGCCTAACTTGCCGAATCCTTGACAGTTCGTTTAATTTAGCTGGCTTTAGAATTAATGAAATGAGCATGATGATGCTGATGACCATCCTGATGACATCCCTTGTTTTATTCGTCTTAGTTACTTGGATCTTTCACTGATGTTTTTATTTTACCATCTGAGCTGGTGTCATGGGGATTTGTGGAGATCTTCTAAAATCTGACAACCCAGATTGCTAAGCTCTTTGGATTCATTAGGAAAAGAAAAGAGAAGACCAGTTTTCTATGCCTACCTGTAGGAGCTCCTCGTTTCCTGTGAGTTCTGGTGAAGAATTCGGGAGTTTTGATTTGTTTGAAAGGAACAAAGATCGGGTTTTTCAATCCAGCTTTCATATTTATGTTTTCTATGGTGCTTCAGAAACGCACTTCAGATTCAATCAAGCACTTCAGGATAAATGTGTTTCTGCCTTTTGGGGCATCCACCTATTATCGTAATTTTTGGATGGGAATATTATTGGCATGCCTTTCTTATATCTGTTTAAAACTTATATGACTGTTTTACTGTTCTATTGGCTTAAAGTTGATTTCCAAAACCTTTGACATTTACTCTTTTAGCTTGTCCTCTTGCCATTGTTTTATAACATTCCCTTATAATGTGTAATATCCTATCTCCTTTCAGCGAGTTCCTTTTCTTTTGTTGATAGTCAAGTGCAACGCTGTATAAAGATGGGTTGCTTCACCGTCTTGAAAATTAAGAAGAAGAAATTTGGGCAAGTTTCCCTGAAGGACACTAATGTGAAGGAGAAGCCTCCAGCCATACTCCCTGAGCCAGAAATACATGGATGCTCTCTCCAATCTGCACCTCCAAGTTTTAGGACAAGAACCAAATCCAGCCAGTCAGCTAATCAGATCACTAAAAATAGAACTCGAGCATTATCTGCTCATTGTAGCCTAGATGTGACAGACCAAGTTGACCTGTCATTAGTTGAACCTGAAGATCAAGAAGAAGACAAGAATCTAGGTGAATTACCAAAGGACCAACGGTTTTCAAATCCACAACCGCTCCCACTTCCAGCATCTCAGGGTTCTATTTTAAAGAACATGGGAAGCTTCAAGTTGAATTATCAGAATGCTCCTGTTCTCACTTCTGGTCCTTTGCCACTTCCACCCCTGGGGGGCCTCAGAAACTTTTCTTTTAAAGAGATAGCTGCTGCCTGTCATAATTTCTCAGCAGATCGTCATGCTTCTGACAGCCTTTCATCAACAATTTATATGGCTTCCTTTGGAGATGATGCCTCAGGTTCCAGGAAACTTGAAGCCACTGTGACATGTCTTCTCCCATCTTCTCAGGTAAGAAGACCCACCAGTGTCTTTCCATCTAACCATTTATCTTTGATGGTCCTCTGTTTTGGTTCTGGATTCTGGACGTTCCAGAAACTCTGGATTCGCCCAATATTCTGAGTATGTAAGATTTATGTGTCTTCTAGTGTTGTATATCTTTGATGTTCCTGCACTTTAGTTCACTATATCGGTGTTAATGCAAGATCCATCAGGTGATATTCACCTTTTATTGTCCGAAGCGACCCTCCAATTTCCTAGCTGGAAACTGTTTGATATTGCCCTTTACTAAAATGACATGAATTTTATTCCTTTTACGTGGTTTATCCAATTCAGCTGTTCTTCAGCCTTTTTCTCCTACTGTGTTTGCCATTTTCTGTTTCAGTTATAGTTCATCTTTTCTTTGTTGACACTCTTGTACCCTTTTCACATTAGAAGATGGATGTTCGTCTATTGAAATAAGCATACCCAACAATTTTTTTAACTGAATTTATGTGTGCACCTAAGTAAAGCTTTAGCAATTTTCCCATTCCGAAGCATTATCTGCTTGAATTGTTATAAGTAAGGCGGTTTGATTTTTCTGAAGAACATACAGTGCAACTATTGCTGGAAATCACTTTCTAGAATCAACATCTGACAAAATATACATGTTGTCTAGCAGGGACCCAAGGAATTTTTGAATGAAGTAAACCTGATTGCATCTTTGCAACATCCGAACCTATGTAGATTGCTTGGTTTCCATGCACATGAGGGCTCTGATCAACGGATATTGGTATACGAGAGGCTTTATCATGGAAGTTTAGATCGACTTCTTCATGGGAGATCTGATGGACCTTTGATTGACTGGGCTACCCGGATGAAGGTTGCTCTCTGTGCTGCCAGAGGTCTTGTATTTTTGCATGAGGAAGGGCCATTTCAAGTTTGTAAAGCTTTGTCTCTGCACCCTTTCTCCGATTCTTTTCTTCTGCTATGATCTGGTTGAATTATTTGATTTTGCTGATGCATGTCAAGAACATATTTTAGAATTTTCTGCATTGTGCATTTTGAGATTTTATTGTTAATGATTTGTGCTTGCTATTCAATGATATAATCCCAGGTTGTTTACATAAAGAAACATTAGAAACTTACCTCGATGTGAATAATAGATAATTTACTTTTGTTATTTGACTGTTAATCTTTCTTCAGTTTGCATTTTAAGTATTTGACTAGCTTATATATGATTCAAAAAATTTGTAATTATTGTCTTTTCCTGACAATCTACAAGACAATCAATCTCTAAATGGCTTCTAGGTTGGCTAGGATCTGGTCCCTGGGTGTTTGACAGACGGTTGTAGTTGTCTTTTCCTCAAAATACAGTGGTTTGATTCTTTGTATGTGTTTTCCTGGGTATACATCCTCCTAATTCTACATGAAAGGGTTAATCTTGGGTTTATCTTTCTAGAAAATTAAACTGATGGGCATTTATGAAGAAAACTCTAATGGGTATAGCCGTGTAGGTTAATGGGTTGACGTTCCCTTTTCTCTCTTTCCTCAAGTAAGGTCCATGTAGTTTTGCACACTGTTTCTGTATGTTGTAAATTACATGTAGGCTTTTCGACTGATTATCTTCAACTTTTTGTGTCTCCTTTCTAGGCCATGTACAATGACCTCTCAACAAAAAATATACAGATTGATAAGGATTTTAGTGCAAAGCTGTCAGGTTATGGTTGCGTGAGCTACAATGCAGAGTCGGAGATTTCAAATGTTTCTGTGGTAAGTTTCATTTTTAATGTGACTTTGCTTTGTTGTCTTGCTGATGTTCTTTAATCATCTTTGTTGCTGATCTAGATGCATTAGCAGTGTTCAATTGTGTGGTCTATGTCGTTGCATTTCAAATTTATCTGTCTCCTCTTTGTTTCCCTAGATGTGGATTGAAATCCTTGGCAACTAAAGCTGGGTGATCTGTTCCTTACAGGATTTAAAATTTTAAGTAGTGCACAACTAAATTTTAATTGTTGCTTTGCTCAGCAGGGTCACAACAGACCCCATAGGTGCCTTAATGGGTTAGGATGATTGAGGGGAAAAGTTGATCTTTAACCTTATCTGTGTTCCAACTCAAACATACGTTAATTGTTTCGGAAATCCAGAACCATTAATTCGTATTGTTAAATCCTTTACATATATTTAGCGCTCTCTTGCTTGCATTCAAAGACCTAGAGGTAGTTTGCACAGAAATCAGTTCTTAGAGAAGAGAGGTATGCCTATTGTTGTCTGCATTCTCTCTCTTCCCCTCGCCTCTGTCTCTTTCCTTCACTTCTGTATTTTTGTGTACTAAATAACCGTCTCCACCATTTGCGCAGGCTGCAGCAAATGTTGCGGTTGAGACATTTGAGAAAGGGTTGCTCACACCGAAGAGCAATGTTTGGAGCTTTGGAATTGTTCTCTTGGAGCTGCTCACTGGAAGGAAAAACCTTGATTCTCGCCTCCCAAAGGAAGAGCGGAACCTTGTGAATTGGAGCAGGCCTTACTTGTCTGATGATTGCCGCTTATCCCTTATTATGGATCCTCGTCTCAAAGGACGCTTCCCTACAAAGGCTGCTCGGACCATTGCCGATATCGCCCTAAAATGTCTGCAAAAGGATCCCTCGGAACGACCCACCATGCGAGCCATTGTTGAATCTCTCGAGACTGTCCAGGACATGAAACACTCTTGCAGGTTCCGTCTTCAAGAGCCCACAGCTGCTGCTGGAAAACAGATGCTTAGGTCTCCAAGCCTCAATGGGATCATTACTCCATCACCAAGATTGAGTTATTCAACCTCATCACCATCTAGAAACCAACGATCAATATCAGTATCACCACCAAGGCCCTTCAGTTAATATACCCCTTCCTCCTCGAACATGTGCTTCAACATTGTCGTTGGAAGATCAGAGAGTAAGCACCATCAGGAAACCGTCTTCACCAGTAATGGGAGTTGTAGGGTTCTAACTGTAATACAACGACTCCTCCTTTTTCCTCTTTAGGTCTTTCTGTTTTCTCTTTCTTGGAGGCTTTTTCATGCTCAGGAAATCCTGGTATGGTGTAAATATAGAATACAGAGTATGGTCCGCGATACTAGTTCACCCTGTATACAAATGGGGAGGACGCCAAAGTGTATAAAGAAAAGTGTATACCGCGTTTGTAAATGGAAAGATTCACTTTTGGGCATGGAAGAATTCTCCTTTCGTGGACCGATGTTGTTGTGACTTGTGTGTGAGGTTGGTGGGGGATCGTCTTCTGTTTGGCTGGTTCTCAGGTGCTGCTTTTGATCATACGGCTGTCAGGATGTCTGTTCAAAACTAGGAGGAGGCTCCATCGACTAAAAGAGGTTGATCAATGGCTCTCTAGGAAAACCATGAACTTTGAAGAAACCTGTAGGCCCGAAGGCCTCTTCTGTCTTCTCCCTGTGAATCCTTTACTCCCCTTAAACTACCTCATCTGAGAAAACCCTTCTGTGGGTGCACTCCTTTTACCTGACCCCATGCTCATTTGGCATGCCTACCCTCCTCCGTTGACCCTGTCATCGATTTTGATGAGAACCAAAAATAAAAAGTTCACATAAATTAATTACGTTTGCTGAGTGCGAAATAAATTCTATGTCGAGAAAGATATTTGAATAGTCAAAATTCTGTCATTCAAAACGCCTTAATTTGACCACCCTCAGAATAAGCTAGGTATGGAATTGAAGGAACAAATCCACCCAGACCGGCGTTTGTTGACCGCTCCATGGAATCGAACGCAACTTTCTCACAACATTCAAAGATCAAGCAGAGGAAGGTTGATCGAATGGTCATCAAAAGAGCCATACTTGTTGCAGTAGTTGCATTCTGCCATCTTGCAATCTGCACTCTCATTTGCCTATGCTTTGAACGATGCGATGACTAGATGCTATTACATTTGACCAACATGATGCATGTGAGGAGGAAGATTTTTGTGGCATTCAACTCGTAGCTATGACGTGTACGGTGCAGGCCAGGAATATATGGCATTCCCACAAATGTTTATGCCAGTCCCACAATGTACGTTTTATTCCTGCATTAGACATTTTGTTTTTACAATAAATTTCATTCTTAAGCTGTACGATGTCGTTTTTTATATCGTATGCATTATTTTTATGAAGTAAATCCCATGTGTCTCTTCTACCATACGTGTCACGTCGACCTAATTATGAACAAGAGCCATGTTATGGTAAACAGACGAATGAGGAAAAGGATTACAAAATAATACGGTACAACTGCAATTCCCAGATTGCAGCCAAGTATTTCTCAATCCAGAAGGCCACGTGTCTGGGAACGCATTGTAATGTATTTGGTAACAGCCTTTAACAAGTTGTGCAATTATTTTGGGTGTGTAGGAACTAGGAAGCCTAACTCCTTAGCAGGTTGGGTACACGACAATACGGGGCCCAGTTTAGCATCTTCTTTTACAAAGGCCCGCTGATGAACCTGAAGATGTGAAACATGGGCAAATACTTCTTGCTTCATGGTATGGTGTGCCATTTTGTTTTTTTGGGTAAGTAATTAAATTTGTGTTGATGTGAAGTATAAAATATGTACAGGAATAGGCAATGCTCGAACAATCTCGAGTTACTTGCCTATAATCATGTCAATAGTCGATCATGACTGCACAAGTCGTGAACTATGATTCCTCGAGAAATAGTGGTACATGCCTCAAGCGTCGTAAACAATCGGTCGTGACCACATAAGCTATGGACTATTGACTCCTGGAGGATCCCCTGACCACACATGTCACGTGCTAAGGAAGATAGAGACCAAGTGGACGAGGACAATAGAAGGATAAGGAAATGAATTCTGGGGTAGACCTATTGAGAAATAGTAAGAATATTTCATATCGTTTAGTCGCTAAGAGAAAAACACAGCAACATGATCCTTTGCTAACTCCTTTAGATGGACCTTCAACTTTATAGCTATCTATAAAAGTACTGACACAGGAAGTTCAGTGGAAATAATCCTCATAAATGTCAAGATCAAAGAGACTCAATTCGCAAAGCATCGTAGGAAGAGAATCATTAGTAGAAACTAAGCATAAAGCATGGCATATCCAAGTCATAAAAAAATCATTTGGCCATTAGGTAACCCCATAAAAAAAAAAAAAGCAATGTCATCTTCTTGTGAGGAAACGAGATAGGACCCCTACCTCCCTTTTGCTGAAATGCCAATTCCACTGCTTGGATTTCTTGCAAATGGCACAAATCAGCCAAAACACGAAGGAGTAAATGCACCCCTTCTTGACCTTTCCCTTCAAAAATTCTGACGCGACACTCCTTCCAAATCCACCAAATGGTGCATCTGAGAGTGACCTTGGCCGAATGTGTTAGAACCCTGTTGTTGGGAAAACTAAGTTCGAAGGCCTCAAACTCCTAGATGATGGAAGCAACAGGCTCCATGGTAAAATCAAATATGGTCAAAATTTGCTTCCAAACTCAATTAGTGTAAGAGCAACCAAAGAAAACATAGTATGTGGTCTCCTCAGCCCCATGGCAAAGAACACACATGCTAGCCAAAGAGATGCCCTTCTTTTTAAGATTGTCCATGGCGGGAAGTCTTTTCAGATAAGCATGCCAAGTGCAGAAGGAAGCCATTTGAGAGGTAGGTCTCCCTGTTTTGTTCCCAGACAGATATATGAGTGAAAATCCCATTGTTGTGATTCCCAAACAATCCTATATGATCCATGTTGTCTCTCAATATGGATGTTGCTGATGAGAGGCCAGAGAGCAATCATATCAAGAGAGGTGGGAGGAGGAAGAGCCCAAGGACCATCTTGGATGAAGCCGGCGACAATCAGATCCTTAGGAGTAGGCTAGAGGGCACCTAGGCCCTTTCTAATCCTATCCCCATTTTGTAAATTTATCTATATTTGCTTCACATAAGGCAGTAAGACTTGTAAGATGAAAACTCTCATTGCAAAAGGATTTATTCCCTCGTGCTTTTAGTTTTGCGAAGTAACATGAGGATTTGAATTGTGTTTTGGCAGTGGATAGTATGACAAGATATCACAATGAAAGAGGATTTATAATTTCTGAAAAAAAATCTATTGTAACTTAAAATTTAAGAGATATTTTCTAACATTGATAAGTTTTTAGACATTGACTATTGTGGCAGTGTTTGGAAATGTTGAAGCTGAAAAGATTTATGTACCTTGACATTGACTTGGACGAGAGTTGGAGAATCAAGAGAGATGAGAATAGCTGGAGTAAATACTATGTACCGTGTCCCTTGGAGGTCTGTGCAGGGTCTTACTTATAACATTGTGATGGAGTCCATCTGTTTCGCCTGCTTCTTGACTTAGCAAAGAGTGGAGGTAATAGGTTGTCTGATCGTGAAGTCGTCAGTTACTCCCTTGCCTGTTGCGTGAGAGGTGAAGGGGAAAAACATATAGGGATCGACACGGGGGCATGGGTGATAACCCTCCGCCTAGCCATTGCCTAGGATAACGTCCACCATTATTGTGGTAATGGCTACCTGCTAAGAACGTGAGCCATGATCGTGGACGGAGCATGTGCTTGTGTGGCCGGGCCAATCCAGAGTGGGCCTTAGTTGGCGACATTCCTGGATTGTGGGCCGATTGATAATGGGTCGTAGTCAGCCTAGAGAATTTTTCCCTCCTCACTATCCTCCCATTCTAGAGCATCAAGGGTGCTCAGTACTCAGGACGAATCGGTTAAGGTCATATGAGGAGGTCTTCAGCTTTGCACAGGTGCATTTTGCGGATACTTCTCGAACCTTCCCGTATCTCTGGGACTAGGGCGTCGTGCTACCTACTGCCTTTCTTGGGGCACAAGGTAGCTTCCACCCTGTAGATTATAAAATCACCACCCACTAATATATCAAAAAAAATGATGATAATAATAATAAAGGAATGAACATATATATAAGTGAAGACAAGGGGTGGGCGCATGCGATGAAAGATAGAAAAAATAAGATCCACGATCGCCACCGAAGTTTATAACATGCAAAATAATAGGGCTAACAAAGAGGGGCACAGTACTTACCTCGGAAAGAGAAGAGAGGCCGAAGGGGGGACCTGGTGTTGAATGCGGTCATCCTGAGGGCCGCGTTCTGAAGAACACGGTCTGGGTCTATACCGCGTTTATAGAATAGTAGCGGGATGTGTGGATCTATTCCTTCCTTGCTCCAAGGCCAGCCAAGGTGCAAGGGCTCACATCCTCTTCTGCCTATGCCTGCAAAACAGTGAAACAAACCAACAGAAAGCCCAGTAGAACATGATTAAGCATAGTATCTGTCCTTGAATATAAGAAGAACATGCACATGGGGGGAAGATACCTGGGGGGTTTTGGTGGTTTTAAACCGCTATTGGAAGGGCAGAAATTTGGTTTGGTGTGTGTGTGTATGTGTGTGCAGTTGATAAAAGATACTAGTTTGAAGAGAATATATGATGTTATGCGAAGATTAAAAATGAAATAAGAGACACTAAAGAGAAGCAAGAAGAACAAGGAATAAAATGCTCTAGATTACTCCCTGAATGATAGAAGGACGAGGGATAAAGGTTCTTCAATGAAGCGTGGCCTCGCCCTCCTCCTCGTGGTCTAATCCCTAGGTTGCATCATCCCTGGGTTGCCCTTCTGAGCCGTCGGCCAAGGGTTCAAATTTATAGAGATAGGGGACCGAAAACCCTCACTCGGGTGTCAAGAGAAGTCGACCGATTAATGGCCCAAATCAGAGTAAGCTTGTCGAGAGTTGATAGAGGAAGATTCCTAGAAGGATTAGGAACTACCCTAGACTGATCTGGTCGATGGAAAGCTTCCCAAAATGGACTTAAGGGAGTCAAAAATTGGAAAGACGGAGTCCATTTGGGAACATGTTTCTCTGCAAATGCATCACCGCGATATGACGCGATCAAACAAATGTGTCACCAAGATATGTCGCGTGAAGGATTAACCGATTAAAAAAAATTAATTGATGAATGCGGTCAGGGTCTCGACCAAGACCATGAAAACGCGTCAGCGGAAGCTGATGCAAGTGTGCAAATGCGTCACCGGGTGCTGTCACGTAGGCTGATAAACGCAGTCTAGGTGCCAACCACGGCCATGAAGACGCGTCAGGGGAAGCTGGCGCGAGTGTGCAAAACACGTCATAGGGTGTTGACACATAGACTGATGAACGCGGTTGGAGTCCCGACCGCGACTACGAAGACGCTTCAGGGGAAGCTGATGCGAGTGTGCAAAACGAGTCACAGTGCGCTGACGCGTAGGCTGATGAATGCGGTCGGAGTCCCGACCGCAACTATAAAGGACACGGTGGTGGTCCCGACCACATTCAAGATAGGCGAATATAAAGGCTATCTCAACTCCAGGGCGCAGAAATTAAGCACAAGGGCTTAGAATCAATTGAGAGGGCTCACAATAGGCTAGGGAATTAATCCAATAAGTGACCAATTGGGGTGTTAGCAAGGAGAATTAGAGAATGACTCAACTTGTGGGCCGAAAAGGGGTGTCTTCACACCCATGCAGAGTGATGTCACTACCATCATCGCCTCTAGAGAAGCGGGATCAGACGACGAGTAGCGCAGCCCTAGGCTTTCCCACCAAGTGAACTGTCGGTGGTGATTGATCTTTCGGTGGGCAACTTGATTAGAGTCGTCGAAGCGAGAGAAGCGTGCTGCCATTTTTGGTCTTAAAAAGGAGCAAGAAGAGCCTGAGGAGACACTTCTACATTCTTCTCCTCTAGTGTTGGCTTTCTCAACTCCAGTGAGGCTTCCCTTTGGTTCCTTCTCTCTATCATTCCTATGGACCCCGTAGGAGGCTTCTTCTTCCCCAGGAGTCTGAGACCTCTAGTGGCACGGAAGAGAACCAAGGAGGTGCTCCAAGTACGTCTGGAGCTCAGATCCTTCTTGCCCCTTCTTTAACATCTCCTACCACGTCGTCCTGGGCCTAAGTAGTGGGGGAAGCTCTTACAAGACTACAACCATAGGCAAAGGCACACAAGATCCTCCCAGAGTTGGGTGACAGTGGCCTCGATTTCAACCCATAGAAGTGTAGTACACTACGGAGAAGAAGGCTACTTGATCTCCACTCGTGAAAGACAAGCAGAGGAGACTAGGCAAGGACAGAGGACCCAGGGCCCAGCGGGAGTACCTCGGTCGAGGACCTGTACCTCATCCAGGTGGGAGAGGACCCAAACAGGACCCTCCGCATTTGTTCCACGTTCTCTGAGTAGGAGAAGAAGGCTTACAAGAGTTTCTTGGTAGCCAACCAGGACATGTTCGCCTGGTCCGAGGATGAGCTCCCCAGAATCCCGCCAGAGGTCATAACTCACCAGCTGAAGTTGGACCCAAGCTGTCACCCGGTATAGTAACGCAGGAGATGTTGTAATCCCGAGTGACATGCCATCATCAAGGAATAGGTAAGCGAGAAGCTATGCTTGGGACTCCTACGACCTACCCAGTACCCCGACTGGGTCGCCAACGTGGCCCGAGTCCCTAAGAGTAATGGGAAATGACGAATGTGTGTGGACTACACCGACCTAAATAAAACCACTCCTAAGGATAGCTTCCTTATGCCACAAATCAACTAGCTAGCCGATGCCACGGCCGGGCATGAGATGCTGAGCTTCTTGGATGCCTATTCCGGGTACCATCAGATTAGCATGCATGAGCCCGACCAAGATAAAACAGCCTTCGTCACCGACCATGGGCTATACTGCTACACACATATGCCCTTTGGATTGAAGAACTCCGGAGCCACGTACCAGCGCCTGGTCAATCACATGTTCGATACTCAGATCGGTCGCAATATGGAGATTTATATAGATGATATGCTCGTCAAGAGCCTCAGAGTGACCGAGCACCTCGAAGACTTGGCGGAAACATTCGCGACACTCTGGAAGTATAACATGAAGCTCAACCCTAACAAATGCACTTTCGGAGTTAGGTCAGCAAAGTTCCTTGGATTTCTTGTAACCCATAGGGGAATCGAAGCAAACCCCGACCAGATCCGAGTGGTGCTAGAGATGAAACGCCTGGTGCGGGTAAGGGACGTGCAATGCCTTACCGACCGCATCACTGCCCTTACCCGGTTCCTATCTCACGTAGCGGAAAGATGTCTGCCCTTCTTCTGGCTCATCAAACAAGCGAACAAAGCACCAGAAAGGAAGGGACAGATCGACTGGGATCAAGAGTGCGAGTAGGTATTTGAGGAGCTCAAACGGTATTTGACCTCCCCTCCCGTGCTCTCTAAACCCCAGAAGGGGAAGCAATTACTCCTATACTTGTCTGTAAGCCTGAGCATTCTGAGCGCTGTGCTCACCCGGGAAGAAGACAGGGTGATGAAGCCGGTATACTACGTGAGTCGAGCACTCCAAGGTCCAGAGTTCCGGTACTCACGGACAGAGAAGTTCACGCTAGCTCTGGTCATGGCCGCACAAAAGCTGTGACCATACTTTCTCTCTCACCTAGGCGCAGTCCTCACCGACCAACCCCTGCGCCAGATCCTTCAGAACTTGGATGCATCGAGAAGACTCATCAAGTGGGTCATCGAGCTGGGGGAATTCGACATCAAGTTTCTCCCAAGAACCGCAATCAAGGCTCAGGCCCTCACCGATTTCATCGCCGAATGCACACTTCTAGAGGAGGAAGCGCTCGAACAATCCTCGGGGTCAACGTGGGAGCTCTATGTGGACGGTTCATCCTGTGCCGCTGGGAATGGAGTAGGCTTAGTCCTATTATCCCCAGAAGGGGTGGAGCTGCAGTATGCCCTCCACTTCAACTTCCCGACCACTAATAATGTGGCCGAGTATGAAGCACTACTTTCGAGCCTACGTATGGCGAAGCACCTCGAGGCGACTAACCTACGAGTCTACAACGACTCCCTGCTCGTCGCCAGCCAAGTCAGGGGAGAGTTCGAAGCCTGAGAGCCGGTGATGGTGAAGTACCTTGAAAAGGCTAAGGAAGCCACATAGGCGTTCTCCCGCTTCAAAGTGGTGCATATCCCGAGGGAGGAGAACGTCCGAGCAGAGGCTCTCTCTCGCCTGGTGTCATCAACAACCACCTCTAACTCAAGAGCTATCTTGATAGAGGAGTTACTGGCACCAAGCATCGAGGAGTCGAGTCCCCAGGTGAACGCCATCGATTATGAGCCTTTGTGGATGGATCTGATCTTAGATTTCCTCCTATGACAATGATGCCCAAATGACCGTGCCGACGCCCGCTCCACGTGAGCACGTGCGGCACACTTCACGATCATCGATGGCCATCTGTTAAGACGATCACTCTTGGCTCCACTGTTGAAGTGCCTATTCCCCACGGAGGCCAAGCAGGCGGTCCAGGAAGTGCACGAAGGACTCTGCGGAAGCCATATCAGTGGGCGAGCACTCATAAGAAGCCTCGTCCGACAAGGATACTGGTGGCCGACGCTGTAGCAAGACTGCCTCGACTATGTCCGAAGCTGCCCCCAGTGTCAGAAGTTTATGAATTTACATCACCAACCAGCGACACAGTTGCACGCGCTAATGGAGCCTCGCCATTTGCTCGGTGGGGAGTAGATATATTGGGCCCATTCCCGAAGGCTCAGGGGAGGAAGAAGTTCCTCATCGTCGCCATCAATTACTTCACCAAATGGGTCGAGGTAGAACCACTGGGGAAAATCACAAGCAAGGCAATATGGAAATTTATCTTGTGGAACATAATCTGCTAGCTTGGGATCCCATGCATCCTTACAACCGACAACGACAGGTAATTCGTGAGCACTTTCTTCCAGGAAAAGTGCTCGGAGTTGGGGATTTGGAATCACTACACATCTGTAGGCCACCCCCAAGCAAATGGCCTAGTAGAGAATGCCAACAGAACGTGTCTTCATGGCATCATGACCCGCTTGGAGTACGCCGATGATTCTTGGGTGGATTCCATCCCTAGTGTCCTATGGGCACACCGGACTACTGCTTGGACGGCCACAGGGGAAACACCTTTCCACCTCGCATATGGAGCGGAAGTAGTTGTTCTAAAGCTAGTCAAGGTATCCAACCCGTCGTTTCGGGTTATCCAGTTTGACGAGACCAGAAACAATCAGGCGATGCGAGAAAACCTGGACCTACTCAAGGAAAGCATGGAGCACGCCCAGTTGAGACTCGTGGCCTATCAATAGAGACTGACCCAGTACTATAATGCTCATGTCAGAGAGCGTCACTTTCTACTTGGAGACCTCGTGTTGCGATGAGCTAGCATGGCAGACCCCAGGACAGCGATGGGGAAACTGGCCCCAAACTAGGAAGGCCCTTATCGGGTGACAGAAGTGCTCGACAAAGGGGCGTATAGGCTGACGACGTTGGATGGGCGAGAAGTCCCGAGAACTTGGAATCCTGTAAATCTCATAACATTTTATCAGTAAATTATTGCTCCTCCTCGCCATCCCAAGACCCGATTCAGGGAATCATTGCGAGTCGCCCACCAAGCCCAACTATGGAAGCTTCCGAAAGCCCCAGAGACGAGCACTTGCGCTCCCCTCAAAAATGATGGTAGCTTCCGAGCTCCCAAGAGACGAGCTCATGCTCTCCTCAGAAACGATGGTAGCCTCCGGTCTCCTAAGAGGTGAGCACTCATGCTCCCCTCAGAAACAATGTTAGCTTCCGAGCTTCCAAGAGACGAGCACTCATGCTCTCTCAAAAAAATGATGGTAGCTTCCGAGCTTCCAAGAGGCGAGCACTCATGCTCCCTCAGAAATTAAGGGTGACTCCTAAGTTCCCTAGAATGAGCAAGAATCCCCTCCTCTTTAGGAAGAAGGATGTACGCTCGCCTCCATATGGTCAAGGGTGACTCCTAAGTCGCCTAGAGCAGGCAACAATCCTCTCCTCTTTAGGGAGGACATACGCTTCTGTATGATCATTCAAAGGTGGCTTCTAAGCCCCTAAGGGCAGGTAAGAGTCTTGGCCTTCTCAGGAAGCAGGACGTACACCTGACTCACGCATGAGAAAGGTAGATTTGACGACGAGTCTACCTGCTCTCACGAACACTCCACACACGGATGATTTTTGCCAAAACCCATACAACATTTGTGCAATAGCCCTAATAACGTGAGAGGAGAACGGCAAAGTGGAAAAAGAAGTTCATGCTTTTATTACTGATACAAGAGCCTTCAGTCGAGTTCGGCATATCCGCTAGGCCAGTGTGGGCCACTAGGGAAGTGGATTGGGCACACCAAGGCCATGGCAGTGTTGAAGCCATCAATGTGGCCGGCCATCCGACCCTGCTCAAAATCGCTGTCTAGATCGAGCGATTCGTGGAGAGTAGCATAGGCTGGAGCAGACTTAGCAACAGCACCTCCCGGTGGCTCAGAGAACACGGGTGACACCAGCATTGCAGGAGCTTCATCCGCCTGTCCTGCAGGAGGAACATCCTTCCCCATCGCGACAACAACTAGGGCATCAGGGATCTTTGGGGGCTCCCCCTCCACTATGGACTTGGAAGATTGCTGAGCCATGACAACGACAAAGACAAAGAGGGATGAAGGCACACGATGCCTTACAACCATCGACAAACCCTGCTACTTATAGGGGAAAAACTCCCCTTTGTAAAAGTAACCCCTGCTTGTGACGGATGGTATCCTCCATTTTACTCACACATCGAGAGAAGGTATAGACCCATTAACGACAACCACATCACACAAAGATCAAGCATCCATCACACGAAGAAAGATTGCAGGAACAGAAATTTTATTGATAGGGTGTAGCACCCCAGATAAAATATTAGGAAATATTAGGAACTGAAATTGTAAATGAATAAAATCCTTATAATTATATGAGAAGGCCTAATAAAATAATATATATGTGTATATATAAACTCAGACAGACATTTAATGGGCCTTCACCCATACCCACTCAAGGGCCTTATGAATAAAGTTAAATGGGCCAATCTCATAGTGTGGGTTAGTATGACCACGTTTAGAACTTAAACCCATTATTTTATGCACAACCCACATTCAAACCATGACCTACAACCCATATATGTGTATGTGTGTATATATATATACATATATGTCCACCAAGGGGCTTTCACCCATGAACGAATAGGAAAGCCAAAACCATATTAACCCATAACCTATTTAAAACCCACGTATCAACCCAACCCACATGCTCGTTTGATGATGCCTTGGGGTTTTCAACGCTAAAACAAAGCTAGCAGGTGTTAACAGGGAAAGGGTCGAGCAACGTTGGGGAAAGTTTAGGGTTTTTATGTTAAAAATGGCAGGCGGCGACTGTAATAGCAGGAGAATTGATGCATGGAAGGTTTTTAAAAACCCTTCCTTTGAAAACGATCGAACCCTCACAATGACTCCTTCTCCTCTATATAATCAACCTACTGTCGAACGGGCTAAAGGCTGTTGATTCTGCTGCCGTACGTTGCTCTTGTTGTTGCCCGCAACAAGGAGCATTCTTCGTCGTCCTGTTGCGTGAAGAAGACGTTGGCCTTCTTCTTCCTGCTGCATCCTCAAACCTTCTGGATGTGAAGGACCTCGGAGGGCTACCTCCTGACTGAGAGAGGAAGGCGTAGTCATCCTCCCCTGCTCCCTTCTTCACTGTACGCACAGAAACAAAGGAGTTCCTGCTTCCTCTTTTCCTCTTGCAGTGAAAGGGGACCGGTACTTCTTCTTCCTACTGCTTCTACATCACTCTTCGACATCCTCGTACCTCCTTTTTCCACACTCTAAGGTAGGTGTTCTCAAGTTTGAAGTCCAAACATGTTAATCACAGTTATAAGCATGCATATATGTCATATACCATGATGCCATGCTTTCAGTTTTAGTACCGTAGTTTTTACTGCATCTAAATAGCGACCCTGCCATGGGTGCTGATTTAATGAACCACCAAACGCACGGTCGCTAATTCCTTTTGAATAGCGACAATGCCAAGGGCGTCAATTAATGAGTGACCATATGACCAATCGCTTAATATTTTGGTATTTAATAAATACTGCACACTTAAAAATAGTTAACTATAAAACCTAATGTTAAAAATTAATGCATGAACATAGTTTTAGATTCTTGGTATTTTTCTCTACCTGTTCATGTATTCACTTGCCAGTTTTGATAACCGAAAATTTCCACGAGTCTATGATTGTACCTGCTCGATGCGTATCAAATGATAAAGAAAGGGCGACATCCCCATAGTCGCTATTTAAATAATGAACGCCCTCATACAAGGGCGCTAATTTATAAATAACGCTAATTTTGTAAATAACCAGTAAAATATGATATATTGAAAATCATGAATTCGCGACCGAGGACAGGGCGTCATTTAAAGAATGAATGCCACTGTATGCGGTCGCTATTTGAAAACATAGATATTAAATTTCTGGAAAATCCTGGAATTAACGCCTTTATATAGCATCGTTAATTTACATTGTATTCATGAAAATTCTGTTGAAAATTATGATTGAGCGACCTTCCAGAAAGGCTCTATTACATTAAATAGCGATCTCTGTACATGCGCCGTTTTCCTTTCTCATAGTTTCATTGCATCTTTCCCAGCCCATACCACGGGTCTTTTGGCACTATGTCTCAGTCCTTAGATATAGCCCCATGTTTCTCGTTGTTTCATGCATAGCCCTTAATTGTCGGTGACGAATGAGCCCTTCGCGGGATATTCCTTCCTTCGGACTGGCAACTTTGTCATTAAGACCTCTGTAAGTCTCCACGTAGCCTTGAATTCCCTCAAGGCTGTCTGAGTTGGTTGTACAATAAAAACCCTGGAACCCTTGAATGACACGTCACTCTGGAGAAATGTGGCAATCTAGCCCTCACATGGTGCTCTCCCCGGCCCTTGTGAGAAATTCCTGTGTCTCTGGAATGGGCGACCATTCCAGAGGGCGCTAATTGAATGGGCACCCACTTGAGTAGGCGCCAATTCTTCTATTTTGCACAGAATGAGCGCTCCTTTCCAGGGTGCCAATTCTGAACAAGACGGCACCCAGTAGGGCGCCAATTCCACCCAGATTCTCGACTTGTCGCGAGTTTGCACGTGATTTTACCAAGGTCTATCTCCTCGTCAAGCTTTGCCTTGAACTCCTTATAAATTCTGAAAAAATCTACCGTATTATTCCTACTTGAGTTTATCCTTTGGCTATAACTAGTGGATGTCTAGAAACTTACACGACTCAATGCCAACGCATTTAGGGTCCGGTCTGATCCTGGGAGGAGCACCTGAAAGTACTTGTGCCCATGGGAGTTAAATTGACCACGGTGTGGCATTGCACCGAAGTACTTGTCTACCTAGAACTATTCTATGGCATTCCACACTCTCTCGTGCTTGACTTGACTTGTCATGACATTACTTGCGTGGCCCGGAATGGGCGAGTACTTGCTTGCTTTAAATAGCCAAATTTCGTGACAAGACTTGCTATTACATGCTTGAAATACTTGACACTATCTCCCTTTGAAAATTTGTGCAAACTTTTGATGGTTCTTTATTATTACCTTGACATCATGAGTGATTCATCTTTAAGTTCCTGCCGTCATGATCGCTCATCATGCATAGCTTTACCTGCATTGCACGTAACTTGTAACTACTTAAAGCATGGCTAGTTCTTGAGATATAAATGCTACTGAACGTTCACTCACCTAGTTTTTCCCCACTTTTCAGGTAACTCGGACACCGACTCACAACCGAATGGGGATGACAATGAGTGAAGAGCATAGAACCTCCAAGCGTCGTGCCGTTATCATATCGAGTCTTGTCATGTCGTGTCTTTTCCTTTTTGAGTCCTTATCGTTAAACTTCCTTTGTTATTTTGGGTCATGATGTAAAACTTATCAAGGCTTGAAGCCTTGTGATAATTGTGGATTATCAACTTTATGGTTATTGGGATTACCACTTTTATGGAGTTTGGTTAAGTTGTGAAATTCCATTTATGGTTGTTAATTAATCTTATTATTTAGCACACTCTGTCGTTATGTCGAAATTCTTATCGCTCTGTTTGACATGAATGCTATAAACTAGTCGCGTCTCCGAGTTCCTTCCGCGCTCGGGGCATGACAGTTTTTGTAGTATCAGAGCCTAGGATTTCAAATTCCTAGGAAAACCCAAGTCCAAGGATAGGTCAACTCTTAAACCCGTGAGATTGGGTAGTGCCATGGGATTTATTCAATATAGGACGTTTAATCATACAATCAAAGTATGAAACTAACAAAGATTTAAAACTCTTGTAGGGTCATGGCCGCGGAACGTGCACAATGGCGTGAAATGCAGCGCACCGTACAAGGCCTTACCCAGGTGCTATAGCAAGTGGCGCAGGGTGGAGCAAACCGTGGAGCAGGAGATATCCACGGAGGCTTCCGAAACAAGAACCCACCTAAGTTCGTAGGCTCTTCCAACCCTGAGGATGCGAAAAATTGGCTGAAGGAGATTGAGAGGATATTCGGTGTCATGCAGTGCACGGATGAAGAGAAGGTCTTGTTAGCCACGTTCCAACTAGAGCGGGACACGAGATGTTGGTGGGAATCTATTGAAGCCACCTTACAGGAAGACCATGTTACTTGGGCTGACTTTGTTGAACATTTTAACAATAAATATTTCTCCGACCGCGTCCAAGAGAAGAAGGCCGTGGAGTTCACCGCATTAAAGCAAAGGACCCTGACTGCGACCGATTATGAGGCCCAGTTTTCAAGACTATCAAGGTACGCACCTCACTTGGTGTGTACGGAAAAGATGAAAGCAAGGCGCTTCTTAAATGGGCTTCGGCCCCAATTTATCACCCAGCTAGCACCAATGGATATTCAAGTTTACCCAGAAATGGTTCGGTGTGCGCAATTGCTGGAAGATGCCACGGAGTTGTCAGACAAGATCCGTGGGAAGGACAAAAGGGAAAATGTTACAAGCCCCAGTAATTCCAAACCTTCTTTTAACAAGAAGCGGCCCAATAATGGAGGAGAGTCCTCCAAAGAGAAGAAGCCCAAGCAAAACAATAAGCCCTTCTCTATCATCGTGCCAACCAAGGAGAATTGTAAGTATTGTGACAAGGCTAGCCACAAGGCCGATGAATGCTCGAGGAGACTGGGAGCGTGCCTTCGATGTGGGAGTCAAGAACACCGAATTCTCGATTGTCTGCTGTTGAATGAACAAACGACCAAGGAGGACAAGCGCCCAACAAAGAAACAAGGTCGTCTCCAAGCTCTTCAAGAGACGGAACCAACAGAGGGGAGTCTAGTGGAAGGTATTTTAACTATTTGTTCTAAGTCTGCTCAAGTTCTATTTGATACCGGTGCAACCCACTCTTTTGTTTCAAAGAAATTTGCTGCTTCATTCTCTATGGAACCTGAATGGATGGACTTAGTAATTTCCACTCCTCTAGGAAATGAGTCCGATATCACACACCACTACCCAAATTGTAAGGTCATGGTAAAAGGCCACAACCTACTTGCCAACCTGGTATGCCTAGATATAAAGGAATATGATGTCATTCTAGGTGTCGATTGGCTATCCACCCATCGGGCAATTGTAGACTGCCGGAATGGTAAGATAACTTTTGTAGATTACCTAGAGCTGAATTACATTAGTCCTCAGAATAGATCACCAGTTATCTCGGCTCTCCGAGCCAGTAAACTTATCAACAAAGGTTGCGTGGCATTCCTAGCATTTGTGACTGCCACGGAAGCTAAGGTGTTCAGATTAGAAGACATCCAAGTAGCTCAGGAATTTCTTGATGTTTTTCTAGAAGATTTACCCGGTTTGCCACCGGAGAGGGAAGTCTCATTCACTACAGACCTTGTTCCTGGTGCTGGACCTATTTCAAAAGCACCCTATAGAATGTCCCCCACTGAACTGAAAGAGTTGAAGGAGCAGCTAATGGAATTATTAAAGAAGGGTTTCATCAGGTCAAGTACTTCCCCATGGGGAGCACCCGTATTATTCGTCAAAAAGAAGGACGGATCGATGAGACTATGCATTGATTATCTACAGCTAAACCACCTCACTATCAAAAATAAGTATCCATTGCCGAGGATTGATGAACTCTTCGATCAAATCTCTGGAGCGAGGTATTTCTCAAAGATTGATCTTCGATCGGGTTATCACCAACTGAGGATCAAAGAAGAGGACATTCACAAAACTGCATTCTAAAGCAGGTATGGGCATTATGAATTCATTGTTATACCTTTTGGACTAACGAATGCCCCTGTAACTTTCATGCAGTTAATGAACAACATCTTTAGGCCTCATCTGGATAAATTTGTTGTAGTCTTTATTGATGACATCTTAATATATTCCAAGTCTGAAGAAGATCATGAAGTGCATCTGAGGACATCATTGCAGATTCTGAGGGATAATCAACTCTATGCTAAATTTAGCAAGTGCGAGTTTTGGCTAGAGGAAGTGACTTTTTTGGGCCACATAGTCTCGAAGAATGGAATTTTCGTGGATCCTGCAAAGGTCGAGGCTGTGAAGAATTGGCAACGACCAACAAATACAATGGAGATTCGGAGTTTCTTGGGTTTGGCTGGTTATTACCGACATTTCATTAAGGGCTTCTCAAAGATTGTTGTTCCTCTCATGAGGCTGACTCGCAAGGAGATACCTTACGAGTGGAATGAAGAATGTGAAAGAAGTTTCCAAGTTCTTAAGGACCACTTGACCACTGCTCCAGTCTTAGCCCTACTTATTGAAGGAGAGAAGTATGAGGTATATACCGATGCTTCTAGTATTGGTCTCGGGTGTGTTTTAATGCAACAAGGAAGAGTTATTGCATACTCTTCTAGGCAGTTGAAGAAACATGAAGAAAACTACCCGGTGCATGACCTGGAGCTAGCCGCGGTAGTGTTTGCCTTAAAGATCTGGAGACACTATCTCTATGGATAATAATTCACTGTGTACTCCGATCACAAAAGCCTCAAATACTTGTTCTCTCAGAAGGAACTCAACATGAGGCAGAGGCGTTGGCTTGAATACCTCAAGGATTTCGACTTTACTATACAATACCACCCTGGTAAGGGTAATTTTATCGTAAATGCCCTTAGTCGAAAACCAAGAGCGATATTAGCCAATTGTATGATTCAGGAATGGAAGTTATTGGAGACATTTTCTGAGCTTGACGTAAGCACAAACAAGGAGAATGGGTACATTACTCTAGCACACGTGAGTTTGCATCCGGACTTACTTTCAGAGATCATGAAGCTACAAGAAAAAGATCCTGTACTTGTAGAGATAAAAGATAAGCTAGACGAGAGACCCGACTTCAAGATGACAGTAGACGGTAGATTACTGTTTCATGAAAGGACATGTGTACGGGACAATCCAGAATTGAAGAAGAAGATTCTAGAGGAAGCTCACCGCTCGAGGTACACTATCCACCCTAGAGCAACCAAAATGTATAAAGACTTGAAGAGAACTTTTTAGTGGCCTAACATGAAAAGGGAGGTGGCAGATTTCGTATCCCGCTGTCTCACGTGCCAACAAGTGAAGGCTGAATATCTAAAGCCTGCCAGAAAGTTACATCCTTTAGATATTCCCAAGTGAAAGTGGGAAGACATTGGCATGGACTTTATCATGGGCTTGCCTAAGTCTAAAGGCGGACATGATGGCATCTGGGTAATAATCGATCGTTTGACCAAATCGGCCCATTTCCTACCTTTCAAAAGTCATTGGTCGGTTGATGTCCTAGTCGCATTATACATCAAGGAGATTGTGAGATTGCATGGAGTACCTGTGTCGATCATGTCTGACCAAGACCTGCACTTCACCTCTCACTTCTGAAAGGGTCTACAACACTCTTTGGGGACAAAACTCAACTTCAGCACTACCTTCCATCCCCAGACAGATGGTCAGTCTAAGAGGACAAATCAAATTATTGAAGATATGTTAAGGGCATGTGTCATTGACTTCGGCGGAAGCTAGCATGACCACTTGTCCCTGGCCGAGTTTGCTTACAACAATAGCTATCAGGCCAGTATTCAGATGGCTTCATTCGAAGCACTTTATGGCAGGAGTTGCCGATCTCCTATATGCTGGGATGAAGTCGGCGAAAGACAAATACTAGGCCCAGATAGGGTGAGAAATACAACGGAGAAGGTCGAACTCATCAGGGAAAGACTTAAGGTAGCTTAATCCAGGCAGAAATCATATACCGATAGTAGAAGACGAGACCTAGAATTTCAAGTTGGGGATCATGTTTTCCTCAAGGTCTCTCCTGGTCAAGGTATTAGAACATTTGGTGTTAAGGGCAAGCTTACACCGAGGTTTATTGGTCCATTCGAGGTGTTAGAGAGAGTTGGCGAGGTAGCTTATCGTATTACCTTGCCTCCACAACTATCTGAAGTGCACAATGTGTTCCATTTTTCAATGTTAAAGAAGTACGTGCTCGATCCTTTCCACGTCATCGATCATGATAACTTGGTAATCTAAAAGGACCTCACCTATGAGCAAAAGCCAATGAAGATCCTCGACCGAGAGGTCCGAGTTTTCAAGAACAAAACTATCCCTATGGTGAAAGTACAATGGAAAAAATGCTTAGAATAAGAAGCTACATGGGAAACTGAAGAATCTATGCGAAGGAGGTATCCGAAGCTATTCTAGACTGTAAGTACTTTGCACCCTCCATGTCCCTATCCGTGCAGTTGAATTTGGGGACCAAATTCTTTTAAGAGGGGGAGGGTGTAGCACCCCAGATAAAATATTAGGAAATATTAGGAACTGAAATTGTAAATGAATAGAATCCTTATAATTATATGAGAAGGCCTAATAAAATACTATATATGTATATATATAAACGCAGACAGACATTTAATGGGCCTTCACCCATACCCACTCAAGGGCCTTATGAATAAAGTTAAATGGGCCAATCTCATAGTGTGGGTTAGTATGACCACGTTGAGAACTTAAACCCATTATTATATGCACAACCCACATTCAAACCATGACCTACAACCCATATATATATATATATATATATATATATATATATACATATATGTCCATGTTGTACCTGGACAATTTCCCCCGCAAAATACCCAGGAATAAGGGTTCACGAATTTCCTCGAACAGCATCAAGGCGTGGGCTACCCAGCCTCTCCGACAACCCAGTGGGCTCGACTAACGGCCCGGACCCACTAGCCGAGGTGCACAGCGGCATTAGCAATCAATCGGGACCACTCCCGACTCATAAATTGCAGACTTTGCCCGCATCCTACACGACCACCCGGGCCATCCCGGGGACGCTCCGACTACAAGCCACGCCATGTGGCATCCAGTGGAAAGGCCAGGCCCTACTCTGAGACACTTCTTTCAACCCTCCAAGGTCAAAGGGAGACCCAAATAGGTCAACCACAGGCTTTGGAGACCCGCAGCACGTGCATACGGCTTACACACGTGTGTTCGGCATTCTGCCGAACACCTTGTGGGCGCGCACGTTTCAACCCTTCTACACCAACCCACGGGCCACCCCGTGGTTCCAGTACACCAATTGGGTCCTACAACGACCCCCCAGCAAGTCGGGGCCACCCCCGACCCTCAGACACGTGGCAACATGTCACTCGACTTTAGCTCTCGGGCCAACTCGAGGCTACCCTACCAACCCGCCGTACAACATGGCACATAGCACGAGGCAAGGCCCATGGGCCCAAGGTGCCTCCTCCCAGCCCCTACGAACTTCTACCCTTGGCCTTAGGCCAAATTCAAGACCCGTCGGCCACCTACGCGGCTCGTTCGGCAACCCGGGGTGTGTCGGGCATTCGCCCGAACACCTTGCCAGTGGCCACTACAACTCGAAGAACAATGGCTCCCATGGGCCATCTCAATACCCCAGAACTTCGTATCCTCCAAGGGATATCCCCAGACGATGAAGGAAGACCCCCGTGGGCCATCCATCGGGGTTACGGCTTTGCCTGGGGCCCGTGTGCCCCAGGGCGTGGCCGCGCCCCCGGGGAGGGCTAACTCCCCTGGCGGCCGCGCCCTCTCCTCAGCCCGGAGGCCCGATAGCCCTCCCCAGTCCCAGTTCGTGCAAACTCTCAATCCCGCGGTTTGAGGTTTGTGCAAGATTCGTTCACCGTACCCGTACGCGGAAGGAGCTACGACGAACGTCCACGACGAATCACACGTACGACGAATCACACGCACAAGTGTCTCGGTCTGCACACACAAGTGTATCCTCCCAGTATCATTTATCATCTTTCTTCTTAGCTAATTTAGGAAGAAAATAACACAAAAAATCAGATTTTTATAGAGGTGGGACCACTCCCTCTCTCTCTTCCATCTGGTCCGCCCAAACCCCCCTGGGGAGGGGTTTAGGCAGACCAGCCTGGCCCCCCAGGCTGGTCCGCCTAAACACCCCAGGGGGGGGGGGTTAGGCGGACCAGCCTGGACCCCCAGGCTGGTCCGCCTAAACCCCTGGGTAATAAAAAAAAATTAAAAATTAAAAAAAATGGACATGTTCGGTCCACCTAAACCCCTCCAAAAATAAAAAAAAAGAATTTTTCCCTCTGAAGAGGGGTTTAGGCGGACCAGACCAGCCCCTTAGGCTAGCCTGTCTGGCTGGTCTGGTCCGCCTAAACCCCATCCCCTCCACTTCGATACACACACAAAAAACACATAAAAAAATACAAATAAAATAAAAACAAAAACACTATTTGGGAGGTTTACTCGGATTAAGTTGAACCCTCAACTTGGTATGCCTAAACCCCACCCCACCCTTTCTACTTCCTATAAATTGCCCCCCTTACCAACAAGCTAAGGGATGGATGCATGAAGCAATACACAGACACACAGACGGACGAGCAATCTCCCCTGGCCTAATTGTCGCACCCTCGGACCCCCGAGGCTTTCGGCAAGAGTCGGGAACGCAAGAAGGCCAGTGTGTGCGCGATTGGCTTGCTAGTCGGCTCACACACGTCGAGAGTATGTCTCATGTACTCCCCTCACGCGGTGTTTCACCATCTCACACCAAGTCCATCCTCGCCGCATGTAAGATGACTACTCCAACGGCAAATACGCCCGCATCTCGGGTCCGCCCCTGTACGTCAACTTACGACACTTATGACGGTGACGAAGGGCACTTCATAATGCCGCGTCGGGCCCCGACACGGAACCACGTGTCCACCGTTCACCTCCCAGTCGGCCGTCGGCCCCTCAGATTGACAAATCAAGTCTAGTCGGACCTCTGGCCTGAGAATCATAGTCCCGGGGCAGACCTCGACTCTCCAGCATGACAACACTCGCCGCCCGAGACCCGGATTCGACCGCTCACCTTGAGCCGCGTCCGACCTCCACCAGGCGCCAGCCCGTGCCCGCTCTGGCGACCAAGGCAGTCGGACTCACACCCACTCCTCTGTAAAGAGCCTCTGTAAAGCACGCGGATATCCGCGTTGTCACGCATTGACCTGGGGATCGACCCAAGTGTCGGAATTGTCCCGCGGCTTGCGCCAGTTGTACTTTGGCCACTTAGGCCCGCTTGTAAAGCCCACGCGGCTCATCATAAAACCAGTAAAATACATGTGCCCGCATTCGGGCCCCCAGCTTCCTATCCACACCACTTGGCATCTGTGCCCGACACCCTAACCCCAGTAAACACCCCTTGGTCTAACGCGCACCCATAGCCGCTGGATGCCCCCAGCCCTCTACCTATGGCTTCAGACATATATATAGACTTTTCTTCAGCTTAGAACGACGGTATTCGGATTCAATCCGATGTAAAGAAACACCGGTTGCTTGCGGCCGGTGGGGAAAGGCGTCCAGTACACGATTCCCGCAATCGCCTACGCACTCGCACCCATGGAACCCCTTTTCTCCACGTGTCGCCCGATCGCCCGAGCCCACGTGCCGCACCCTGGTGGCTCTTCCCCGGTCAACCCTTGGTTCCATGAGTGATTGTCGAGAAATCGACTGGCACGCCCGCACCCTATCCGGTTAACCCTTATCCCAATATTTCCATGCCATTTGACCCTTTTCGACTTTCCGTAAAAAGGAGAGTGCCCGATACCGCCCTGAGAGGCATGCAACCATAAGGAGGATACCCGAGATATATCAAACTCCCATATTTTCCTTCCCCGCTGTATCCCTTCCTTCACCCCGGTAATCGGCATAAAAACCCGCACAACAGATAAGATGGCACGCCCGGTGGGACGTCTCCCACCTTCCTTCTTTTTGCTGAAGAAAAGTCTGTGCCAGCCCTGAAGCCCGGTGCCCTTTCCCTGTCCTTGTAGGAGAGGCATTGGAGGGTATTCGTGCGTGCTTTCTCTAGCAGCTTCCGGTTCACGTTCTGATCGTCGGGCTGCTCTCAGCGACTGTCAGCAACCGTCGCCTCCGCAGCACTCAGATCTCCAGCAACCATGGCGGCCGTCACCTACGGCCCCAACGTCATAGCCACCCACGCCCGGGTGGGCTACTTGGCGACGCCGATCGCTTTCGGCAGCTTCGCCCCGGTTATCGGATCGCCCTACTTCTTGGGTGTGATCCCTGTGGCTGCTTCTCAGCCAACGCCAGTTTCTCCATTGGCCCCTATGGCCAACGCGCCATGCGCACCTCTAGCACCAGTGTCCCGCCTGAGTGCCGGGCACCTAACTGCCACAACGGGCCCCTGCAGGGTCCCCAGATCAACGCCGGCCCGGGTAAGCGTTAGTTCCCGGGGCTAGCCTCGTCCGATCTCCAACACGGGCCCCACGCCCCAGACTTCGGTCACTACTGCAGCATCTTCCTTGGGTCTTCAACCTTGAGCCGCAGCCAAGCCGGCACCCAACACGGGCTCCCTGCCCCTAGTCCACGGCTTCCTAGCATCCTCCTCGGGTTCCCAACCCCGAGCCCCGGTTAGGCCGACACCCAACACGGGCTCCCTGCCCTGGGTCCACAGCTTCCCAGCATCTTCCTCGGGTCCCCAACCCCGAGGTGCACCCAAGCCGGCACCCAACACGGGCTCCCAGCCCCAGGTCCATGGCTTCCCGGCATCTACCTCGGGTCCTCAACCCCAAGCTCCAACCAAGCCGATACCCAATATGGGCTTTCAGCCCTGGGCCTACGGTTCCTCAGCATTCGCATCGGGTTTTTGACCCCGAACCCCGGCAAAGCCGACTCTCAATATGGGCTCTCAGCCCCGAGTTCGCGGCTCTCCGACATTACACTTGGGACTCTAGTCCCGAGCCCCAGCTGAACCGGCTCTCCCAGTGGGTCTTCTACCCAGGGGGTGACGTTCCTCAGCACCTTCCTCGGGTCCTCCGACCCGAGCCCAGACGACTGCCGGCACCTACCATGGGTCTTCGACCCAGGGAGTCGGCACCCAGCACTTCCAACGGCGTCGCCTTCTGGTGCAAGAGTGCCGTCTCGAGCATCGGTGACACTCCTATCGGCGCGGGCGAAGGCTTACACCCGAGTCACCCAGTCATCGACTCCCGGCGCGGGTTACTTACCCGGGGGATGATCCCAGCACTTCAGACTGACGGCTTCGTGCCGCCGATCGTTCAGGCCGGGTCTTCTCGGTCTACCATCTTGGGGCGCAGTCTTCCTTAGCTCTTCAGAAGAAGCATCGCCATGGCCGCGGAGGCAGGCGACTCGCTGCTGCAACCAGCTACTCCGGTAAGATGGTTCTTGTCGGTGACTTGCGGATCTGTCTCAACGGGGGTGAACCAATCATACCCCAGGAACGGACCGTTCCCACCATCCCCACCTCCAATCATTTTGACCTCTTACATCAAACACGAGAGGACGGGGCGAAGCTCAAAGGAGCGGGTTCCTCGGCGGCAGCCCAGGGGCACCCACCGCAGCTAGACACACGGCCTCCCAAGAGAACTCGTCGAAAAAATGGCGACAAGGGAGACCAGCAACCTGACCTAAGAAGAATCTGGGTCACCCCAAAAGAAGCTCAAGCTATTCGAAGGGCGCGTATCACCAACCCCCTGTGAGCACACAGACACGGCATCAGACGGGATGCGGCTGGGCTTGCAGTAGCATCGTCTGACAACGCCCAGTCGTCCAATGTCCCCCGTGCAAGCAAGCAGAGGCAAAGGCGAGCCCGTCCTCGGGCCCTCCAGTAACCTGTCCAGGGTTCTCCTCCGATTGACATCGGGAGCGAGCCCCCTCGGCAATGCATCTCGGTCTTTGACAGACTAGGGATGTCTATCCGCCCGAGCGGCGCCCGCGGGGGAAGCGGACGGCCCGGTTCATCAATGATGATGTTCGAGTGTTCGCGTGCTACACCACCGGACACCAGCTAGACACCCAGTCTGACGACTTGAACCAGCCTTTGTCCCACTTCAGGTGGCCACGCCACCAGGCTCTGCCACCTCCTCCAACAGGTCACATCGGCACTTCTGCCAGACCGCAGGCGTCGGAACGCACAGAGGAAGTCCCGGTGGAAAACCGCGACCCTCCTATCAACGCAGAACCGGTCAACAACGACCCTCCTGCGAACGAGGCTCAAGAAGTGACCCTCGACACTCTCATGAAGGAGAACCAGCATCTAAAGGCCCTCATGCAGGATCTCCTCCAGGAACGAGACCTTCATCCTCAGCAACCTGTCAAGCCCCAGGCCGAGGCACCGGTACCCCCGATGGCCCGCGATGCTGCCAAGACCTCAGCGACGATTGCCTGAACCCCGTTGGCAACTGGGTTTGGCATGCCCCCGGTTGAGACTCAACCACGAGCCTCCAACACGCCAATGCCAGAGAATCTCTTGGCGCAACGCCAGATGATCGAGCGCATTGTTGAGACGAAGCTCGCCCAGTATGGTGAAGGGGCTGTCACGGTAGATCTCTACAGTGTGCCCTACCCGCTTCATCACCAGCTGAAAAAGCTTCCCCCAGAATACTCCAAGCCCCCGAAGCTGCAAAAGTTCGACGGGCAGGGGTCGCCACATGAACACTTGGCCTACTATGTTACGGCCATGGGCGAGTTAGCGTTGGATGAATCATATCTCCTCCACTACTTCGCCACGTCACTCACGGGGACGGCCTTTCAATGGTATTCCCGTCTGAATCCCAACTCAGTCATCGACTGGGCCGATCTCCAGAAGAAATTCCTCGACCGCTTTCAAACGGCCGAGCGAGAAGTCTCCCTAGCCGAACTCTATTCTCTTCGACAGAAAAAGGGCGAGGGTGCCCTCGACTTCATAAAAAAATGGCGAGACCTCAGCATGAGATGTGTCAATCCGCCCGTTCAAGAGGACGCCATCACCATATGTCATCGAGGTCTGGCGGCCGAGGTCAGGAAAAGCTTCTCGGCACCAATATCAAAGGATTCGACCAACTCAATTCGGCGGTCGCCGAAATAGAGATGTTCTTCGCCGATAACCCGGGCTATACTGCAGCCAAGGGTAAGCAAGCGCGAGAACGCCAGCCTGGTAAGGAGGTGAATATCATAGAGTTCACCCCTGCCGCCAAGGCCAGTAAGGGGGCCGAATCCAGTGGCTCTGACAAAAAGCCAGCGGATAAGCCGGCCGCTCCTTCCTTCTCGGAGCCTATGAAGACACCCTTCTCCTTCAAGAAGGAACATACGAAGATGCTCTTCGACCTCTGCATGGCTCAGAAGATCGTCAAACTATCAGAAATCCGCAAGTCGGACGAGGCCCTGAAGACCGACGATCCCAGATATTGCATGTATCATCGCATGCTGGGCCACTCAATTGAAGATTGTTACATCTTCAAGACCCAGGCGCAGAAGCTGATCCGTGACGATCTTGTCAAAATGAAGAGTGGCCTCGACGATCCCCCGCAACCACACACGTGGGCCTGGCCAGCTAAGGCAGCCCGCATGGCTCACCCCTTAGCCAATGTCATCCACATGATGGCCGCATTCTCTCTTTCTGATGACGAGTCAGAGGAGCCCACCGCCAATCGAAGGGGACGCTCCATCTGGTATCCAGGGTGGAGGCCTTGGCATGATCAGAGACCACTCTCCTTCCCAAGGGAGAGAACTCAGTGACTCTTCGATATCCTCATCGAGGCTGGGCAAATCATGCCCCGCGACTCACCTGCCGACTACACCCATTGGGATCGTAGTCACCCCTAATATTGCCCCTTCCACGCCAGAATTTGCCACCCGATCGAGTCCTGTGAAGAAGTTCAACACCTCATCCAGGAATAGATCCAATGGGAGCAGATCAATGCGGAAGGAAACTCCATGTCGCTCATCAGGCTTCGGCGAGCTGTCGAAGAGACCCTGAGCACCGCTAGGAGTGCGCCAGAGCGGCCAAACTCCCCTCAAGAAAATGGGCACGGGCTGCCTTACCTGCATCCTCTAGAATGGCTCGAGTTCTGGACTGACAACCGAGAGGCGCTTGAGCGATTGCGGAGGCGTAGGGAGTAGGATGCCAGTCAAGAGATGGAGCCGACCAACTTCTCGGTCAACGTCATCCATCCTCCTGCTCCTCCAGCCCCCTCGGGCTTACAGACATCAACACTTAGCCAGCCAACCCCAGTCACTTCGGCCACACGGTGGCTGTCCTGGCGGGAGCTGAAGTCTCTCCCTTTCCCTGAAGAAGACACTGCCAGGCTCCTCCGGGTCCTTCTTGGCCGAGAGGACGTTCTGGTGGGTGAGACGACGATGGGCTCTTCAGCTCTCTCTCGTCATCCTCCCGTCCTATCTCCGCCTCCGGCAGCCGTGGATAGGAAGGGAAAGCAAAAGCAAGGTGAGGCCCCGCCTCAACCTCGTCACACCTCCTCAGCGGATGGGCCGTCGGGCCCTCTCCACCTACCTGTCGACACAATTCGGAGTATGAAGAAGGCATCTTCGGAGTCTTCAGCGGCTTCGATTCAAGTGGCGGGCCCACCGCCACAAGGCTTAGTCGGTCCGCAGAGTCGGAATAACTGTGCGGAGCAACAACGTCTCGCAACGCCATCGATCGTCGCCAGACCCAGCCCTCAGCATGGTTACAAAGGCAAGGCTAAGGGGCCGGACGACCAGTACACCTCTCTGTCCGCTTCTCAACAAAAGCCGTTGCCACCGCGGCTAAGGCATCAAACCGCGCACACGTCTTCGGACGCCAGCACTAGCCTACTGGCTCCTCATAGGCTCCTGTCGCCACCGCGGCTAAGGTACCAAACCGCGCATACGTCTTCGGACGCCAGTCCCAGTATTCCTACATACCAGGAATTACCGCTCGAGGTAATCGAGCAGGCGATTAATGCCACCTTCCAGATATAACAAGCGGAAGGTGCCTGGATCGAAATCTGGGCAAGGAAGTGTCATCCACCTCGCCCTGCAAAGACACTGCTCGAGATATCCTCATCAGATTTGTCAACTCGGCTCGTCAGCACCTCTCCCTCCTACTCCCTTGGAGACGGCTATCGCCAAGAGACAAGAGAAAAATAGGAGGAAGAATTTCAGAAGGCGGCTCAAGAAACAAGCTGAACAAGCCGCCGCCCTGCAATATCCGGCTGAGCCAACGCCTCTCCAAAGGCTCCAGCGGCTCATTGAAGACCTGGAGGAATACGTTCCTCCTCGTCCTACCAGGGCTCTCCCACTCGACAGCTACATCCCGTGGGAAGAAATGCAGAAACGAGCTCGCCTCAGAAATTGGGTCCAAGAGATGATCCAAAAGCTCAAGGATGGCGAAAGACTCGTGATCCCTGATGAGCTCTCCTTGTGTTATAAAGACAAGGAGATCACCATAGAGAAGCTGGAAGAAATGATCCGGCACTGCACCTGCAACATGGTGGCCATTCCACCTCCTGGAAATATCAATACTTCTTGGCGAGGCGAGCCAGTAGCCTCCCGGACAAGACAAAGGACTGTTGCCCCTCTTGGACTACAGCCAGCTCCAGAACACACCGTTCGTGGCCGAGGTCGTGGCCGGGGACGTGGCAGAGGCCGTGGGAGAATCCCCGAGCTACCCATCTCTCCATCCACCTTCGACCCGGAGCGAATTATCCTCTTTCGAGGAGAGGAACCGGCTCCTATTCTGGAAGTAGAAATTCGGAAAGGACCCGGTATCTTCGATCCTTCCGACGTTGGCGAGGCCACTACCAGCCTCCTAGCCCCTGCACCAGTACCGACGACTGCGACAGAGCAAGCGGGACCGTCCAGCAAGGATGAGCCAGCCCGCCAGTCACCCCTAGAAGAGCCATCACTGGCATCCCTGTTCCAAGAGCCCGCTGGCGATCGAGGTCAATCTGACCCCGGTGGTAAGGGCAAGGCAGTGCAACTCCCCGATGGGGAACATCACGGCAGTTCACAGAAGGTTCAACCTGACATACTACCCTCTCTGGAGGATGCTCGAGCCCGAGCTGACCGAAAGGTCCTCCACCATATGAAGCGCTTCCCCGCCAGCATTTCAATTTGGGAAGCCATCGCTTGGAGTAGCGATCTAAGGGAAACCCTTATCAAAATACTCCAGGAGCCGGAAGTTTATGAAGCACATGCCGCGGAAATGAAGGTGGCTGCCTATGGAGCCTTCTCGGCTGCCATCTCCTTCACGGAGAAAGACATGCTGCTCACTCCTCCGTGCCACAACTGTCCTCTCTACATGAAGGGGAAGATCAACGGGCATGATGTGAACCAGATCCTGGTGGATGCTGGTGCCACTGTCAACATCATGCCGCTCAAGACATTCAAATCTCTATATCTGACCCCATACCTCCAGAAGATTCAAGCGGTCAAGATATCCGGCTTTAACCGGAACACCGAGGACGTCCTCGGCCGGTTGGATGTCGACCTGGTGCTTGATGATTTCGCCTCCAAGGCAACATTCTACATCATCGACTCCAACACGTCTTATAAGATGCTACTGGGCAGACAATGGCTACATGAAAATTGGGTCGTCCCGTCGACTCTCCACCAATGCATCAAGTATGCCAAGGACGGAGAGCAACATAAGGTCTTTGCGGACTTGTCGCCGTTCACACCGGAAGAATGCAACCTAGCCGACGTTGCGCTCTACTTCAAGGGGATTAGTCCCTACCCTGTAATTAAGAGCAAAAGCAACGGTTGGCTCTCAGAGGAAGATGATGATGATCCCTTCTCTATTGATGAGGAAAAGGCCAAGCTTCATCGGCTACGCCTTGGCTCCAAGTCAACCCCAGATCGCCCTGAGAGGCGCCAGATCGACCTCGAGGCTAATCTTATTAGCCGAGCTATCGGCAAGGGTATATGCTTGCCACCAGACTGCATCCAACTCCCGTGTGCATCCGAGGAGCACAGCGTCGAGTCGCTGATGACATTTATTGTCACCCTCAAGCGACAACGCCGAAATAAGAAGAAGGTTATTAGGGACAAACCTATTGTCTTCTATAAGGGAGACATGGTCCCTCAAGCCCCGACAGATGACGACTTCGGCTGGTCTAGGCAAGTCGATGATACCCCTGAAGCAGTTCAGGTGTGGGGCGACATGTGGCCGCATATTCAAGAAATGTGTTTAAAGCAACACATTCCCCTGTGGCAAACCTCTGCACAGCAGAGAAACTTTCGTCAGCTGTGGACCCCTTCCTAGGTCCGGGGGCAACCCCCGTCCTTCTACAAGGACACTAGGAGACTTGGCTACGACCAAGACCCAGACTTTCATGTCCACTATGCAGTCAAAGTCGTAGGCTTGGCGCACCCAGCCGACGACGGGGCTAGAGTCGAAGCCAAATTTGACAGCTCCGAGGATGAGGAAGAGCAAATCCTGATCCCGATCTCCGTCAAAGCCAGAACCCCGGCTCAAGCAATCGGGGAACCTTCTTCGCCACCCTGCCAAGACAAAGGGGCAGAAGAAGCTTCTCTGGTCTCTCTGCCAGTTGCGGGACCCAATTCAACAAACCATCCTGAGGGGGGGGGATATCGTTGGTCCTAGCTGCGAAAGATTGTCAACTTTGCCAGGCAACCCCAGAGAGGCCTCAGCAACTCCAGTCGATGACTACAGGCCAGCAGTCGGCGGTCCAGATCAATCCTCGAGGGATCCCAGCGACAACCCCTCTCCAGTTCCCTCAACATCAATCGGTGGCTTCGAGAACCAAGAAATACACGAAGCCGACACTGATAATGACGATTTCATCGACTTCCAACCGACTCCTCCCGAGCTGGAGGACGGCGGCCAAGCGACTGTGGATGAGCTCCTTGAAATCAATCTGGGCGAAGATGAAGTCCCTCAGCCTACATTTGTCAGTGCTCTCCTCACCGAGGCAGAAAAGTAGTCCTACAAGCAACTCCTGCTCGAGTTCAAGGACTGCTTCGCCTGGACATACAAGGAGATGCCAAGGCTAGACCCCTCCGTAGCGGAGCACGACCTAGCCATTTCTCCCTCAGTCGCTTCGATCAAGCAACCACAGCGGCGCATGCACCATGAGCTAGAGCTCCAGGTTTCGGCCGAAGTCCATAAAATGGCAGAGGTCGACTTCATCAAGCCGTGCATCTACCCGATCTGGCTCACCAACATAGTTCCAGTCAAGAAGAAGAATGGTTAAGTCCGCATCTGCGTCGACTTCCGGGACCTCAACAAAGCCTATCCGAAGGATGACTTCCCAGTCCCAATTACAGAAACAATTGTCGATATGACCACCGGCCATGAGGCCTTGTCTTTCATGAATGGGTCATCCGGTTATAATTAAATCCGGATGTCCCTCAAAGACAAGAACCATACAGCCTTTAGATCCCCCAAGGGGATTTTCAACTACAAACACATGCCCTTCGGTTTGAAGAATTCCGGTGCTACTTACCAAAGGGCCATGACCAAAATATTCGACGAGATGCTACACAACACCGTCGAATGCTATGTCGACGTCCTCATCGTCAAAACTAAAAGACACAAAGACCATTTGCGCGACCTTCGCCAAGTCTTTGAGCGTCTCCGGCAATATGGGCTCAAGATGAACCCCATGAAATGCGCCTTCGGCGTATCCAGCGGCAAATTTCTCTGCTTCTTCGTCAGATACCGAGGAATCGAGGTGGATCCCAGCAAAATCAAAGCCATCCGGGAGCTTCCACCACCCAGCAACATCACCGAACTCAGGTCATTCCAAGGGAGGCTGACCTACATTCGGAGGTTTATCTCTAACCTCTTCGGTCGATGCGCTCCTTTCAGCAAGCTGATGAAGAAAGACGCCCTATTCACATGGGACTCGGAATGCCAGACGGCTTTCGAGCAAATTAAGGAGTACCTCCTTACTCCCCCAGTCCTGGGGGCACCAATCAAGGGTAAACCCATCATTCTTTACATTGCTGCCATGGACGCTTCGCTGGGAACTCTGTTGGCGCAAATCAACAAAGAAGGTAAAGAGCAGCCCCTCTATTACTTCAATCGGAAGCTGATCAGCACCGAGTACCACTACTCCCCTATGGAGAAAGTTTGCTTGGCACTGGTGTTCGCAGTTAAGAAGCTGAGGCATTACCTCCTTTCCAGTGGGGGTGTGCACATGGCTAATCCCCTCTATTACCTCAAATTTCCTTTCTAAAAAAAATGATACGGACACTTCAAAAATTGGCTAATCTAGTGGGGGGTGTGCACGTGGTGCACAAGGGGAGTGTGCTACGTGGAGCACGAAGGAGGGGCACACGAGGGTGCCAAAAGAGGGGCACGCGAGGGTGCCAAAGGGAGGGGCATGCGAGGGTACCAAAAGGAGGGGCACGCGAGGGTGTCAAAAGGAGGGGTAATCAAACTAAAAATAAAAAGGGTCCCACCGTGATCGCCAATTTGTGAACGGTGTCACATAGACATTTTAAAGAGAAGAAAAAGATTTAAAATGGAAATGGGGAGAAATATGCTAAAATATGTGGGACATAAGGAAAAGAAGGGGAATGAGCATGAGATGCTCAAAGGAGAGTGATCTCCAGAGGGGTTACCTCAAAAATACAAAGATGATCGCATGTACCTTGTATGAAGCGGGTGAGATTGCAAGTTCTTCCTTCCTCCTTCTACCGGCCGACCGATGAAGGGGGTTTATAGCTTGATTACTCTTGCAAGAAAACACACAAAATAAACAAAGATATGGATTAGCCAAGTGTGTAGTATCAATGCTCTAGAAATATAGAATCAATCAAATTAAGCATGAACACACCTTGTGTGTTTTGGTTTTAAACCCCTTAAGAAGGAGTAACAAGGTTGGGATTATGGATGATATGATATGCAAGGCAAGTAACATAGTATGATGTGCTAATAGTTTCCTCTAACAAAGATAGTTACAAGAAAGGTGTGCGTACGATGCTATGAATAAACTAAAACCAAATACTAAAGGAGAATCCCTACTGCTGTGTGCAGTAGTAAAGGGAGGGAAGCAAAAGGTCGCAGCGGTTGCAGCAGGATGATGAACCGCCGGATGAAGATGATGCCCGTGGGAAGAAGAACGCCTGGAAGAAGAAGGTCCCCACGAAAAAAAACCTTGGAGGCGCACCTGTAAAAAAAAAGAAGGGAAGACTCTTCTCTCTGTTAACTCTCTCCTGTTGTTGTTCTCTTCGTTCACTCTCGCGCGTGAGGGATTCAAGGTGGTATTTATAAGCCCAAAATCCTTGCATCAATAGGATTAAAACAAGGCAATCAATCCTCCAACAAAGACCCCTCTTCCCAATCGAACACTTGGTGTAAAATGGGGAAAGGATCATTACTGTAAGGTAGCAGACGCAAAGGAATCGGAAGTGAAAATGACGACCTGAAGCGAGACGTTATTTAAAATGACGACGGCCATTCAGTCGTTAATTCCTGGATTTAATTATGGAAATACAGGACTTTCCTTATTAAAAAAAAAGAAATGACGCTTGTTCGAATCAGCGTCAATTAATCAACGCCTTAGAGATGGGCGTCAATTCTTTGAATTTTATTTTGATTAGGATTCATAAAATCCAGGAAACAACGCCTGCGCGAACAGTCGTTTATTTATTAAACCATGACCCTCATCCTGTCGTCAATTAAGTGACACCCTTCCTCCAGGCGTTAATTACAATTTATTATGAAAAATATGAAATAATCAGAAAAATTTCATATTAAACCAATATTGAAGTCCACTTTGGGGCGTCACGTGGTGACATGAGATTTACTCATCAAAGCATCGATTTTGGCGTGTCTACAGTTGTCCCGCCTTGGCGTCTGCTTTGTAAGGGAGTGAGACGGAATGAAGCGAAAGTGTAACAAGCGGAACGAAGTGAGAACGAACTGATAAGTAGATGTTAAGGTGTGATGAGACACGCAACTGACACTAAGTGTTGGAAATCTTTCCAGGATTCTGAATGAAACAATCTCAGATGATTACGAGAAAGCAATGATCAGCTGGATGAAGGAACTAATCTAATAAATAAAAATGTGCACGAGGGCGCGGAAGGAAAGACACCATTGGAGAGCGGTTACCAGCCAATGTGGACGTGCTACAACCAAGGTGGTTTTGTAAGAAAATAAAATGAATTGAGATAAGGATCCAGCGAATGAATGCTTTCAAGGTACCAGCCTAAGCGGCTTCAAGGAGAACTTAGTACTCAATTTTGAATGGAATATCTCATGTCAGCTCAATTAAGAGCGAGTGACCCTCATTATTGGCATAATATGAGGATTTTCATCATTAAAGTTCAAAGTCCTACATGATGCATGCTGGGCTAAAAGAAAAATTAAAACAAACTAAAATAGAAGATAATCAAGGATAATATTGCTAAACCATCCAGACTTGGTCAGGAATCCAGATTTCTAAGCTGACACTAAGTCGAAGCCCGTTTATCCACGCATCATCTCAGAAAGTGGAAACGTCGTCCCAAACCTTAGATAACCCAACAGCCTATCCGTGTGATCAAGACTCCCCTGGAATTATCACTGTTTTCGGTGAAGGGTCAAACTCCAGGTTTATCAAAACGACAAGGTCCATGATATGCTATAATAACATAGGTACCATATAGTAAAAATGCATACATGAAAGATACAAGAGAATGGAATGAGGTTACCAGTGGAATAAATCCAACCATTTCAAGACCTGCATGTACTGCGCTTTCTGTGCTCAAAAATCATTAGCTCATAAAAGATCGTTAGCTTAGTAAAGCTCAAAATATGATCATAAGTGCATGACACAAGTAATTTCATCAAGATATAATAGCACTTAAGTTCATGAATAATCATAATTCTGTAAAGCAATTCTAAAGTGTAAGCTCAAGAAATGACGACTCTGCATAGAGGCGTTAGAATGATAAATGACGACAGCCAAGAGGGCGTTAATTATGATCACTATTAGACTTAGAATCGGACTGAAAATGACGCCCATACAAGAGGCGTTAAATAAATGACGACACTGAGAATGTCGTTAATCAATGAAATGACGCTAGGGTATATGTCATCAATTAACTATCTCATTGGCGCTCCGTTCCCTGCTCGAAATCAAAACTCCAGTGAGTGATTCCTCCTCAAACTCAAACTGTGATTGTTCTAAACGGCTATCAGCGCTTCAAATATTATAAAAGGCAACCTGTTCATCTGCTAAACACATCAACGCGACTGAGAGAGCTGCAGCCGAGAACAATAGAGAACTGAAGATCAACAGCAGAAGCAATCACTTTTTCTCAAAAGGAAAGATGGACAGGATGCTGCAGAAACCTTCCAAGAAGCCTAGGATGGGTTTTCCTAGGATCTCTGAAATTGCTGGACACATTAACAGTAGAATCACTAAAGGCCAAGTAAGTTTTATTTTTATTTTAAAGCTTTTATTTCATTCTTCCTCTTCTCTCTCAAAAATTCTGATTGCCTTCTCTTCTCTTCTTCTCTTTTTCATGCTTTTTTAGGACTATCCAACTATACCGGGTCCAAGGAGGTTCTTGAAAATCAAATGGCTCCCCTTACTCCTCTCTAAACTTTCTTTAGATATGAGGTCTTTTCTTAGTAGATGGCACCTACTCGGCCTTGTTACCCATGCTACCCACTATGGTGATATCCACCTAGATTGGGCCTCCATTGGAGCACTCATAGAGCTATGGCACCCCAACACTCATACTTTCCTCTTCCCTACCTTTGAAGCTACCATTCTCTTAGAAGAAGTAGAACTACTCCTTGGGTTAAGAAAGATGAAACAAGGGGAAGAGTCAAAGATGGCTAGTATGACTAAACCAATAAATTCCCATGACATGCTTACTAGCCTCATACCAAACCCAAATCTAGTGAACCAAATCAAATCCCATAAAGGAATCAATTTTTTAAAGCTAGCCTCATGGGTATACAAGAATATGGATAAAGCCCAAGAGGATGAGGATTTGTTAGAGAGGGTAATGAAAGGCTTTGTTATATGCTTGGTGGGAGCACTACTCTTCCCTTCAATGGAAGATTACTTGGAATAGAGCCATTTGAGTGCAATAGCTAGCATATGGGAGGGCAAAAGGATTGGGCCAGCGGTTCTAGCCAATCTCTACAATGGGCTCACCTCCGCCTCCATGGGGTGCCCTCTCTACGGGTCAATGATCCTTCTCTCTTGTTGGGTGGACCTCCACCTAAAGTTTGACCCATGCAAGGAAACTCAAACGGCCTCAAAAATCTTCTCCAAGAGCCCTCTCCGGTATATGACAAATTCTCTAGGCTTATGCGAGAGGATGACAAATCGGGTACCAAAGCTCAAGAAAAGGATTGATTGGAGGAATTACTTCAAAACCATGCCAAAGGATGGCTTCACATGCACACCGGGGTTCCTCAAGTCCCAAGAGCTTCACTCAAGACTCTCCTCCGGCATAGAGCTACGACTAATCGGCGGGACCGACTTTGTCCTCTATAATGCTCACCGGTGCCTCCCACAACTTGGTCTACCTCGGCACACATTTGAAGAACCTTCTCATCTTCCACCACTTAAAAGAAGGGAATTAGGCTCAAGTGGGCATCAAGAAGAAGTCAAGATGATCATGGCTCAATGGAGAGTTGGACTTCTTCATAGGTCCAAGCAACATGTTGAAGAAGAAGAAGACAAATGCAAATCTTATGTAATAGCACTTAGGAAGATAAGGCCCATGGTGGCTCATTGAATGTAATAATGATTTTTATCAAATGAAATGAAGGATCTTTCCTTAATTGAGCCAAAAAACTTGTTATATGATCTTATCTTCCAACTTCATGTGATTCTGTCTGATTTAACTGAGCTTTCGGGCTTTCTGTTCTGAGCCGTGACTTCTATGATGGCGTCAATTCCATAAACAACGCCTTAAACAATGTCGTCAATCTCTATTAATCAATTTCCCCGAAAATGAATAAAACCCACAATTGACGCCCTCGCAAACTGGCGTTAATTAATCCGCGCCCCAACTTAAGGTGTTTATTGCTTAAAATTTTAAATTCTTTTCAAAATATTCCCTTCATTTTTTTACAAATAACGCCTTGACCAACGTCGTTCCTTAACGAACTAACGCCTCCTCTCGTGACGTTAATTCTAAATTGCAATCATGACTTTCAATCACATCAATCAAATTCCTATTAATGCGCCTCATGACGGTGCAAGTTCCCATGCAAAGTTAAATAACGACCAAAACCATGTCGTCATATCATGAAACCATGCCTTGATCAAAACCGTCAATTACGCGAGTGACGACAGCCATTAGGACGTCAATCATTTTCGAACGTTAAACCCTATTTCCCTCTTTCTTCTCCTTCCTTCGTTTGCTTTCCCTCTTCTTCCTCTTTTCTTTCTGCTACAAACCCTAATTGAGCCCCCCCATTCCCCTCATCTCTCTCTCCATTCTTTCGAACCCATGTCAGGCCCTCACAAGCGTCAAAGGGTCTCCGCTCCTGAGGTGGTGGACCTCGGCGACGATGGACCCGCTGTGGAGGAGGCTCCCCCCGCGGTAGCCGAAGATGCTCTGGCGGCGGAGCAAGGTGAAGAGGAAGCGATTGAAGAAGAAAGAGGAGAGGAAGGAGGAGAAGACAGAGGAGAAGATGGAGAAGAAGAAGACGAAGAAGACGGTGATGACAGGGAGGGTGATGAGGACGAAGAAGAAGAAGAAGAAGAAGAAGAAGAAGAAGAAGAAGAAGAAGAAGAAGAAGGCGCACCAGCGGCGGCGGCGGCGGCCCGTCGACCTCGACGGCTACAGCAACCACGGCAGCCACGGCAGCCACGGCAGCCCCTCCGTGGAGGGCTAATGACGCCCGAGCGAAGCAAAGTAGGTGTCCCTACCCCAAGCCCTTTCATATTTTTTTAAAATTATTTTGATTTTTTTATCAATTTTCCATAGCCCTCGGTAAAGGGAAGAAATGGCAAACCAGTGACACAGTAAAATGACGCCCCAGTGGGTGCCGTCAATTAAAACAACGACCCACTTCGGGTCGTCAATTTATCATGTTTTTATTTTCCTGGAAATAATTAATTTGTGAAACCACGCCTTGCATCATGTCGTCATCTTAAACTTATCATGTTTAATCAACATTTGCTATTATTTTCATGCCATTTTTCTTTTATTTTTATATACCTTGTTGTCTTTATTTTTATTTCGTGCACTGTTTATTTTGAAACACCCCAGAAAACAACGCCCCCCACCGGGGCGTCAATTCAACATATAATGGCCACAAGGTGGTCGTCAATTCAAAAAAATATCACAATTAAAATTTCTGAGACCGAAACTAATCTTCAAAACGGCGCCCCCCATAGGGGCGTTACTTAGACAAATAACGACCCAGGGTTGGTCGTCAATTCAAATTACGCAAAAAATTACCAGAAACACTTTCTGAAATAGTGCCCCCCATAGGGGCGTCAATTAAATAAATAACGACCAAGGATAGGTCGTCAATTCAGAACCTTAAACAGCAAACGAAAATTCATGTACAAACTCATATCACAATGTTCTTTTTGTTGGCAGGGTTTGATGAGGACTCGGATCTCCTGGGTCCAGGTTCGGTCTGCTTATTACGGGCTTCCAGATTTCCAGAGGGATAGGGTAGATGTCATGGGGTTCGGACCCTTCCTTAGCATAGAGCCTATGAGACCCGACCTACCCTTGATCCAGGTTCTTAGGGAGATATGGGATAGGGCTAGTTGGGCATTCTTGATGCCTTGGGGTCACATGGTTCCTAGTCTAGAGGATGTTGCTAGGATCACCGGGCTGAGGGTAGATGGAGAGGATGTGAGCGGGATCACCCTACCCGACTATAGCGAGTTGGCACAGAGACTGCTAGGGTTGGAGACGATATCAGGGACGCCTAGTGAGTGTAGGACCATCTACCACACCGACCTTACCATAGCTATGGGGTTGGGAGACTCTAGGCAGAGGTCGAGGGAGTCCATGGAGGAGTTCTCGCAGAGGTTGATAAGGAGAGCTAGGACCGTCTACTGCCAGGACCCGGCTCAGAGAAACAGAGTGGACCGAGATCTGAGGAGATTTCTATTCCTGATGCTCGGGAGATTACTACTCGGCACGAAAGGCGACATCATCAACTGCCGATTCCTAGGCATCCTTGAGGACTTAGAGAGCGTCGGCAGATACGCTTGGGGAGCCGCCCTGCTGGCGCACTTGATGGCCGACTTGTCCACCGAGACAGGTTGAGAGATGACTGTCAGTGGCTTCTCACCTTTTCTTCAGGTACACATTTTTTTTTAAATGCTTATGCGTATGAATGCTTACTAATGCAATGAGTGGATATAGGTGTGGAGCCACCTATACATGCCGATCGGACGCTCCGACCCTCGACCCGGAGATGAGGGATCCTTCCCTCTAGCACGGCGTTGGTTACCACTAGTGAGTGGAGCGCCGCTTGCCTACGAGTTGCGAGTTTTACGACTTGAGTTCCGCGACTTCCCCGCCTCACTGGTACGTATGCTAAACATGATGCATTTCTACTTTATGAAATATGATGACATGATGTGTGATGTGATGATATGTATGTTTGTGAATGCAGGTGGTATAGAGGCCCTACGAGGGCATGATCGACGAGGGCCAGCCCTGGGTCGTAGCGGGCCGACCTCGCTTTGGGCATGAGCTTTGGGTTCATTGCCTGAACGAGATTGAGCCGTTACGGCTCAGGCTGGTCATGAGGACCCTCGGCCTACACCAGGAGTGGGTCGAGGTTGGAGAGCCTCAAGGGATAGGAAAGAAGACCCGTGGTCGTACGAAGGCGATCGACTGGAGAGTCCGGTTCCCCGACCAGTACGCTGACTGGCAGCGCGGCGGGACCCGGGTCACCTCACAGGCGGCAGACAGCTCCGAATACCTTCGACGCTACTGGGTGGTTTACGCCGGCCGACCCCAGATGAGGGTCTTAGGGGTATGTATGAATGCACTTTCTTTTTATTAATTGTAAATGTTATATGTCTATTATGCCACTGACATGTGTGACGAATGCAGGATGCACGGGACATAGCGGCGATGGACATGCAGGTCCACCTCCAGAGCCTGGAGGCCCAGCTAGCCGCCACACGGGCAGACCTACAGACCCTGGTGAGTGCTTAATGATCTATATGCAAATGAATTCCTGAATTATTGATGACTAGCCACTGATAATCACAATGAATGCAGCGTGCCCAGCAGGGAGCGACGGTGAGAGAGACCGTAGAAGCCTCCAGCTCAAGGGGGCCTAGTGCAAAGACGACTGCACTAGCAGAGCAGCTTGCTAGAGCGGTTGCTCGTGCCGAGGCAGCGGAGCACTACCTCGCCACACGGGTATGCCTAAACTCAAACTCAAAAATGCATTTGATTATATGTGTGTTCATGAAACTTGTGTTTTATAGACCGAGGAGCTCCGAGCCTCGCTTACCTGCATCGAGGCAGGACAGCGCGCGATGGCTACCCGGGTAAGCCAATAACAATTTGTTTCATTTATTTATGAAATTGAATTAAATGTGGAACTGATGATTTATTTAATTGATTGCAGGCCACAGAGCTACAGGCGGCGCTTACCCAGGTAGCACTAGCCGGGACGGAGTTGGCCATCCGTCAGCAGCGAGTCGCGGAGCTCGAGGGGGCACTGAGGCAGTGGGAGGAGCTACCTCAGGACGTGGTAGAGCTGAGAGTCCTCCTCGACATAGAGAGGAGGGAGCGTGCCCGGGAGTAAGAGCTGCACTTGGTGGAGCAGACTCGAGAGAGGAAGCAACAGGCAGCACGTGAGCGAGAGCTTGCAGACTTGAGGACCCAGCTAGCCATCACTCAGGAGCGACTACGAGCGACAGAGGAGCGCCTCCAGCGAGGCCGGGAGCGGGCGCAGGCCGCGGGGTACTCCTTCACCAGCTCTACCTTCGTGGCGGGTTCCTCTCTCTGGCAGAGTAGCGAGGCAGAGGAGCAGGTTCGAGCTCCAGCTACTTCCCGGGGGTCCATGCCTCCTCCTCGAGCACCTCGTCGGGATGACGAGGGTGAGGTAGAGAGTAGCAAATAGGAGGGTGGAGGCGAGAGCTGAGAGAGAGACCTACTTGTACTCCTCCACCCTTACACTTGTACTCAGATATTCATTGATATGAGATTTTGTTGAGTTACCTGAGCCTTGAGCACTTGTGTACTTGTATACTTGCCTTTGCTTTTGCTTGTTGCATCCCTACGGTTTTGATGATGTCTCACACTATAAATCAATCTGTCTATTTCTAGATCAATTCATGCTTCATCATTTAGGACAGTGCAGTTCATGTGGCTATCAGTGCATCACTTAGCAAGTCCATACATCACTGCACATGCCTTCCATCAAGTCTGTACAGCGAGAGTGGCCTTCATTCATGTGCATAGTCCAAGCATTCTCATAAAGTATATACATTGGCATATGCACACACACACAGAGCATAGTCTGGATAGAAGTGGGTCGACCCCCCCTTTCAGATGGGTCGACTCCCTCAAGATTCTCAAGTCTGTACATTGCCCTCATGAATACACTGCATTGTCAAGTCTGCACATCGGTTTCCAAGTCTGTACATTGCTTGGCGGTCACCAAGTCTGTACATCGCTTCAAGCGTTCCAAAGTCTATACATCACGTGCATCATTAAGTCTAGACATTACACTGTAGCTTGCTTAGTTGAAGTCTATACATTGCTGATCGAACATAAGTCTATACATTCCAACCTTTTCCTACGTTCGCTGCTTTAGCTACACACCAAGTCTATACATTGTTCTTCGTCTCATGCATCATCTTCCAATGTCCATACAGCCATTCCCAAGTCTGAACATCCATCGTCTCATGTTGTGTCTCATCTCAAGTCTATACATTCACATGTAGGCAAAGTCTGCACACTGCCAAAGTCTGAACATCCACCGTCTCTTCCAGCGTCTCACACTTGCAAGTCTATACATTGCCTTCGGGCATCCAAGTCTATACATTGTCAGCACTGTGCAAGTCTATACATTGGCAGCGTGTCTGTGTCTCAAGCCATTCGTCAAGTCAATACATTGGTTTTCACTTCTAAGTCTGTACATTGGCCTCAAGCGTCACAAGTCTACACATTTTCTTCTTGGCATCGCAAGTCTATACAGCCTGCATGCCTCATAACGCCAAGTCTATACATCGTGGGCTTCGGTTCTTCAAGTCTGTACATCCTTCAAGGGCCAAGTGTATACATCGTTCACAGCACACACGTTCAAAGTCTGAAGTCTGTACAGCCTTGGCATGTGCTTCGTAAAGTCTATACAACACTCAAAGTCTGTACATCATGCTTTGTCGTTCAAAGTACAAAGTCTATACATAGCAGTGTTCAGGCTTACAAAAGTATGTACATTCCCTTCTGTAATGTTCATACATCAATTGTCAAGTCTGTACAGCGTTCGCTTAAAGTCCATACAGCAGTGTCTATACATTGGCTTGCTACTTCATGCGTTTGCTAGTCTGTACAGCCACATCATGTCTATACATTCTTTTGAGCTCGAAATCTGACGTCCACCAGAAGTGGCGTCACTTCTGAAATAAACGCCTAGGAAAGAGGCGTATTTTTCTATTGTGCATACTTTGATAGACGCAGAGTCTATACATCTCCCACAGCAAGCATAACATGCCTGAACATCGGTTGCACAACAACTAAGTATATACATTGTGTTGCATTGCATGCATTACCTAAAGTCTATACATTGCTAGTGTAACTCAAGCCTTTACATCAAAGTCGATACACTGGTTATGCTTGTGCATCACAAAGTCTATACACTACTGTCCTTTGTTTTCATGTCTATACATTCGATTGCTTCATGAATTACACTGAAGTCTACACATTCCCCTCTGTTATATTAATGCAACATTCTGCAAAGTCTATACACTAAGGTCGCTGAAGGGTTTCAGGTCTATACATTCTGACGTTGTATATACTTGCCTACATGCTGTTCTAAAGTCTATACACGCCTTGTGAAAAGCTTGAACTGAACTAATTCGACACATTCCTTTTGCCTCTGCCTGCAGAATGTTTCAAGCTGATGATTGGACACGTCATCCGAGGTGGTACCTGGCACGTGATCTGAGGTACTCTCTGGGCGGGAACCTGAAGGACATACGCCCAACATCTGCTATATATATGGAGCATCTTCTTTCAGTAGAAGCTCGATCATGAAAGAAAGAGCAGAAGGCATTCTTGTGAGGCTGCACGATCCAGAAAAGAGAGAGAGCAGAGAATTCTATTTCATCCAGATCTGAGTGAAATATTTTTGAGAGAGAGAGAGAGAGCAGTGTCTATGGCTTGAGGATTTGCTTCTTCGGAAGCTACATTGTTTCTTGTTTTCAGAGAGGTTTTATTGTGCTTTGATTTTCGTGTTTTCCTTTTTCATTTCATCTTCCTTATCGAATATTGTTACCCTCCTATGATCGGAGGAAGGGAGGATTGATCCTCCAGTTTGCAAGTGACAGGGAGTCGCTTGTGGGTTCCCTCCTGGGTGGAGGAAGAGAGACCTCGGTCTCTAGTTTGCTAGTGACTGTTGTCACTGGTTGTATCCCTCCGATGTGGAGGAAGAGGGGAGGCTGTTCCCCTGGTCAAGTTGTGTGGCAGCATCCTATTCGCAGACTGAGTCTGCAGTTTCTAGCCGTGGCTAGTGGAAGCCTCACTCTAGTTGGAGTGAGGGGTGGATGTAGATTGTGGACTACAATCAAACCACCTTAAAAATTCTTGTCTCCATTTGTGGTTTGCTGTTATCGTTTGTGCTCTCCATTTGCTTGACATTGTGGTTGACTGTGGACAACTCGTTCAATCGCTCTTACTCTTTCTGTCTTGGTTATTGACTGCGTTAGCAATACTCTTTATGCTGTTTCTAAAGGGTTTCAAACCATTGAACTAATATTCCGCTGAAGTTTTTAAAATCGGGAGTGATCTATTCATCCCCCCCTTCTATATCACTTTTCGCTGCGCTAACATTTGGTATCAGAGCAGGTTTGCATCATGTGGGCAAACGGTCAGGGAAATGCTAATGGTCCTCAAAGTTTCATGCCTGAAGGTCAATCCATTAGTCGCCCTCCATACTTTGATGGTAATAACTATCTCTTTTGGAAAAATAGGATAGAGGTGTTCATCAGGGCACATAGTCACAAGCTGTGGAGGGTAATCACTACTGGGCCGTATGATCTGCCACCGAACGAGGACGCGTGGACAGATGAGCATGTCAAGCTATCCTCACTCAACTGGATGGCGCTGAACATCATCCAGTGTGCTATTCACCCAGATGAATATGCCCGCATATCTGCCTATAAGACTGCCAAGCAAATGTGGGACTAGCTGCAACTAATCTACGAAGGTACAGCTCAAGTGAGAGCCTCGAAGGTAAATCTCTACACCTTTGAATATGAATTGTTTAAGATGAAACCAGAGGAGAACATTATTGAAATGTATGCCAGGCTGTCCTTGATCACGAATACTCTTAAGGGGCTAGGGAAAGAGCTAGCTGAGGCAGATATAGTCAGGAAAATTCTTAGATCCCTATCCCCAGCATGGCACACTAAGGCCATCGTGATTGAAGAGTCAAAGGATCTGACGACTTTGACAGTGAATGAACTCATAGGATCCCTCATGACCTATGAGATGAATTTCAAAGGAGGTGGTGAAGGAAGTGATGGGAAGGCTAGGAATGTAGCTCTCAAGGCATCCCGTAACAAGAGTAGCAGTAGCAATAGTGGTGAGTCCGATGGTTTTTCCGATCTCGACCAGAAGGAGCAGGCAATGCTCACTCGATAGTTCAGTAAATTTTTAAGGAAAAAGGGGAAAACCTTTAGGAGGAAGAAGCCATACTCCTTTAGTAAGAATGTTGAATCTAGCAATCATAAGGAAAGAAATAATAAGAGATTGACTTGTTTTAATTGTAACAAACAGGGACACATGAAAGGGGAATGCCCAGATCTCCAGAAGAAGGGTCCCTACTTTCAGAAGAAGGGCTCAAAGGTGCAGAAAAAGAAGAAGCCACAGGCAATGGTCTGCACGTGGAGCGATGAGGAAGAAGATCCGGAAAGCACTTCCTCAGAGGAGTATGAAGAAGGAATTTACCTAATGGCAAATAGTGAAGAGGAGGTAACAAATGTTTTCAAAAATTTTTCTATTGATGACTGGGAAGATGCCTATGCTGAATTATTAGATAAGTTCAATTCACTTAGTAAAGAGCATAGGGTTCTGAAAAGAAAATTCAATACCACTGTTGAAGAACAAACCCAAATCTGTGTAGAAAATCAGAAACTAAAAGAAGAATTGGAAGAAGTAACTTCCCTAAGAAAAGAAAATGAAAAGCTCAAGGGAGAAAACCAGGACAGTCAATGTAACGACCCGAGAATCCGATTACCGGGAAGGCCCGATAACCCGAGACTCGCACCGCCACCCACGAGCCCGAAGACTCGGAAGGGTTAAAAGGATGGTGTGGAAACTACACAAGCATCACAAATAATTGCAGAAATTAAACAGTTATGATATTAAGCAGGAAATGAATTAACATTTTACATGGTCCACAATAAAATAACAACAACAGCAACAGTAGTCCACGACTAGTACAGTGACAAGAAAGAAAAGTACAGCTACACGGGGCATCCCCCGGCTCTGACCTCTGGCACTACCTCTGGGCACCCGCACCACGCTTCCGCTGCGCTCCTGACACGCTCCCCGAAGGTGGCGCCTCACCTGAAACACGGTGAAAACACGCAGGGAATGAGTCTCGGAACAAGACTCAGTAGGGATCACTCGAACCCTACCTCGTAAAACGAGAAACCACTACTCTAGCGGTAGAAAGGTACCTCGGAAAGGAAAGCCCTGTACTCTACAGAACTAGACCCTAACGGCACGCAAACCGACACACGTGCCACGGTACGAGAAGACCGAAACTCAACGGTCGAACCGTCAAAACCCGAAGGTCGGAAACACACGACTGACAGTCTGACACTCCGTACTCAACAGGAGTACCACCCACTAGAAGCACAGCCGGTAGCGTCCCCTGACGTCTTACACCGCACCGCAGGTGAACCGCCTGACATGGTAGGTCCTACCCGAGGCGCAAACACCGTACAAGTAACTACAACAAGTGACTAGCTGGGGTCACGCCCGTCGACGTGGGTCCAACCGCCCCCAACCACGTGTGCACACACAGACCGCGCGTCCCTGGTCTGGCCCTCTGACCGGTTTTCCCCTCAGCCGGACTCTGGCTGCAAGACGTGGGGCCCAACGGTAACCGGTCCACAAACCGTCTCTAAAGGTCAGCCCGTACACCACTCCCTGGTGCGACTAGCACACGCGTACTAGTAGGCTACGACTAGTGGAGGGTCACAGAAGGAGTAGACTCTCAAGTCTCGGAAAACAACGGTGCAACTGCAGGTACGAGGAACGCTCCTTGTACCAACACCGACGCACGGTGACCAGCTGACAACAACATCTCCCGGTACACTCTGTACGACGAGAGACACACCGACGCAACCCGTACCCTTGAACGGTCCACACTGGGCCGCTCAGGGATGTGCGGTCACACAGGGACCGCACAAGGATTAGAACGGTCATATCAGGACCGTTCCACCCAGGGTCCAAACGACGGATAAACGGTCAGCACAGGACCGTTCAAACAGATGTGCGGCCAACTCTTGACCGCACGTGGGTGAAGAACGGTCACCTCCTGGCCGCTCGTCTCCCAACGGTAAAAAGCCTGGACGGTTAGTCCTTAGCCGCACTTGGGGAAGGGCGGCTACGGCTTAGCCGTTCAGGTGTTGTGCGGTCAGGGCCAGACCGCACATCCAACCATAGCGCTAGGGGATGTACGGCCAGCACCTGGCCGTGCAAGGGGTTATGCGGTCAGCTCCTGGCCGCACATCCCAGAGCACTGCACAACGGTCACAACCAACGGTCAAAACCCTTGGGGTTGGGCGGTAGCTGTGGGGCCGCACATTAGGATATGCGGTCCCACGATGGACCGCTCAAGCCCACTGCGCGCCAAGCCTCACCCAAAGCGCGCCGAGCCGATGAACGGTCCGAACGGAACCGCATAGGGGTTGTGCGGCCACTGGTTCGACCGCACATCGCTCACCGGCGAGAAAATGGCGAACCTCACCGGAATCGCCCAATCGGCCTCAAAACAAACCCCACGGAGGGGGAAATGGCGAGAGAAGAACCCCCAAGCCCCCTAGCATGCTCCTACGCCCTTAAACCGTGAAATCGGGGCTCAAAACGGTGGATCGGACGAACTCACCCCGCGGCATGATCGACCCTTCCCGGCTCAAAATAAACCCCTCTCGACCTCGTCTCGAGCTGAAACTCACGGGGAAGGAAGACATGAGGCTAAGGAACGTCACCCTACCTCCGGTCCGCGACGAAACGCTCCGATCCGAGCTCGAAGTCGCGAAGAACGCCGCTAGAATCTCGCCTCTCCACGCCTCCCACGCTCGCCGTATGCCCGCACGATCGCCACCACGTCACCCACGTCCTCGCGCCGTCGCACCGCCGCCGTCTGCAGCCGGAACGGGGGTCGGCACGGTCGAACGGGAGAGAAGGAGGGAGAGAGCCGGCCACGGTCGCGTGAGGGAGAGAGGAAGGAAGAAGAAGAAAAGAGAAAAGAAGAAAAAGAAAAGAAAAGAAAATGGGAATATATAGAAAATCCGATTTTTCGGAAAAATACCGAAAATTAGAAAAATACATTTCCGGAATCCTCGGAACGCACCGATCGCAACGGTACCACTCGTGCCTCGGGGAACTGCCCGGTTCGCCCGCAGCGAGCGTCCGAAGAAAAAGCCGAAACACACACCGGAAATCGGAAAACACGCGCGGAAAAAGCCGCGGAACGCCTCCGGGCCTCCGAAACGACTCCGGATCGCGCCGATCCGAACACGAAAGATGTCCGAAACGAAATTTCGGACACAACGGAGCCGGACACTCCGAAAACTAGATCCGGGACCCACGAGAAGGATCCGAAAGGTCCGGGATATTACAGCCCTCCCCCCTTAAGGAATTTCGTCCTCGAAATTGAGAACAACCCAAGGGGAAAGAAGAGGAAGACTCACTCAAACAGATACGGGAACTGCTGACGCATCTCGTCCTCACGTTCCCACGAAGCCTCACCACCAGAGTGTCGTTGCCACACGACTTTCACCAAGGGAATAACCTTGTTCCGCAGGCGCTGCTCTCGCCTATCCTCCACGCGGATCGGAAACTCTGGGAGAGAAAGATCTGGAGTCACCTCAGGCCAAACGGAAAACTCGAGCACATGAGAGTCATCGGGCATATACTTCCGCAACATAGAGACGTGGAACACGTCATGCACCGACGCCAACTCAGAGGGTAACTGCAACCGGTAAGCAACCTCACCGATGCGCTCCACAATCGCGAAAGGACCAATATAGCGGGGACTCAGCTTCCCACGCCGTCCAAACCGCATCACCCCCTTCATCGGAGAAACTCTCAAGAACACATGATCGCCCACGGCGAACTCGAGGGGCTGCCGCCTACGATCAGCATAGCTCTTCTGCCGACTCTGGGCCGCCAACATGTTCTGACGAACCAGGTGCACAACGTCCACACATTGCTGCACCAATTCCGGTCCCGTCAAAACACGCTCACCCACCTCAAACCAATCAAGTGGAGTCCGACAAGGACGCCCATACAATGCCTCATAAGGAGCCATGCCGATGCTCGAATGAAAGCTGTTGTTATAGGCAAACTCCACTAACGGTAGGTGATGAATCCAACTCCCCTGCCACTCCAGGCAGCAGGATCTCAGCATGTCCTCCAAAGTCTGAATGGTCCTCTCAGACTGACCATCTGACTGTGGATGATACGCCGAGCTAAATGCCAACTCCGTGCCAAGAGCTCGCTGGAAACTCCTCCAGAATCCAGAAGTGAAGCGCGGATCCCGATCCGACACGATCGAAATGGGAACCCCATGCAACGGAACGATCCGCTCCACATAAAGACGAGCCAACCTGGACACGCTCCAGCTGACTTTGACCGGTAGCAACCGCGTCACCTTCGTCAGCCGATCCACCAGCAACCAAATACTGTCCTGCCCAGTCGGGGTTCTGGGCAACCCCACCACAAAATCCGTGGTCACATGGTCCCACTTCCAAGCAGGAACATCCAAGGGCTGGAGAGTACCGCCTGGTCGCTGATGCTCCGCCTTCACTTGCTGACAGATCAGGCACCTGGCCACAAACTCGGCCACATCTCTCTTCATGCCAGGCCACCAGAACTGCCTCCGCAAGTTCCGATACATCTTCGTCGCACCCGGGTGCACAGTGTACCTGCTCCCATGAGCCTCACGTAACACCGCACGACGAACCTGCTCCTCCGCTGGGACGTACAGCCTGCCACGAAACCTCGCAGCACCGTCCTCACCGAGCTCCACATCAGCCATCGCAAGAATCCGGGGCAACTCAGGGTCCGCATGCTGAGCCTCTGTCACCTGACGACGAATAGCAGGAGTGACAGTCAGACTCGCAAGCACTGCCAACCCTGGCTCCTGGGGAATCTTGAGCCTGAAGGACACCTCGGGCACCTGTTCCCAGAGCCTCCACTTCCTCAGCATCAAGGTACTGACCGCAACCTTCCTACTCAAGGCATCGGCGACGACATTCATCCTGCCCGGCTGATAAGACAGGGTGAAGTCATAGTCCTTCATGAACTCCATCCAACGCCTTTGTCTGAGGTTCAGATCTCTCTGCGAGAACACATACCTCAAACTCTGATGGTCAGTGAACACCTCGAACTTCTCACCGTACAGATAATGCCTCCAGATCTTCAGCGCGAAGATCACTGCCGCCAACTCAAGGTCATGGGTAGGGTAGTTCTCCTCATGGGGCTTTAGCTGCCGAGATGCATAAGCCACCACTCTACCATGCTGCATCAGAACAGCACCCAATCCGACGCCGGAAGCATCTGTACACACCACAAAACCTCCCGATCCAGAAGGCAAAACCAACACCGGAGCCGAGGTGAGCAATCTCTTCAGTTCCCTAAAGCTCTGCTCACACTCCTCGGACCAGACGAAAGGCACATCCTTCCGCGTGAGCCTCGTCATCGGGGTCGCGATGCGGGAAAAATCCTGGATAAACCGGCGATAATAACCCGCAAGCCCCAAGAAACTCCGGATCTCCGTCACCGACCTCGGCCTCGGCCATTGCATCACAGCCTCGACCTTGGCGGGATCCACGGAAATACCATCACCAGAAATCACGTGCCCCAGAAAGTGCACCTCACTGAGCCAAAACTCGCACTTGCTGAGCTTCGAAACAACTGGTGATCTCGCAACGTCTGCAGCACCACACCCAAATGGTACGCATGCTCCTCAGCAGACCGCGAATAAACAAGGATGTCATCCACGAAAATGACCACGAACTGGTCCAAATACGGATGAAACACCCTCTGCATCAAGTCCATGAAGGCTGCTGGGGCATTGGTGAGCCCAAACGGCATCACCAGAAACTCATAATGCCCGTACCTCGTACTGAACGCAGTCTTCTCCACATCGGACTCGCGAATTCTCAGCTGATAGTAACCGGACCGCAAATCAATCCGCGAGAACACTCGCGCAGACTGCAGCTGGTCGAACAAATCATCAATCCGCGGCAACGGATACTTGTTCTTAATGGTCACTTCATTCAGCTGCCGATAGTCAATGCATAGCCGCAGACTACCGTCCTTCTTCTTCACGAACAACACGGGCGCACCCCAAGGGGAAAAGCTCGGACGAATGTACCCCTTGGCCAACAGCTCCTGCAACTGCGCCCTCAACTCCCTCAACTCAGCGGGGGCCATACGGTAGGGAGCCTTCGCCAAAGGTCCCGTACCAGGTACAACCTCGATCACGAAATCGATCTCCCGCTGGGGAGGTAATCCAGGCAACTCCTCAGGAAAAACATCGGGAAACTCGCACACCACCGCAATGTCCTCGACATTCGGCTCCATCCGGTCAGACACAACCACTGACGCGAGAAAACCCTGACAACCTGAATCAAGCAATCGACGGGCTCGAATAGCAGAGATAAGAAATCGAGAAGAGGCGGAACGGATACCTTGGAAATAGAAGGTCCTCTTGCTCGGATGTTGGAAGTAGACCCTCTTCATCCCACAATCCACCACCGCTCCATGAGTCTCGAGCCAATCCATGCCTAGAATCACGTCGTAATCCCGAAGCTGCAACGCATACAACCTGCCTGGCATACTCCGCCCATCGATCCACACCGGAACCTGGTCGAAGCAATACGGAGTGACCATAAAGTCACCCGAAGGCAACTCCACAGCCAAATCACAGGATAACTGGGTCACCGGCTCCTCGACGCTCGACGCGAAATCCTCCGAAATGAACGAATGAGACGCGCCAGAATCAAATAAAACCCGAGCCGCACAACCCAAAATCTGAACGGTACCTTCCACGAGCTGCGACGCTACTGCCTCTGCCCTGGTCAAGTGCGTGATCTGGCCACGAGCTCTCTGCCTGCCTCCCACACTAGCTGACCTGGGTAGCGGCGGATACTGTCCCTGCTGCTGCTGCTGCTGGGAAACCTGCTGCTGCGGCGGCCTCTGAGGACAGTCGCGCGCCATGTGCCCTGGCTGGTCACACCGAAAACAGATGATCGGCGCCGTGCACTGCCTGCCTGGGTGGGTCCCACTACACCGTGGACAAGGTCCTCGCGATCCACCCACCGATCCCTGTCGCTGCAAAGGAAACGGCTGCTGCACACTGCCCGATGAAGCCTGCCCCTGATCTCTGGACTTCTTCTTGCCGAACCCCTTCTTGAAGAACTTTTTGACCTTCGTGCCAAAGGACGCAGATCCTGTCACCGAAGCTGCCGATGCCGGTACTCCTGAACCACCCGACGCAGACTGAAAGAAACCCTGCTGCTGAGTAGCCGACTGCTGGCTGCGACCTGACACAGACTGCCCCTGGCTGATCGGTCCTCGAGTCCTCTGCATATCCATCTCCAAGGAAATCGCAACACGAGACGCCGTCTCGAGATCAGTGGCCCCATTCGCGATCAGATGGTGCCTCAGCTCCAACCTCAAGCCCTGCACAAACTGCGTCGTCTCACCCTCTCATGCTCCATGATATGAGGTGCGTACCGACCCAGCTCGACAAATCGGGCCCTGTACTGCAACACGGACATGTCACCCTGCACCAGCTCCAGAAACTCCCGCATCCGCTGCGTAGCAACAATATCTGGACAGTACGTACGCTCGAAAGCACTGACAAAGTCATCCCACTCGATCTGCTCAAGCGGACGAAGCTGAAAGGACGTCTTCCACTCGGAAGACCACCACCTCCGAGCCGTACCCTGCAACTGGTTGTAGGCCAACACCACTCTGTCCTCGACAGCACTCTTTGCAGAACTGAACACCCGCTCCATCTCATCAAGCCAATCACGAGCCGCATCAGGGTCTGCCTGGCCGCTAAAGTAAGGTGGATGAAACTGCATGAAATCCCTCACTGCTCGGCCTGGCCCACCCCTGACTGACGAGCCCTCACCGGCCTCTCCGCCGAACTGTTGAGCCATGAGATGGTACATGCCACGGAGAAAACCCTCGGCCCCCGGAGCCCTCGCAGCATCCGCGGCCTCGGTAGCTCCCGGAACTCTGCTATGCTCCTCCTGGTCCCTCTGGACCCCCTGCTGGATCTCCTGGCCTCCAGCCGACTGCCCCTGCTGCGAGCGAGAACTCCTCCTCGGCGCCATCCTCGCTCCTTAAGCACAAGACAGAAAACTCAGAAACGGAAGGTCAGAATAAAACACGCGGTGCCCAATGCCAGCGTCATCTGTACATCATCGTTGTGGACTAGTGGACCAATACAATTACCTATGATTCTCATGTAATTCCACAACCGCGCTCTGATACCAGCTGTAACGACCCGAGAATCCGATTACCGGGAAGGCCCGATAACCCGAGACTCGCACCGCCACCCACGAGCCCGAAGACTCGGAAGGGTTAAAAGGATGGTGTGGAAACTACACAAGCATCACAAATAATTGCAGAAATTAAACAGTTATGATATTAAGCAGGAAATGAATTAACATTTTACATGGTCCACAATAAAATAACAACAACAGCAACAGTAGTCCACGACTAGTACAGTGACAAGAAAGAAAAGTACAGCTACACGGGGCATCCCCCGGCTCTGACCTCTGGCACTACCTCTGGGCACCCGCACCACGCTTCCGCTGCGCTCCTGACACGCTCCCCGAAGGTGGCGCCTCACCTGAAACACGGTGAAAACACGCAGGGAATGAGTCTCGGAACAAGACTCAGTAGGGATCACTCGAACCCTACCTCGTAAAACGAGAAACCACTACTCTAGCGGTAGAAAGGTACCTCGGAAAGGAAAGCCCTGTACTCTACAGAACTAGACCCTAACGGCACGCAAACCGACACACGTGCCACGGTACGAGAAGACCGAAACTCAACGGTCGAACCGTCAAAACCCGAAGGTCGGAAACACACGACTGACAGTCTGACACTCCGTACTCAACAGGAGTACCACCCACTAGAAGCACAGCCGGTAGCGTCCCCTGACGTCTTACACCGCACCGCAGGTGAACCGCCTGACATGGTAGGTCCTACCCGAGGCGCAAACACCGTACAAGTAACTACAACAAGTGACTAGCTGGGGTCACGCCCGTCGACGTGGGTCCAACCGCCCCCAACCACGTGTGCACACACAGACCGCGCGTCCCTGGTCTGGCCCTCTGACCGGTTTTCCCCTCAGCCGGACTCTGGCTGCAAGACGTGGGGCCCAACGGTAACCGGTCCACAAACCGTCTCTAAAGGTCAGCCCGTACACCACTCCCTGGTGCGACTAGCACACGCGTACTAGTAGGCTACGACTAGTGGAGGGTCACAGAAGGAGTAGACTCTCAAGTCTCGGAAAACAACGGTGCAACTGCAGGTACGAGGAACGCTCCTTGTACCAACACCGACGCACGGTGACCAGCTGACAACAACATCTCCCGGTACACTCTGTACGACGAGAGACACACCGACGCAACCCGTACCCTTGAACGGTCCACACTGGGCCGCTCAGGGATGTGCGGTCACACAGGGACCGCACAAGGATTAGAACGGTCATATCAGGACCGTTCCACCCAGGGTCCAAACGACGGATAAACGGTCAGCACAGGACCGTTCAAACAGATGTGCGGCCAACTCTTGACCGCACGTGGGTGAAGAACGGTCACCTCCTGGCCGCTCGTCTCCCAACGGTAAAAAGCCTGGACGGTTAGTCCTTAGCCGCACTTGGGGAAGGGCGGCTACGGCTTAGCCGTTCAGGTGTTGTGCGGTCAGGGCCAGACCGCACATCCAACCATAGCGCTAGGGGATGTACGGCCAGCACCTGGCCGTGCAAGGGGTTATGCGGTCAGCTCCTGGCCGCACATCCCAGAGCACTGCACAACGGTCACAACCAACGGTCAAAACCCTTGGGGTTGGGCGGTAGCTGTGGGGCCGCACATTAGGATATGCGGTCCCACGATGGACCGCTCAAGCCCACTGCGCGCCAAGCCTCACCCAAAGCGCGCCGAGCCGATGAACGGTCCGAACGGAACCGCATAGGGGTTGTGCGGCCACTGGTTCGACCGCACATCGCTCACCGGCGAGAAAATGGCGAACCTCACCGGAATCGCCCAAACGGCCTCAAAACAAACCCCACGGAGGGGGAAATGGCGAGAGAAGAACCCCCAAGCCCCCTAGCATGCTCCTACGCCCTTAAACCGTGAAATCGGGGCTCAAAACGGTGGATCGGACGAACTCACCCCGCGGCATGATCGACCCTTCCCGGCTCAAAATAAACCCCTCTCGACCTCGTCTCGAGCTGAAACTCACGGGGAAGGAAGACATGAGGCTAAGGAACGTCACCCTACCTCCGGTCCGCGACGAAACGCTCCGATCCGAGCTCGAAGTCGCGAAGAACGCCGCTAGAATCTCGCCTCTCCACGCCTCCCACGCTCGCCGTATGCCCGCACGATCGCCACCACGTCACCCACGTCCTCGCGCCGTCGCACCGCCGCCGTCTGCAGCCGGAACGGGGGTCGGCACGGTCGAACGGGAGAGAAGGAGGGAGAGAGCCGGCCACGGTCGCGTGAGGGAGAGAGAGGAAGGAAGAAGAAGAAAAGAGAAAAGAAGAAAAAGAAAAGAAAAGAAAATGGGAATATATAGAAAATCCGATTTTTCGGAAAAATACCGAAAATTAGAAAAATACATTTCCGGAATCCTCGGAACGCACCGATCGCAACGGTACCACTCGTGCCTCGGGGAACTGCCCGGTTCGCCCGCAGCGAGCGTCCGAAGAAAAAGCCGAAACACACACCGGAAATCGGAAAACACGCGCGGAAAAAGCCGCGGAACGCCTCCGGGCCTCCGAAACGACTCCGGATCGCGCCGATCCGAACACGAAAGATGTCCGAAACGAAATTTCGGACACAACGGAGCCGGACACTCCGAAAACTAGATCCGGGACCCACGGAGAAGGATCCGAAAGGTCCGGGATATTACAGTCAAAACCAGCTCAATGAACTCAAAATCAAAATTGAAGAAAGCCTGAATGAAAGTAGAGTGAATTCAGAAAAATATGAAGCTGTTAAGAAAGTCAATGCTGAACTTCTAAAAAATTCTGAATCTCTTAAAAAAGAGATGGAAGACAAACAGAAAGTTTTGGAAAAAATTGTCTAAGGAAAAACTAGTCTGGATGCTATACTAGGGACTAGGGTTAACTTCAATAAGGAGGGTCTAGGCTATGACCCAACTAACAAGAGACCCCTACAATTCAAAACCATCACCTTCTGCCCAGAGAAGGGAAAAGAGAAGCTGGACACACCATCCAGCTCAAACAGCAGTCAAGGAGCTCAATGTCAGAAAGAAACTTTTAAAAACAGTGCTGGTCAACCATTTAAAATGGGAATGAATTTTGTGAAGAACTTCACTAAGCCCACTCATCAGAATATAAATGGTAAATGGACCAAGCAAATGGATCAGGATAGAAAATGGAATTACTACAAACAGACGGGTCCAAACAGAAACTACTTGAGAAACAACTATCATTCTCAAAAATCTGTTAATCAACAAGCTCACATAAGATATCCCAGGAATGGGAAGCCCAATGACTGGAATAGAGCTTACTTCTCCAGAATAGCTGGACAGAACCCCGGTTATAATTTCAATAAACCAGAAGTAAAGGTGCCAGAGAAAACCATGCTGAAGCAAATCTGGATACCTAAACATTTGATTAGAGATTTGAATAATGTCTTTGGACCTAACTCATCTTAGGGTCCAAATCACTTTGCTTGATTTTATTTATGTAGGTTGGCCTGGCAGCTGAAGACAACAAATGGTACCTCGACAGTGGCTGCTCCAGGCACATGATAGGAGACCGATCCAAGTTCAGCAAGATAGAGATGAAGGTAGGGGGTCTGGTCAAGTTTGGAGGAAAGAACAGAGGTAAGATAATTGGAGTTGGCACAGTAGGTAAGTCTTCCACAAACTCTATTGAAAAAGTTCTACTTGTGGAAGGTCTTCAACACAACCTGATCAGCATTAGTCAGTTATGTGACAAGGGTCACAGGGTTGTGTTTGATGATAGTTCATGCAAAATCTTTGAAATAAATTCTGATGTGGTTAAATTTGTAGCCAACATGATTAATAATGTCTACATGGTAGACTTAGATGCAGAATCTGAATTAAATCTTTGTTTATCTGCTAATTCTGAAAATGATGTTTTTGAATGGCATAGACGTTTAGGCCATGCTAGCTTCTCTACTTTAAATAAATTGGTCAAGCATGATTTAGTTAGAGGCATGCCTAGAATTAAATTCAATTCTATTTCAAAATCATGTGATGCCTGTGCTCTAGGCAAACAGACCAGGAATTCCTTCAAGCTAAGATCTGAGCCATTGTCCACTAGACCAATGGAACTTCTCCATATGGACCTCTTTGGTCCTACTAGAACTGAGAGTCTTAATGGGAATAGGTTTGGCTATGTGATTATTGATGACCATTCTAGATATTCATGGATCTTTTTCTTAGCCAATAAAAGTGATGCTTTTAAAAAGTTTAATCAATTTTTCAATAAGGTCAAACAAGAAGGAAAACACAAGATTTGCTCTATTCAATCTGACCATGGAGGTGAGTTTGAAAACTCCATGTTTTCTGATCTTTGTGAAAGAGAAGGACTAACACACAGGTTTTCTTCTCCCAGGACACCTGAACAGAATAGAATTATGGAGAGAAGAAATAGAACTATTGTGGAGATGACCCGAACTATGCTGATTGAAAGTCAATTACCAAGGAGGTTTTGGGCAGAGGCGGCCAATACAACAACTTACATAATCAACAGGGCCATGGTAAGACCCATTCACAAGAAAACACCCTATAAGCTACTAAAAGGTAAGAAACCAAACTTGTTTCATTTCAGAATTTTTGGAGCTAAATGCTTTATTCATAACAATGATAAGAAAGATTTAGATAAGTTTGAAGCTAAAAGCTCCCCTGGAATATTCTTAGGATACTCTGAAGTGTCTAGGGCATATAGGGTCTTTAACAAAATAGACCAGAAGGTTGAAGAGTCTCCACACATCATTTTTAGTGAAAAGAAAGGTGTTTCTAACATTGAAAATTTTGACAGGGATTCCAATCATGATGGGGAATTCCTAGAAGACCAAGAAGAAGAAAAGACTCAGCCGAGTGGAACATCAAATCCTCCCAACCAGGAAGAGCCAAGAGAAACAGGTGAGTCTTCAATAAATGTCAGATTTCTTAAAGATCATCCGATAGATAATGTCATAGGCAATCCTGAAGATCCTCTTCGGACTAGGTCTCATTTTAGGAATGTGAATAATGAAGATCTAATTGCTTTAGTCTCACAAATTGAACCCAAATCTGTAGAAGAGGCCTTGGCTGATCAAGCTTGGGTCAATGCTATGTCTGAGGAGTTAGGTCAGTTCAAAAGAAATAATGTCTGGGAACTTGTTCCAAGACCAGAAAGTGTTAATATCATAGGAACTAAATGGGTGTTCAAAAATAAAATGAATGAAGATGTAATCATATCTAGGAATAAGGCCAGTAGGAACTAAATGGGTGTTCAAAAATAAAATGAATGAAGATGGAATCATATCTAGGAATAAGGCCAGACTAGTAGCCAAGGGCTACTGTCAGGAATTTGGTGTAGACTTCGAAGAATCCTATGCACCTGTTGCTAGGATGGAGGCAATAAGAATATTACTAGCATTTGCATGCTCTAAGGACATAAAACTCTAACAAATGGATGTTAAAAGTGCCTTTTTAAATGGAGTCATTAAGGAAGAGGTTTTTATTGAACAACCCCCTAGATTTTAATTCTCTCCTCAACCTAACCAAGTTTTCAGGTTAAACAAAGCCCTGTATGGTCTAAAGCAGGCTCCTCGAGCATGGTATGAAAGATTGACTGAATTTCTGATCAGCAAGGGCTACAAAAGAGGTAAAGTTGATCAAACCTTATTTACCAAGGGTAAAAATAAAGATCTCATCATAGTTCAGGTATATGTAGATGACATTATGTTTGGATCAACTAAGTATGAACTATGTGATGAATTCTCTAAAATGATGTCTGCTGAATTTGAGATGAGTTTGGTCGGTGAACTAAAGTATTTTCTTGGCTTGCAGGTACAACAGTCAGAGGATGGATGCTTCATCAACCAGACCAAATACACAATGAAACTATTCAAGAGGTTTGGTATGGAAAATCTGAAGCACATTACAACACCCATGGGTACCAATACCTCACTGGATGCAGATGAGACAGGTAAAGAAGTAAATGCCAAGCTCTATCAAGGTATAATTGGATCTCTTCTTTACTTGACAGCTTCTAGACCTGATATACAGTTCAGTGTAGGAATGTGTGCAAGGTATCAGTCTAGACCCACTGAATTACACTTAGCTGCAGTGAAAAGAATTTTCAGATATTTGTCAGCTACTCATTCTCTTGGTTTATGGTTTCCTGCATCACACACACTTAACTTAGTTGCATACACAGATGCTATGCAGGATGTAAACTAGACAGGAAAAGTACTAGTGGTCACTGTGAATTTCTGGGTGGGTGTTTAGTGTCTTGGGGTTCCAAGAAATAACATTATGTGGCCCTCTCCACTACAGAAGCTGAATATGTGGCTGCATGGAGTTGTGGTACACAAGTTATATGGATTAAACACCAGCTTCAGGACTACCAAGTAGACCTGGGGTGCACACCTATCTATTGTGATAATACCAGTGCCATTAATCTTGCCAAGAATCCTGTTTTGTATTCACGCACCAAACACATTGAGATAAGGCATCATTTCATAAGATATGAGGTTTCTAAGAACAATTTTGAACTGATTCATGTAGGCATTGATAATCAGATTGCAGACATCTTCACTAAACTTCTGGATAATGAAAAATTCACTACACTGAGAAGAGAATTAGGCTTATACAAATTGTCTTAAATGTGAAGTCTGTTCTTTTTGTGAGGGGGAGTTCTGTATGTCTGATGTTAGCTTTTTGTAATGCTATGTTTGAGGGGGAGCTGGTTGAGCTATGAAAGGGAGAGTTCTTTGACAGATTCAAAAAGATTGACCAGATGTGTGTCAGTGCTGGTTTTCATGACTGATCTTGTGTGGTTCTCTTAGACAGTAGAATCTCACTAATCTCTTAAGTCTATAAGTCTGTGATACTAAAGTCCAGCAAGAATTTTCCCTCTGGTAGTATATCAGAGATCTGAATTAATTGTTAAAGTTTATCTTCCTACATTGTCAGTGATTACAGTTCAGGCCAAAACCTGTATGTCTTGATATCTGACCAAAACAACTAGAAATCTAGACTTCAAGATTCACTTCAAGAAATAGTCCCTCTGGTATTGTTTTCAATCATTCCATCTTCCCTACACAAGGGTAATCTGAATTAACAAAGGTCTTGATTTGTTCACTGAGAAACTGGGAGCTTCATCAATGAAATGAAGTTTTCTCCTATGTCATGAGGTGTCAAATGCTTAAAATGAATGAAAAGACATGACAGAGCAATGGTGGCTAGCTGGTTAGTAACTGGGGACTCTGGCCTCTAATCAAGGTGTGTCCTCATGTCAAAAGTCACAGTTACTAACTCTGTTCCTTTAAAAAAAAGGAGGTAATGAGGTACTCACACTGAGTAATTGGGGATTCAGGCCTCTAATCAAGGTGTCTCCCTAATGTCAAAAGAGTGAATTACCAACTTACTCATTGGTCTTCTTGAAAATCATCTCAAACATCCCTTGTAGTTATGCAACTAATGGATTGCTTGTCCTCAATACCTTGAGAACACCTTCTCTGACATTGTCTCTTGTTGTCTTTTGGGATAGTTGCCATACTTGTTAACTCCTGCTCTAAATCATACACTATGTATGCTGATAAACTTTTCTCTCATTCTATTTCTCTACTGGTTACTGGAGTTCAAGAATCTTCACTTGAGTTTAGCACCTCACTTATCCTCTTAAGATTTGCTCGTGCCTTTCTACACTAAGATGTTAACTGCACTACCTCCTCATGTCTCCAGTACTTTCATATATTCTGCATTTCCTTTTGCTGATGTCAAAGGGGGAGAGAGGTTTTGCAATATCTGTAAGTCATGAATTGCCATGAGTTTAGGGGGAGTTATTGTTCATGAGTTGTGGGGGAGCTGAGAGTGAGTTGTGGGGAGTGGTGTTGGAGAAAGAAGTGTTTCAGCAGCAGTATTTAATTTCTCTGCCTGAGCTTGCCTTGAATTTGCTTTGATTGTTAAAGCTCCAGTTGATTTCCTTTAAGCCTTGATATTGCTTGATTCATAGTGTTGCCATCATCAAAAAGGGGGAGATTATTACATCCCTACGGTTTTGATGATGTCTCACACTATAAATCAATCTGTCTATTTCTAGATCAATTCATGCTTCATCATTTAGGACAGTGCAGTTCATGTGGCTATCAGTGCATCACTTAGCAAGTCCATACATCACTGCACATGCCTTCCATCAAGTCTGTACAGCGAGAGTGGCCTTCATTCATGTGCATAGTCCAAGCATTCTCATAAAGTATATACATTGGCATATGCACACACACACACACAGCATAGTTTGGACAGAAGTGGGTCGACCCCCCCTTTCAGATGGGTCGACTCCCTCAAGATTCTCAAGTCTGTACATTACCCTCATGAATACACTGCATTGTCAGGTCTGCACATCGGTTTCCAAGTCTGTACATTGCTTGGCAGTAACCAAGTCTGTACATCGCTTCAAGCGTTCCAAAGTCTATACATCGCGTGCATCATTAAGTCTAGACATTGCACTGTAGCTTGCTTAGTTGAAGTCTATACATTGCAGATGAAACGTAAGTCTATACATTCCAACCTTTTCCTACGTTCGCTGCTTTAGCTACACACCAAGTCTATACATTGTTCTTCGTCTCATGCATCATCTTCCAATGTCCATACAGCCATTCCCAAGTCTGAACATCCATCGTCTCATGCTGTGTCTCATCTCAAGTCTATACATTCACATGTAGGCAAAGTCTGCACACTGCCAAAGTCTGAACATCCACCGTCTCTTCCAGCGTCTCACACTTACAAGTCTATACATTGCCTTCGGGCATCCAAGTCTATACATTGGCAGCACTGTGCAAGTCTATACATTGGCAGCGTGTCTATGTCTCAAGCCATTCGTCAAGTCAATACATTAGTTTTCACTTCTAAGTCTGTACATTGGCCTCAAGCTTCACAAGTCTACACATTTTCTTCATGGCATCGCAAGTCTATATAGCCTGCATGCCTCATAACGCCAAGTCTACACATCGTGGGCTTCGGTTCTTCAAGTCTGTACATCCTTCAAGGGCCAAGTGTATACATCATTCACAGCACACACGTTCAAAGTCTGAAGTCTGTACAGCCTTGGCATGTGCTTCGTAAAGTCTATACAAAGCTCAAAGTCTGTACAGCATGCTTTGTCGTTCAAAGTACAAAGTCTATACATAGCAGTGTTCAAGCTTACAAAAGTCTGTACTTTCGCTTCTGTAATGTTCATATATCAATTGTCAAGTCTGTACAGCGTTCGCTTAAAGTCCATACATCAGTGTCTATACATTGGCTTGCTACTTCATGCGTTTGCTAGTCTGTACAGCCACATCATGTCTATACATTCTTTTGAGCTCGAAATCTGACGTCCACCAGAAGTGGCGTCACTTCTGAAATAAACGCCTAGGAAAGAGGCGTCTTTTTCCATTGTGCATACTTTGATAGACGCAGAGTCTATACATCTCCCACAACAAGCATAACATGCCTGAACATCGGTTGCACAACAACTAAGTATATACATTGTGTTGCATTGCATGCATTACCTAAAGTCTATACATTGCTAGTGTAACTCAAGCCTTTACATCAAAGTCGATACACTGGTTATGCTTGTGCATCACAAAGTCTGTACACTACTGTCCTTTGTTTTCATGTCTATGCATTCGATTGCTTCATGAATTACACTGAAGTCTACACATTCCCCTCTGTTATATTAATGCAACATTCTGCAAAGTCTATACACTAAGGTCGCTGAAGGGTTTCAGGTCTATACATTCTGACGTTGTATATACTTGCCTATATGCTGTTCTAAAGTCTATACACGCCTTGTGAAAAGCTTGAACTGAACTAATTCGATACATTCCTTTTGCCTCTACCTGCAGAATGTTTCAAGCTGATGATTGGACACGTCATCCGAGGTGGTACCTGGCATGTGATCCGAGGTGCTCTCTGGGCGGGAACCTGAAGGACACACGCCCAACATCTGCTATATATATGGAGCATCTTCTTTCAGTAGAAGCTCGATCGTGAAAGAAAGAGCAGAAGGCATTCTTGTGAGGTTGCACGATCCAGAAAAGAGAGAGAGCATAGAATTCTATTTCATCCAGATCTGAGTGAAATATTTTTGAGAGAGAGAGAGAGCAGTGTCTGTGGCTTGAAGATTTGCTTCTTCGGAAGCTACATTGTTTCTTATTTTCAGAGAGGTTTTATTGTGCTTTGATTTTCGTGTTTTCCTTTTTCATTTCATCTTCCTTATCGAATATTGTTACCCTCCTGTGATCGGAGGAAGGGAGGATTGATCCTCCAGTTTGCAAGTGACAGGGAGTCGCTTGTGGGTTCCCTCCTGGGTGGAGGAAGAGAGACCTCGGTCTCTAGTTTGCTAGTGACTGTTGTCACTGGTTGTATCCCTCCGGTGTGGAGGAAGAGGGGAGGCTGTTCCCCTGGTCAAGCTATGTGGCAGCATCCTGTTCGCAGACTGAGTCTGCAGTTTCTAGCCGTGGCTAGTGGAAGCCTCACTCTAGTTGGAGTGAGGGGTGGATGTAGATTGTGGACTACAATCGAACCACCTTAAAAATTCTTGTCTCCATTTGTGGTTTGCTATTTTCGTTTGTGCTCTCCATCTGCTTAACATTGTGGTTGACTGTGGACAGCTCGTTCAATCGCTCTTACTCTTTCTGTCTTGGTTATTGACTGCGTTAGCAATACTCTTTGTGTTGTTTCTGAAGGGTTTCAAACCGTTGAACTAATATTCCGCTGAAGTTTTTAAAATCGGGAGTGATCTATTCATCCCCTCTTCTATATCACTCTTCGCTGCGCTAACATTGCTTTCTTTTGTTACTTTTCGTTCTTGTTCATTCTTGCCCTGCGATTCATACTTAAACAAACAGATTAATCCTTCTATTCGGCTTGGCCCCTTGCTCAATAAGCAAGGGGTTGTCTCTTCTTTGACCTTGTTGACGGGTCAAGGGGCCAAGCCTCTAATTAATAAAGGCGGATAACAAAAATATATAAGGAAATGCAACATGCAAGCACACAGATGTAAATCTAAAATAAAAGATGCCCACACTAAAATGCAATCAAACAAATGAAATGGGAAAGCCGTAGGCTTAATTTTTTATTTCTCTTTTCCATTTTTTCTTCTCTCTTTTTTTTTCTTTCTTTTGAAAAATGACGCCCTCGCACACAGGCGTTGATTGAAAGATTATTATTTTTTTAATTTTATTTATAAATGGCGACATTGGCAAAGCCGTTGATTGATGAAATGATTCCTGCCTGGCGGGCGTGAAAAAAAAATCATCTTTATTTATTTATTTTTTGTTTTTTTGTTTTTTTTTAAAATGACGACATTAGGAAAGTCGTGAATTATGTAAATGACGCCTGCGAATGGAGGTGTTAATTAAAAAAACATTTTTTTTGAATGAGACTAAGCATAGTACAAGGGTCTTAAACCTTACACAATCACTATCTTAAATTCATTAATCTTTCTTAAAATATTTAATAAATGCTCAACGTGCTTATTGACTTGTGCCTTTACCCATATTCTCTCGGGGTCCATCCTTCTCAGTAGGTCTTCGCCATCCATTGAGCTTATAACCTACCATGGAGGGAGAAGTGAAGAATAAGTTGAGGAAGCTGACGAGGGATTATCGAGATTCGGGAATCTTTCCCCCCTGCCCTAATGCCCGTTGGGGTTCGGTCTTCGGCTTAGGAAAATTTTGTTGCTTTTTTTGCCCTTATTTATGTATACTTACGACTAGGGTTTTCCCTGCGGGGACTTTGCCCTCTTGACATGCTTTTACTTTTTTTTTTTATAACTTTCTCTTTTCTTTAAATTTCTCAAATAGATAAAGACCTAATTATACTTGGACTTTAAGCATTTCGTTCCCTTTTGGGCCCTGACTTCCACCTACTAGGGCGGCGGGCAGGCTTGGTTAGCATTCCTTGACTCGTACTCCCTCTCATGAGCCGAAGATAAGAGAATAGGTAAAGTTTTTACACTCTTAGTTTGGGTCTGACTTTCCTTGAATTTTGGGCCACTTGATTTTATGAGTAAAGCGTGTAGTGTGTGCGAGAATTGACCCCAAATTAAGCTATCAAGACTGAAGAATGAATTAAGAATTTTTGATTTTTCGGGCTTGCAGCCTATGTACTATGCCAGCCTGTAATTTTCTTTCATTTTTTTCCTTTTCCTTTTCCAAAATTTTTCTCTTTTTTTTTTGCAAAATTTTTCTTTTCAAAGACTTAAGGCTAGTAATTCTTCAAGTAAAGTCCATTCCAAGAGTGAGCCAGCTCTTCCCCTTCAGCATTAATCATTTTATAAGCATTGCCAGAATAAACGTCTTTTATTACATAAGGCCCTTCCCAATTAGGTTGGAGTTTTGAACGGGGTCCACCGGGTTTTACAAAAATTCGTTTAATCACCATCTCACCAATTTTAAATTTTCTCTCAATTACTTTCTTTTGGTAAAAACGTGAAAGCCTATTTTGATATACTCGCGCATGCTCGGCGGCGGCTAAACACTTCTCATCTAGGAGTTCCAACTGAGTAAGGAGTGATTCTCGACGCTCATCAATAGGGAGCTTCTTGTCCAATTGTACTCGTAGAGAAGGGATGATAATCTCATAAGGGACTACCGCCTCCATTCCATAAGTGAGGGCGAAAGGGGTTTGCCCAGTAGGGGTACGAATGGAAGTGCGATAGGCCCAAAGAGGTTCAACCAGCTTTTCTGGCCAATCCGAAAATTTATTAGCCTCACACATTTTCTTGATAATTTTGATCAAAGTTTTGTTGGTTGCCTCTGCTTGGCCATTGCCCTGCGGATAATAAGGAGATGAATGATGCAATGCAATGTTGTACATGTTGCAGAGGTCTTGAAGTTCCTGAGAGATGAATTGCGGTCCATTGTCGGTGATGATGGTACTCGGGATGCCGAACCTCGCAATGATGTTCTTCATTATAAACTTGCAGACCGTTGACGCTTTGATTTCCGCATAGGCTTCTGCTTCCGCCCACTTGGTGAAGTACTCCGTGGCCGTGAGTATAAATGACTTTGGTTTTGTGAGGAGGTTCGAATCACCAAGAGGTCCAATGATATCGAAAGTCCACATGGAGAAAGGCCATGGGGAAGACATAGGATGGAGTGAAGAAGCAGGAGAATGGATTTTATCGGCGTGCAGTTGACACTTGACACACCTTCGAACATAGATGGAGCAATCCTCTTCTAGAGTGGGCCAATAGAAGCCTAGTCTAAAGATTTTCTTAGCTAGCATCTGGCTATTGACATGACCACCACACACTCCTGAATCCGCCTCTTCCACGACCTTCCAAGATTCGTCATCGTCGAGGCATCTTAGCAAAACTCCAGTGAGACCTCTTCTATAGAGCATACCTCCAACTCGAGTGTATCTCTAAGCAACTCTTCGAATGGCTTTCTTCTCTTCGGCCATGGCCTCCTCAGGATAGGATTGATCCTGGCAATACTTAGAAATTTCATAGTACCACAGCTTCTCTTCGTCGTCCAATTCTTCCTCTAGATCTATCAACATGATCTCCTTGTTCTCAATAATTCCACCTTGCTTAACCTTCTTGAGCACCTCCTCCTTAACACTAAGGAATGCTGGATCCTTAACAGCTGGAGTGAGACGCTTATGGACAATAACCGAATGGAAATCCCTTTCAAGAAGGAAAACCAAGGAAGAAGCTAGAGAAGCAAGAGCATCGGCTAGAATATTCTGATCACGAGGAACATGAACGAAGATTAATTTGGTGAAAAGCTTGGCATAAGCAGAAGTCAGTTCCTGATAGGGTTTAAGTTTAGGATTGAGCGTGCGAAACTTGGTGAGCACTTGGGAAAGAATAAGCTGACTATCACCTACAATCCACAATTGGGTAACACCGAATTGATGAGCGGCTTCCAGTCCGGCCAGGAGAGCCTCATATTCAGCTATATTGTTTGTAACTGGAAATGCAAGCTGAGAGGCGAGTGGAATAGTGATACCCTACGGTGATAGGAGAACAATGCCAATCCCCTTCCCTTTTGAATTAAAAGCTCCATCAAAATGTAACGTCCACATCGAATCAGGCTGATTGACGGACATTAGTTCCTCATCTGGAAACTCTGAGCGAACAAGGTCAAATCTGGGGAGAGGGTGATGAGCGAGATGTTCTGCTATGGCATAGCCTTTAATCACTTTTTGCTGAATGTAAATGATGTCAAACTGAGAGAGGAAGCTTTGCCATCGTACTAATCGGTCGGTGAGAACAGATTTTTCAAGGAGAAACTTGATTGGATTCATGCGAGCAATGAGGTGAACCTCGTGAGCTAAGAAATAATGCTTAAGGGTTTCTGAACTACCCAGACTAAAGTAGCACAAATCTTCTCTATGGTCGAGTATCTCTGCTCACAGGGGTTGAGAAGTTTTGACAAGTAGTAGGCTTCCCTCTCTTTAACTTCTTCGTCGACTTGCGCAAGAACAACACCTATTGAGTCATCCAGAACAAAAATATAAAGAACAAGTGGTTTGCCTGGAACTGGCGGCCTCAGGACAGGAGGATTGGAGAGATAATCTTTTAATCTGTCAAAAGCTGCCTGACACTTGTCATCCCAAATGAATTTGACTCCCGGCTTAGTAAGCTCGTAAAACGGCCTACACCTTTGTGAGTGCTGGGAGACAAATCGGCGAATAAATTGCAACCTCCCGATCAACCCTCGAACTTCTTTCAAATTCTTGGGAGGAGGCATTTCCTTTATGGCCTTCACCTTGTTAGGATCAATCTCGATACCCCTTTTACTTACGATGAATCCAAGCAACTTCCCTGATGAAACACCAAATACACACTTCTTGGGATTCATCTTGAGCTTATATTCCCGTGATCTCTGCAAGACCTTGGCCAGAACCCCGGGATGCTCAATCCTTGTCCTTGATTTTACTACCAGGTCGTCAACATACACCTCAATATAAATGTGGATCATATCATGAAAAATTGCCATTATGGCCCTTTGATAGGTGGCTCCAACATTCTTAAGTCCGAAGGGTATGACCACATAACAATAAGTCCACCATGGTGTAGTGAACGATGTATTTTCTTGATCTTCTTCAGCCAAACGAATCTGATTATAACCTGAAAAGCCATCCATAAAAGAAAGAGTCTCATATCCTGCGGTATTGTTGATTAGCACATCAATATGAGGGAGGGGGAAGTCATCTTTAGGACATGGGCGGTTGAGGTCCCGAAAGTCTATGTAAATCCTGACCTTTCCATCTTTCTTCATGACTGTGACGATGTTCGCCCTAACGAACCTAGCTTTGTGGAGCTTATCGACATCTCCTTTCATTTTTAATGCCATGTTAGGGTGGAAACGTCTCAACCGCTGTTTGACCGGAATGGACCCTGGCTTAAGTGTAAGACGATGTTCAACGAGCGCAGGGTCTAAACCTGGCATATCTTCGTAACTCCATGGAAACACGTCCTTATATTCTTGAAGAACTTGAATAAGCACCTCCTCTTCGGAGGGCGACAAATTTTTACTAATGAGGATAATCCTAGGGTCTTCCTCGGTACCCAGATTTATTTCTTTGGTAGGCTCTTCTACTGAGACTGATGGTTCGTCGAATCTTCTGATACCACTGGCAAAAGCATCAGCCTCGTCCTCATATTCTTCGTAATCTTCATCCCCCTCTTCAATAGGGTCTTCATCATTCATAATTTCATACACACCAAACCCTTCATCTAAAGAACACACATCCTCACATTCTAAATCCGGCAGGAGTATCGGATCCTCCAGAAACTCGGGAAGAGCTAAGCATGCCCGGCACCTTCTGGCTAGATCTAGCAAGAACCTACGGGGGATTTGCCTACCCTTGGATTTCTTATGCAAACTTACCCCATAAGTCTTATTAGAAGGAGAGGGAGAGGAACAAGATGACAAGCTAGACGAACTACCCCGACCTAAATGAGATGGAGGAGAAGAAGACGAAGATGCAATGGATACAGGAGGGGATACAGGGGGAGCCTCCTCGTCGGAGGAGAAAAGAAGGTCCACTAATGAACCTTGAAAGAGCGGCCCTTGGATCGGGGCGCGCTCCGAAGCAAGATAGGAGGTCTCTTCAAAAGAGATGGAAGATTGGAGAGTTTGAATTTTGACATTTTTTTTCATTTTCAATAATAAAGCAATGAGAGGAAGGAATAGGAGGTGGTGTTGAGATTGAGAGATTAGCGAAAGATTGAATAAGTGATTGCCCATGCGGGGGCGTGATGGAGAGTTTAGAAAATTGCTCGAGGAGCAAAGGGGGAATTGGGGGAGAAACTTGAAGCGAATCTGGAGAAAAGGTTATCAAGACCGTGGGCGGTCTAGGGATATCTGAACAAAACATTTTATCAAGTAAATGGACAACAATTATTGGATGGATGGATTTAAGAGAGAAAAGGCTGGCCCACAGCCTATCCACATTGAAGCCTTCTTCATACGGCACATCCGGCTCCCCGGTATCTGTGTAGTTGCTTAACAGCTACCTTTTGTTAGTAATCACTGCTGGCTTTTCAATTAGTTCATGAATCAATGGCGGCCACTCCGGGTCAGTTGGCATGAACAGACAGTTCAGAGCAATGGTAATGTCATTCATGTCGAACCATCGGTACCAGTCACATTTCGGGTCATCCATTTTTCTTCTTTTGTCTGGCCGTAAGGACTCCAGGGCTTTATATGTAGCCAGTGGGGCTATGTGGCGAGCAAACTGCCGTGCATGTACATCTTGACAATCTAGCATGGAAGTAACTAGTGTGGTTTCCTCATCATTATGAGTACCCCCTTTCATAAAATGTGTTTGTAGGGTCCATGTGAGAGGCTGCCGGTCTGTTTTAAGAGTGGAGGTCATGACAGCCCATGGCCCTTCTTCATCTTTGTCTTTGCTTGGCCCTTTGTACCCCAGGCCACCCCGGGGAATCATCTTCTGGTGCCTGACAGGTTTAACTCTGCCTTGGAGATTAATGCCCAGGCCTTTACCAGTCTTATACCCCATTTTCATTAAAATATTCCATCATGGGGTATTCAACATATTCTTCTTTTTCTTCCCCTGGGAAGGTAGGGGTGTCATGAAAGTCGATGCCGGCTTAGCAAATGGAGGCTTTAACAGGTCCTGCTGCGGGTCGGCAACATCCAATACTGAGAGCAAAGGCCTTTTGGAAGGCCATATAGAAGGCACTGATGTTGTAGAATGTATATCCTCTGTTGGCAAGATGGGCATGCTAGTGGCTTTGACGATGCGCCCTTTATGTAGAAATTTTATGCATTGATGGTTCGTGGAGGGTACAGCTTCAAGTTCTTGAATATAAGGGCGCCCTAGGATGCCATTGAAGGCCGGATCCATGTCTAGAATGTGGAAATCCGCTGTTATCGAGACCGGACCTAGACCGACCTTCAGAGTAATCATCCCTAGGGGAGGCTTCTTAGTGTTGTCATAGGCTGTGACGGTAATAGTGGATGGCTGGATTTGACTATCTGGAATGCCACACATCTTCAAGGTGCTCGGAGGTAACACATTAATCGATGCCCCAGTATCCACTAAGCATTGTTTGACTGGCACTTTGTTGATGTTGACAGTAATACACAATGCATATTTTCTGGCCGGTTTCGGAGCTAACTCATGTTCATGGAAGGTAATAGCTGGCTGATCACATGCCAGAGTCAAGACTGTTGTAATCTGTTCAACTGGTATATCTTCATTAACCATCACCTTTTGCAAATATTCTTTCAAAACCTGCTGGTGAACAGTGGATCTCTTTATCAATTCCAGAATGAAAATCCTCACTGGGTTTTGTCCAAGTGTTTTAGCAAATCATAGTGTGTGCCCGGTATGGATTCATGTTCTGGCTCTTGCTCTTCCTGCCCCTGCGCGGGCTCTAGCTCCCTTTGGGGAAAAACGCGGTGGAACATCCGTCCACTGCGGAGCATCGTGATTTGCGATGATCGTGCCTCTGTCGGGTTGGGGGATGAAGAAGTAGATGGAATGTTGGAGTTGGGGTTTGGAGGAGTAATCAAAGGAGGAACCCTTATGAGGGGCCTTGTCACGCCCCGACGTGGAATATCGGGACGTACAGTTAGAAACTAGCTAGAAGGAAAGAGAGAGAACTAATCTAAATATTTACACAAGTGCTAAGAAAAGGAAATAACTTAATGATCATAAAACAAACCATAACTGATACAATAACCTCAAACCAACTTAATACAACTGAGACAACAACCACTTAACAACAATAACATAACTGAAACTAAATACTCTCCAAAGCACAACTAATAGAAGGATAAGACTACCAAAACACTAGAACTGATACACTCAAGACATCACTCCTGCCCTTCCCCATCGGTTTGCACATCGTCACCTGAATAGCCTGGAAAGGGGGGAAACGACAACTATGAGCTGACGCTCAGTAGGAAATAACAGGCAAGTTTACGTGATTAACAAGTTAATTACATTTTCATATGCCATGCTAATAAAAGAAATAAATGACGATAACGATATAATGAAACGACGTAGTAAAAAGATCTTGCAAGGTCAAGAAATATATGATGTCAAGAATTAACAAGATAACAAGTACAAGGATTAACAACAGGAGATAGTAATAAAGAATTGGCCAACAAGCAAGTATTTTAAACATTAATTCAAGCACGATCAAGTAACAAGTAACAAGAGATTTTATGTCATAGACGTTACACAAGTCATGCACTCGGTGCAATACCTCACCATGTCATTATAACATCCCATGGGCTCAATAGTTTTTCGGGCGCTCTCCCGAGGACCAGACCGGGCCCCTATGATGCGTTGGCATTGATTTATTGGATCCAAGATCCCACGATTGTCTAGACATTCAGTCACGTTTAATGGCCAATTTAATCGGGGGAATTACTGCCAGAAGTTTAAGATTTAAAGGACTAACCTTGTCCTTGGATTCAAGAGCACATAAACACGATGAAACTCATCTCCGAGAGATGTGCGGTCATACAGAAGCCGCGCAAGGTATGTACGGCTAACACAGGGCCGTGCATATAGAAACTGGGCTGAAACTCAGCCAGCGAGGTCAAGAAAGAACGGCTGACAGTGGGCCGCTCTAAGGTATGAACGGTGCATTATGGGCCGCTCATGTCCAGAAGACATTAAGACCCATGATAAGATATACGGACCATACTGGGCCGTATTACAGATATGCGGTCATTATCGGGCCGTCGAAGAGGATATGCGGTCAACTACTAGCCGCGCATGCCTCTCGTCGTCCGATACGATCCAAGCCTTAAACCAACAGTTTAAACACATAAAACGATATTTTTGGTAGTTCATTAGGTTCATAACAGGGATATAACAAGGTTCCAAGGTGATGGTAAAACTGCCGGATAGAGTTTCCGGGGGTAAAACCAAGACTAGCACACTAATCGGCTAACGACTTATTAAACGTCGGTAAGTTGGTCACGCTATTTACTGTAGTACAGCAGCTAACCAGCAAGCTAATAATCACATTAATCCTAATTCCATGTCAAATTATCAAGGATTAAGTTTTACATTAAGTCAATTTGCCAAAAACAATGATTCAAGTTGATAAGGAGAATGGACAAGCTCGCGTGGGATGAACAACATGTAATTAACAGAAATTTAGTTACATAATTAACCACTAATCATGTGAGTTTCTAATTTATTAATTACCATTAGGATACTAATATGAAGCATTTAGAATCATAACTAAGTCACATACTGCATGGATAAACGGTTCGGAATGAACCTTATAACCTCTGGACTAAACAGGGCTGAACGGGGGTCAAAGGGCAAGCCAGGGAGTTGGACTAAAACGCTAATAACTAATGGAAACGGACTCCAAATAAGGGGTTTTTGGTACTGTTGGAAAGATAATGAAAAACTCTACCTAACAGTAAGATCAATTTCATAATATCTTTCTGAAATCACGATTTATCAAAGCAAGAACACGGGAAACCCTAATTTTGACATGCTGTTACTAAATCATAAAATTCTCTCAATATATACAACGAAATTTGGGGCTTCTTATATGAAAAGAAAGCTACTTCGATGATGATTCCATCCATGTATGATATGCTATATGGGGATCAAGATATGCAACTCAAAATTAGCCCGAAATCATGCTTTGACTCATAAGAACACTGCATAAATCAAGCCTAGACATGCTCTTACTTCGATCCAAAATTCTCTAGACATGCTCAATGAAATTTGGGGCTTTTTACGCCAAAAGAAAGCTAACATGCTGATGCTTACATTCATGTATATTAATTAGAGTTTGGCTATTATAACCTACCTCAATCGAAGAGAGAACTTAAAGCCCTAGAATGAAGAACGAACTGGACAGCACCTTAGAAAAATCTCGATATCTCCTCGGATACCTAATAAAATTTAGGGCTTCTTATATCATTGGAAAGATCTCGTCGAGAGGAACAATTTGATGTATTCATGTGCAGGTTTTGGTTAAGGAAACCTACCTCAATCGATGGAACAAAGAGGAGAGGAAGGAGGACGACGGCTGCCAACCCACCTCCACTAAACGACCAAGAACTTCCTGGATCGAACTCCAATGCGAACACCACAGCCACCAAAAGAAAATAGACCCACAGAGCTTCATTTTGATAGCTCATAGAGCTTCTGGAGACTTCGGAGTTGGGAGAAATCGACCACGCAAGGTGGTGTTTGAAAACGGCGCCGCCAAGGTTGACTTCAACAAAACTCGGCCGCCACCATGTGCTAGGGTTAGGTTTTGGTTCGAGTGATAGAGGGCTATTGATCCTTAGATCGTGGCCTTTCATTTGCCACTGATTTGAGCTCATTTGGTTGAGTATTAAGCTCTAATTTGATGTTTTAAGATGAGGTTAGGTAAAGGTTAACTAAGTGTGCACTTTTAGGTTTAATCCACTAATTAGCCCCAATTACGGATTTTTGCTGGGTCGATCACAGAAGACAAAGTTGCTAACTACATTGTCCTTAACCTGATTAGCATTTTTCCAGATTTTTATAAGGTAGTCGAATTTTCACTATTCTATTTTCTAAGGAATTAAATATTATAAATCTGAAATTCAAGCATTAATTCACTAAAAATTCAATTTTAAGTTAATAAAAGCTTAATAAATACATTGGGCTCAATAAAAATTATCGGGGTATTACAGGCCTCGTTGGTTGAGGAGTGGTGGTGATTGGAGAAGTAATGGTAGGGGGTGTGGGAGGTGCCTGCATGGTTGAAGGGGGTGTAGGCCGAATGAGGAGAGGCCTAGATGGCAACGGGTTTGTAGAGGGAAGAACTTGTTGTGGTGCAGGAGGTGGCTGTGGCCGGATGAGGAGAGGCCTAGATGGCAACAGGTTTGTAGTGGTGGTAGTGGAGGGTATTTGGCCAGTGGGGCGCAAGAGGGGACGAAGCGGTTGGTGAGGAGGTATTGGATGAGGCGCCCTTAATAGACGTGGTGGTTGAATTGGTCCTTGGTTTAAGGCCCCGACAGAGGCGTTCTCATGGTGCCACCCTTGTCCCCTCTCTACTTCATGGAATGAGGTGACAGGGTTTACCTGTTGGTTCGGTGGATGCTCCGGAAGTGGGTTATTGACGATCCCCATGTTTGGTTGTTGCGCGGGAGCTTGCTGCTGCTAAGGAGGAGGTACTACTGGTTGCTGAGCAGGCTGATGAGCCTGTTGTTGCTGAGGAGGCCTTCGTGCCTTCAGAGTGGCAATAAACCTCCTCATCTCATCCCAATCAATACCACCTTGATCATTCATGTCATATATATAATCTTTAAAATGAAAACAATGATCAATGTTGTGCCTCGGCTGTCGGTGAAAAATGCAATACTGAGAAGTGTCACATTAGTAGGCCACACCATTCCTTCTTTAGGCAACGTGAGCGCATTGGCAGCCATAAGGGCATTGAAAATATCAGGTAGACTTTCGGGCAATGGAGGATATTGTGCCCTTTTGGGACCCAGTGGTCTTCTCGGTTGTTGTGCCTGGTCTTGCATATAATTGGCTGGCGGGGGTACCTGGTGGTATTGCGGAGGTTGATTTTATGGCGCAAGAGGAGGTTGTTGTTGTTGTTGAGGTATAAGAGGCTGGAAAGTCTGAGGAGGGTTATTGTTTGACTGGTGGACTTGGTTTTGGAAGGCGGGTTGTTGTGGTGGCGGCCTTTGGTTTGGAGGGTGGCGGAAAGGTGTGGAATTGCCAAATGCGCCCACCTACTCGTTAGTAACTGTGCCTTTGGTGGTTCCACCACTATTGCCAACATTGACATTCTTCCTTATTACTTTCGGCCTCGGCTCGAACATGCCCATGATGGGCGAGTCTTTCATCTGTGTCTGTATATATCTTGCTCTCTCATAGAGCTCTTCCATTGTACTTAATTTATTCATGGCTAAGATGTGACGGAACTGCGGAGTGGAGTTTGATATAACCATCTTTACCTGCTCTGTCTCCGATAGTGTATCTTTCAATCTCTCGGCCATGGCCCTCCATCTATCGACGAATGAAATGAAGTCCTCCTCGGACTTCATCTTCTCAGCAACTAAGTCTGTAACTGACAAAGACGGACTCACACGGTCCTTATATTTCTGGAGAAATTTCCGCTGAACAACATCAAAGTCACCAGCGTCAGCTGGCTCTAAAGAGTAAAACCATTCCAGTGCTAGACCATCTAAAGAGCGCTTAAAAAGATAGGCTAATGAAGTCTTGTTATCCTGCCAGAACGATGCCTCATACATAAAACTTTTTAAGTGAATGAACAGATTTCCCGTTCCATTGTACCGTCGGAAATTCGGCATCTCAGATGGGGGTAGATGAAAAACCGACAGAGTAGGAAGAGTAACTTCAGGAGCGATTTTTGGTGCCGTGACCTTCTTTAATTGCTCCTCCATGCTAGCAATTTTTTGGAGGAGTAAGGTGTTGGTATCAGACTCGGCTGGGGCCGGATTAGAAGAATAAGGATTTGACAAGGGCCTCCTCAAGAATTGTGGAACTGGGGGTTGTTGAGGCCTAGCGACAGAGTGACTTGCCGGTTGAGCCGGCGTAGCCATAACGGGAGTGGGTGGGCGCGAAGGCACCCTAGGTGTGACCGCCTGGTCATTGGGGGTATTGAAAGAATGGCCACCCGCGGCCTGGGGAGGATTGTAAGATGACGGGACAGACTTTCCTTTTAAGGCGACTTAGACCGCCTGACGTTGGGAGTCACCTAACTGAGTCAAAGCTTTCAGAAAATCATTAAAGTTGAAAGAAGGGGATGTGTCCCCGGAGGTATTGTGGGTGGTAGGTTGAGTCTGGGAAGAAGGCTCAACCTCTTGAGAAGTAGTGTCCACCATGTGGACCTGGGAATAATGAGTGGGAGAGGGAGCATGGTTTCCCTCATAGTAAACGGGATCCTGAGGGGGAGCCTCATGAAATGGGTCAGATTGACCCTCCTCATAACCATCGTAGGTGTATCCATAGTTGGCCATGTTGATGATGATTTTACCTGAACGGAGTTTCATGTTTAAGGAGAGAAATAATTTCCTGATAATCAAGTATAATCAAGAGATATCACCCAATAAAACAAGATACACACTCAAGTTATAATGAGCCCAAGGTTTTGAAGTTTTCTTTGGAGATTAGGTGAGTTTTAAAGTATAACGAATTTTCTCCTTTGAAAGTGGGTCCTAGCCGGGAGTTTGGGTATAATCTCTGGGTTAACTAGGTTCTTTCTCTCTCATCACCAACGTATGGGTTAACTATAGTCCGGGTGCTTCAAAGGTACAACCTGCCCGGCGCCTGTGAGGGAATCCATGGGTGCGGAGACTTACGGAGGCTTGATTTAGGAATTTCCGATCCAATGAGACGGAATGCTCAAAGGAGGGTCCTTCCTTCACCAAGAGGGGGTGTGAGATCCTAAGTGTGTAGAGAGAGGAGGTCTCTCAACCAAATGCCCTAGAATGCGCTAATGCAGGTAAATCAATCAGATAATAATCAGATAGGCAATAATAGCAATCAGCACAGTAGCAACCACGGTTCTGTGGGCACAGAACACAAATGACGACCTCACAAAGGTCGCTATATCAATAAGTAGCGACTGAGTCTCAGTCGCTAAGCAATGGAGGCAGAGAGCAGTCCAAGTGAAATAGCACCTTAGAGTGAGGCGCTGTATCTGTGAAAAATGCCTCTGTGAAAGGGCGTCAAATAGCAGTAAACAGATAGATAATCAAAATGACGCCTTAGAGTAAGGCACTGAACCAGTGGAAGATGCCTCTGTGAAGGGTGTCAAATCGTGCAGTAAGTAAAGCGGGACAACAGTAATCAGGAAAAGACGCCTTGGTGTGAGGCGTTAAATGAGACTATGACGCCTCTGTAAAGGGGCGTCAAAAATGCAACAAACAGTAATCTGAAACAAAGGATGAAATCAATAGCAATATCAGAATTGACGCCTTGCTGCGAGGCGTCGAATGCAGAAATGACGCCTCTGAGAGGGGCGTTGATTGCAAAAATGATAAAAATGTAGGAAAATAAATGGAAACAGCGCCTCTGTGAGAGGTCGCTGTATGAAGAAATGACGGCAGCAGGGAGGGCGCTATTCAGTTCAGAGAATCGAAAGCACTGATAACTGACAGAAATCAAATTTCCTTTCTAAAAAATGATATGGACACTTCAAAAATTGGCTAATCCAGTGGGGGGTGTGCACGTGGTGCACAAGGGGAGTGTGCTACGTGGAGCATGAAGGAGGGGCACACGAGGGTGCCAAAAGGAGGGGCATGCGAGGGTGCCAAAAGGAGGGGTAATCAAACTAAAAACAAAAAGGGTCCCACCGTGATCGCCAATTTGTGAACGGTGTCACATAGACATTTTAAAGAGAAGAAAAAGATTTAAAATGGAAATGGGGAGAAATATGCTAAAATATGTGGGACATAAGGAAAAGAAGGGGAATGAGCATGAGATGCTCAAAGGAGGGTGATCGCCAGAGGGGTTACCTCAAAAATACAAAGATGATTGCATGTACCTTGTATGAAGCGGGTGACATTGCAAGTTCTTCTTTCCTCCTTCTACCGGCCGGCCGATGAAGGGGGTTTATAGCTTGATTACCCTTGCAAGAAAACACACAAAATAAATAAAGATATGGATTAGCTAAGTGTGTAGTATCAATCCTCTAGAAATATAGAATCAATCAAATTAAGCATGAACACACCTTGTGTGTTTTGGTTTTAAACCCCTTAAGAAGGAGTAACAAGGTTGGGATTATGGATGATATGATATGCAAGGAAAGTAACGTAGTATGATGTGCTAATAGTTTCCTCTAACAAAGATAGTTAGAAGAAAGGGGTGCGTACGATGCTATGAATAAACTAAAACCAAAGACTAAAGGAGAATCCCTGCTGCTGTGTGCAGCAGTAAAGGGAGGGAAGCAAAAGGCCGCAGCGGTTGCAGTAGGATGATGAACCGCCGGATGAAGATGATGCCCGTGGGAAGAAGAACGCCTGGAAGAAGAAGGTCCCCACGAAAAAAAACCTTGGAGGCGCACCTGCAAAAAAAAAAGGGGAAGACTCTTCTCTCTGTTAACTCTCTTCTATTGTTGTTCTCTTCGTTCACTCTCACGCGTGAGGGATTCAAGGGGGTATTTATAAGCCCAAAATCCTGCATCAATAGGATTAAAACAAGGCAATCAATTCTCCAACAAAGACCCCTCTTCCCAATCGAACACTAGGTGTAAAATGGGGAAAGGATCATTACTGGAAGGTAGCAGACGCAAAGGAATCGGAAGTGAAAATGACGACATGAAGCGAGACATTATTTAAAATGACGACGGGCATTCAGTCATTAATTCCTGGATTTAATTATGAAAATAAAGGACTTTCCTTATTAAAAAAAAAAGAAATGACGCCTGTTTGAATGAGCATCAATTAATCAACGCCTTAGAGATGGGCGTCAATTCTTTGAATTTTATTTTGATTAGGATTCGTAAAATCTAGGAAACAACGCCTACGCGAACAGTCGTTTATTTATTAAAACACGACCCTCATCCTGTGGTCAATTAAGTGACGCCCTTCCTCCAGGCGTTAATTATAATTTATTATGAAAAATGTGAAATAATCAGAAAAACTTCATATTAAACCAATATTGAAGTCCACTTTGGGGTGTCACGTGGTGACATGAGATTTACTCATCAAAGCATCGATTTTGGACGTGTCTATAGTCTCACCATTTACGAGGTCCACGACCTTGACCAGAGCGCGTCTCCAGAAGAAGATGATTGGCGTGCGCCCATCATCAAATTCAAGAAAGGGTGGCTTCCCCCGGACCAAGCTCAAAGGGTCCAGCTGCTCTGCCGAGCAACCTCTTATGAGCTGATCGGCGACTCCTTGTACCGACTCGTCCACGAGAAGGACATGTCAATTCTCTTGAGATGTGTCTCTCTCGCGGAGGCTCAAGCCGTCATGCAGGAGGTTTACTCCGGGTTGTGCGGTGCGCACCAGGCCGGAGACCGAATGAAGCACAACATCAAGCTCAAAGGCATATATTGGCCAACCATGTACGTGGACTGCATCCAGAACGCCCGTACATGCCATCAATGCGAAGCCTTTGGCCCAGTACCCAGAAGACCTCCTAACCCACTACGTCCTACAGCCCCCACTTGGCCATTCGCTGAATGGGGCATGGACATCGCGGGGCCTTTCCCGCCATCTTCCAAGGGCCATAAATACATCTTGGCCGCCTATGACTACTTCTCTCGTTGGACGGAGGCTCTACCCTTGCGAGAGGTCACCGGCGAAATCGTTGCTAGATTCGTCCGGCACAACATCATATACCGATTCGGTACTCCCAGTCGCATAGTGTCCGACAACGGGACACCATTCAAAAATAAGGCCATATACCAGTTAGCGGCCAAATTCCACATCGACTAGAGAACCTCTTCGGTCTACAACCCCCAGGCTAATGGTTTAGCGGAAGCCTTCAACAAAACCCTTTGAAAGCTTCTGGCTAAGATGGTTAGCCACCGAAAATACGATTGGGGTGAAAAGGTCTTCGAAGCACTATGGGCCTATCGGACGGTCTACAAAACCCCCACGGGGTGCTCGCCGTTCTCCCTTGCTTACGGGGCAGAAGTAGTTATCCCCATCGAAGTCCAGTTGGCCTCTTATCGGGTGGCAATCCACACCGGCCTTGCCGGCCCTGACGAAGACGAGTATCGGAGAAGGCTAGAAGAGCTCGCCGATCTAGAAGGCAAGCGACTCGAAGCCTACAAGCACCTGCAAGTGTACCAGGCCCGCATGGCTCGGGCCTATGATAAGCTCGTCAAGCAGCGAGCTTTCAAACAAGGTGACCTTGTCATGATCAAGGAGAAAGAAGTCATGGCAGGGCGCTCCAGTGGAAAACTACAGCCAAACTGGCGAGGTCCATACATCATTCAGAATGTCTATAAGGGTGGGGCCTACACGGTTGTTGATCACAATGGTCATAGACCGTTCCCGCCTCTCAACGGTAAACACATGAAGCTATATTATGCACCAGAGCATGAGTTCACGTGCTAGCCAGACTAAGGCGCACGTCCCAGCTACTACCAATAAGGCCGGCCCTCCCCCGTGAACGATCCAACCGGCCAGTCCTCCCAGTTTACAATCCCCAGTCAACCAGCCAGCTCAGCTCCTCGGAACCGCCGCCGGGCATCCGCAGGGACTAATCTCCTGTCCTCACTCCCGTCGCCATGGGAGCACGGGCGCTTCTGCACCGGCACCAATCTAGCCGCCAGGCTCACAGGTAAGTCAAAAAAAAAGCATATACAAAAATGGGGTTAAAAATAGAGATACCCCAGCAGACCCAGTCATCCTCACCACAATAGGGTGGCTGGGGACAAAAAGGCCAGTAACCCGGCTGAGGTAGAAACCCGAAAGGGCACCTCGGGCAAAATCGGGGAACCCCTCGACGCGAAAACCCGTAAGGGAGCATCGAAAAAAGCTAAAGGGGGTCGGCTCTAGCAAAAACCCGAAAGGGCGGTAGAGCCGATAACGAGAAAATCATCTTCTCCCTACCAGTCAGAACGGCCTTCCGCCTATTCCTTGGTAGGCTGTTAGCCTCACCCAGAGCCAGTCTCCAATATAGTTGCATTGCTATGGCGTAAACCCTTCAATCCCTAGTTAACCTTGCATTACTCCCGCTCAGCTTGGCCAAGCTTTGGCCCTTACCTAAACATTACAGTTCAACCAGTCCCTGTGACAGTTAAGCTCCCAGTCACCCTCCCGGTAAACTTATATTCTGATATATTCCCATACATTTATCATTTTCTACCCCTACATCCCACATACCCTACAAATCCAGAGCCTTCCAGTTCGTTATAATCCCAGTTCCCCTGTAACCCCTGACTCACCAGCTATAATTACAGTCATATCTTGCCATGGCAAAGTCACCTTTCACCACCATGGCGTGAGGATTTCTAAAAAGTCCTTGTTAATGGCGGAACAATCGCCGACCATTCACACCTTCCAGTCTCAGGTTACGTCCCCTGACAGCAACATGCTATGGACGATAGTCTCAAAAAAAAAGGAAAAAAATAATGGGGTTAAAAATAGAGATACCCCGGCAGGCCTGGCCGAATCCATTACAGGGAATCGGCTAGACGCAAAAATTGCCACTAACCCAGCTAAGGTGAAAACCCGAAAGGGCGCCTTAGGTAAAATCGGGTAACCCCTTGGTGTGAGAACGCGCAAGGGAGCACCGTAAAAAGCTTAAGGGGGCTAGCTCTGGCGAAAACCCACAAGGGTGGTAGGGCTGGTAAAGAGAAAAAAAACTCTCTCCCTCTCTACTCTTCACTTACAAAGCCATCAGCTACGACACGCCCCGATGGCGAGCTCAACATCACTCCACAATAATGGTGGCCACTACACCCCCAGGGGTCGGTCATCGCCAACTCTAGTTCCAGTTTCAGCTACAACGCCTCTACAGGCCAGTCGCCTAGTTTCCGATTCCAGCCTTGGCTACAACGCCTTCACAGGCCAGCCGCCAGTTATCAACTCCCGTCTTCAGGTACAACGCCTTCACAGGCCGGCCGCCAGCCTCCAGTCTTCGGCTGTAACGCCTTCACAGGCCAGCCGCCAACTCCTAGTCTCAGTCAGCTACAACGCCCTTACAGGCTGGCCGCCAGTTTTCAGCTCCAGACTTCGGCTACAACGCCTTCACAGGCCAGCCGCCAGCCGCCAGTCCCGGCACTTCGGCTTCAACGCCTTTGCAGGCCAGTGATGGGGACATCGCTTACCACTTCCCACTTCTCCACGGGTCCGGATGATTGCCATTATGTTCAGCTTGATTTCCTAAGTTCAGCTATGTATTTTTATATCTTTCTTGAGTCATTTTGATGTAATTTCCCCTTTGTTTTGAGCCATGTCCCTAGGTCATCATGCTATTTACCTATGTTTGTTAGGCTAGGGGGTCAAATGGGCCCAATTAAATGGGCCTGGCCCATGGGCGCCCTCTTCCTTCCCCACCCCCTTGCTTATTTGCTTTTAGCACTTTCTCCAGGGACTTTTTGTAAATGTTGGAATTCCTATAAATAGGACCCCAACTCCACTTGAGTTCATTAATGAAAGTTTGAATGAATTTTGAGCATTAGTGCACCTCTCTCTCTCTCTCCCCTTCTCTCTCTCTCTAAAGGAGGCGGCCCCCTCTCTCTCTCCTCCCCCTCTCTCTCCAAATTTCGCCCCTCTCTCTCTCTCTTCTCCTTGCCACATCATCCTCCACCTCATCCCAACCCTTCCCCTTCCCAAGGTCCACTTAATTCCTCCCATTACTCACACCATATCCCCAAGTAACCTTTCACCTTCCAAGACAACCTCTCCCTTTCCCAAGCCACCCCTCCATCTCCCAAGGGAGAATCCCACCTCCCCAAGCACCTCTCCACATCCCCAACACACCTCTTCCCCTTCCCAAGACCACATTAACCATCCCCACATTAAACCAAGTTCAAATCTCCCTCTCCCTCCAAGCCACTTGCGCCCCACCCCCCCCTTTCACCCTCCACCCTTGGCCGCACCCCCCCTTCCCCTCCACCTGCTAGCTGCGACCCAACCTCCTTCTCCAACCTCTCCACCATCTCTACCCACCACCATCCAAGCCCCACAGCCATTAGCCCCCTCCCCATTGCAGTCCCTTCAACCCTTCTCCACCAAATAGCCCCTTTACTCTGTTCAACCCGCAGGTAGCAGATTGGGGGCCGACTTGCAGAGCCGGCTCCGGAGTTATACGACGTCATCTGGAGGTGCACCTTACATCTCTGGAAAGGTCTGCGAGTCTTCTTCGTAAGAGAGGTGGAATCGTCTCATTCCGACTTCGCTACAGTTCATGGTGACCATTCTCCCCCGACTGCGTAGAGCTTCCCCAACAGAGTACCTGAACCCGAAAGGGAGCTGTGCCACGACGAACCACGAAGGAATTTGGCTGAGGGCTCTTCTACAAAGTTCTTCCTCGTTCTGTCTGTCTTCAGGAGCAAGAAGTAGAACATCGATCGAAGACCGTGGTACCAAGTTACCATTTTTCTCCCTCAGCTGCGTGGGTCTGCCTCCCACAGTCTGTAATGACCTGCCTCCACTATTCTGATTCCCCCAGTCCTCTCTGACATCAGACGGCTTCCCCGTCAGTTTTTCTGTGAAGAAGACTTGTCCATGATTCCAACGCCTCCAGCGGTTTGTGATTCAGAATACGGGAGCGGTCGGGGAAATCCCTGCAAGCTGCTGTCAGAAACAGGAGGCTGCTGCGCCCAGATTCTGCCTCCCTGATCGAACCTCGTCCCGGACCCGCAACTGCATCAGAAGAATTCAGAAAAATTCAGAGGCATCCTAGTTCCAGATACGAAGCGTTCCCCACTGGTCTCGCCATCGGAAAAATTCTAGAACGAGGTCTACGACCTTGACATCGACTGTCAGTCAGCCATCGCAGACAGCCGGCAGATTCGGCGTCGGCTTCTCCGCCTGCTTTTCGGCGAATCTCCCCTCCCCGCCTGGCCAGCTCACCGCCCCTCCCTGCGTGGAGGTAGTGTTTGCATGTAATACAAATCATCCCCACCCCAAGTCCACCCTCCTGCGTGAGGCGTAGTGAATGCTATTATTAAACAGGGATCAAGCTACACTGGCGCAGTGTGCGGGGAACCCACACTTCCCCGCTCGCCCTCGTCTCCGAACGGGGTTGGTTTCTTCAAACCAACCAGGTGAGCTCTAACCTTTGCTCCATTTCCTTCTGGTGCTTGTTCATTTAATATCCGTAGAATCCGCTCCGTTGAGCAAGCGAGAGAGTGTCCGACCCCACGTGCTCCACTTACGAGCGGTCACCGTGGAGTGTGTGAGAGAGGGACCTAGTGCTCCAAGTGGCACCCGGCCAGCCCCTTAATTGTGGGCTTCGTACCTTCGGGAGGGCAACCCTAGCCTTGCTGGCACTCTACCAGCAAGGGTCTTAATCCATCACCTCCCCTTAGCATCATTTAGTCACCCCGGGCTCGTGTGTGTGCGACGGCGAATTGGCCTGATCTGCCAAGTGAATTGCTATGTGATTGTGATTGCGGAATAGGTCCTAAGTTTCTGTTTGCTTGCTGCATACCCCGTGGTCGTTTCACATCAGCCAGCCACCCAATATCCAGTTCCAGCTTCTACTACAACGCCTTCACAGGCCAGCCGCCAATTTTCAATTCTAGCCTCAGCTACGACGCTTTCGCAGGCTAGTCCCCCAGTCTCCAGTCCCAGTCTCGGCTCTAACGCCTTCCCAGGCTAGCCATCTGACCCGGCTCCAGTTCCCAGCTATCGCACCTTTCCAGGTCACCCAGCTGGTTTCAGCTCTAGTCCCCACTTCCAATCTCAATTCCAGTTTCAATTTCCAATCCTTGTTCTAGTCCCCGCCCTGGTTGTCGCGTCTTCCTAGGCCGTCCAGCCAGCTCAATCCCAGTTTCCCAGACACATACGAATCCCATTTATTGGCTAACAGAACAATGTTAGCCAATATTCCACCATGCAGCTTAGGGTCAATATACCCCCTCCAGAATCACCTCTACAACCCTAAACCACGTGAACTACCCCGTCCTTGTGGGCCTACGTTGGTTCCATGGTATGTAGGCTTCCACCCTCCAAGGGGATGGGCCCCCACATATAGCCCTTTCTTTCCCCTACTACCTAGTACTCAGCCTTCAGCTTGCAGCGCCAATTTCCTTAAACCTGGTCCCTGCTATCCCTTATCACCTATGACGATGCATCGTGGAACAAGCAAGCACGACTAACAATAAGTGGTCATCAGTTCACACGCATCATTCCATTTCATCAAAGAAGGGAGGGAACAACCCAGTAAACAAAGGATCTGGAGTCCGTCATTAATACTCTATAAAAGGAGCCCAAGACATGCGCTTGGGGTAACAAAATCCATACACTCCAGACATCAAAAAAAAAGAAGGAAAAAGGGGAAAGATATAATCAGGGCTCTGGCTCAGTCCCCTCTAGCGCCGGAAGGTGAGAGTCCGCTGCTGCAAGCTCTGCCTCCAAGGTGGACAAGAGCTGAGCGTTAGCCCCGGATGTCGTCTCGGCCGACTGCCACTCAGCTCGGATGCGCTCGGCGGCTGCCTACTGCTCCTCCCAGGCCTTTCTCAAGGCCTCAACCCGGCTCTCCACCTCCCGCAACTGAGCGGCTCGCTCCCGAGAGGCGAACGCGGTTGCTTCAGCATGACTCCTCTGCTCAGCTATGGCTGACACAAGCCGAGCCCGCTGCTCCTGTGCCTCTCGGATCGCCGCTAGCCTCTGAACCTCACGGAGTCACAGGTACTCGGCCCAGATCCCAGCCAACCCTGACATCCAGAGCTCACGTGGGAATCTGAGCGCGTGGTAGCCCTGGGTGCACTCCCGCAGTCGCTATCTCAGGTCCTCCGGGGAGAGGAGGGGCTCACTCTATGAGTAGCCTCGCACCCGCTGGAGTAGGGCGGCACCTGCACTCGGCTCCAGCAATGGCTCTGGCGGGGAAGTGAATGTAGGCCACTCGACCCCTAAATCCAGGGAGGAGTCTCCGGACGCAGCCAGCACTCTAGTGGAACCTGCATAGTTCCAACAAACACCAAAGGGAGTAAGTAATACATAAAAGGCTTCCTTCGACAAACAAGGTGAAAAACCTGAGAAAAAGAAGGAGACAAGTCTCGGCTCCTTACCTGGAGCAAGTCCAGCTGTCCCTGTGGCATCATCTGTCGGGGTTGGGGAAGGCAACTGCACTTCCACCTCAACGGCATCGCCTGCCGGGGTCGGAGAGGGCAATGATTCCTCCACCATCCGGTCATCTCCAGTAAGCATAGGAGGGACAGGGGGCTCCTCCTGCCCGCCCTCGTCAGGAGCCGACGTACGTTCCTCTCCCGACTCTGATGCTGCAAGTAACTCAAGGACGTCAGCACTCTGCCTTATAAAGCTAACAAGCACCAAATAAGGACGGAAAGGGCCACCGCATACCTCCAGGAGCGGTCCTCGTCGAAACCTCCCCACTAGCAGAGGCTTTAGAGGACGAAGAGCTCGAGCTTGAACTCTCCTCTGTCTCCATCTCCGAGCCATCGTCGTTTGAAGAGTTCGACGAGGTCCCCGACGAACTCCCAGAGGTGGCCGAACCAGAAGCTCCTGCAAGCCAACGCATCAAACGAGGTCATCACAAGACCCAGCTCTATACAAGGGCTCCTCTCCAGCTAAGAGATGCAAACAGAAAACTCACCGGTCGGAGCACTTCCCTCCGAAACCTTCTCGATGTCGACGATCTCCTCGTCGCCCTCAGTAGGAGCCACTTCCGTGGGCCCCTCTTCTATCACCTCAGCCCCATCGTGGGGTAGCTCACCTTCTTCTAGAGGTGAAGATACATCTGCAAACAATGCCAACGGGATCTCAGCACTAGAAGACAAACAACACAGAAAGCTTAACAGAAGGGATTAAGTCCCCAGCTACGTACCTGAGGGTCCCATGCTCGAAGACCCGACCAGCCCCACAGTACAAGTTGACACCACAGCCAACAGGGAAGCTTGCTCCACCCCCGCCAATAGCTGTGGCAACAGGCTAGACACTCCTTCAGCCGTGGGCGGCATTGAAGCACTCCGCCCTTCAGGCTCCCCCTCAAAGGAGGGAAGGGACACTGAAGGGCCGGTACGGACCAGCTCCTGAATCATCTCCAGAGTGGCGGCTAGATCCTCACCTGGCGAATAATATCATAAATCCAATCAGTATCGGCATCCCCGCGACTATACAATGGAAGGGCAATGCCCTTCGTAACATTTCAATACTTACCCAAGCCATCCTGGGTCGCAGCGGGCTCCTGCCCGTCAACAGATGGGGGAACCTCGCCTCGCATCTCTGAAGAAGCTATTGTCTCTGATGCCCCGACCACCTCTGCATGACGGCAGCAACTACGTCAACTCCTAGAATCAAGTACAGTCATAAATACAACACGCTCGGTTCCAGAATTGTTTACCTGGCTGAGCATCCTTTGAAGCCTTCCATGGCTCAAAATCGGGGAAGGTTTCAACATTGGGGACGGTCTCGTCCATCATACGAAGAAGCCCCTCCATATCTATCTCATTATCAACCCCCTCGTCAGGAAGTGGGTCGACCTCCTGAGGTGGCGAGAAGGCCGCGTCAGCCCCAGCCTCCAGTGGCGCTGTGAAAAGTGAATCAATTGCACAAGGTTAGTCGATCGTTAAGGCTGAGTCAATATGAAGCAAGTGGGCAGATATGGCACTTACACAGAGCCGGCTCCGCCTCGATATGCTCCCTGGCAGCGGGACCCCGAGTGGACTCACCAACCTCCCTGACTCCGGTCTCCACTCGGAGACGCTTCCTCCGGGGGTGAAGGGCCCCATCACCATCCCCAGAAGACGTCCCCGTGGAGGGGTGATCCCTGTCCGCCGCAGAACCTGCCAATAAACACAACCACATAAGATCTCTCAGCCATATACCCTAGAAAACAACAAAGCAGGGCCAGCAGGCTAATGAAGAGGTCTTACCTGAAGTCACGAAGGGGGTCAGCGGCAGAGGAACTAACTGCTCTGGCTTCAAGCCCACAACCCGTGCGGCCTTTCCGACCGCCTCCTTCACGTCCCTCAGAGTGTAGGCGCACTCGATAAGGGACACGAGCTCTACGGGTCCAGCCGACCCGATCGCGTGGGCAATATGACGCCTCAAGTCGTCAGTCACCGTATCTGTAAAGCTCCCCTCAGGGAGCACACGGTCCAGTGAACCCCTCTGCTCGAACCCACAGTCAGCTAGAAACTGGGTCCACCAAGTCTTCGACGTCTCGGGTCGAGACACCCTGGCTCCAGTACCTCCAGGCACCGCCCGCGCCTGCCGAAGGGGCTTCAGTGCCCCGTTGCCGCTCCGCCCTGCAGACAGTGAGCCTCGGCTCCCCCGGGGCGCCTGCTGCGCCAGTCGCTCCACCTCCCGGCAGATCCGAGAGAAGCGAGTCCGTAGGAACCGCTCATCTAGTGCGATGAGGGGCAGATCCTCCCTCAGGAGGCGGGTCTCCTCAACTTTCCGTACCGCCGAGGCCTTCTGCCGATACTGGTGGCTATGCTCGAACCACCACCTGGCATAGTGGACATCGAACCGTCCCCTGCGTCCTGGAGCGGGTGTCGGCAGTCACTCCGGCTCTTGACGACAGTAGAAGTCCCACCACACCGCGGCTAGCAAATGTGCATCACGGCCTCTATACTGATGACCCGTCAAAGGGAACTCCTGGTTCGGCGGGATCCCCTGGTCGTACCCGAAGTTCCGAGCAAACATGGGCGGGTAGTACGGCTTTAAGAAGCTCGTCACGGACCGGTGTAGAGGCAGCACCGCTGGTCAGGTGCTCATCACTCACTCGGTGTACAATGCCGCGCCCGGCTCCTGCTGATAAGGAAGGGCGCAGGCCGCCCCGCCATTCGAAGGTACCAGAATCAGGTGGGAGTCCCTGGTAGCACTGTCAAAGGGAACACCCTCCTCGCCCCTGCTGGGCAAGTAACACAAGACCCTCCTGGCTTCCTCCAGCTGCACGACTGCGTCCCCGTCCGGCTGCCCGGTGAAGCTAAACAATAATGGTGCCGCCTGGTTCATCACGGACCCGCGAGACACCAACCCTGGAAACAGGTAGTCAACCCACACACTGAGGTAGTGGGTCGACAGGAGCAGACTCCGCTCGCACGGCACCGGGTGCGCCGCCAGCACCCCCAGTCCCTGATAAGCATTGGCCAAAGCCGTCGGGGCCAAGGCCAGCCTCTGTCCCTCTGCCAGTTGGCATGCAGGCCACAACAACTCCACCCTCAGCTGGCCATCCTCCCCGTGGGGAACCACGAACGTCGCCAACCAGTATGCCAAGTATGCGGCCAGGTGGGTCACATTTGGCAGTCTATTGGGGTTCCACCCCTCTTGTGGTGCGTAGATGTACCTGGGGTGCATTCGGAAACGTAGCTCCACCTCCGTGTACTCCTCCCAAAGGGGTCTGGTCCCTCGTGAACTCCTGCTGAAAGCAAAAAGGTCTGTCGTAGAAGTGGCGGACCCACGCATTCTGTGGCACCCTGGGGGTCTGCGCTGCCCTCTCTCTCCCAGCCAAGGCTAGGTCCTTCCAGGTCTTCAGCAAATACCGGTAACTATAAGAAACCCGATATCTCGCATGTCCATCAGTATGGCTACGATGGAGGTCATCCAGCACTACCTTCTTGTACCCCTCACCACTGATCAGCAGCCCAGAGATCCTGTACAGGGACCACAAATCTAACGAAGTCTCTCCCTCAGCCGTTGCCATGGTGTTCCACCTGCGGTTGAAGCACTCTACCTATGCCTGTAGAAGCCCCGTGTAGCAGGGGTGCCTGTACAAAGCCGCAGTCACAACATATTGAAATATCAGCCCGGTCCAGCAGCACCCGGTAGTGGTGTACTATGCCCATCAACCACTCAGTAGCTCCCTGGCGATATTTGTGTGACGAAATCACCGCCCAGCGACCATACCAGCTAACGGCCGTCTGTCGTAGTATCCCAGATAGAAGGCTGTGATCGTCATAGCCTTCCCCGACATGCTCCAGCCCTGATGGCTCCAGTACCAACTCGGGACTACCCTCTGTCTCTACCTGGTGGTGCCCGTGCAAATCCCAGAAAGTGGGACCCATCACTCCAGCGCGGACTCCGAACTGGTCTACTCTGCTGAAGAAGCCCAAGCACTCAGCGCTCAAAAACAAACTCTGCCTCCAGTAGTCCACAAAGAAACTCGAAAAGCCATAAAGGATGATTCCGTGCAAACTGTCTCGGCCCACAAAGATCGCCCGCTCCAGTCGGCGACAGGCCCCAACAACTTGAGAGTCACTCTCTTCCATGCCTGGTGGGACAAAGCACCCGATGAACTCGAGCAGATGACGGTTCAAAGGGAACTCCACCGGGTAGCCATCGCCCAGATCATAAGTGTAAAGTCCGCCCGCCTCCGACGAGCGGGCCAGCTCCACAACCCCAACTCTGCTGTCGTGCTCGCCAACGGGGCCCTCTGCCACAGCCGTGTGTCCCGAGTCAAGCTGCTCCACATTAGCCGCAGTAATGATGGGCGGACCCAAAGGGGGAATGGGCCGCTCGGTCCTCCTTACCCAGTGGTCCTCCTCCCGGACCACGCACCTCGAGACTCGCTCGTCCCTACCAAATCGTGCCATAGCTGCAAGACATAGCACCAAAAATGGTCAGCATGTCAGAAATTCAACACATACAATACAATAAAGCACAAGTATATGGAGCATCAAAATCCAACTACAACAACCCAGAAGGAGAGGTTCACGGGCCGTACGCCCTCGTCTCCACCTCCGACGCACGACCCGTGGGGGGCATTTGTTGTACCCGGACAATTTCCCCCGCAAAATACCCAGGAATAAGGGTTCGAGAATTTTCTCGAACACCTTCAGGGCGTTGACTACCCAGCCTCTCCGACAACCCAGTGGGCCCGACTAACGGCCCGGACCCGCTAGCCGAGGCGCACGGCGGCATTAGCAATCAATCGGGACCACTCCCGACTCATAAATTGCGGACTTTGCCCGCATCCTACACGACCACCCGGGCTATCCCGGGGACGCTCCGACTACAAGCCACGCCACATGGCATCCAGTGGAAAGGCCAGGGGCCTACTCTGAGACACTTCTTTCAACCCTCCAAGGTCAAAGGGAGACCCAAATAGGTCAACCACAGGCTTTGGAGGCCCGCAGCACGTGCATACGGCTCACACACGTGTGTTCGGCATTCTGCCGAACACCTTGTGGGCGCGCACGTTAACCCTTCTACACCAAACCATAGGCCACCCCGTGGTTCCAGTACACCAATTGGCTACAATGACCCCCTAGCAAGTCGGGGCCACCCCCGACCCTCAGACACGTGACAACATGTCACTCAACTTTAGCTCTCGGGCCAACCTGAGGCTACCCCGCCAACCCACCATACAACGTAGCACGTAGCACGAGACAAGGACCATGGGCCCAAGGTGCCTCCTGCCAGCCCCTATGGACTTCTACCCTTGGCCTGAGGCCAAATCCAAGGCCCGTCGGCCATCTACGCGGCTCGTTCGGCAACCCGGGGTGTGTCGGGCATTCGCCCGAACACCTTGCGAGCGGCAACTACAACTCGAAGAACAACAGCTCCCATGGGCCACTCAATACCCCGGAACTTCGTATCCTCCAAGGGATATCCCCAGACGACGAAGGAAGACTCCCGGGGGCCATCCCTCGGGGTTACGGCTTTGCCCGGGGCCCGGGTGCCCCAGGGCGTGGCCGCGCCCCTGGGGAGGGTGAACTCCCTGGGGGGCCGCGCCATCTCCTCAGCCCGGAGGCCCGACGGCCCTCCCCAGTCTTAGTTCATGCAAACTCTCAATCCCGCGGTTCGAGGTTCGTGCAAGATTCGTTCACCATACCCATACGTGGAAGGAGCTACGACGAACGTCCACGACGTATCACACGCACGACGAATCACACGCACAAGCATCTCGGTCTACACACACAAGTGTATCCTCCCAGTATCCTTTATCCTCTTTCTTCTTAGCTAATTTAGGAAGAAAATAACACAAAAAATCAGATTTTTATAGAGGTGGGACTACTCCCTCTCTCTTCCATCCGGTCTGCCCAAACCCCCCCTGGGGAGGGGTTTAGGCGGACCAGCCTGGGCCCCCAGGCTGGTCCGCCTAAACCCCTGGGTAATAATTTGTTTAAAAAATTAAAAAAAATGGACTTGTTCGGTCCGCCCAAACCCCCCCTGGGAGGGGTTTCGGCGGACCTGCCTGGACCCCCAGGCTGGTCCGCCTAAACCCCTCCAAAAATAAAAAAAAAAGAATTTTTCCCTCCGAAGAGGGGTTTAGGCGGACCAAACCAACCCCTTAGGCTGGTCCGCCTAAACCCCATCCCCTCCACTCCGATACACACTTAAAAAACACATAAAAAATACAAATAAAATAAAAATAAAAACACTATTTGGGGGGTTTACCCGGACCAAGTTGAACCCTCAACTTGGTCTGCCTAAACCCCACCCCCACCCCTTCAACTTCCTATAAATTTCCCCCCTTACCAACAAGCTAAGGGATGGATGCATGAAGCAATACATGGACACACGGACGGACGAGCAATCTCCCCCGGCCTAATTATCGCACCCTCGGACCCCCGAGGCTTTCGACAAGGGTCGGGAACGCCAGAAGACAAGTGCGCGCGCGATTGGCTTGCTAGTCGGCTCACCCACGCCCTCACGTACTCCCCTCACGCAGTGTTTAGCCGTCTCACACCAAGTCCATCCTCGCCGCATGTAAGATGACTACGCCAATGGCAAATACGCCCGCATCCCAGGTCCGCCCGTGTACGTCAACTTACGAGACTTACGACGGTGACGAAGGGCACTTCATAAGGCCGCGTCGGGCCCCGACACGGAATCGCGTGCCCACCGTTCACCTCTCAGTCGGCCATCGGCCCCTCAGATTGACAAATCAAGTCTAGTCGGACCTCTGGCCCGGGAATCATAGTCCTGGGGCCGACCTCGACTCTCCAACATGACAACACTCGCCGCCCGAGACCCGGACTCGACCGCTCACCTCGAGCCGCTTCCGACCTCCACCAGGCGCCAGCCCGTGCCCGCTCTGGCCACCGAGGTAGTCAGACTCACACCCACTCCTCTGTAAAGAGCCTCTGTAAAGCACGCGGATATCCGCGTTGTCACGCATTGACCAGGGGACCGACCCAAGTGTCAGAATTATCCCGCAGCTTGCGCCAGTTGTACTTTGGCCACTTAGGCCTGCTTTTAAAGCCCATGCGGCTCATCATAAAACCAGTAAAATACATGTGCCCACATTCGGGGCCCCAGCTTCCTATCCGCACCACTTGGCATCCGTGCCTGACACCCTAACCCCAGTAAACACCCCTCAGTCTAACGCGCACCCATAGCTGCTAGATGCCCCCAGTCCTCTACCTACAGCTTCAGACATATATACAGACTTTTCTTCAGCTTAGAACGAAGGTATTTGGATTCAATCTGATGTAAATAAACACCGGTTGCTTGCGGCCGGTGGGGAAAGACGTTCAGTACACGATTCCCGCAATCGCCTACGCACTCGCACCGATGGAACCCCTCGCACCCATGGAACCCCTTTTCTCCACGTGTCGCCCGATCACCCGAGCCCACGTGCCACACCCTGGTGGCGCTTCCCCGGTCAACCCTTAGTTCCATGAGTGATTGTCGAGAAATCGACTGACACACCCGCAGCTTGTCAGGTTAACCCTTATCCCGATATTTCCGTGCCATTCGACCCTTTTTGACTTTCTATAAAAAGGAGAGTGCCCGATACCGCCGCGAGTGGCATTCAACCTTAAGGAGGATACCCGAGATATATCAAACTCCCGTATTTTCCTTCCCCGTTGTATCCCTTCCTTCACCCCGGTAATCGGCATAAAAACTCGCGTAACAGTCCATCAAGGGGCTTTCACCCATGAACGAACATGAAAGCCAAAACCATAATAACCCATAACCTATTTAAAACCCACGTATCAGCCCAACCCACATGCTCGTTCGATGATGACTTAGGGTTTTCAACGCTAAAACAAAGCTAGCAGCTATTAACAGGGAAAGGGTCAAGCAATGTTGGGGAAAGTTTAGGGTTTCTATGTTAAAAAGGGCAGGCGACGACTGTAATAGCAGGATAATTGATGCATGGAAGATTTTTAAAAAACCTTCCTTTGAAAACGATCGAACCCTCACAATGACTCCTTCTCCTCTATATAATCAACCCACTATCGAACATGCTAAAGGCTGTTGATTCTGCTACCGTACGTTGCTCTTGCTATTGCCTGCAACAAGGAGCATTCTTCGTCATCCTATTGCGTGAAGAAGAGAGTAGCCTTCTTCTTCCTGCTGCATCCTCAAACCTTCTGGACATGAAGGACCCCGGAAGGCTGCCTCCTGATTGAGAGAGGAAGGCATAGTCATCCGCCCATGCTCCCTTTTTCACTGTACGCACAGAAGCAAAGGAGTTCCTGCTTCCTCTTTTACTCCTATAGTGAAAGGGGACCGGTACTTCTTCTTCCTGCTGCTTCTACATCACTCTTCGATGTCCTCGTACCTCATTTTTCCACACTCTAAGGTAGGTGTTCTCAAGTTCGAAGCCCAAACATGTTAATCACAGTTATAAGCATGCATATAGGTCATATGACATGATACCATGCTTTCAGTTTCAGTACTATAGTTTTTACTGCATGTAAATAGCGACCCTGTCATGGGCGCTGATTTAATGAACGACCAAACGCATGGTCGCTAGTTCCTTTTGAATAACAACAGTGCTAATGGCATCAATTAATGAGCGATCGTATGACCAGTCACTTAATATTTTGGTATTTAATAAATACTACACACTTAAAAATAGTTAACTATAAAACCTGATGTTAAAAATTAATGCATGAACAAAGTTTTAGATTCTTGGTATTTTTCTCTACCTGTTCATGTCTTCACTTTCAGTTTTGATAACCTGAAATTTCTCTGAGTCTATGATTGTACCTGCCCGATGCGTATCACATGACAAAGAAAGGGCGACATCCCCATAGTCACTATTTAAATAATGAACGATGTCATACAAGGACGTTAATTTGTAAATAACGCTAATTTTGTGAATAACCAGTAAAATATGATATATTGAAAATCATGAATTCGCGACCGAGGACAGGGCATCATTTAAAGAATGAATGCCACTGTATACGGTCACTATTTGAAAACATAGATATTAAATTTCTAAAAAATCATGGAATTAACGCCTTTATATAGCGTTGTTAATTTACATTGTATTCATGAAAAATCTGTTGAAAATTATGATTGAGCGACCTTCCAGAATGGCGCTATTACATTAAATAGTGACCTCTGTACATGCACCGTTTTCCTTTCTCACAGTTTCATTGCGTCTTTCCCAGCCCATACCGCTGGTCTTTTGGCACTGTGTCTCAGTCTATAGATACAGCCCCATGTATCTTGTTGTTTCACGCATAGCCCTTAACTCTCGGTGATGAATGAGCCCTCTACGGGATATTCCTTCCTTCGGACTGACAACTTTGTCATTGAGACCTCCGCAAGTCTTCACGTAACCTTGGATTCCCTCAAGGCCGTCTGAGCTGGTTGTACCATAAAAATCCTAGAACCCTTGAATGACACGTCACTCTAGAGAAACGTGACGATCCAGCCCTCACATGGTGCTCTCTCCGGCCCTTGTGAGAAATTCCTGTGTCTCTGGAATGGGCGACCATTCCAGAGGGCGCTAATTGAATGGGCGCCCACTTGAGTAGGCGCCAATTCTTTTGTTTTGCACAGAATGAGTGCCCCTTTCCAGGGCGCCAATTCTGAACGAGACGACACCCAGTAGGGCACCAATTCCACCCAGATTCTTGGCTTGTTGCGAGTTTGCACGTGATTTTACCAAGGTCTATCTCCTCATCAAGCTCTACCTTGAACTCCTTACAAATTCTGAAAAAATCTACCGTATTATTCCTACTTAAGTTTATCCTTTAGATTTCCTTTGGCTATAACTAGTGGATGTCTAGAAACTTACACGACACAATGCCTGCACATTTAGGGCCCGATCTGGTCCTGGGAGGAGCACCCGAAAGTACTTGTGCCCATAGGAGTTAAATTGACCACGGTGTGACATTGCACCGAAGTACTTGTCTATCTAGAACTATTCTCTGGCATTCCGCACTCTCTCGTGCTTGACTTGACTTGTCGTGACATAACTTGCATGGCCCGGAATGGGCGAGTACTTGCTTACTTTAAATAGTCAAATTTCGTGACAAGACTTGCTATTAAATGCTTGAAATACTTGACACTATCTCACTTTGAAAATTTGTGCAAACTTTTAATGGTTCTTTATTATTACCTTGACATCATGAGTGATTCATCTTTAAATTCCTGCCGTCATGATCGTTCGTCATGCATAGCTTTACCTGCATTGCATGTAACTTGTAACTACTTAAAACATTGCTAGTTCTTGAGATATAAATCCTACTGAGCGTTCGCTCACCTAGTTTTTCCCCACTTTTCAGGTAACTTGGACACCGACTCACAACCGGATGGGGATGACAATGAGTGAAGATCATAGAACCTCTAAGCGTCGTGCCGTAATCATATCGAGTCCTGTCACGTCGTGTCTTTTCCTTTTTGAGTCCTTTTCATTAAACTTCCTTTGTTATTTGGGGTCATGATGTAAAACTTATCAAGGCTTGAAGCCTTGTGATAATTGTGGATTATCAACTTTATGGTTATTGGGATTACCACTTTTATGGAGTTTGGTTAAGTTGTGAAATTCCATTTATGGTTGTTAATTAATCGTATTATTTAGCACACTCTGTCATTATGTCGAAATTCTTATCGCTCTGATTGACATGAATGCTATAAACTAGTCGCGTCTTCGGGTTCCTTCCGCACTCGGGACGTGACATAGGGCGAAGAGGGTACAAGCAGTTACTCATCCTCTTTGGGATGAAACCTATCGGGTTGGAGGCTTAACACCCCCTTGTTACAAAATAGGGGGTTCACCTTCGCCATGGCATCCCGCCACCCTTGCAGGTACCCCTGCTTGTATTCCTATGAGACATCGCCGCTGCTACTTTCCCCCGATGGCTGGTCCAACGCCGACAGGGCTTCCTTCCAGAAGCATAACCGTTTGGGGGGAACCTCCTCCGACGAAAATTCCGATTTCTCTGATGACATCCTCTTGAGTGTGTTTTCGACCGCTAAAGGAACTCAGAATGCCCTTAGGGTTCCCCACAGGGTCTCTATTTATAGGAAGGAGACGAAACCCCCAGAAGGGGTAAAATAGTCTTCTCGTCTCCCCGACTTCGTGGAAATCGAAGCAACGGGACGTCGAAGATCATGCCATCTCACACCCTTCGACAGGACTTCGGCCGCCGTTTCATATCCCAAGGAAGGTTAAAAGTAGGGAAAAGAAAGCGTGACGATTAGGTGGAAAGTACAGAATGCTCCGGACAATTAGAATTTGTGAAGAAAAGGTAAGTCTTTGTTATAAAGCAAAAAGCATACAAGGAAAGGGCTACGTCTGCTCGGACGTACCCCGATGATAAAAAAGGAGGGATAAAAACAAGATACATGCAATGGCGATCACTCCCTCAAGTGCTCACCTCCTCAGCGACGCCAGCTGGTGCCTGGTCCTAAGCCTCGGGAACATCTTTAGGAATGGCCACGGGGGGTGGAGCATCATCAGTCAAGTTGACCAATTCTCTCTCCACTGAGTGCTCGACCGCAGCAGCGTATTCTTCCGTGCTCGGCCCCTCCCTGCCGAACTCCTCGCCATGGCTAGCTACATGCTGAAATGGCGTTAGCGGGGGCAGTAGGGACGGCACTAGGAGGCCCATGCTGTCAGTAGCAGCTTGGAGGGTGGCCAACCATCCCTCCTGAAAGTCAAGGTCCCTCGCTGGACCATAGACTTCGACTGCAGTCGCGTCCAGCTCGTCATGGTATTCCAAGGATGACCAGAAGCACTCCACGACCTCCACACCGATCGTGGCCATCGCCGCCTTTAGCCTATCGGTCTGGGCCTCCATCGCTTGGACCCTCTCCTCAGCCTTAGCCACCAAGGACTCTAGCTTGGCCACCCGAGTGTTAGCTGCATCAGCCCGCTCGGTAACCTCGTGCAAGGACCCCTCCAGTGTCTGGATCTGGACTTGGAAGGCGTCCTAATCACGCTCCGCCTCCACCAAGGTGTGCCCGTGCGACTCTAGGAGTTCCTAGAGTTTGGCGCGCTCACCCACGAGCCCGCGGAGTTGGGCTTCCATCTTCGCCCGCGCCGCATCACTCTCAGTCAACTGCCAGGTGATCCCTTGGAAGTGGTACCCCCACAGGCCGAAGGCCCTGGTGACGGAGCAAAGGTTCTTGGCCACCAAGTTGTACAAGTCCTCATGGGCCACGGGGGAGAAGACACCAGTGCGGTCAGGCAGCCGCATGCCCTTGTTCATCAAGACGTAGGCCTCGCGTTGGCCAGCGATGACCCTTGGGGTGTCTTCGGGCGGTAGGAAGCTGGTAGCTGCATCAAGGCATGGCGCCTTCTCTTTGTCCATTGCCCCCTTGGCTGAGATTGGTGGGGCGACCCCTGTTTGCAGCGAGCGGATCGGGGCAGATGGTACTAGAATTGGCGCCTCGACTGGTTCCGGGGCTAGTGGAGTCGCAGCTCGAGGAGGGGGTGGCGTCCATCTATGAGGAGCATCGACAGAAGTCCTCCTTCTCTTCCCCTGGTGACGTTGGCGATCCAACACCGCCACCGCATCAAGGTCCACCCGACAGCGCTGGTCCCCCACCATTGGGGAGGTCTTGATGGGTTTGCTTGATGAACTCCCGGAGGCTACACGCTGACTTGCCGCGCGAGTGCCCGAACCGATGCTGCGCACGTGCGCGGTGGACGGTGATGCAGGGGGTGGACGCGAGCACTCCACCGAAAGCGCCGCCAGAAGAGGATATGGCAAGTGCCCCGACTCGAAGACAACCGCCTCCCGAGGAACAGCAACAAACACCCGGTCGACACCAGGCTCTATGTGATCGAGGGGGCGAGGGACGTTCACCGGCAGCTCGACTGTCTCAAATCGCAGCTCTGATGACTCTGGCGCCCCTGCAGCGCGACATAAGAAGGTCATTCCAATAGAAGACAAAAAGGCAAATGAAATAACGAAGGTAGTACCATGGTGCAATGGGGGGCTCAACCCCAACTCCTGGAGTACCGTCGGGGTCAGCCTTGTATCGACATCCCTAAGGGGGTGGCGAAGAAGGGCCTTAATCACCCTGACCTCCTCAGCGGTCAGAGTAGGTAATTTGTCAGCCCTTGGAGGGTAGAAACTCGCGGCAAAACTCTAATCACTGGGGTGGCCGCTACCTCTTACCTTTGTGATTAAGACAAAGCGCTCAGGCCAGCACTTAATATTGGAGACAAGGGAAGTGATGTGGATAATGGTCCTGTCCTTCATGGCCCAAAGATAAAAATATGACGCCTCAACCGGACAGCGCTGAAGATTATAGAACTGTCGGAAGAGGAAGACATTGGGTGTAACCGAAGCTTGGTTACAAACATGCATAAAACTGCACAGAATGCGCCAAGAATTGGGGGAAAGGTCCTTGGGTACCTACCACAGTAATGAAGAATCGACTCCATGAAAGGATGAATGGGGAGATGGAAGCCTGCCCTAAAGGACTCGATGGGAACACTAATGCTACCCAGAATGTGACCCCCCAGACAATCATCAGAAGTTGGGAAGACGATATCGTAGTCGGTGGGGATCTGAAAGGCCTCAAGGAGGCCGCAGACCACCCTATAAGTGACTAAGGGCGGAGAGCAAGGATGACTAGTACCGGCGCCTGAAGTGCTCAGAACACCAGCACGACCTACTTCCTCCTCCTTGGGAGAAGATATAGGGCCAGCATGAAGGATCCTCCCACGAGATGCCATGGATCCTGAAAGTAGAGAAAGATGGAAGGATCCTCACCAGGGCAGGAGGAAGACGATGAGGAAGCACCCGACACCCACGACGAATACAAGAGAGGCAAGTGGGGTTCCCCCGATATCCTTGTGTCGGTACTTATAAGCTTCGAAGGAGAATCAACCACTTCGAGATGGCACGAGGGGAAAGAAAGGGTGCTCATCACCACCAAATACGGCCGCTGAGCTCAGGCGACCGTTCGCACCCGCACTACTAGATGAAAACGGCTGCATCTTACGTCGCCTGACACCTCAACCAACGGTGCCTTGCGTGCCAAGAAGCTAAGTGGGTGGTAGGGCCCACCTACCCTGTTGATACGAGGAGATCCTCCTAGAAACTCCCCCTCAACGAGCCCACCGGGACTGTCTCTTAAACCCCGAAAGTGCTCGGCGTCTGAGAGTGGGGGGCTAGTGAGGAGGGTAAAATCCATATGGCCCATGCACGGATCGCTGAAGCCAGGCCTGTGTCGGCCCAAGGTCCGCGACGTGCATAACGGCCCCTCGATAGCCACGGACCACGCCAGGCAGCCCAATAGGGCTGGGCATCGGATTCACTAGCCCACGAGGGGCATCGACCCAGGTATGTTGGGCACTGGATGACCCTTTGACTACTGAACGTTACTCCCACCATCATCGGCCTCGACTCCAGTAAAGGCGAGCACGTCCCACAGGTGCCGTAAGACTCGCCTAAAGACCGCCCAACTCCGGAGGATCGGATGCTCAACAGGAAACTCTCCACGATCGAGGGGAGACATTATCCCATGACTCACGCCCTTTCCTGTTAAGGGATAGGCCTCCACCACCAGGACAACCCCTATAAATAGACCTTCAATAAGGGACGGAGGGGGACACAGTGAGATAGACGCTTATGCACACTAAGACAGACTGAGAGCTACAGAGAGCGCCTTCTATAGATGAGAGTCTCGGTCCGCTTCTGAGCATTCTTCCAGCCAGGCGAGCACCCCTCGAGCACCCGCGGGGCGTGGCGAGCACTCCTTCAGAAGTTTGATCTCCACTCTAGGCTTGATCAATCGGCTCTCATTTCTCTCTCCCTCCTCCATCCTCCCTGGATCACCACGTAACAAAGTTCTGACTTAAGCATCGGAGGGTTGTCCCTTGGGGTAACGCCCAGAGTTCCTTCTGACGCCATTCTCTTGTGTTTGCAGGCTTCCACGGGTGGCCGGATGATCTTCCCCAACAAACAAATATTAAAAGTGTTGAACGGGATTCGAGAGACTATTTTCTCACCTTTACTGGTAGATTTTATCTTGGACTCCAATTTGATTGAACAAACTGGTTCCCTAAGCTTTGATATCAAGTTTGACGTAGAATGAAAGTGATGGATCCATCCAGGGCCATATTGGGCCGCTCTCAGGTCCGGCTGCTACGGGTTGGGCCGAGAGACTTGTGGATGGTGCCTATGATGGAGTAGTGCTTGAGTGATTGAGTCTAGTCATTAGCAGACTAGTGAAGTCAGTTGCAAGAGGGGGGAGGCTCCGTTCCCCATTTTTTGTTTCTTCTTTGTGACTTAGTTGGAAGAGGGAGCGAGAGAGAAGAAAGAAAAGAGTGGGAGGAGAAAAGGACAAAATGGAGAGAAGAGAAGAGGAAAGGCCAAGGAAGTAGGAAAAAGAAGAGGAAGGGAGGGGTGGTGGAGGGTGGTGGTGGCGGACACTATTGTTAGTAACTAGAGGGGAAGGAGGGAATGAAGGAGGGTTGGGGCGGTGCTCTCCGATAGTTACGAGATGGAAAGAGAGGAAAAAGAGATGGGGAGCAATCATGGGAGGCGGTGTGATGGGGGTTGGGAGGCTCATGATGGGCGCGGGGGTGGCCAGGTGGTCGCGGTGTCTAGCACAGCCGGATCTGGTTGCTACTACACCGTGAAAGGGAAGGGTGGCCAATAGAGGGCGGCGGGATCGATGACGGCTGCTGCACTATGAGAGGGAAGAGCTGGTTGATGGCTGTGGCTGGCGGGAGGTGCTGGCATGGGTGTAGGCACTAGGGATCACAGGCGGCGGTGGTTGGAGATAGATGCAGCATAATTGAGGCGGGACTTTTGTCCTAAGCTGGAGTGTGTGCTCGAGTAGGGGGGGCTAACCATTGCTGGGTGGGCTATTGTTGCTACTTTGGTGGTTGTTGCCACTGCCACTCGGAGGGTGGTTGCGATGGATTACGAGGTGGCAAGAGAGAAAGAGAGGGAAAGAACCACGGAAGTGGGGGTGACAACATGAAGGTGTCTCTCTCGGTGGAGAAGAAGAAGAAGGGTGCATGTACGGCTGGACTAGGAGTAGGAAGTAGGTAAGGTTGGTATAGATAATGTTGGGGCCTCTCACTCCTGGATCTCTCGCCACACCTCCATCTCATAGGGTAGCAAGCTCTCTCAACTTACAAAGGAATTTTTTTTCTTCAATTCATTGACTACCCCAAAGAGAGAGTGCAACCTTTAAATAGACAACAATTGCTTTACGAAGTGAATACCATTATCATCTGGATTTTTTGTTAATGATGTTTCATAATTGGGTTGGCAAATGACTGCCCCGAGTATATTATCTCACAATTAAATTGATTATTGGCATTAACAACTTGCATTGTTTTTCTATTATTTTGCAGGAAGCAGACACCTCAACCTATTTAACAATCATTGAGCTAGAGTTGTCTTAAGAAACATTTGATGGTACGTATAGAAGTTGCAAAAAAAGCAAACTATTTCAACCATCATTTCATGTTAGGTTTGACATTCCGTGTTATGCTCTCCAACCTTATGAACTAAACATTTTACCTTTTTCATTCATTTTGCATATTATCTACAAACTCACTAATGCTTAAATTTAACATTTTTGGAGGGATTATATTTTTTAAAATTCACTTACATATTCTTAGTAACTTTCTCTCTCTTTTTTTATCGGATTACTCAGCGAGACCGAAAAAATTCAGAGTCTTACACTCCCCAAGTAATGAGAGAGCTAAAATTTGAACTGGGACCTCATGATGTCCCACGAGGTGAAGAACACCCAGTTGGTTCTTAGTAACTTTCTCTTTCCAATTAAAACAAGCTTACATTTGCGGCATACAACTATGTTACCTCCTCTTCTCATGTAGAACCCCCATTTTTGTGAGCTTCACGAGGATGATATTATAATACAACCCAAAAATGAATTCAGGTTAACTCTTTACAGAAACGGCATCATAATAATAAGCACTTGTTAAATTTACACTACATAACTTCAGACAGCAGTGTTAAGATTGACTCTAAAATATGCTTAATAATTTTTCCCGGCCCTACATTTGCAACTTTTGAGTATCTACTCATTGCGTCATACAATACAAATAGAGCAATTCATATCAATGATCATATATATGAATAGAAGACAATAAAAATTGAACGTTTATCTTGATATATTTTAAAATACTCAGTGGAGAGGGGAAGATTTGTGGCCCAACACTTCACAGCCCAAAGACCAATAAAGATATGCGCGACCCAATAAGTGACAACCCCATCATGATCCGCTTGCTATAAGACCCAAGATAAAGGGTTCAACAAGGCTCACCGAGTCTTAACTCGGTCGTCCGAGTGAAGGCCTCTCCAACGCTCAAGAAGAGCCCAGACACATATTAGACTGAACCAACCAAATGTGGATAAAATGCTCCCTCAGGGATGCCCAATGTCAAGATTCCCTGCATGTACGAGGAATACCCCTTAACTAGCCATCGCTGGGACTCCTTAATGAGCCAGGGTGAATTTTTCGCGGTCGGGCGCTTATCCCTAATAACCATAGGCGAATCTTACGCTACCGTATGAGAATGAGAAGTCCAAGAGGATAAGAGGAGAGCAAGAGTCCATGAATGGTAAGAGCTCCTACCGTAGATGTAATGCCTCCTAGACTCTCACAATTCTCCCTACTCAGAAGAGGGAGTTTGCAACTATATAAATCTAGGGATCCCCTCCGGAAAAGTAAGTACGTCAATCCTAACCTCCTCAATAGGTGAAGAGCAGTCTCGTGCCTTACACCTCCCTTGTCTCCTTTTGCACCCTGCTCTTACTCTTGCTGACTTAACCATCAGATGATTTTTCCTGAGATAACAATTATCCCATGACCCCTGATCGCTTCTTTCCGTTTTACAGAACTCCGTCTTGAGGTGGCTACTCGGAACTAATATGGGACCCATACTATCCTAGATCCGATGACCAACGGCTTAACACAATATCTCGCCCCTTCACCCAACATTGAGAAAGATTAGGACTTTAGCTTTCTCCCCTCAGTGCTATTTGTACTTACACAACATTGGGATCCAATGCATAAGATCAGGATTAATTTATGGACTTTGGGTTTGAAATGACCAGTTGATCCCAAATCCTGTGTCTGTATACTGGCAGCATAATCAGAAAATCAATCATTTTTAAACTACATATTCTCCTTAGCTTTATACCAATTCGAATCTTTTACTGCTATGTTATATTCTCTCTCTGGGAATTGGACCTCCAATGTGAGGAACCATCCAGTTTTGATCAACGTCACTAAAGAGCCTACAGTTTAGTGGCACCTGCACCTTCCCATCGTTGCAGAGGTTAAAAACCCGCCTTTAGTAGTTGTGTGAGAGTAGGGATTTAGACCATGAATATGTGAAGATCTGGTTCAAGTTCTCCCACGTGCAGGCAGACTCACATGGTAATAAGGTAAGGGGGGTCTTATAAAGATGGTTAGGTTATTCTAAAGATTAATTAATTTTATTTTGATTAAGAAATATTATAACCAGAATTATCTTATTCCATCTTCCCTCTCGAACAATCTAATTGGCTCTTAACCCATACAGACTCTTAACCCAATTATCGGGTAGAATATGAGACCGACGTAATCAAATCGACAAAGATGGGTAAGGATGAAATATATCACCGTGGTGTTTCGTACGGACAAGATCCGTCGGAACTGTTGTAGGTTATTTATTGTCGGAAATTTATGATGGACTAATTTTACGTCGGAATTTCGTCGAAAATTTTTGACATAATCATAGTAGACGAAAATTCCGTCGGTAATTGTCGCAATCTCATTTTTCCGACGTATATTTATCCGTCCGCGATTCCTTCGGAAAGTTCTAACTTAATTCTCTCCGTCGGAAATTTCGTCGGTGATTGTCACCATAAAATAATTAAAAATATATGTTATTTCCGACGGAAATAACATTTCATCGGTGATTCCGTTGACATTTTCCAACATATCCGTCAGAAATTACGTCGGAAAGTTCCGACGATAGAGGTTACGTCGAAAATTCCGTCGGAGATTGTCGCCTTAAAATAATTAAATATATATATAATTTCTGACGGAAACAATCTTTTGTCGGTGATTCCGTCAGAATTTTCTGACGTATCCGTTGGAAACTCCGTCGGAAAATATATTTTACTTTTAAAAAAATACATAAAATTTATTTAAAAACCTGTTTAAATAAAAAAAATAAAACATATACATCACAAGCAAAATAAAGGACATACAAGAAACAAAACACAATAACAACTCTCAATTTTGTAATAAGAAAAAAATCAAGAAATATCCTCCATATCCTCATCCTCCCCGTCCTGCTCTTCTCCTCTATCACCACTCACTAGAGGATCCTATATGAAAAAAATAATAACATTAAATATATATTTATAAATAAAAAAATTTACTGAGTAGATAAATTAAATATTTTATTTGATTATATAAATTCAAATCAGATAAATTTTGGACCCCCGAACCTAACTTCTTTAATTTTAAACCAAGTACATTTAAAGAATGCACTTCTGAGCATCGGGCTCAAACCGGATATCCGATTTAGATTCCGTCAGCTCTCACAATTCACTTTTACCTCCCAGGTCATGTTGGAACGATCGAGACGCCGATCAGGCCAGTATTTTACATTTTGAACCCTCCAACCCAACTTCTTTAATTTTAAACTAAGTGCATTTGAAGAATGCACTTCTGAGTGTCGGGCTCAAATCGGATATCCGATTTGGATTCCGTCAGCTCTCACAAGTCACTTTTATCTCCCAGGTCGTGTTGGAATAATCGGCACGCCAATCAGACCAATATTTTAGATTTTAGACCCCTCGAACCTAACTTCTTTAATTTTAAACTAAGTACATTTGAAGAATGCACTTCTGAGCGTCGAGCTCAAACCGGGTATCCGATTTAGATTCCGCCCGCTCTCACAAGTCAATTTTACCTCCCAGGTCGTGTTGGAACGATCGACATGTCAATCAGACCGATATTTTAGATTTTGGACTCCCGAACTTAACTTCTTTGATTTTAAACTAAGTGCATTTGAAGAATACACTTCTGAGCGTTGGGCTCAAACCGGGTATCCGATTTAGATTCCGTCAGCTCTCACAAGTCACTTTTACCTCCCAGGTCGTGTTGGAACGATCGACACGATGATCAGACTGACATTTTAGATTTTGAACCCCTAATTATCTGAATTATTTTGAACTAAGTTAGTTTTGAAAACTTAGTTTTGAATTGAGTAATTTGAGCGCCGAATCCAAACCGGGTATCCGATTTGGATTCTGCCAACTCTCACAAATCACTTTTACCTCCCAGATCGTGTTGGAATGACCGGAATGCCGATCAGACTAGTATTTTACATTTTGAACTCCCGAGCCCCTAATTATCTGAATTGCTCAAAAACTAAGTTAGTTTGGAAAACTTAGTTTTGAATTCAGTAATTTGAGCGCTGGGCTCAAACTGGGTATCCGATTTACATTTCGTCAGCTCTCACAAGTCACTTTTACCTCTCAGATCGTGTTGGAACGATCGGCACGCCGATCAGGCTAGTATTTTACATTTTGAACCCCGAATCCCTAATTATCTGAATTCTTTTGAACTAAGTTAGTTTTGAAAAATAACTTAGTTTTGAATTGAGTAATTTAAGTGCCGGACTCAAATCGAGTATCCGTTACTTTGAATCTAAAATATAATTATTTAGTTTTAAAAAATATAATAAACACTCACCTCGAACCCCGAACCCCTAGGGTCTTGTTACTTTGAATCTAATTTCATGTATATTCATTGATTTTAGAATTGAGTAATTCTGTCAAAATAAAAATATAATAAACACTCACCTAAGGTGGTTGTGCCATGGTTGTGGATCTATGAAGAAGAAGGCCCGCCTGGGAGAGGAGGCCATGGATTGATTGCAAGATGCGCCCCTCCTGGCTTGACATATTTGTCCTCATCTGCTTCAACTACCGCTGCAAATCAGACATCTCCGATCGGACGATTTGGATTTCATCGCTGAGAGAAGAGCTGGTGCCGGGTGGGGGGTGTACTAAAGGCACTGCTACTGGTTGGGACAGCGCCTGAACTCGCACACGATGATATCACCGGGTCAATCTCCAGGCTCTGCCCAAAACCATATAGCTCTCCTTTCTTCGATACGCCAGCTGCTGCCACCCATGCGGTCGGATCTAACTCCGGCTACTGTGCGCCTTCCTCCCCGTACTTCTCTGTCAACTGTCTGCTATATGTTTCCTACAAATTGAATACAAAAGCTTGTAAATTTCATATGAATGAATCATATTTAAATTAAAAAACCTTAAAGAAAAACTTGTCCAGAGATATAAACGTACCGCTACTAAGCGGGCTTTGTCACTAACAAACTGGTCCGTCCCCTTCTTTTTGTGTGTTTTGTCGAACACCTCCTGGAACGATGGAGCTCGATTGAGCTCCACGGTCTGTTTTACATTTCATAGTAAAAAATGTTATATATATGAATAAAATATCAAAAGATAATTTGAAAGATTACTTACCAATTTGTTATTTTGAGTCACGAATGAGACAGACCCACTAGTATGCACATTTGTGTCTGGTTGTGACGCCCTACTTGCTGCGGCTTGTTAAGACTTTTCTATCCACTTGGGATCGGCCCATTTGTCACATACAGTGTCCCAATACTCCTTCCTCATCTAAGGAGGGCGGTGCTCCTTCCACAACTGTCGATCTTGACTCCCACTAGTATTTTTCTGAGCCTTTTTTTTTTTACCTCATGCAATGTCTTTCGATAATTTCTCTACACAGTAGCCTCCCAGATAGAATGACATCTCCCCGCATCTTGGGAACTCGTGAACTGATAAGTCCACTGTAAATAAATTAAGTTAAATGGGTTAGTAAACTGTTCTGAATTGAGTTTGTGAAATATGTGAATTAAATGATTAAATTACTTACTGTGAACATGTCGAACAATAAATCCCGGACGCCCATCGGAAATCCTTTGAAAGACAAAGTTGGTCCCGGAACATGTGTAGTTACTAGTCTCATAGAATAACAGATAGCCTCGCTAGGTTCTAATTTATGACTGCAATTACAAATGTTAAAATAGTTGGCATTAGACAGTTGAAGGATAAATAATGAATGTTAAAATAGTTGGCATTACCCAGAGATCCAGCACGGCGTACGTCCATCCTAGGCCCCAGCTCCCTCGCCCTCGTGAGTACTGTCGAGGGACTGTAACGGCTGAGTGGAGGAGCCGACAGGGGCACTGGGACCTCTAAGAATTAAATGTCATAAGCAAATGGAATATAATCAAAGAATATTTTGCTAGATATTAAAATATACATACCTGAAGCGAGAGGTCGTAGGGGTGTGCCATGCATAGCTGGTGGGAGGGCACTGAGACCTGTAAGAATTAAATATCATAAGCAAATGGAATATAATCAAAGAATATTTTGCTAGAGATTAAAATATACATACCTGAAGCGGGAGACGGTGGGAGTGTGCCCTGCACAGCTAGTGGGAGGGCACTGGGACCTGTAAGAATTAGATATCATAAGCAAATGGAATATAATCAAAGAATATTTTGCTAGAGATTAAAATATACATACCTGAAGCGGGAGGTGGTGGGAGTGTGCCCTGTACAGCTGGTGGGAGGGCACTGGGACCTGTAAAAATTAGATATCATAAGTAAATGGAATATAATCAAAGATTATTTTGCTAGAGATTAAAATATACATACCTAAAGTGGGAGGTGGTGGGAGTGTGCCCTGCACAGCTGGTGGGAGGGCATTGGGACCTGTAAGAATTATATATCATAAGCATAACATATAAGCACACAACATTTCATTGCATTTTCAAGATAGACATACTTGTCAACTGCGGTGGTGGCGATGTCTCATGTGTAGGGCGTGAGCCGACACTCGGACCTGTAATAAATTAAGCTTATAAGCTGATATATAATTAATACACTTATATAGTTAAATCAGAGAATAGATATACATGTGCCCGAAGTAGATGCCAAAGAGGAGGGAGTAGATCTCCGCCCAATGCCCTATCTCCTCCCACTCTCACTACGACCTCCTCGGACCATCTCTTTATTAAGAATAATAAAATTAATACATATTAATCCATAATTATATAAGATTTACAAATTTGATTAAAAATTATGTAAAAATGTAAAAATATCTTACTAAATTATCAAGTATAAGATTCAAGGTCCATAGGGACTTGGCCGATTAAAGCCCATGGGGGGCTTGGCCGATTTACTCCCCATTCTCCTTTCCCCCCTTTTTTTCCTTTCTTCTTCTTCTTTTCCTTCTTTCCTTTTTTTTGCTTCTCTCTTCTTATGAAAATTAAATGAAGGCTATTATCCTTGCAATGCAGAAATAGAGACCCTATTTGTTGGCCAGGCCTTTTGTCATCAGAACAAACCACCAAAATAAAGTGCATAATCACTACTCATTTATCTAAGAATTTAAATAAATATACCAGCAGTAGGTGGTGGGAGCGGTGTAACTGGTGCGGAGGCACTCAAACCTATAAACATGAAATATCGTGAGCAAAATAAAATACATAATCACTACTCATTTATCTAAGAATTTAAGTAAACATACCAATAGCAGGTGGTGGGAGTCGTGTAACTGGTGCGAAGGCACTCGGACCTATAAATATGAAATGTCGTGAGCAAAATAAAGTACATAATCACTACTCATTTATCTAAGAATTTAAGTAAACATATCAGTAGAACCCCTCCCACAGCCACCTCTCCTCGAAGTCCCGGTACGATCTCCTCGAACCATCTAATTATTGACAACAATAAAAGTAGTGCATATTAGTCCACAACTAATTACGAGGAGAGGTGGTAAGTAATAATGATAAGAAGTGCATATATGTTAAATTTATTACAAAATATTCAATCATTATCGATTTCATCTTCAGATGCTGAAGATATATCAAACTCAACCTCATCTTCGTCATCTACCTCATTCTCACTAGATTCATACTTTTCCTCCTCAGAGGACTCCTCCTACCCAACAATTGCTTCATTTAACTTAGTTGGATCAACTTCTTCCACTTCATCCTCTATAGACAACCGAAGTGGCTCGTCAGATTTGATCAGATGAAGATTAGAAGCAACAAACTCTGCAGTGTCACCCTCGTCTGATTGAAAAAATTCGGCACTAGAATGCTCTAAGATAGCTTCAGTCAGATCTAACTCATAATTAGGCACAAACCTTGGTTTTACCTTACAGACTGTCCACCAATCTTTATTCTTGGACGATGAATAACATGAATAATACACTTACTGGGCGTGCGGCCAAAATGAATGGCTCATAGGTATTCAATTTGGATCAATGTTTGACATCAATAATCCCATATATTGCATCGTTTAGAACTGAATTAGGATCAAACCAATGACACTTAAAAAGAAATATATTGTTGTCTTGTCCTAGATACTGTAATTCTATGACACCCTCAAGAATATCATAGTAATCAAGTTCATTTTCATTGTATGTACTACCTTTCACGCATACGCCGCTATTTATCGTAGACTTATTTCGTCCATAATCTCTGGTGTGAAAAAAAGGGTCATACACACATTTACGCACACACATTTATATCCACATCCCCCTTCCCATCCACATTCACACACATTCACACTGGCATCATCACCTGCAAACAAAAATTCGCATCCACATTCACATACAGATTCATATCCACATCCACTTTCACGTCCATATTCCCACACACACATTGACATCGAACTCATCTTCTAGAAAAAAAATCATAGCCGCATTCATATCGGCATCCACACCTGTCAAAAAAACTAATTCACATACACATTCCCCTCATCCCCCTCCCCTCCCATCACCCTCCCACCCTCCCTGTGTCTGTGTGTGCGTGTGTCTGTGTGTGAGAGTGAGAGTGAGAGAGGGCGGGAGCAGGGAGAGGGGGCCGAGCCCCTCCCCCTCCCTATGTCTCGGTGTGGCCCTTCCCCCTCCCTGTGTCTATGTGTGTGAGAGTGAGAGTGACAGAGGGCGGGAGCAGGGAGAGGGGGCCGTGCCCCTCCCCCTCCCTGTGTCTGTGTGTGTGAGAGTGAGAGAGGGCAGGAGCAGGGAGAGGGGGCCGAGCCGTGCATGTGTCTGTGTGTGAGAGTGAGAGTGACAGAGGGCGGGAGCAGGGAGGGGGGACAACGAGAGAGGGAGAGAGGGGAATACCTCCGGTGGGGGGGTGTCCGCCTGAGCTCACCGCCGCAACTGTCGGAGCTCACCGTCGTAGCTGCACCCTTGCTGTCGGTGCCGCCTCTGCTCGCCCCTCACCGGCATCCCTGGGTAGCTCCGTCGTGCCCACCCTCTCTCGCCACTCCACTGCCCACCCGCCCTAGTCCTTGGGTAGCTCCGCCCGTCGCCGGTGCTGGGGAAGAAGGAGGGTGAGAGAGAGGGCGGATGGGTGAGAGAGAGAGGGGGAGAGATTGAGAGGGGGGTGAGATCGTGAGAGAGGAGAGGGAGATCGAGAGGAGGAGGAAGGGGGAAGGAGGAGAGGAGGAGGGGTTAGAGCAACAAATTTTTCAATTTTTTTCCATTTACTGCCATTTTTCTATTTCTTTTCTCTTTTTATTTCTATTTTCACCATTTTTTTCATTCATTCATTCGTCATTTTTTCTCATTCATTCATTTTTCTAATAGGATAAAATCCCACTCAATATAAAATATCATTACATCTAAAAAAATAAATTTATTATTTGTTATTTAGAGATCCGAAGATCTGTAATTTATAACATTTCTACTTTATTTATGAAACGTAACACGGGATCCACGGAAATGCTCGAAAACCCGTGAATGTTAGAGTGGGAGAGAGCAGCGGCACCGGCGATGGGGAGCTAGGGCTTCTCGCGGGGGCATGTTGGATGCACTCAGAATAATAATAAAATATTATTGTATTTTTTATCGAATTTATCGTGCGAGGGCGTGCCAGCCACATGTGTGACAATGTGTTCGGGTTCCAAGAGTAGGATGGTCTGGAACCCAAGGTGCGCTTCGTCTGACTAACCATACGATGGTGGGTATCGGGTCAGGATTAGAGAGCCACGGTGCCATAAAGGTGTTGGACGCACTCAGAATAATAATAAAATATCATGGTGTTTTTTTATTGGTTTTATTGTACGAGGGCGTGCCAGTCACGTGTGTGACAATGTGTTCGGGCTTTGAGACTAGAGTGGTCCGAAGCCCGGGGTGCGCTCCGTCTGACTAACCAGATTATTATGGGTATCGGGTCGGGACTGGAGACCCACCGCGCCATAAAGGTCACGACGTTAATTACATCCCCTCGGAGAGGGGAAAACCTTTGATTAATGGTTAAGAAATGGGGCCTCATGGCCTGGAAATCAAGATTTATGAAACGAATGGAAATTGTGTGAAGAGCATTGAGATCCCCTTCATTAGGGTCCGAGCAATTATTCGAAGTCATATCGGTCATGTATTGACCGTTTTATATTCGGACGAGTGTCCGGGTTGAAAATCATCATTAACATTTCGGTAAGATCGGAGCATATGTATGCCAGGACACGACAAGTTCAATAGATAAGGGAGTGGTGGAAATCAATTGAACTCCATCCCTGTGGGTCAAATTCCACAAGTTCTTGGTCCAGTGCGAGGTCGTGCAACGGCCATAACGGGGCAATCCTCGAGAGCCGGGCACGCCTTGCAAGGGCATCTTTGGTATTTCCCCTTACTCGGGTTCGAAGAGAAGAAATCCGGACGATTCGCCATTAAATATTTTAATGGGGGTATTTTATGAACTTTTATCATTTATGGTATTTTTTCTATCATTTTTATAATCTTTTTATTATTGTTATACATGTTACACTCATTAATTATCATTTTTATGATTTTTATTTTCATAATTATTTTATCATTATTATATTGTTACATTTATTAATTATCATTTTTATGGGTTCTTTGTCATTTTAATAATTATTCTATTATTATACTGTTACATTTATTGATTATCATTTTTATGATTTTTCATCTTTTTTCTTCTTCTTTTTCTCTTTTTGGTTCATCTTTTGTATGTTCATGCATGGGTGATAAGTAAATGACAAGGGTGATAAATATATGACAGGGGTGAAAAATGACCTGTTAAGGGTGACAAATAAATGCTTTGAGTGACAAATAGATGACAGGGGCAACAAATGGCTTGTTAAGGGTGACAAATATATACTTTGGGTGACAAATAGATGCTTTGGGGTGACAAATAGCTTTTAAGGGTGACAAATACGCCCTAAAGGTGACAAATGGATCATATGGATGACGAATTAGTTCTAAGGGTGACAAATAGCTTCTAAGGGTGAAAAATAGATGATTTGGGCTAACAAATGCACAACAGTGATAACTAATAGATAGATAAGGGTGAAAAATAGATGGTTTGGGTAACAACTGCACTAATTTGGTGACAAATGGGTATCAGGGGTAACATATAGATGATAGAGATGGGCTGAGTCGACTCCATGCCAAGATGGAGTTAACTCCACCTACATCGGACCCCGCCTTTTTTTTGACAAAGGTGGGCTGAGTCGACTCCATCCTAAGATGGAGCCGACTCCAGCTACACCGGACCCCCTTTTGTTTTGCTTACATCAATGGGTTTCCTTGTCTCTCTTGAGGCTAGGGGAAGTATGAATTCATTTTTTTTTGGGGGGGGGGGGGGGTTGACACATTTTTTATCAATTTTTATCAGTTTCTATTCCATGCATATTTATTATTTAGGTTGCTAAGGGTGACAAACGTTCCGACGGAATAATTTTCAATCAAAAATACGTCTAAAAATTCTGACGTATTTCCGACAAACTAACAATCCGTCAGAAATAATTTGAAAAATAGATTTCAAAGGTGACAAATAGCTTGCTAAGGGTGACAAATAGGTCGCTAAAGGTGACAAATAGGTTCGTAAGGGTGACAAATAGATTTTCGACGAAAAATCTTTCCGTCAGAAATACGTCGGAAAGTTCTGACGTATTTTCGACTAACTAACATTCCGTCGGAAATAATTTGACACATAGCGACAAATAGGATGGTAAGGACAAATAGATTTTCGACGGAAATTTTTTTCAATTAGAATTACGTCAAAAAAATTTGACATATTTTTGACCAACATTTTTTTCGTCGGAAATAATTTGACACATAGTGACAAATAGGTGACAAATATTTTGCTAAGGGTGACAAATAGGTCACTAAGGGTGACAAATATGTTCGTAAGGGTGACAAATAGATTTCCGACGAAAAATCTTTCCGTCAAAAATACGTTGGAAAGTTCTGACATATTTCCGACCAACTCACATTTTATCGGAAATAATTTGACACATAGCGACAAATAGGATGGTATGGACAAATAGATTTCTGACGGAAATATTTTCAGTCAGAATTACGTCGAAAATTCGACGTATTTCCGATCAACATATTTTTCGTCGGAAATAATTTGACATATAACAACAAATAGGTGACAAATAGCTTGTTAAGGGTGACAAATAGGTCGCTAAGGGTGACAAATAGGTCGCTAAGGGTGACAAATAGATTTCAGACGACAAATCTTTCTGTTGGAAATACGTCGAAAAGTTTCGATGTATTTCTGACTAACATATTTTCCGTCTGAAATAATTTGACACATAGCGACAAATATGTGACAAATAGCTTGCTAAGGGTGACAAATAGGTCGCTAAGGGTGACAAATAGGTTGATAAGGGGGACAAATAGATTTTCAACAGAAAATCTTTCCGTCGGAAAGACGTTGAAAAGTTTTGACGTATTTCCAACTAACATATTTTCCGTCGAAAATAATTTGACACAGCGCGACAAATAAGTGACAAATAGCTTACTAAGGGTGACAAATAGGTCGCTAAGGGAGACATATAGGTTGGTAAGGGTGCCAAATAGATTTTCGACGGAAAATATGTTGATCAGAAATACGTCGAAAAGTTTCAACGTATTTCCGACCAACTTACGTTCCGTCGAAAATAATTTGACACATAGCGACAAATAGGATGGTAAGGACAAATAGATTTTCGACGAAAATATTTTTCGTCAGAATTACGTCAGAAATTTTCGACGTATTTCCGACCAACAAATTTTCCGTCGAAAATAATTTGACACATAACGAAAAATAGGTGACAAATAGCTTGCTAAGAGTGACAAATAGGTCGCTAAGGGTGACAAATAGTTTCGTAAGGGTGACAAATAGATTTTCGACGGAAAATCTTTCCATCGAAAATGCGTTAGAAAGTTCCGACGTATTTTCGACTAACTTACATTCCGTCGGAAATAATTTGACACATATCATCAAATAGGTGACAAATAGCTTGCTAAGTGTGACAAATAGGTTGGTAAGGGTGACAAATAGATTTTCGACGAAAAATATATTTGTCGGAACTACGTTGGAAAGTTCCGACGTATTTTCGACCAACTTACATTCCGTCGGAAATAATTTGACACATAGTGACAAATAGGATGGTAAGGACAAATAGATTTCAGACAGAAATATTTTCAGTCAGAAATTTTCGACGTATTTCTGACCAACATATTTTCCGTCGAAAATAATTTGACACATAACGACAAATAGGTGACAAATAGTTTGCTAAGGGTGACAAATATGTCGCTAAGGGTGACAAATAGGTTCATATGGGTGACAAATAGATTTCCGACGAAAAATCTTTTTGTGAAAAATACGTCGCAAAGTTCCGACGTTTCTGATGTATTTCCGACTAACTTACATTCCGTCGGAAATAATTTGATACATAGTGACAAATAGGTGACAAATAACTTGTTAAGGGTGACAAGTAGGTCGCTAAGGGTGACAAATAGGTTGGTAAGGATGACAAATAGATTTTCGACGGAAAATATGTTGGTTAGAAATACGTCGGAAAGTTTCGACGTATTTCCGACCAACTTACATTCCGTCGGAAATAATTTGACACAGCGACAAATAGGATGGTAAGGACAAATAGATTTCCAACGGAAATATTTTTAGTCAGAATTAGGTCAAAAAATTTCGACGTATTTCCGACCAACATATTTTCCGTCGAAAATAATTTGACACATAACGACAAATAGGTGACAAATAGCTTGCTAAGGGTGACAAATAGGTTCGTAAGGGTGACAAATAGATTTCCGACAGAAAATCTTTCCGTCGAAAATACGTCGAAAAGTTCCCGACGTATTTCCGACTAACTTACATTCCGTCGGAAATAATTTGACACATAACGACAAATAGGATGGTAAGGACAAATAGATTTCCGACGGAAATATTTTCAGTCAGAATTACGTCAAAAATTTTCGACGTATTTCTAACAAATATAATTTCCGTCGGAAGAAATTTGACAGATAGCGACAAATTGACGACAAATAGCTTGCTAAGGGTGACAAATAGGTCACTAAGGGTGACAAATAGGTTGGTATGGGGGACAAATAGATTTTCGACGAAAAATCTTTCCCCACATCCCCCTCCCCTCCCCTCCCATCACCCTCCCACCCTCCCTGTGTATGTGTGTGCGTGTGTCTGTGTGTGAGAGTGAGAGTGAGAGAGGGCGGGAGCAGGGAGAGGGGGCCGAGCCCCTCCCCCTCCCTATGTCTCGGTGTGGCCCTTCCCCCTCCCTGTGTCTATGTGTGTGAGAGTGAGAGTGACAGAGGGCGGGAGCAGGGAGAGGGGGCCGTGCCCCTCCCCCTCCCTGTGTCTGTGTGTGTGAGAGTGAGAGTGAGAGAGGGCAGGAGCAGGGAGAGGGGGCCGAGCCGTGCATGTGTCTGTGTGTGAGAGTGAGAGTGACAGAGGGCGGGAGCAGGGAGGGGGGACAACGAGAGAGGGAGAGAGGGGAATACCTGCGGTGGGGGGGTGTCCCGCCTGAGCTCACCGCCGCAACTGTCGGAGCTCACCGTCGCAGCTGCACCCTCGCTGTCGGTGCCGCCTCCGCTCGCCCCTCACCGGCATCCCTGGGTAACTCCGTCGTGCCCACCCTCTCTCGCCACTCCACTGCCCACCCGCCCTAGTCCTTGGGTAGCTCCGCCCGTCGCCGATGCTGGGGAAGAAGGAGGGTGAGAGAGAGGGCGGATGGGTGAGAGAGAGAGGGGGAGAGATTGAGAGGGGGGTGAGATCGTGAGAGAGGAGAGGGAGATCGAGAGGAGGAGGAAGGGGGAAGGAGGAGAGGAGGAGGGGTTAGGGCCCCCAAATATTTCAATTTTTTTTTCATTTGCAGCCATTTTCTCTTTCTTTTCTCTTTTTATTTCCATTTTCACCATTTTTTCATTCATTCATTCGTCATTTTTTCTCATTCATTCATTTTTCTAATAGGATAAAATCTCACTCAATATAAAATATCATTACATCTAAAAAAATAAATTTATTATTTATTATTTAGAGATCAGAATATCTATAATTTATAATATTTCTACTTTATTTATGAAACGTAACACGTGACCCACGGAAACGCTCGAAAACCCGTGAATGTTAGAGTGGGAGAGAGCAGCGGCACCGGCGATGGGGAGCTAGGGCTCCTCGCGGGGGCATGTTGGATGCACTCAGAATAATAATAAAATATTATTGTATCTTTTATCGAATTTATCGTGCGAGGGCGTGCCAGCCATATGTGTGACAAAGTGTTCGGGTTCCAAGACTGGGATGGTCTGGAACCCAAGGTGTGCTTCGTCTGACTAACCAGATGATGGTGGGTATCGGGTCAGGATTGGAGACCCACCGTGCCATAAAGGTGTTGGACACACTCAGAATAATAATAAAATATCGTGGTGTCTTTTTATTGGTTTTATCGTACGAGGGCCTGCCAGTCACGTGTGTGACAATGTGTTCGGGCTTTGAGACTAGATTGGTCCGAAGCCCGGGGTGCGCTCCGTCTGACTAACCAGATGATTATGGGTATCGGATCGGGACTGGAGACCCACCGCGCCATAAAGGTCACGACGTTAATTACATCCCCTCGGAGAGGAGAAAACCTTTGATTAATGGCTAGGAAATGGGGCGTCATGGCCTGAAAATCAAGATTCATGAAACGAATGGAAATTGGGTGAAGAGCATTGAGATCCCCTTCATTAGGGTCCGAGCAATTATTCAAAGTCATATCGGTCATGTATTGACCGTTTTATATTCGGACGAGTGTACGTGTTGAAACTCATCATAAACGTTTCGGTAAGATCGGAGCATATGTATGTCGGGACACGACAAGTTCAATAGATAAGGGAGTGGCAGAAATCAATTGAATTCCGTCCCAGCGGGTCAAATTCCACAAGTTCTTGGTCCAGCGCGAGGTGGTGCAACAGCCATAACGGGGCGATCCTCGAGAGCTGGGCACGCCTTGCAAGGGCATCTTTGGTATTTCCCCTTACTCGGGGTCGAAGAGAAGAAATCCTGACGATTCGCCATTAAATCTTTTAATGGAGGTATTTTATGAGCCTTTTATCATTTATGGTATTTTTCTATCATTTTTTATTATTGTTATACATGTTACACTCATTAATTATCATTTTTATGATTTTTTATTTTCATAATTATTTTGTCATTATTATTTTGTTATATTTATTAATTATCATTTTTTTATGAGTTCTTTGTCATTTTAATAATTATTCTATTATTATATAGTTACACTTATTAATTATCATTTTTATGATTTTTCATCTTTTTTCTTTTTCTTTTTCTCTTTTTTGGTTCATCTTTTGTATGTTCATGCATGGGTGATAAGGAAATGACAAGGGTGATGAATATATGACAGGGGTGACAAATGGCCTGTTAAGGGTGACAAAAAAATACTTTGGGTGACAAATAGATGACAGGGGCAACAAATGACTTGTTAAGGGTGACAAATATATGCTTTGGGTGACAAATATATGCTTTGGGGTGACAAATAGCTTTTAAGGGTGACAAATAGGCCCTAAAGGTGACAAATGGATCATATGGGTGACAAATGAGCTCTAAGGGTGACAAATAGCTTCTAAGGGTGAAAAATGGATGGTTTGGGCTAACAAATGCATAACAGTGGTGACAAATAGATAGATAATGGTGCAAAATAGATGGTTTGGCTAACAACTCCACGAATTTGGTGACAAATGGGTATCAGGGGTAACATATAGATGACAGAGGTGGGCTGAGTCGACTCCATGCCAGGATGGAGTCAACTCCACCTACATCGGATCCCCCCTTTTTTTTGACAAAGGTGGGCTGAGTCGACTCCATGCCAAGATGGAGCCGACTCTAGCTACACTGGACCCCTTTTTTTTTGCTTACATCAATGGGTTTCCTTGTCTCTCTTGAGGCTTGGGAAAGTATGAATTCAATTTTTTTTTTTTTTTTTGGGGGGGGGGGGGGGGGGGGGGTTGACACATTTTTTTATCAGTTCTTATCAGTTTCTATTCCATGCATATTTATTATTTAGGTTCCCAAGGGTGACAAATGTTCCGACGGAATAATTTTTAGTCGAAAATACGTCAAAAAATTCTGACGTATTTCCGACAAACTAACAATCCGTCAGAAATAATTCAAAAAATAGCTTTCAAATGTGACAAATAGGTCGCTAAGGTTGACAAATAGGTTGGTAAGGGTGACAAATAGATTTTCGACGGAAAATCTTTCCGTCAAAAATACGTCGGAAAGTTCCGACGTATTTCTGACCAACTAACATTCCGTCAGAAATAATTTGACACATAGCGACAAATATGTGGTAAGGACAAATAGATTTCCGACGGAACTTTTTTTCAGTCAGAATTACGTCAAAAATGTTTGACAAATTTTTGACCAACATATTTTTTATCGGAAATAATTTGACACATAGCAACAAATAGGTGACAAATAGCTTGCTAAGGGTGACAAATAGGTCACTAAGGGTGAGAAATAGGTTCGTAAGGGTGACAAATAGATTTCCGATGAAAAATCTTTCCGTCAGAAATACGTTGGAAAGTTCTGACATATTTACGACCAACTTACATTCCGTCGGAAATAATTTGACACATAGCGACAAATAGGATGGTATGGACAAATAGATTTCCGACAGAAATATTTTCAGTCAGAATTACGCTGAAAATTTGACGTATTTCCCACCAACATATTTTCCGTCGGAAATAGTTTGACACATAGCGACAAATAGGTGACAAATAGCTTTTAAGGGTGACAAATAGGTCGCTAAGGGTGACAAATAGATTTCCGACGATAAATCTTTCCGTCAAAAATACTTCGAAAAGTTCCGATGTATTTTTGGCTAACATATTTTTCGTCTGAAATAATTTGACACATAGCGACAAATAGGTGACAAATAGTTTGCTAATTGTGAAAAAGAGGTTGGTAAGGGTGAAAAATAGATTTTCGATAGAAAATCTTTTCGTTGGAAAGACGTCGAAAAGTTCTGACGTATTTCCAACTAACATATTTTCCGTCAGAAATAATTTGACACATAGCGACAAATAAGTGACAAATAGGTCGCTAAGGGTGACAAATTAAATAGGTTGGTAAGGGTGACAAATAGATTTTCGATGAAAAATATGTTGATCAGAAATACGTCGGAAAGTTTCGACGTATTTCCGACCAACTTACATTCCGTCGAAAATAATTCGACACAGCGAAAAATAGGATGGTAAAGACAAATAGATTTTCAACGAAAATATTTTTAGTCAGAATTACGTCAAAATTTTTTGACATATTTCCGACCAACATATTTTTCGTCGAAAACAATTTGACACATAACGACAAATAGGTGACAAATAGCTTGCTAAGAGTGACAAATAGGTCGCTAAGGGTGACAAATAGGTTCGTAAGGGTGACAAATAGATTTCCGACGGAAAATCTTTCCATCAAAAATGCATCGGAAAGTTTCGACGTATTTCTGACTAACTTATATTCCGTCGGAAATAATTTAATACATAGCAACAAATAGGTGACAAATAGCTTGCTAAGGGTGACAAATAGGTTGGTAAGGGTGATAAATAGATTTTCGACGAAAAATATATTTGTCGGAAATACGTCGGAAAGTTCTGACGTATTTCGACCAACTTACATTTCGTCGGAAATAATTTGTCACATAGCGACAAATAGGATGGTAAGGACAAATAGATTTCTGACAGAAATATTTTCAGTCAAAATTAGGTCAAAATTTTTTGACGTATTTCCAACTAACATATTTTCCGTCAAAAAAAATTTGACACATAACGACAAATATGTGACAAATAGCTTGGTAAGGGTGACAAAATGGTCGCTAAGGGTGACAAATAGGTTCATAAAGGTGACAAATAGATTTCCGACGGAAAATCTTTCCGTCGAAAATACATCGGAAAGTTCCGACGTATTTCCGACTAACTTACATTCCGTCGGAAATAATTTGACACATAGCGACAAATAGGATGGTAATGACATAGATTTCCGACCGAAATATTTTTAGTAAGAATTACGTCGAAAACTTTTGACGTATTTCCGACAAATATATTTTCCGTCGAAAATAATTTGACACATAGCGACAAATTGGTGACAAATAGCTTGGTAAGGGTGACAAATAGGTCACTAAGGGTGACAACATGGTTGGTAAGGGGGACAAATAGATTTTCGACGGAAAATCTTTCCGTTGGAAATACGTCAGAAAGTTCTGACATATTTCCGACCGACCTATAATCCGTTGGAAATAATTTGACACATTTATATCAAAGGTGACAAACCGCGTTAAGGGTGTAATTTGTGGCGTCAAATGTTCCGACGGAAAATTTTCCGTCCGAATATCCGTCGGCAATTTCGACAGATTTTCTGACATATACTTATCTGTCGGAAATATTGATGCAAGTTTCGACGGAATTTAATCTGTCCGAATATACGACGGATATTCTGATGGAAATAAATCTATCGAAAAATCACGTCGTTAATACCACCTTTTCTTGTAGTGTATCCGGGTTAACCCGACCCTACTCTGAAAACAAACATAGTCTATAGAGAATTCATTCCCTTCGGAGGGACCTCCTAATCCAGATTAATCGTCTATACCACGGTTTGACAGACCGTCCGTCCCGTCTGTCCCGATTTTTCACTGGGACGGGACGCGACAGGTCAAAAGTTATATTATATATATATATATGTTATAGAATAATATAACTCAAAAATGTTTGTATCTCAGTTGGTTACGTGTGTGATCGTTCTAACGGAGGTCTCTGGTTCTGTGTTTCGAACTCGGGATCTCACGTTCAAATGTGAGATCCTCAACCAACCAGCCTACAAAATGTATTTGTTATAAAAAAAATTAAAATAATATATAACACGTCCCGGTTGCGTCTCTCAGACCGGTCGTCCCGGTCTGTGGCTGGGACGGAACGGCCGGTTCGGGCCGTCTCGGAACGATTTGGAAAACCCTGGTCTATACTGGCAGAATTATCACAATTGGACAGTAAAATACCACATTTAAGGGAATATCCAAGCAGTTGGTCTGACCTGTAAATAACCTAGCAAATAAAAAAGTTTTGATCCACATCAAGTGTGAGTGGTAAATGAATCAACGTTTATATACGCTAACCTATTTATATTTTCTGTCCAGGTTGAGGTTATGTACATAAATCATTCTATTTGTCTAATTAACTTTATTTCTCTCGTTCCATTTCAAAATGCAGCACTAGACAGGTCGATCGCCTTGTCGACTATTTTAGAAAAACTGCAAATATGGTGCTTGTCCTTGATGTTTGACAAATATCGAGAACTTGCTACTACAAAAATGCAATCTTCAATCTCAAAGTATGTTGAGATGTTTGACGTCATAGGTGTGATTTAATATTAGTATACATGGACATCATTTGTGAGGCAGGCACCTTATCAACCAGGACTTTCTCTTTTTTTTTTGATGTTTATCCAATTTGTGACATTTCATCTTTCCCTCTTTATAATTCTTTTTCTTTTTTTTTGGAATCAAGAGACTTCATTCATATCACATAAGCAGCAAGATACAAGGGGGACAAAGACCAAACCACATACACAACCCTCTCTGACCTATGAAGACAACTGCCCAACGGGCCACAAAAGAAGAGAACAGAGAGACAACAACAACAGCCCGAGGGCGGGGCACTCCTGACGAAGATGGGGCAGCTGACGAGTCGAAGGCGAATGATAACATCCTCGAGGAGCACAAGGCGTCCAGACCGCAAACACCTATGCCGGTGAGTAAAAGAGACACGGGAGACAAGCAACCGAGGGGTGCTTAGAAGAAGCGCAGCATCTCCGAGCTCTGAAAGAACCGAGGGGTAACCGTCACCTGCAAGAGCGACCAGCTGGCCACCTACTACGACCGGAGAACCACACGCGTGCCGAAGGCTCGGGGGGACAAAAGGGTTTGGAAGAGGGAGAAAGGGAAGAACGCCGGAGGAGGGGGGGGGGAAGGGAGAGGGGAAGCTAGAAGGGGGACGCCGGAGGGGAAGAGAGGGAGAGGGCGAAGGGAGGGCAGCGAAGGTGGGGGGGCAGCTGGAAACGGCGGGAGAGGGAGGGGGGAAGGGCGGCAAAGGAGGGGGGGGTGACCCGAGGGAGGCGAACGGGCCCCGGGGCAGGGGTAGGCAGTGGGTCGGCTGGGAGGGGGGGAGGGCAGAAGGGAAGGCAGAAGGCGGCCGGAGGAGGGGACATGTGGGAGTGAAGGGGAAGGGAGGGGGAACGCCAGGGAGGGGGTTAAGATTGAGGAAGGGGGAGGCAGAAGGTGGCCAGAGGAGGGGGATCACCACAGAGGGGGGGATGCGAAGGGAGGAGGGACGGAATGGGGGGACGACGGCGAAGAGGAAAGACCCGGGAGGGGGGGGGAGGAAGGGGGAATGAGGACGGAGAACACCGAGGAAGGCGCCGGAGGGGAGGGGGAAGAAACAGCAAGGGAAGGTGGAAGGGAAGGAGAAGGAAGGCGGGGGAGGGAGGCCGGAGGGCAAGCGCGGGGGGGAAGAAGGGCAAAAGGGAGGAGGGAGAGAGCCAGAGAAGGTCGGAGGAGCTCCGATCTCCCTGAGATTCCAGGTAGGGTTTGGGAACCTACCTGACAAAAGCCCGGTGAAAGCCCCCGGAGAGACGAACCGGATGTGAAGCCTCCGGAAGAGGAGAAGGGGGAGGGGGGGGGAGTCTCCGGCGGGAGCTCCCCCCTCCCAACGGTTCCGCGAGGGAGCTCGCGACGGGACGGGGGAGCGCTCGGCGCGCAGCCCTTGGCTGCTCGTATTGAGTCGCACCGAGTAGTATTTTTGGATCTCACATATTTTCTGCATGCAATTCTCATCTTCCCTGCGGAGATTACTTGCTTTAATCGACCGACTATCATTTGTAGTTGTAAAATTTTGTACCCTCACAAATGGTCTTTTATTGGATTAGTGATGACTTTACATTTATTTTGTCATGCTTGGTTATGGAGTGTTGTGTCTAACTTTTGAAAGTAGACTACATATGGAAACATGGGAACCACAGAGAATGTAAAAGGATCAATACTAGATGAGAATGTATTACTCGAATGTAAATATTATATTGTTCATCTAAAAGAGACAACAAAGTTACTAGATGATAAATTTAATAAAAATGTAACAAGCCCTATGGTTACTAGGGCTTTCTCTTCTCTACTCTTGTTTTGTCTTACATTTTCTTAGGTGTCACGAGATATTATCTTGGGAATGATGTGCTACAACGATGCATAAAATAACAAAGTCGCATGTCTGGCCGCTTGATCATGTTCAAGTGCCTATCATCTGTAAAGCTAATGCAATAGTGACTTATCACTACATCTCATCAATCTATTAATTGGCTGAAGATGCTTGCTTGACATGCTTAAATCATTTTCTTGTATGTACAATTTGATTTGACATTTTACGCATCACATTTTTAAAAATAAAGAAGGTTGTTTCAAAATCAAATACATCAGATAATCCATAGTCTTGGTTGCCAAAGCATTTATATATTTGAGTACATATCCTTCTACTTAGTTTCCCTAATTAGAAGTACCAATTTCTTAGATGTCGACTCTCTCACAGTCAACTAATTCTGCTGATACTTTTTGTAGAATTTTTGTATTTCCATACATATCTTTATTCTTATTTTTTATTTTTAAATTTCTGGGTTGGAAATTTTCTTCTGTCATTGAGCTAAAGTAAAACAAGGAAATTCATATATGGTATTGTATTAAACTATATATTTAATACAACCGTATATTGACTTTTGTAAACTATATGTAACAAATAGGATTTTATTTTGTCCTCACATTATCACAATTATATTTAGTTTATATTAGTACTTCATATTAAAATAGTTTTTTCACAAAAATATTCTCCTTCCAAGTTTATTTGTGAAACTACCTGTACACGCCTAATTTTGGACATCCTGCGAACCATGATTCTAGTCATCATAAGAGTGATATTTTTCCTTGATATTGGACCCTAGAGTGTCCATTTCTAGTTCCATAACTGAACTGGGCCGAAAACCATCGAAATAATAGGCTGAGTCCACTTTCTGGGCGACCAAATCGACGGCTACCCAACTCCCGGAAGAAGGTCAAGAATCTAGCCACCCAAGACACTAGGCGGCTAGATACTTGGTTGCCCATGTGTCCTGGGCGGCCATATACATGGCCCCCTAGGACCCTTTGAACAGCCAGCGGACCTCCCACTCTAGGAGTGTCCTCTGCGATACCGCCCACTCTAGGGAGTCGATGCCCACGCAACCACACACGTACTCGCTTCAGAAGTGGTCCAAAATCCCCTCACGCGGATGCAAATCTATTTTCAAATGGATTTCGAGGGAGGGAAACCCCTCTATGTATAAATACATCCCTAGGGTTCCAGGACCCAGGTTGGAAGGTTGGGACAGTTGGGGACATTCTGAAGTAAGCTAGAGGCCTAGAGTGCTGTGAGATCCTCGAGAGCTCTTTCCATTTCCGTCCCGCCATCCCAAAGGCGAACCAAAACAGAAGAAATCCAAACTCTGTCTACGGAAGGAAGATCTACATCCACCGTCGGAGGAGACAACATCTATAGAGGATGACCATCAAACTGGCTGCCCATTGCTGGTCGATGGACAACCCCCATCTTTCTTCCCTCTATTTCCTTTTCTACTGCATTTTAGCTCATTCGATTGCATTTCCCTTTATTTCTCCTACATCACATGCATGAAAGCTTATTCTAGATCCTTATTTTCAAGAGGTTTTCATCCCAAAACATAGGAAAGGTGGGTGGTCGAAAGTCTTGACCATCCCCCCTTCCCAACCCCCCTTCCCGGTAAGATTGACCCTCAATTGTATGTATTTCTTTCATTGTTGAACATCTACTACATTTTCACAATCTAATGGGTTCCTTTTCTATGGTTATTGATTAATTTTCAGGGACTTCAGAGTGGACTCGCAGATTTGAGCTCCCTATTCTTGACCGACCGAGAGCGAGAAAAGGTAGAACCCATGTTTCTCCGTCTGGAAGGCATTTGCAATCATCCCATTCCTGTGGGACTCAAGTAAAGTCCCTGACGATCGCCACATTTCGTTCATACTAACCCCTAGGTAGTGTAGTGTTGGATCGAGCTTCGGAGCTACATCGCTCGGAAGGTCTGACCCAAACCTGGCACAAATCTGGCACCTACAACCCTCTAGCAATCATAGTGGGACCCTCCCTCTCACTATGAGTCAGTTAAATTGAAGTCTTCTGAATTCCTTTTCCAATAACATGCCTTTTTCATTTTTTTTTCTCATTTTCTGTTGCTTACTACGCTTGCTGGGTGTCTGGTTTGTCGGTGGAACCAGAACAAGAGGTGGCTAGGCCAGGTTTATGGCCACCCAGACCTAAGGCGGCCAAGAACTTGGCTGCCCAACACACCTAGGCGGCCAGGAACCTGGCCGCCCAACACCTGTAAACGCCCTTTGATCCGGCCATCTTCTGTTTACGTTCCCCTTCGCAGAACTATTTCTATTTTCTAGTTTTGTAATTCAGCTTCTGTTTCGTATAGTCTTGAATTCTGAGTGTTCTAATAGTGCAGGTCTCTGGGGTGGGCTTAGGAAGAGCTGGTATCACATAGATTAAGAACACCCTCCCTTTGGATTGGATTCTTCACCTGAGGATTTCCACTAGGGTATAACAAGTCCTTTCCAATTGGGAACCTCCATAAGTCTCTACGAACCGTGGATTCCCACACGGCCTCGTAGGTTGTACAACTAAAGTCCTACTAGATTTCCCAAAGGGTTTGAGTAAGATTTACCTCAAGATTATCTCAAAGTTAGCCTCAATCTTTCTTAGAAAATTCCACTCTCATCTAGAGAGAACAAGTTCCAAATTAGACTAATCTCCGGACTAATCTAATTTAAATTTTGGGGCGCTTTGTCTGCTATCTTGCTTGCTATTAGATACCATTGATTCAATCTTAATTGGCCTTAAAATCCCACTTGAATCTTTAAAATTGATTAGGTCGAATTGAAATGGATCGATGTTATTCTAACATGCATGTGGAGGATGATGGCAATTTTGAATTCTATGATGCTAAAACTATGCTTGATGTGAAAGAAGATACACCTAATGCCTTCATTGAGATGTGTCAAAATTTACCAAATAATGATAATTAAAACACAAGTAGTGAAGAATCATCCTCCAAAAGTCAAGAACCAATCAATGTCACCCCTGTCAATCTCTCCAAAGGAAGACCAAGAGCTAGCTAATGTGCTTTGTCTATATTCCCCTGATCACTTGATTGCTCTAGCTTCCCAAGGAAAGCCGATTCTCAATCCTCAACCCATTAGAAGGAAATCTCTAATTCCATTACAAAGATCATTCAATAGGACTCTCTTCTATGTTAGTCTAACCATCCTCTTTACCATCAAGGGGTTGCTTCCTCTCCAATAACTTTTGTTACTTCAAATGTCAACGCACCCCTTATACAATTTGATTTCATGTCAAAATAAGAGGTGGAACAGTATGTTCGACAAATGGTTGACAAGAGTCTGCCCGCATCTCAGCCGCACTCCTTAGCTAACTATTACAAACTTCCGAATGCTTATTTTCCCCTGAGTTTCAAAGTCCCTAAATACCAGAAGTACGATAGCTCCACTAATCCACAACAACAACTCTCTTACTTCCTAATGGACTCTTACCAATGGCTTTATGATTGGGTCCTCCTTGTGCACCTCTTCCAAAATTCTCTTGAAGGAGATGCCCTCGGGTGGTTCTCTTCACTCCCAACCATTGCTCTCATCAATTTTGACATTGTGTCTGAGCGTTTTATCGCTCAGTTCAGCCATATGGCTAGTGTAGCTCCCACTCTTTCAGACCTTGTCATAGAAAAGATGAAGTCCGATGATGACTTCATTCAGTTTGCAAATAGATGGAGAGCTATGGCGTCCAGGTCTAGGATCACCTTCCTAAAATCTCAAGCCGTCACCGTGCTAGTCAATAACGTAATTCCTCAGTTCCGTGCCATCCTTATGCTTGGCGAATTTCACACATTCGCTTAGCTTTACAATAGAGCTCGCATTATACAAGCCCAACTTAGATATTCCTCATTCCGATACTTCCTTGATGATTGTCATGTCCCGAACTCAGAAGGGGCAATCTCCCATGAATACATCAATGCCTTCAACCAGCCTCTCAACCTTACCAATCGCAAGGTTGTCGTTGCAAACCGCAGGGCACCTGCGAGAGGGCTAGGAAACACCCAACACCCTTTTCCTTTCCATCAATCACCTTATGTTCCACCGTACACCCAGGAAAGGTTAGGCATGGTTAAGGACAACCAAGAGTCTAGGTCAATGAAAAGAGAACAACGTTGACAATATGAGGAGGAAGAAGTCATGAATGAGTAGCCATTAGCAGACTCGGACACATGGAACATGATTGGCCATAGGGAAGGGACAAGACCTTTGGTCCTAATCCGACCTAAGAGTGAATCACTCCGTCAAAGCCGAGACATCCTATCTTCTTCTATTCAAATTCCACCCGAAGGGGCAAGACCCTTAGTTCTAATTCTACCTAAGGGCACATCATCTGGTCAGCAGCAGGATCAACGTGTCTCTTCTCTACTCAAGACGGAGAGTCACTCAACGTCATTCGCCTTTCATCAAGACACCATGTTAGAAGAACTATTAACATCCCTCACTTTAATCAAACAAGCTCCAGCCCCAACCATGTTGCCAATTCATTCCGAACCAGCTCCTATTGTTAATTCTCCAATAAATGAGTCATTGGATCCCTTACCCTAATCAAGCCAGCTCAGGTTCGGCCCTTGCAATTCGAATCAACACCTTTGATGAATCAGATGCAGGGCTTTGTGGACGCGTAAAATTTTGCGTCTGTAAACTCCCCGGGTTGGGGGCATTGGTGGACACCCAAAGTTTTACGATCGGCGGTCGAATTTCAAACTCTGATGATAGTGAGGCCACATCCTACACATAGCACCGTGCCATCATGAATTTACGTTCTAAGGGACGAATTGAATATAAAATCGAGCGAGGTCTCCGCGTCCCCGAAGATGTAGTCCGAAGTGTGGAGGCCCGGGCATCAAAAAAGAGAAGAAAGAAAAGGGAGAAAAGAAGAGAAGAAAAAAAAAGAAAAAAGAGAAGAGAGAAAAAGGGAGAGAACCGGTGGCACCCCGCCACCGGACCACTCCCAACATCCACACCTTCCCCCTTCCTACCGCCGGATCAACACCCTCACTTCCCACCGGATCACACCCAAAAGCCTCCACCGGATATCATTCAAAAGCCTCCACCCCACCGGTTACGCACACCCTCATGTCCCAATCGGGAGAGTGAGCTCCACACAAGCCGTGAGGAGGGGCAGCCGGGATGAGCAAGCTAGACATTCTGGGGTGGTGGTTCGTGTGAAAAGTGCAAACCTTTCTGAAGCCATCGCCTGTGAAGACCCGATGAACATAGCCTTTGTATCAACAGAGGTGGCCCCGTAGAGCAAAAACTGGGGGTGACGTTAGTGGGGGCTTGCCTCCTCTTGCGAAACTTGGGCACCGTGTCATGACCGTATCAGCGCGCTATGGTCAATACAAGGATGCATGGGATACGAGTGTTCTGCTTGAGATCAAAGTTGGTGTGTGGAATCCAGTTACTGACAAATAGGTCTGTGCAAATTATGATTCTACAACGGTCCTTGATGCAATACGTCTTAACAAGGAGGATGTCCAAGCAACAGTTGGGTTGCCAGTTGATTCTAACATGCCTCTCATAACTTTTATTGGTAGACTAGAGGAGCAGAAAGGTTCAGACATCTTAGTTGCTGTCATTCCCAAGTTCATTCGTGAAAATGTTCAGATGGTGGCCCTTGTACTGGAAAGAAAATCATGGAGAAGCAAACTATGAAGCTCGAGGAAGATTATCCAGACAAAGCAAGAGGAATGGCAAAAAAAAAAAAGAAAATGTGACGCTGTCTTAGCCCACAAGCCTTCGGCTGGAGCTGATCTTATGATAATTACCAGCAGATCTGAGCCATGTGGTCTTATTCAGTTGCAGGCAATGCAGTATGGGATGCCATCTATCTGTGCCAGCACAGGTGGGCCTAGTTAATACCATTGTTGACGGTGTCACTGGTTTTCATATGGGAGCCTTCCATGTCGTAGTAACTCGGATAATTATGGGAATAAAATTTCCTAAAATAAATAAACCCTTCAAATAAAACAAAATGCAATTCCAAACCTCAACACATTCAAAAGCCTTAACCTTTGTACTTATACGTGGGCTTCACGTATAAGTACTAATGGGCCTTACAAATGGTTTAAGGGCATAAAAGCATGTTTTATATATATATATATATATATATATATATATATATATATATATATATATATATTTGATTATTTTAATAAGGCCCAAAAAAGCTTGCAAACAGAAAAATTATAGGGCCATTAGGATTCTTACCCAGGAAATATTATTTCCACTAGGATTCTAAATCTCCATATTATCCCCCTCTATATAAATATGAACCTCCCGAACAAAGCAGAGCATCAAATTGCTACTGTGTTCGAAGGAGTCCCTACTGTCGTCGTCGTCTTCCTCTCTCCGTGATGCAGCTATCGTGCCGTGAAGAAGCATCTACTTCTTCTCCTTTCTCCTGTGCTTGCCATGGCTACGTGAAGGGGAAGCCGCGCTTCTTCCACTTTCTTCTACGATCGTTTCTGCATCCTCCTACCGTTGCAACCGTGCAGAAACTTTATCCTCTTCTTCTTTCGTCTTGCTGCAGCGTTTCATTTGCTGCCATAGCGTGCTGCAGTTGCTGCCATAGCTGCTGCTGCTTATCTTCTTTTATTGTCTTCTCTGACCATCATCCGAAACCCCAAAAAAGGTTTGTTTTCTCAAGTTCCAAGCCCAAGAGGATAATAAGTATATTAATACATGCTCATACGATCATATTAGTATATTTACCTCTTGCATCCATGTCCCTGATCTGGAGTTTTTACGTGATCTTAGTTTTTCCTGTTTGCATAATAACTTGCGACCAGACCAGTAGTCACAGATTAATGTGCGACCGTGCGGGTAGGCATAAATTCTTGAATTTGCGACGGTCCCTCGGGCGCAAATTAATGTACGACCATATGCCATGTCACTAATTCTTTTCAATGCAATTAATAATTAACGCATGTTTAAAATTAAATATCTATGTAACCTGACGTTAAAATTCTTGCATGAGCATGCTTTTAGATTCCCCATATTTTTCTCTATCTATCCATATCTTCAGTTTCCTGAAAATCCATGTAAACATCAAGACATTACTATTCATGCTAATTAGAAAGAAATGAAAAGTGATATGTGCCTCGAAATGTACCTGCCCGATGTGTTGCATGTTGTAACCGTAAAAGAATGGGGGACTGAGAATGCGGTCGTTAATTAATGAATGAGTGCCCCTGCAAGCAGGCGTAGTTTTGTGAAAATTTTAGAAAAAATAGAAAAAATGTGAAATTATGAATCTGCGACACAGTAAGTGGTCGTTAATTAAAGATTGGGCGCCATTATGAGTGGTCGCCAATTCTAAAATTAATTATATTGATTTTTAAAAATTACCAGATTTAGCGTCCGTGCACAGAGTCGCTAATTCTTAGTATTTTCTAGGAAATTCTGTTAAATATTGAATGAACGACACTTCACCCAGACGCACATTTAAGAATGAGCGCCTGTCTGACTGGACGCTAATTCCTGGTTCTCAAATTTTCTCGAGTTTTCTGGCCCATATCGCGTGTTTACTTGGCACTCTTATCTTACATCCGTAGATAGAGTCATTGTTTTATTTCTATCGATTACACACTTAACTCTTGGTGATGATTGGACCCTCTGTGGGATATTCATTCCTTCGGACTGGTACTTTCTTCATTGAGACCTCCGTAAGTCTATGCTAGCTTTGGATTCCCTTAAGGCAGCTGTTTGCGACCGCGGGGGAGTCACTTGTCGTTTTGTCCTCGCGGCGGGGGTGTAGACTCACCTTTTACGGAAGGTCGAGATAGGTTAACTGGGCACGCGGGGATTCCGGGGGTATTGAGAAGAAGGTAGAGAGAACGATGAGAACGCATTGGAAGGTATGGCGTATGGTTCATCATTCTGGGAGACTGGGACAGGGATGGCTGGGTGGAATGTGGGCGTGCCAGTCGATTTCTCGACAATCACCTATGGAACCAAGGATTGACCGGGGAAGCGTCTTCAGGACGCGGCACGTGGCTCGAGAGATCAGGCGACACGTGGATAAAAGGGGTTCCACGGGTGCGAGTGCGCAGGCGATTATGGGGATTCATGTACTGGACATCTTTCCCCATCGGCCGCAAGCAACCGGTGTTTATTTTACATCGGATTGAATCCGAATACCTTTATTTCTTCTGCCGAAGAGAGAGTCAGGGACCTTGGTAGCCGCAACATCGGGAGGGTTTAGTTCGTGCAACAGTGACAGGGCAACAGCAACACAACAGGGATAACTGGGAGCAGAGAGACTGGTTTCGGCGAGGAGGGGGATCAGCTCCCTGACTGGATTACATGACTTATATGCCATGAAAGGTATTTATATGGGGGCATAAGAGCCCGATTACAATTGCTTGTAAGTCACGGGACAATTCTGTCATTCATGGCGGTCCACGGGTCATTGCATTATTGTGCGGGTATTTCCGCATTTGTACGTGGCGTTCGTCAGAGGACCTGTGACTCAGCAGGATGGCGCCCGAGGGGCGTCACAATGTATTCCCGACATGAGACAGTGTCGAGGTCGGGGCAGTAGGGGTGCCGTAGGCACCATTATGCTTGGGAAGTTGAGTGGTCGGGTGCCGCAGGCCCCGATGTTGAGTGATTGGGTTCCGCGGGCCCCGATGTGGCTGGAGTAGCTGGCAGTCGGGTGCCGGGGGCACAGTCGTGACTGGAGTTGTTGGCTGATTGGGTGCCGTGGGCCCTGATGTGACTGGAGTTGCTGGCAGTCGGGTGCCGGGGGCACCGTTATGACTGGAGTTGTTGAGTGATCGGGTGCCGTGGGCCCCAATGTGACTGGAGTTGCTGACAGTCGGGTGCCGGGGGCACCATTGTGACTGAAGGAGACGGGCGCCGGGAGACCTCGATGGTCGTGCTCTGGGCCCGGTGTGACTGGCAGTCGGGTGCCGGAGGCACCGTTGTGACTGGAGTAGCTGGCAGTCGGGTGCCGGGGGCACCGTTGTGACTGAAGGAGGTGGGTGCCGAGGGACCTCGATGGTCGTGCTCTGGGCCCGGTGTGACTGGCAGTCAGGTGCCGGAGGCACCGTTGTGACTGAAGGAGGCGGGCGCCGTGAAGAGGCTGAGACCCGAGTACATGTACATGTGTTCAATTGGTTTCATGCTGTATGAGAGCCGCATGGGCTTTACAAATGAGCCGAGGAGGCCGAAGTACAATGGGCGCAAGTCGCGGGACAATTCTGACACGTGGGTCGGTCCACGGGTCAATGCGGGATAAAGCGGATATCCGCGTGTTTTACAGAGGCTCCCCGTGAGGAGATCGAGACAAGTCCGACTGCCTATGTGGCAGGGGCGGTCGTGGGCTGGCGCCTGACGGAGGTTGGACGTTGCTCAAGGTGAGCGGCCGGGTTCGGGCCCCGGAAGGTGAATGTCGTCATGCTGGGGAGTCGAGGCCGTCCCCGAGAATATTATTCCCGGGCAAGGGTCCGGATAACTCGAGTCATCAGTCCGAGCGGTCAGCGGCTAGCTCAGAGCGGGCGGTGGGCACGTAGTTCCATGTCAGAAGTTGGTGCGGCATCAGGGCGTGTGTATAGCCATCGTGGGTTGTTACACGTGGGTGGACCCGGGATGCGGGTGTATTCGCCATTATCATAGTGCCTTTCGTGTGATGGGCATGGACTTGTGTGAGATGGCTAGACGCCGCGTGAGGGAAGTACGTATGACATACCCTCGGTGTGTATAAGTCGATCGACAAGCCAACCACGTGCGCACTTAGTTCCTCGCATCCCCGACCCTTGCCGAAGGCCTCGGGAGTCGGAGGGTGTTGCATTGCATCCTTCCATTCCATGTTTTCCATTGCATTCACTTGCATGTTCTAGGGGGGATTTTATAAGGGAAGGTGAAGGGTCATGGGGGTTTAGGCGGACTAGGTTTGGGGGCAAAGCTGGTCCAGGTAAACCCTGGGAAAGTGTTACGGAGTGGGGGAGGGAGGGTTTAGGCGGACCAGCCCAAGGGGCTGGTCTGATCCGCCTAAACCCCTCTTCGGAGGGAGAAAATTTTTTTATATATATTTGATGGGGTTTAGGCGGACCAGCCTGAGGGGGCAGGCTGGTCCTCCTAAACCCCCTCCCCCAGGGGGTTTAGGCGGACAAGCCTGGGGGTCCAGGTTGGTCCGCCTAAACCCTCCCCCACGGGGGTTTGGGTGGACTGGCTGGGCGCCTTTTTTAATTAAAAAAGCTTTTTTTTTGTTTAATGGGGGTTTAGACGGACCAACCTTGGGGGTGAGGCTAGTCCGCCTAAACCCCTCCCCCTAGGGGGGCTTAGGCGGACCAAACCCAAGGCTGGGTCTGTTCCGCCTAAACCCCTCCCCGGAGGGGTTTACGCGGGTTTGACGCGGGTTTGAATGAGGGTTTACCGCGGGTTTGACTGAGGTTTGACTGTGGGTTTAACTGGGGGTTTGACTGAGAGTTTGACTGGGGGTTGACTGGGGTTGGACTGGGGGTTGACTGGTGGTTTGACTGGGTTGACTGAGAGTTTGATTGGCGTTTGACTGAGAATTTGACTGGTGGTTTGACTAGGGTTGACTGGGGGTTGACTGGGTGTTGACTGAGGGCTTGATTGGAGTTTGACTAAGGTTTGACTGGGGTTTGACTGAGGGTTGACCGGGGGTTGACTGGAGTTTGACCGGCTATAAATAGGTCGATCCTCATGTGAGGCCGCACGATGGTGGTGCATGACGCGGTGGATTATTGGGAGTCCTGAGTTGGGCTCGGACTTGCTGTAGAGTGCCCGGAGCATACGCGCCCACTAGGTGCTCGAGGAAATTCCTAACGCGCGTGCGTGGGCCGTATACGGGTGTTGTGAGCTCCTGAAGCTTGTGGTTGGTCCCAGGTGGGTCTTCCTTTGACTTCAGAGGGCTAGAGGGAGGCGACTCGGGGGTAGACCCCGGCCTCGTTGCTGGGTGCGACATGGCGTGGCATGTAGCCGGGGCACCCCCGGGTTGGCTCGGATAGCTGTGTTGAACGTGGGTAAACCCGCAAACTGAGTGAGCGGGGGTGGGCCCGATCGATTGCTGATGTTGTCGTGGGTCACGGCTAGCTGGTTAGGACCCTTGATTGGGCCCGGAGACTGGGGCGTTGACATGATGATGCCATTTATCTGGTGGTAGGGGTGACCCTCGCACCTTGGCGAAGAATCGTATGATGCGGAAGGCTGTTCTGAGTCCCGAGTTAACCCGGTTGTTGATGCCTTGGCGGTGTGATACCGTATGCAGGGTGTCCGGGGGTGATCCCCGAATCTTCATAGAGTGCCGTAAGGTACGGCAGGTTGTCCCGAATCCCAAAACCGACCCGATTGTTATGAAATTGGCCGGCATAGTGCTATTTGCTCGGGGCCGATGCCCGGTTGTTATGTTGCACCGCTTGACCCGGCGACACGTCTCGATTTCCAAGCACAACTCGACTGGTAGAGCAACTTTAGAGATGTGCCGTTTTGCTACATTTAGGGAGTATTTCCCTATGCTTAATCCTCGATTAATTTGAGAAAATAAGCCGGTGCCAACAAATGCCCCCCACGGGGCATGCGTCGGAGGCGAAGACGACGGTGTGCGGCCCGTGCGCCTTTCAAGCTTGATTTCTCTCGGCCTTATCGGCATGGTGGAAGTCACCTATTGGTGCGGACACTAGAGAAAGCGAATAGCACGAGTCGGCGAACCGACGGTATCATACGCGGAGCGCCAATCGGACTACTTTGGCTTTCCTTTGAAATGGAGGCAATTTGGCTTAAGATTGGATACTTTTTGTGATGCCCTGGACCCTTATATAAAACCCACCCCCCTCTCTCTCTCTCCTCTCTCACGTTTCTCTCCCTCTCTCTCCCGTTCTCTCTCGTTCTCTCACCCTCTCGGCTCCGGCTGCAGACGGAGGCCACCGTGTGTGAGGTGGCGACGTCGGGGACCTGCTGAGGCGCGTGGTGGAGGGAGGATCAGTGCGGTTTGGGCGCGATCCTGAACGGTGGATTCAAAGCTGGCGGTTCGGTTCGTGGCGTAGTTTTCGACGTGGTTTAGTCGCTTCGACGCTTGGTTTCTTCGATGGAGGTAGGGAGATGGACCGCCACTTCATTCTACATGTTTTCCCTGCTTCTGTGCACAGTTTGGTGCTCGATCGGGGGAGATCGGGTCAGCTTAGTGAAAACCGTCATTTTTGGGGTTTTCAGGATTCGCCGGAAAACGACAACCATTTGCGGCGTAGTTAGTGTCAAAATGACCACTGGGATGTCTGGATCCCATTTACGTAAGTTTTATCGTGTTCGGTCATCATTCGGGGCCGGTGGGAGTCCGGGAATCTCGTTGACTCGTTTAGGGTCGATTCGTCGGAATCGCCCCGATCTCTCGTTTTAATGCGTGCATGTGGGCTTTTTAGCCTCCAGAACTTGTTTTCTGTAATTTGCCTTCGTTTCCCCTGCGCTTTAGCGCGAATGGGGCGTGGAACGGACCGATTCGGCGTTTCCACTATTTCCCTGTCGTGACCGGTATAGCGGTCGTTTCAGAGACCGTCATAGTCTCTGACGGCCCTACGATAGATCGCCACAGCTCTTAGGCGTTTTAGGCCGTTCGTGGCTGTGGGAGTGTGACGGTCCACCACGGGTGCGTCACAGCCCTCTGACGCATCCAGGTAGATGCGTCATAGCCATTTCATTTTCTTGAGGTTCGGGTCGGTTGTCCGCGTAGCGGTCGTTCCCTCATGCGTCACAGTGCTGTAACGCGTCCGCATTGGACCATTACATGCTGTTCGTTCAGGTTTCAGGCGTGGGTCTGTTGGCTCTGACGGCCCTACCTTGGTGCGTCAGAGCAGGTAACGCGCCTATGGTGGTGCGTTACAGTCCTGTTGTGGCCGTGATGGCCGTTGGGCTTTTCGGTGTGCGGCCGTGTGTTTGCTGGTCCGTTTTAGGTTGATGTCTGTCGTTCCCGTGGTCTGGCCGCCTTCCCCGTGGGTGTCGGTTGACAGTCCTATGATGGCCGAGACTATGTTTCTGAGTCTGTCGGCAGTTTCATGTGCTGCCTTTGGTGTTTGAGGTACGGGTGATAATGCATGATTATCTGTCTGTACTTCAGCTCCGTGTTTCGTGATCTTCTCGTGTCGTTGCCTTTCGTCACAGACTCTTTGTGATAGCTCGCTTAGCGGGGCACTTTCTGGTATACAGTTTGTAAGCTAGTCTCCGTCGGCTCCCGGCTGCACCGTAGCGTCCTAGGGGGGAGAAAACTAGCTAGAGGCTTGGCTCAGGTAAAAGCCAATGTGTGCACACGGGGTCAGGGGCAGAGGACTTACGCCGCGGGCGTGACCCTGACTATTACTTGTTACTGTGGTTCCGCGTGGGTCTGCGACTAGGCCGCGCTCGCGTCGACGCGATCGGTTGGTAGTCGAGACACTTGTGGTGTGTGTTGTGGTGCAGTGTAAGACGTCAGCGGACGCATCTGGCCATTCTTCTGGTGCGGGGGTTCTCCGTCGCGTGGCGTTCGACTTCCGTACCTTTCCTGTGTTGTGGCCTGTCCGGGTTGGCCTTTCTGTGGCTAGACTCGAGGTCTGTGTGTTGTCCTGCACGACGCTCCGGTCGTGTCGTCTACGTCTGTCTAGGCCTTTTCTAGACTTTCTTTTGCATGCTTGTTGTAGGTGTAGATTGGGGTGCTTGTTTGGCTTTCCCCCTTTTCCTTACTGCTCCCTACTCTTGCTCCCCGTTCTGTTCCCTTCTGCTATTGCTAGGCGTAGTTTGGGGGCCGAGGTTAGTCCGGCTTTCCTCTTATTCCCCTCGTCCTTACCTGTTCCCTACTCTTGCTTCCCTTTCTTTTGTAGCTTTCTAGTGTTGTCTCTTGTGGTTGTTCCTATTGTTTCTGTTTTTCCATGTTACTGTGTGTTTTTCAGTGGGGATCCGCGTGACCCCTACTGAGCCAGTGACACAAGGCTCACCCCTGCTTTGTAGGTGGGGTGACTTTGTTCGTGATGCTTCTGCGGGTCCTGGAGTTCGAGTCATAGCTGCCAGTTGGTACCTTCGTCGGGCTTCCCCCGACTTCTCGATACGTCATTTCCTTCTGTCGACTGTACTGCTAGACTGCTGTCTTTAGCCTTGGACTTGACTCTGGTATGTAATTGTAAAATTAAAACTATTAATTAAAAAGTAATTTTATTTCTGCTACTTTAGCATCCCGATCTAATGAAATTTAATTGCTTACTGTTATATCTGTCAGTTCAATGTACTACACGACAATCCTTTTTCCCTTCGGAGCTTTACCGCTCTTGGGAGGCCTCGTGGGTTCCAAGTGGTATCAGGCGTATTCGGTAGTCCTACTGGGTATATCTGGTATCCGAAATCTGGGTCGTCACAGTTGGTATCAGAGCGTTGTTGTGTAAAGTACATGGGAATCTCAGATATACAGTTTCCAGAGTCGTAAAAGTCCAGTACAGTCTTCAGCTGGCATTAGGTTTCGTGAATTCCGTTTCTTATCGTTGTGGGTCTTTTCTTGGTAAGCTGCTCGATGCATGACTCGTCCCATGTAGTCGTGTGATCAGCTGATGTTATGCCTTGATTTGACCCAGCTTGCAGTTGTGTTCCGTGGTTCTGTGTCTTGTACGGAGTCGGAATCCTACGAGTGCTGCCGTTGTTGTTGTTTTTGTAAGTGCTATTTCTCTATGATTTTGTCTGTCTATCATTACCAGTTTGTGGACCAACTCATGTCGGATCGCTTTGCTGTACTCTCTTCCCTAGTAGAGTTAGCTTGCGACTCGATCAGATGTCTTGTGGTCCGGTGCTACTATTTTGCTGTCATTTCTCCGTGAATCTGTCACTGGTGTCCCGTGTACCAAGTGTTCTCTGTCGCCTTTGGCACTGGAGCCGATGATGTTGTCAGGCGGTCAGCTGAGAGAACTGTGTTTCCTTGTTTAAGCTGCTCCCTGATGTGTCTGTCATTTTGTTTCTCGGTATCTGTTGTTCTGGCAGTCGTGTCTCCTTTCCCTGTGAGACGTAAGCAATGTTGCCGTGCTTCAGAGGTGTCGGACGTCTGTTCACTTGTGTCACTCTCACTCTCGAGCGTGTACTCGTGATAATGGTCTGACATTGTTCCTCCGGGCTTTGTTCCTCGTGTTTTGTGTTGTTCCGTGGTTGTCGGGTTGTTCTTTTCTGCTTCTTCCTTCTTGTAGTCCTTAATTTCAAGGACGAAATTTCTTGAAGGAGGGGAGGATGTAATGCCCTGGACCCTTATATAAAACCCACCCCTCTCTCTCTCTCCTCTCTCACGTTTCTCTCCCTCTCTCTCCCGTTCTCTCTCGTTCTCTCACCATCTCGGCTCCGGCTGCAGACGGAGGAGACCGTGGGTGAGGTGGCGACGTCGGGGAGCTGCTGAGGCGCGTGGTGGAGCGAGGATCGGTGCGGTTTGGGCGCGATCCCGAACGGTGGATTCAAAGCTGGCGGTGCAGTTCGTGGCACGATTTTTGGCGTGGTTTAGTCGCTTCGGCGCTTAGTTTCTTCGGTGGAGGTAGGGAGATGGACCGCCACTTCATTCTACACGTTTTCCCTGCTTCTGTGCGCAGTTTGGTGCTTGATCAGGGGAGATCGGGCCAGCTTAGTGAAAACCGTCATTTTTGAGGTTTTCAGGGTTCGCCGGAAAATGGCAACCATTTGCGGCGTGGTTAGTGTCAAAATGACCGCTGGGATGTCTGGATCCCATTCACATAAGTTTTGCCATGTTCGGTCATCATTCGGGGCCGGTGGGAGTCCGAGAACCACGTTGACTTGTTTAGGGTCGATTCGTCGGAATCGCCCCGATCTTTCATTTTAATGCGTGCATGTGGGCTTTTTAGCCTCCAGAACTTGTTTTTCGTCATTTGCCTTCGTTTCCCCTGCGCTTTGGCGTGAATGGGGCATGGAACGGACTGATTCGGCGTTTCCACTATTTTTCCGCCATGACTGGTGTAGCGGTCGTTTCAGAGACCGTCACAGTCTCTGACGGCCCTACGATAGACCGCCACAGCTCTTAGGCATTTTAGACCGTTCGTGGCTGTGGGAGTGTAACGGTCCACCACGGGTGTGTCACAGCCCTCTGACGCATCCAGGTAGATGCGTCACAGCCATTTCATTTTCTTGAGGTTTGGGTCGGTTGTTCGCGTAGCGGTCGTTCCCTCGTGCGTCACAGTGCTGTAACGCGTCCGCATTGGACCGTTACATGCTGTTCGTTCATGTTTCAGGCGTGGGTCTGTTGGCTCTGATGGCCCTACCTTGGTGCGTCAGTGATGCGGGGCGAGACCACGGACACGACAAGCTCGTGATTGCCCCTTAACGAGGGAAGCGTCGGACGTGCGCGGTTGAGAAACCGGCAGTGAGGTAGGGTGATCGGCTCTCTCGTGTGCCCGGATCGGGTCACGGGGCGGTCTCGCACTCTCTCGCAGCAGCAGTAATGAATAGAGAAAGCGAGATAGATATCCCTACACATGCTCTCTAGCAGCGGCATAAACAAATATATATGAAGTAAGCAAAATGCCAAGTAAGGGAGCGAATGCGATACCTCCACGCGCTCGGCGTGGGGAAGACGGACCCGGCCGAAACTCGTACTCGCGGGATAAATATTACACAATGATGACATCAATGAAATATCACCCACTCCACGCAGGGAGGTAAAGGGCTACACAACTGGGCCCGGGAGGACCGAATTCAGGTTGACGGGCGGCTTCTCGCGTCTCTTCGGCAGCACCCGAACTTGTGGCTGTGGGGCCCATAGGCTATCTGGAGGGACCGTGCGGGACCCGATGTCACCACTGTGGTGGGGACACTTGTGGAAGTGTTCCCTGGGTTGGCGGTATGCTGGTTCACCGGCCGGAGGCCGGGCGGCTCCGATCGGCACCGGTCGGAATAACCGGCCACGGATCGGCCGGTTCTGTTTTCTGGCGCACGCTCTGGCGAGAACGGACGCTGCGATCAGCCCCAAAGTCGGAATGCGACGAAACTGGCGCCGTTGGAAAGATGCTTCGAAGGACTTAAACCCAAGATGATTATAGAAAAATAATCAAGAATGTACTTCTGATTGGCGAATTTTGAAGGTTGCTGTTGTACAGTGTCTGAACTCTCAGACTAGCAGGGAACTTTCCTGAGAGTTGCCTTTGACCGATATGAAGACCTCAGATTCAGACTTTGACTTGTTCATGAAAGTTGTAGGAAATCGCGTAGGGAAATCGGGATAGTTTTTTATGAAGGGTTTGGAGCTGGTGGTGATTTGTTCTGATTTTTGAAGTGGAGGGTGGTCGGATCTGGAACGGTGCTGAAAATATTGTAGCAGAGATAGAACATGAATTTTGAAAAATGGATAGAGGGCGAATAAGAAATCAAGAAAAATGGTGGATATAGAGAATGATGGACAGAACGTCCAGTAAAATTGGGAGGGTTGGAAAAAATCAAAAAGAGGGTCGGAGATTAGAAACACAGACCTGCTGTCACTGTAGATAGAATCAGGACAGATCTGGGAGTGATTAAAGACTGAAAATGTAAAAATACTAAACGAAAGATTTTGGACCTGATTGTTTTTGTGGATGATGGGGTGGAAGATAGGAACACACCATAAAACTTTCAGACCACGAATAGGCTGTGGCTGATAGAAGGAATTTCGGGAAGAGGATACTGTCTGCCAAGGACAGAACTTCGACGGCGGCTCGATGGCGGCACGAACGGCGGCGGCGGCGGCACAGATGATCACCGGAGATAAGGGGGAGGGGATAGAAGATAGAAATCACTCTAGAACTGGAGGTTGGAGGAGAGAAACCAGAGGGAGAGAGGAGGGGCTCAAGAACACTCTTGATTTTCCAACAATTTTCTCTTCATTAATGCTAACAAATGGAAAATACAACCTTTTATATGCCATGTGTCAAATCTAATCTACACCATTAGATCTAGGAGTGGGGAATGGAGGGCCTAGATTGGATGTGAATAACACACAAAAAATAATAAAATATTAAGGGGAGAGGGGCGCCCCCTTGACCATGGTTAATGGGGTTGAATGGGTAAGTGAGGTAGGTAACCCACCTTGGACTAATTAAGCCACTTGTCTCCCATGTGGTCAAATGGCATTCAACCCTTCTAGATGGCCACCTAGGATGGTTGACCAGTCCCACATGGATGACATGGACCAATGGGAAAGGGCTGGGGGCCCCCTTGCTGGTCCTACTGACAAATTACATAGAAACCTACACAATCCGTGGGAATGACGCATTGGCTTACAAAGCCGTACAATTGCGTACATACTTTCCTAAGGATATAAACACAAACTAAAAGGACATAAATGTAAAAGAAAAAGTACATGCTCGGCATCGATTCCCATCAACTCTCCCCGGGTGGGAGGAACTCGACCCCGTCGAGTAGGAGTATGGATGCTCGAGTACTCCGGCGGATCTGTCACCGTGCCAAGTAACGCGGGTACGCTCCACTCCGAGTGATCGTCACCTGCTCATTCCATATATACTCGATATGCGCAGACTGCTATGGGCCGAAGGTGGACACTCCGGGTGTGGCACTCTCAAAAGGGAAGGAAGCAGCTCGAAGACTCACTAGGAATCACCGCTGAGTCCCTGTAGGTGACTGATCCGGGTATAGATGTAGAACCGATCCCATACTCATCGAGTGAGTCGACTCGCTTCACACTCATAAGGGACTGACATCGACGAGCTTGCACAAGACACATGCAGACAAACAAATGACACACAAGCCATGCAAACAAACCACACAAAACAAACCACACAAGAAAAAAAACACACGGACTCATCTATGACCCTAGACACACCTAATGTTAGTCCGACCCGTACATGGGTGACGGCGGACCATGACACCCGAATATGTGCCATGCATGCATGTTATGCAACTGGGAATGGATGGCATGGGGAACACCTATACGTCGGGTGTGGTTATGCGTGGATGGTCTTTTGTATGTGGGTGACTCAGGTGGTTTAGAAGGGCCGGGTGTAGGTGGGTCGGGATTGGTGGATGTAGATGGACCATCCTGAGGGGAAGGGGCATAAAAGTGGGCTTCCTTGAAGAAGGGGAGTACGGGTGGTAACTCGGGAAGCCTAATAGTGAAGGGGTCAAAAGGGTCAAAGAAGGTATGACCCCTTGTGGTGGGTTCCCACAAGTCACGGTCTCACATGTAGAAGTTTTGAAGGTGTGGGTAGTCACCTTCTTGAATTGTAACCGGTGGGACGGGGATCGTAGGCAAGATGTATGATTCCTCCCTCGGACAAAAGGGTATGAATTCGGGCTCGTCCGGTAAGGGGAGGAGTAAGAGGACCTCCATGGTGACACAGCCCACGGTGCACTCAGAGGTAATGGACCCAAAGGCCGGATGGGTGAAGCTAAGACTAGCGGGTTGGTCAAAGCCTCGCGCTAAAAGATACGTCAACTCCCATTGTGAATCCAATCCCATGACAAGATCGTCCAATGTGTCAACATGGTGACTAGATCGAAAGGTGGTATGGAATGAGTTGACTGGCACTAAAGGTAAGGTGGGGTCCATGGACGGGAAGGGATGTGGGACCAAGCCATCCTTGAGCCAACTAAGAAGCGGCTCGGCTATGTAAAGTGTTCCCGTAAGAAACACGGGTGGCTCGGGCTTTGATAGCTCCAAAGAAGAAGGTTCCGAATAGAGCTCGGAAGGAGCGGGTGGTGATGGAGCACCTACGAGAGGTGAAGAAGCACTTATCCTTTCCAACAAATCCAAAATCATTTTCTTGCAATCCTCAAAGGAGCGGGTTGGAGTAGGGACCTTGGGGTGGACTCGCTCCTCGTCCCTTGACCTAGGTGTGGTCCTAGGCTCGGCTATAAGCGGGGCTTCCACTCGGTTGGAGGTACTTGAGTGGGTTGGGATGGGGGTGCCAAGGGGAGGTTGGTTGGAGGTGCTTGGGCAGGCCACTAGATTGGGGTCGCTTTGTTGGGCTTGGACGGTGGTGAAGGGGTGGGATTGGGTAGCGGTGCGGCCCACTTGGTTGTGGGTGAGTTGGTGGGGTGGGTGAGTGATGCGGGACGGACACGGGGACCGACTCTACGTGGTATAGACCTCGGACTCTAGATGCGGACACGACCAGCAACACATGATGGGAGAGACATTAGGGCCGACACGGAGAGCTCCTATGGGCTATACGTCGCTAACAGAAACGCAAGCTCACTCGTCGTCCCAAGCGAGGGAAACGCGGATCGTGCGCGGTTGAAGAACCGGCAGAGTTCACGGGTAGTCGACTCACTTCCGGACTCGGATCGATTCGCGGGATGGGTCACTCTCACACTCACAGCGGTGACATGAACACACGGGCTAGTACCTATCACTCTCGGCAGCGGCACAAGACCATATACTAGCTAAGCAAATGAACGCCAAGAGGTTCAGACCATTACCTTCACGCACCCGGCGTGGCGAAGACAACCCCGGCCGAATCACGGACTCCCGGTTAACAATTATTACAGCAATACACTAAGTCGACCCACTCCACGCAGGGAGGTAAAAGGTCACATATGGGGTCTTGGAATCACGCAACTCGGGTTGACGGGCAGCATCTTGATGTCGCCTGGCGGTGCCGAACTCCGCGTTTTCGTGCTTTCCGAACGGCGGCTTCTACGGGCCCGCGGGGCCCAAGGACGGCGCTATCCTCCGGATCTACGGGGGTGGGACCCACTGTGATGGGGACCCCTGGTGGCGCGCCTCCACGGACAGTGGTCTGCCGGGAACACCGATCGGGGGTCGATCGGCCCCGATTCCCAACTCTTGAACTAATAACCCACGGATTTTGGTTGCTGTCTTCCGTCGCGCGCTCCGGCGAAAACGGCCGCTGCGGTCAATCCCGACGTCGGATCAGGACGCATGAGCTATCGTTGGAAAGCTCTCTTCAAATGCTTCAATCTAGACCCAGAGAGATCTGCTGGATCTGGTCGGATCATAACTTTGTTGAATTTACAAGTCCCTGTTGTACAGTAACCGAAATCTCAGATCTGCAGGGCACTTGTCTGAGAACCACCGTTGACCGCCTAGTAAACCTCCGATTCAGCTCTTGAGATCTTTTTAGAAGTTGTAGGGAATCAAACCACAAAATGGAGACTATTTTTAGAATTTGATTTGGAGGGGGCTGCGATCTGTTATGATTTTTGGGGTGACTGGTGGTCGGAGCTGGGAACAGGTGGATAGAACTGTAAATGGGTTTGAGAACGATTTTTGAAAAATATGGGATGGCCTCACGAAAATTCAAGAAAAATTGTGGATTGAGGGGTGGATGGGTGGAATCCCCATTAAAATTGGGCGAACTAACAGAGATCAAAAAGTGGATCTAAGACATGAAACTCAGGGCGGAGGTGAACCTGGACAGAACTCTGGCAGAACCGAAATGGAAGAGTGGACGAAAATCAAAAATTAGCAAACGTGATCTGAATGCTGGCCTGATTTTTTTGGGTGGAGAGGAACATACCATGAACAACGCTTCCAAATTTGGCAGCCAAATGAGCTTGGGAAAGACCTGTTAATTTCGAACAAGCTGCTATGGTACTGCGTAGGCAGAACTCCGTTGATGGCGATGGCGGTGCGGTGGCGGCTCGTGACGGCGGCGGCGGCGACCGGAACTGATAGGGTGGAGTCACACCACCAAGAATCAACCTTCACAGCTGCAAGGGGGAGAGGGAGGAGAGAGGAGGGGGGCGCACCAGCCCTTGCTCTTAGAATTAGTTTGATTCAAATGACATTAATTCATCAAAATTGAAAATTACAAGCATATATAGGTCATATGTCTAATCAACCCTCAACCGTTGGATCAAGGGGTGTGAGATGGAGGGTTGGGATAGCATGTGACCATCCACAAAAATTAAAATAAAAAAATACATGGAAGGGGGCGGCCTATTGACTATGGTGGCAAGGGGGGACAAGTTTGGTAGCCACCTTGGACTTTGAAGTCCACTTGTCTCCCATGTGCCTTTTACCATTCAAACTTCTAGATGCCTCCATTTGACATGTTGACTGACCCCACATGGGGCCCATGGGCTGAGGTGGATCAATGGGAGGGGCCTGGGGGTCCCGTGGGGCCCAGGGTCCCATTTTGTAAATAAGCCCCTCGTACACTCATAATTACATACCGAATACAATGAAATAAACACAAATTACACACACATAAAGTCTAACTAAATATGATAAATGGGGAGGCTCAAGGCGGAGTCTCCAGGCTGTCTCCGAGCCAGATGGACGCTGAGGTGGCTTGAGTCGTGCTCCGTGTGCGGTACCGGTGGCTCGGCGTGTCGCGCCGCTCAACTGCTCGGCTGTCCGCACCAATTCTCCCTGGGTGGGAGAAACTCGACCCTGTCAAGTAAGGGTCTGCATCGCTCTTGTATCGCTCCAGAAGGTCCGGATCGATCCGCTGCAAATCGCCATGTGTGATTCATGTGTCCTCAGTAGCGGGCCGTCCTCTCCATCGCACTAGATAGCGCGGGTAAGATCCACTCCTGGTAACTGTCACTTGCTCGTCCAGTATACGATCTATATGCTCACACTGTCGTGAAAAAGGGGCTGGAGGTGGAAGTGGACACTCAGGTGTGGGATCACTCTCAAGGGGAGGAGATGGCTCAAAAGGCTCACTAGGGATCACCGCTGGGTCCCTATATGCAACAAGATTCGATACATTGAAGGTAGAGCTTATACCATATTCCTCGGGCAGGTCCACAACATACGCATTAGATCCAACGCGTTTCAACACTCTAAAGGGACCGGCTCCGCGAGCTTGCAACTTCTTAACGGTTCCAGAGGGAAACCGTTCAGGTCTTACCCTGATCATGACGTATTCGCCCTCGTGGAACTCTCGGTGGTGTCGGTGGGCATCGGCTAACTCCTTGTACCGTGCATTGCTGGCCTCAATGTGACGACGGATGTCGTCATGTAAACTCCTAACATGCCTAGCAAACGACTCGACCGACTCCGACACTCTAGCATGGATAGGCATGGGGACAAGGTCAACGGGTTTCCTAGGCCTACGACCTGTGACAATCTCAAATGGACTCATGCCGGTAGACCTATTCACCGAGTCATTATATGCAAACTCAGCCATGGGTAAAATGAGATCCCAATCCCCAATGCGGTCCCTGACTAGACACCTCAAAAGATCTCCCAGACTCCTATTGACTACCTCGGTCTGGCCATCTGTCTGGGGATGATATGTAGTAGAAAACTTGAGGTGAGTACCCATCATATGCCATAGTGTCTTCCAAAAATAGGAAGTGAATCTAACATCACGGTCAGACACTATAGTGCGAGGCAACCCGAACTTGCACACCACATGCGTAAGGAAAAGGCGGACTACCCTCGAAGCATCCGAAGTATTCGAGCAAGGAATAAAGAGGGCCATCTTTGAGAAATGGTCAACCAACACATAGACCGAATCATGCTTCCTGGAGGTACGTGGCAATCCCAAAACAAAGTCCATGCTAACATCCTGCCACGGGGCATCAGGCACGGGAAGAGGCGTATAAAGGCCGGAGCTTTGCTTCTTCATCTTGGCCGTAGCACAGGTACGGCACTGAGCCACGATGTTAGCAACATCGCGCTTCATGCTCGGCCAATAAAATCGATGCTCCACTGCCTCAATAGTCTTGTTCTGACCAAAGTGGCCGGCTAGACCTCCCGCATGTAGTTCCCACACTAAGAAATCTCGAACCGAAGTTTGGGGAACACATATCCTGCTACCTCGAAAGAGGTAACCCTCCGGAAGCACATACTCATCAAGGTCTCTCAAGGGTCCGGCCTGGAGAGTGGTAAAAATCTGACCGAAGTCAGGACAATCAACATAGGCCTCCTTCATCTTCTCTAACCCTATGACCTCGGCACTCATGGTGGTAAGCAAACATGCTCGCCGACTCAAGGCATCAGCCACCTTGTTTTCCACTCCAGCCTTATGTTTAAGCACAAAGGTGAACTGCTGGAGATACTCGACCCAACGACTGTGACGCGAGTTCAGCTTCTTTTGGGAGTGGAGATACCTCAATGCCTCGTGATCGGAGTATAGGACAAACTCCTGATGTAAAAGATAGTGCCTCCAATGCCTAAGAGCCTGAACAACTGCGTAGAATTCTTTATCATATGTGGAATATCGCAGCTTCGCGTCATTCAGCTTCTCGCTGAAATATGCGATCGGGTGGGACTCCTGACTCAAAACTCCTCCAATTCCCACGCCCGACGCATCACAAGAGACCTCAAACACCTTCGAGAAATCAGGCAGTCGAAGGATAGGTGTCCGGGTCATGCGCTCCTTGATGTCCTTGAAGGCGGCAGATGCGGCCTTCGTCCATACAAATGTGCCCTTTCGGATACAATCCGTGATCGGGGCGGTGACGGAGCTAAATCCGCGGATGAAGCGACGATAGAACGTCGCAAGACCATGAAAGCTGCGGACATCATGAACGGTACGAGGTTCCGGCCACTCAACAATGGCCCGAACCTTCTCTGGATCGGCGGAGACCCCCGTACTAGACACAATGAAACCCAAGAAGGTAAGCTGAGGTGTCATGAAGGCACACTTCTGTGGGTTGGCAAACAGCTGCTCTCGCCGAAGAAGTAGACAGACCTGCCGAAGGTGGTCTAAGTGGTCCCCTGTGGTGCGGCTATAGATAAGGATATCATCAAAATACACCACTACAAAGATTCCAATGAAAGGTCGAAGGACCTGAGTCATGAGCCGCATGAAAGTGCTAGGGGCATTGGTCAACCCAAAAGGCATGACCAACCACTCATATAGACCGTCCTTGGTCTTAAATGCGGTCTTCCACTCATCACATGGCCTAATCCTCACCTGATGGTAGCCACTCTTAAGATCGATCTTCGAAAAGATAGTGGCACCTGCCATCATGTCCAGCATGTCATCAAGGCGGGGAATAGGGAACCTGTACTTCACGGTGATCTTGTTGATGGCACGACTATCAATGCACATTCTCCACGTGCCATCCTTCTTCGGGGCGAGTAATGCGGGTATAGCACATGGACTCATGCTGTCCCGAACAGATCCTCTCTGCACTAACTCATCGACATGTCGTTTAAGCTCGGCATGCTCCATGGGACTCATGCGATAATGAGGAAGGTTGGGCAAAGAAGAGCCCGGAACAAGGTCGATGGCATGCTGAATATCCCGCATAGGTGGGAGTCCCTCGGGAAGCTCATCGGGAAAGACATCAGCATACTCCTGCAGAATGAGAACAACCTCGGTTGGGAGCTCACCCTCGGAGTCCCGCTCCACCTCTCGGACCGTAATGGCAAACACCGGACAGCCCTGACTAAGCTCCTACTCCATCTCCCGGGAGCTAATCATCATCAATCTCCTCGTCGAGGGCTCTCCTGGGCCAGAGGTAACGGTCATAGCCCTAGCTGGGGATGGGGTACTAGGCCCGGGAACGGAAGGCTTCGGTGTACTAGGGCCAGTAGGACCCCTGACTGATGGGCTCCTGGGCCGAACGGGTTGGAGGGTGACCCGCTGGCCAGCGTGGTCGAAGGTACAGGTGTTCGACCGGCCATGGAGTGTGGCATCCCGGTCGAATAACCACGGCCTACCAAGAATGATACTGCCCACTTCCATGGGGAGAACATCACACCAGATCTCATCATGGTAGGAGTGAAGTTGCAGCGGGACCAAGCACCGCAGCCTGACCGAAATGGAAGTGGTATCCACCCATGATACCTGATAGGGGCAAGGGTGCTCTACGGGTGTGAGACCAAGACGAGTGACAGCGTTCATGGAGATTGCAATGATACAACTCCCACTATCGATGACCACCTTGCAAATTTGCTTTCCCAGCCTACAGAATACATGAAGGATAGTAGTCCGTCGCCAGTCATCACTGACCTGTGGCTGGGTGAGGATACATCTGACGACCCCCACGTGGGTATTGTCCGAATGCTGGGCATCCTGGGCCTCACCTCCCATCTCATAGTACTCATCAGCTAGCTCTTCATCGGCCTCATAGCTGACTAACTCGAGGCCCGTAGGGGTGGTATCCTCGGCCTGTGTGTCCCCAATGTGAAGAGATGGGCAGGTGGGACACTGGTTGGCGAAATGGCCAAACCCATTGCAGCGATAACACTGCTGCCGTGATCCACTAGGCTCCCCAATCATAGGTCCTTTACCTTTATCATCCCGACGGATAGGAGGCGTAGGCAACAAAGGACGTGCAGGAGGTGTGGGTTGTTGGGTTCAGTGCAAGTATTCAGAGGGGGGGGTGAATGAATATGGCCTATAAAAACTTTCACCCAATTAAAATATTAGGCTCACTAACTATTTAGAATGCTAACTAGACAGATTTATTAAATCTGGAAGACTAATTAGCAGATGCGGAATTAAACAAACAGACAGTGAGCACTCTAACAAGACAAGTTAGACGAACTATAGCTCAATTTGAATTTCGATTACTTAACAGATTATGACACTCTAAGAGAGCTAATCAACTTTTCTGCTCAACCAGAAAGCCAACACTTAGTGCGCCCCTAATCAATCATCTAACGGAAGCAAATCACAAATATATCAAACCACTGCACAATGGGTTTTTAGGTGGTTCGGTCCAGCAGACCTACATCCACTCCACACTCAAACCGAGTGTGGCTTCCATTGACTCACAGCTTGAACAGCTGGGCATCACAGCTTGCCTTACAACCGCTGGGCAACACAGCTTGCCGTCCGAGGAATCCTCCTCGTCTCGCTGAGCAACACAGCTTGCTGTCCAGTGGAATCCTCCACTGCAAACCGCTGGGCAATACAGCTTAGCCGTCCAGAGGCAGCACCTCTGCAATCCGCTGACTAACATCTTGAACAAAGATGTAAAAGATAAAACAAAAGACAGGAAATGACAGCAACAGAAAGCTGAAACAATGAAGCACAAATATAGCTCTCGAAGGAGCAGCTCTAGCTTGGATTTGATCCAAAAGCCAGACAACCTCAAACTCTCTCTCTTTCTCAGCTCGAGCTCTCAATCTCTCTCTTGCTCTTCTTTCTCTTCTTCTTTCGCTAATCTCTCACTCTCTGCTCTTCTCTTCTCTCTCTTTTCTTTCCTCTCTTTGTGCTGGATCGACAGCTTCTCTCCACTCTACTTTTTCTTCACGGCTTCTCTCTTCTATCTCGATCAGTCTTCTACAGAGGATGAAGACTCATATATATAGCAGCACCAGCAGCAGCTAGGGCGCGTGTGGCTTCCATAGCTCCCGCCCAAACATTTGGCCACGTGTCAGCATCCTGGTATCTCGTCCATCCTTGGATCACGAGTCAGGCACCTCGGATCACGTGCCCTTCATTAGCCTCTTCAGTCCCTATCAGACAGACAAGAGTATCGGATTAAGCTATCAGTTTAAGTCTACACCCTGTACAGTCTCTGAAGAATGTAGAGCATTGTATAGACTTAGTGAACGTAAAGGCTAAAGCAATGTACAGACTTTATGATATTTAGATGTAAAACAGGCGATGTATAGACTTCATAATACTCAGATGAAGGCAGGCGCTCTATAGACTTCATGATGATTAGATGAAGGCAAGCGATGTATAGACTTCATGAAACACAGCTGAACACACGCGGTGTATAGACTTCATGAAAATCAGATGAACACATGCGGTGTATAGACTTGATGTGTTCACTGGTGGATGTACACACTTGCCCATTGTACAGACTTTGATGCTTATATGCAATGAAGAGACTTCGCTGAATTAGAATGCAGTGTACATACTTTGAACTATAGGGACTTGTGAACAACCAATGTGTAGACTCTTCACTCGACAGGCTGACAATGCATGTACTTGCTCAGTGTATGGACTTGATTAAAAGATCATGCAATGTATATACTTCATGTTATGAAGCAAAGAATACACTTAGGTGAAGACTGTCAGTCGATGTATAGACTTGGCATCAAACCCAGTGTATAGACTTTATGCGTGAAGCAGCACAAGGAATAAGTGTGAGAACCAATGTATAGACATTATGAATCAGATCTGAAGCAGTGTATGGAGTTGCTAGAGTGTGAAGCAATGTTCAGACTTCAGATGAGAAGGGACTCGCTGTACATACTTGTTGAGGCTCAAGTAGTGTACAAACTTTGAAGTTCCACTGTGGATGTACAGACTCTGAGGAAATGAAACGAGTCAGTGTACAGACTTCAAATGTGAAGACAGTCGCTGTATAGACTTTGAAGACAGAAGCTAGTGTACAGACTTTCCACCGACTAGTGTATAGACTTCAACAGTGAACGGCTGTACAGACTTGATGAACAATGCAAGACAAACGGATGTACAGACTTCATGTGAAAGCCCAATGTACAGACTTTGAAGAACAGCGGCCAATGTATAGACTTGATGCTCAAGGAGTGGCTGTACAGACTTAGAGTGTAGCTGAAGCCTTGAACGTAGGAATAGGCTGGACTGTATAGACTTCAGGCTTCAGAAACGAATGTACAGACTTCACTTAAGAAACGTAGGGAAAGACCCCAATGTATAGACTTTGCCTTGAACGAAGGTCAGTGATGAATGTATAGACCTTCACGATGTGTAGACTTGGATACGTGAAAGCTACAGTGAAGGAATGTACACACTTGACCAATTCAAAGGCGAATCAAGTGTACAGACTCTGAGTCCAAACCCAACGGCTGTACAGACTTAGAATGTGAAGACTGATGTACAGACTTCATTAATCAAAGCATGAATGAGACGCTGTACACACTTAGCCTAGGACAATGTATAGACTTGCGTTACTGTAGCAACGTGTAGACTTTGCGTTAGACGCTAAATGAGACGCTGAAGTCTGTATAGACTTTCCAATGTCTAGACTTGCAGATGTGAATGACACAATGTATAGACTTCAGGTGTGAAGACATTGTGAATGCAAATGCAATGTTCAGACTTCATTGTATAGACTTGGAGGACCTGAATCAATGTGCATACTTGGAACGCCTGAAGACCAATGCATGGACTTGTATAAATCTGATGAATGAACTGAGGGGTCGACCCATCAGCACAAGGGGTCGACGCACCACAGACCAGACCAATGAATAAATGCAGCAAAGTTAAAGAGGCACCAAGCGTCAACGCATTGCCCAAGCAGCGTGGACGCCGCAGTACAAATATTTCTTACTGCTACCTCTGAAGTGCCTTGGCAGCGTCGACGCTGCAGTTCGATGGGTCGACGCTGCAGTATCAAACTGCAGTCTAAAGAGCAACAGTAACATGACTGAACATAATCAAATATGCAATGCCATATCAGAACTTTATGAAGAACCAATGTAGAGACTAGCACTTACTGCTATTCAAACTTTGCAGTTACATGCAGAGACATGATATCTGACAAAATGCAATTCAGATATATAAAGAACAAATGCCATCAATGCTAAACATCATCATTCATGTTGCTATCATATGCAGAATGCTCAAGGATAAGAATGCACAGAAATGCACTTCGTTTATTGCAATCATCAAAACACAATAGCATTGCAATCATCAAAATACAATATCAAATGCACTCAAATGCACTCACTGTCTTGCTATCATCAAAACCAAATAGCATTGCTATCATCAAAGCAACATAGCACATGCTTGTGCCTAAGGGGCACAACATTCTCCCCCTTTTTGATGATGGCAATAAACAATGACAGTGAGTCACACACAAAATTTTCTCCCCCTTTGACATAATCGAAAAGGGAAGAACAATAAGAACATGAGTGCAACATGGCAGTATGCATGCAAGTGACTTCTAGAGCAATAAATTCCCCCTGAAGGTATGACTCCTCCTGAATTATTTCTCCCCCTAAATAAATGCTCCCCCTTTGAGAAGGACTATGAACAGATAAACAAGGTAGAGAAGGTAGGAGGGTCACTTGACAACAGCTGAATCATAGGTTCAGAAAGGAAGCATGATTATAAACAACTGTTAAAGTATAAGAATCAGCAACATACAATTTTGACAAAAATTCAGGTTTAACAGTGATAAATCTAGAGTAAAACATCTGACCCCTGAAAGAGAGTTTATAGATTCTATTTATAGCAATGAATCTAGGGCACATGGTATTAATAGATAAGTCAGAAATAATACCCTTTTGTGATTAAACATAGAAGATCAAGAATGACAGTTTGAATATGTATTGAAAATAATTTTCACTCATTGACTTTTGATTTTTCGAAGGGTTACAGCAGTTTGATTTTCACTTTTGAATTTTTCAGAACCTGAACTAAGTAAATAGATCAGTGGCATTTATACTGTTGACATTAGGTGTACACCTTGATCAGAGGCAGGTACCCCCAGTTACTAGGCATAAACTACTAGACCTATTTCAGATCAGAACCCACAAAAGATAGTCTTCACTTTTGACATTAAGGGTACATCTTGATTAGAGTCCAGTACCCTCAGTTACTTGGTGAGGACTCTCCCTATAGATTTGACCCTATGAGCAGAGATATTCTGAATCACCTCATGACATGTGAATTCTCCTGCTTCTTTGGAGGAGTTCACAGTTTCTCAGTGCAATCAGCCATTGCTCTGTCACTGTGTTCAGTTCTTAACATTAATGATCTTATTTACTGCTGCCCTTAATTCTTGTAGAGTGATTGTTTAAAAAATCAGTACACACTCTTATTAGCCTGTTCTAGACATATCCAGTTCAACACATTTAGGCATTACGAAACATTTTTCTATTTTAACCATGAGACAAAGATTAAGAGCTATAAAAGTTTTCTTTTATCTCAAATTCTGAAGTGCAGACACTTAACTCTCTAATTTATAAAGGTTAAACCTTTAGTTCCTTTCAATTTGTAAGTGTGATTCTTATAAGTGAACAATTGCAATAATCACCATTCAATGTACTAAACCAGATGCAAAGCTATTGTTTAGTGAAAATGATAGGGAGAGGATAGCAATTGGCAATATGGTTCAATGAGCAACTGATGTCAAAGAATATGAATCATTTGAATGAGAACAATGAGAAGTGAATAGGATTCAATGAATTTGAACAGACCTCTCAGCTCCCCCTGACATCATGATGCAAGAGATATGCTATGCAACATACTGTCCTACATGCAGACTATGCACCAAGGATACATTAGACAAGTATGCAATCAATTCAGGTTTATGCATCCAAGTCATGAGCATTTTTATCCTTTTTCAGATTTTTCAACATATGATGCAGTGCACTGTTCTACATGAAGACAGGACCCATGGTACTTGGCGGAGAACCTGGTCTCAAAGACCATCTCACACATGGTAGAAACCTCCGGGCAGATTTCCTTGCCCTTTAGTAACATACCATTTTATATACCAGGGTTAAGCAAATGATAATGCAGTGCAAAGCAGCCCTATTATGCATTGAAAAACATGCAGTCTACGACAATAGGCAAATGACAGTCATGCAAATCAGTCCTATATGCATTGATCAATTTCATTGACAGTCATGCATATGATGTATGCAAACACTAGACACATGCATTGACTGTATGCACTAACTGACCCATTCAAGCTCAGTCCAAGTATGTAATCAAGCATGCAATGTATTGACACAAGACACATGCATTGACTCTATACACTAAAGAATCATTCACAATCAGCAAGTTATGCATTCAACAACAAGTATGCAGTCCATTGACATAAAGTTCATATAAAGCATCGACTGTAAAAATGATTGTGCAGAGCATCCAACAGCACATTTATTCAGTGCAATAATCAGTGAGAGAAGAGCATCAGATATATGCAAAGTAAAATTCAGTAGCTGAGTCTGGAATGCAGACTGATCAGCTAGACATGAAGAGATCATCAACAATCAATCAAGCAAATCAATATGAAACTCACAATTTTCATGCTCACAATTTCAGATAATGGAATTTAAAGCAAAGTTCAGAACCGACCTGAATTGTAGTATCCTGGGGTTTTCTTGTTGAGTGCCTTGGTTAACCCCTTTTATTCATTTCCAAGGCACACCTGCAACATGTCAATCAATGTGATCTTGCAGGAACCCAAGAAGTCTTGGGTCCTGAATTAACAGTGACATTCCTAGCAGGTATGGTAGCCAACTTCTGTGCATGAAGGTCATCAATTCTCATCACATGACAATCATTCATTGAATGACCTATCTGACCACAGTAGTGGCATGATGCAGCAGTTCTGAAATTTATTTTGTGCACATTCCTATGAGCAGGAGTTCTAAATGCATATGCATGGAAATTTTTGTTAACAGAATTGAAATTCTGTTTACCAAAACTAGTCTGGCTTTGGTATCCTGCCAGCCAACAGGTTGCAGCCCTGTGACCTGGCTTTCCACAGTTAAAGCATGAAGCAACAGATTGTCTGGTCCTATGATGCATATCAACAGCAGCATGAGACCTATGAAACTTAGCATGAATTATTCTGTTGTTTACATGGACATTTTGTTTCTTACTAGCATCATTGGGAACATGAAATTTTACAGATTTAAAATTAAGTCTACTTTCCTGAGCATGCCAACAGTCCTTGACTGTGTGGCCATGCCTCCCACATTCGAAGTACCTTGGATGCTTACCTCTGGAGCCAAGGTTATTTCTATCAAAAGCATTTTTGTTAACATGGAAATTAACAAATTCAGAATTGAATCTCTTTCTCGGATTCTGCCAACATTGAGCAGCAATGTGGCCAAACTTCCCACAACAAAAACAATTCAGATTCTTTCTCCTAGAATCATGATTTCTAGCATGAAATTCTTTAACATTCAGATTACCCTTTTTCTGATCAGACAGAACTTTTCTAGCATGCTTTCTATCATCTTGTTTCATCACAAAACACTCACTCATAAAGTGTCCATGCTTACCACAATAATGACAAGAACAAGAACCATTAAATTTCTTTAAAACATGGCACTTATCAGATGAGTTTTTAGCATGCAGATAGTTCCTTTGAGTTTTTGGGGTTTTCTAATTTTTATTTCATTTTTGAATTTCCTGAACAACATGCACATATAAAGAAGAAGTTGAAGTGCTAGTTAAACCAGAGCTACGAATAAAAGTGGTGTACAGCTGGTTCTTCTTAGCTTGCTTGATTTCAGAAATGTTATCAATATCTTCACATTGATCACTTACTGCATCTTCAGAGGATATTTTCATTTTGCCTTTATCCTTATCAACCTTAGATGAAATACTATTCAGCTCAGTAATTTTACTTTCCAAGGAGATTATAAGATTTTCTGAATCAACTTTCTCCTTCTCATAACCAGCCAATTTTTCTTTTAACAAACCAATTTCTTTTTCCAAATCAGCAGTGTGTATTGAAAAACTAGCAATTTCTTCGTCACTGCAATTGATACACTCTTTCAATACTGATTTCTCTTTTTCAATTGTCATCCATCTTTCAGAGAAAACAGTGTTAAGAACCATTAGCTTTTTATTTTGTTCTTTCAAGTAGACATTTTCTTCTTTTAGAGATTTGATTTGTTCCTTTTGCAAATTGTGATCAGAATCAAACTCATTTATCATTTCTTCCAAGATAGCACAAGCTTTACAAGAATTGTCTTCACTGATGAGTTTGTTTCTAAGATCTTCATTCTCAGATTTCAACTTGTTCAACTCGTCTTTTTCTTTATTTATGTCAGACTTAAGGTTTTCATTCTCTACCCTCAGACGTCTAACTTCACGGGTCATTTCTTTTCTCAGTTTCCTCTTCTCAGATTTTATTCTATCATACTCCATCAACAAATGTTCATTCAAGGCTATCATGCTTTCCATAGAAGGATTGTCAGTGTCAGAATTTACCTGTGACGAAGTATCCTCCACATAGTCTTCGTCTTCTTTTGTTGAAGTCATAAGACATTTCACTTCATCCCGGTTCTTGCTGGCTGCTAACATTTTGACCACTTCAGAGGCACTGCAGCAATCAAGCACACAAGGAAACTTGTCAGTATTTATAGCCCTTCGAGTTAGCTCCAGGGCCTTCTGATTATCAGAGAATTTTTGTCTGTCTAAAGTTTTCCATAAGGATTCATCCTTTGGAACTTCATATGGACTGTGTGCAATGACTATCCACAGATCTGGATTAGTTTGCATCACATATTCTCTGAACTGATTAACCCAATTGTAGAAACTCGAACCTTCAAACTTCGGAGGATCAACAGTGAGTTCCATGCTTAGACAGAATAAGAATTCTAAGTAGAACACTAATCACACACAATGCAAGCAAATGAATTAACTCAAATCGCACCAAAGCCAAATGAGCAAAACAAAGCACATGTTAGTGAAGCAAAACAGGATCTCAAAAGACCCACTCTGAAATGCACACAAAACGATGCAGGATCTGCTGCGGATTGTTAGATCCTATGCGCAACAACCCGCTCTGATACCAAGTCTTGGGTTTGGTGCAAGTATTCAGAGGGGGGGGTGAATGAATATGGCCTATAAAAACTTTCACCCAATTAAAATATTAGGCTCACTAACTATTTAGAATGCTAACTAGACAGATTTATCAAATCTGGAAGACTAATTAGCAGATGCGGAATTAAACAAACAGACAGTGAGCACTCTAACAAGACAAGTTAGACGAACTATAGCTCAATTTGAATTTTGATTACTTAACAGATTATGACACTCTAAGAGAGCTAATCAGCTTTTCTGCTCAACCAGAAAGCCAACACTTAGTGCGCCCCTAATCAATCATCTAACGGAAGCAAACCACAAATATATCAAACCACTGCACAATGGGTTTTTAGGTGGTTCGGTCTAGCAGACCTACATCCACCCCACACTCAAATCGAGTGTGGCTTCCGCTGACTCACAGCTTGAACAGCTGGGCATCACAGCTTGCCTTACAACCGCTGGGCAACACAGCTTGCCGTCCGAGGAATCCTCCTCGTCCCGCTGAGCAACACAGCTTACTGTCTAGTGGAATCCTCCACTGTAAACTGCTGGGCAATACAGCTTAGCCGTCCAGAGGCAGCACCTCTGCAATCCGCTGACTAACAGCTTGAACAAAGATGTAAAAGATAAAATAAAAGACAGGAAATGACAGCAACAGAAAGCTGAAACAATGAAGCACAAATATAGCTCTCGAAGGAGCAGCTCTAGCTTGGATTTGATCCAAAAGCCAGACAACCTCAAACTCTCTCTCTTTCTCAACTCGAGCTCTCAATCTCTCTTGCTCTTCTTTCTCTTCTTCTTTCGCTAATCTCTCACTCTCTTCTCTTCTCTTCTCTCTCTTTTCTTTCCTCTCTTTGTGCTGGATCGACAGCTTCTCTCCACTCTGCTTTTTCTTCACGGCTTCTCTCTTCTATCTCGATCACTCTTCTACAGAGGATGAAGACTCATATATATAGCAGCACCAGCAACAGCTAGGGCGCGTGTGGCTTCCACAGCTCCCGCCCAAACATTTGGCCACGTGTCAGCATCCTGGTATCTCGTCCATCCTTGGATCACGAGTCAGGCACCTCGGATCACGTGCCCTTCATTAGCCTCTTCAGTCCTTGTCAGACAGACAAGAGTATCGGATTAAGCTATCAGTTTAAGTCTACACCCTGTACAGTCTCTGAAGAATGCAGAGCATTGTATAGACTTAGTGAAAGTAAAGGCTAAAGCAATGTATAGACTTTATGATATTTAGATGAAAAACAGGCGATGTATAGACTTCATAATACTCAGATGAAGGCAGGCGCTGTATAGACTTCATGATGATCAGATGAAGGCAAGTGATGTATAGACTTCATCAAACACATCTGAACACACGCGGCGTATAGATTTCATGAAAATCAGATGAACACATGCGGTGTATAGACTTGATGTGTTCACTGGTGGATGTACACACTTGCCCACTGTACAGACTTTGATGCTTATATGCAATGAAGAGACTTCGCTGAATTAGAATGCAGTGTACAGACTTTGAACTATAGGGACTTGTGAACAACCAATGTGTAGACTCTTCACTCGACAGGCTGACAATGCATGTACTTGCCCAGTGTATGGACTTGATTAAAAGATCATGCAATGTATATACTTCATGTTATGAAGCAAAGAATACACTTAGCTGAAGACTGCCAGTTGATGTATAGACTTGGCATCAAACCCAGTGTATAGACTTTATGCGTGAAGCAGCACAAGGAATAAGTGTGAGAACCAATGTATAGACATTATGAATCAGATCTGAAGCAGTGTATGGAGTTGCTAGAGTGTGAAGCAATGTTCAGACTTCAGATGAGAAGGGACTCGCTGTACATACTTGTTGAGGCTCAAGCAGTGTACAAACTTTGAAGTTCCAATGTGGATGTACAGACTCTGAGGAAATGAAACGAGTCAGTGTACAGACTTCAAATGTGAAGACAGCCGCTGTATAGACTTTGAAAACAGGAAGCCAGTGTACAGACTTTCTACCGACTAGTGTATAGACTTCAACAGTGAACGGCTGTACAGACTTGATGAACAATGCAGGACAAACGGATGTACAGACTTTGAAGAACAGCAGCCAATGTATAGACTTGATGCTCAAGGAGTGGCTGTACAGACTTAGAGTGTAGCTGAAGCCTTGAACGTAGGAATAGGCTGGACTGTATAGACTTCAGGCTTCAGAAACGAATGTACAGACTTCACTTAAGAAACGTAGGGAAAGACCCCAATGTATAGACTTTGCCTTGAACAAAGGTCAGTGATGAATGTATAGACCTTCACGATGTGTAGACTTGGATACGTGAAAGCTACAGTGAAGGAATGTACACACTTGACCAATTCAAAGGAGAATCAAGTGTACAGACTCTGAGTCCAAACCCAACGGCTGTACAGACTTAGAATGTGAAGACTGATGTACAGATTTCATTAATCAAAGCATGAATGAGACGCTGTACACACTTAGCCTAGGACAATGTATAGACTTACGTTACTGTAGCAACGTGTAGACTTTGCCTTAGATGCTAAATGAGACGCTGAAGTTTGTATAGACTTTCCAATGTCTAGACTTACAGATGTGAACGACACAATGTATAGACTTCAGGTGTGAAGACATTGTGAATGCAAATGCAATGTTCAGACTTCATTGTATAGACTTGGAGGACCTAAATCAATGTGCATACTTGGAACGCCTGAAGACTAATGTATGGACTTGTATAAATCTGATGAATGAACTGAGGGGTCGACCCATCAGCACAAGAGGTCGACGCACCACAGACCAGACCAATGAATAAATGCAGCAAAGTTAAAGAGGCACCAAGCATCAACGCATTGCCCAAGCAGCGTGGACGCAGCAGTACAAATAGTTCTTACTGCTACCTCTGAAGTGCCTTGGCAGCGTCGACGCTGCAGTTCGATGGGTCGACGCTGCAGTATCAAACTGCAGTCTAAAGAGCAACAGTAACATGACTGAACATAATCAAATATGCAATGCCATATCAGAACTTTATGAAGAACCAATGTAGAGACTAGCACTTACTGCTATTCAGACTTTGCAGTTACATGCAGAGACATGATATCTGACAAAATGTAATTCAGATATATAAAGAACAAATGCCATCAATGCTAAACATCATCATTCATGTTGCTATCATATGCAGAATGCTCAAGGATAAGAATGCACAGAAATGCACTTTGTTTATTGCAATCATCAAAACACAATAGCATTGCAATCATCAAAATACAATATCAAATGCACTCAAATGCACTCACTGTCTTGCTATCATCAAAACCAAATAGCATTGCTATCATCAAAGCAACATAGCACATGCTTGTGCCTAAGGGGCACAACACGGGTGCCGGTGGACGGGCTATGGGTGGGGCTGTAAGATGCTGGGGACGAGGAAGGTCCCTCGGGGGTGGAGGACGAGGCCTAGGAGCAAACGGCTCGGGACGAGCAGGCTCCTGAGGTCGAGCCATGGGGGCCCTCGGATACGTGCCAGATGAGCCGTGGGGCTCGACACTACGAAGGGGAAAAGAGCCCAACCGATGGGGTGACTCGAACTCGGCCTCGAATTGCTCCATTTAGAGAGCTATCTGATATGCCTGCTCCAAAGTGGTTGCATTGCGACGAAAGAGTTCATATTGATAATTGGGCCGCAAACCTCTTCGAAAGCGGGATATAGTCATAGTGCTCTCTTCCGTGACCCTACACCGTAAGTAATACTCATCGAACTCGGCGGTGTACTTGGTCACGGATCGGTTCCCTTGGGAGATGCTTTGCCACTTGTCTATGAGACGTTGGTGATATGAGGCAGGAAGGTACTTCTCCCCCAACTTGGTTTTCATATCATCCCAAGTACCGATCTGGGGTTGACGTCGCTGGTTGAGCAGGCTCTCCACATTGATCCAATAAGTTTGAGCCTGCCCTTGCAGCTTCATCTTCGCGTATCGGACTCTTCGGTGGTCCGTCATCTCAAACCACTCGAAGTATCGGTCCATGCCGGCCTCCCAATCTAAATACACCCGAGGGTCCAAGGACCCGCTAAAAGTGGGAGGGTCCGCACGCACGCCCCTAAGAATGCGGTCGTCCTCCTCGTCATCACGATTCCGTTGTTGATGACGGCGACCGTTACCCCCTTGATCATTATCAGATGCATAATCATCCACCACATGCACCTGTTGAACCCCAACATTCTCCGCCTGAGCTCTTGGTACAGCAGGTTGCTGAACCGGCTCCGGTTGCGCTGCTACTGGGCCCCTCTCGAGGATGGCAATCCTCCCAACTAAGCCCTGGATGGACTGATCCGAACTCTCGGCCCGATCCTCGAGGGCTTTCATCCGCCCTTCTAGACGCGTTCCTATGCCATCCATACGCGTACTAAGGCCATCCATACGCGTGTCAAGACGTTCCATAATGGCTCGGAACATCTCGGCCCTCGAGGACTCATCGGAGCTACGGGCCTGGGAGTCCGCCATAGGTGGTGGTGGCGAGTATTGGGTACCTCGACGGGTGGGCATGCAACTAACACACGACCTAGAAGACACCGACTAATGCAAACACTCACTAAATGATGCACTTAGACCTAAACCAATATCCGATACGTGGCAGAGTTAATCGATCCGAAGATCACTCCCGCAAGTGTGCGGCCTTCCCGATAGGCGTAGCCTAACGTTCGGACAACACCTTTTAATATACCGGGTAAAGGGTGCAAATGCAATTTAAAACACACTTTTTTTTTGTTTTTTGAAAATAATGATGATCCTAGACTCGACTTAGACCATGATGCATGCAAGACATATGCAAAGACTACCCTAGACTCGACTCGCTCTGATACCAAACTGATGCGGGACGGACACGGGGACCGACTCTACGTGGTATGGACCTCGGACTCTAGATGCGGACACGACCAGCAACACATGATGGGGGAGACATTAGGCCCGACACGGAGAGCTCCTATGGGCTATACGTTGCTAACAGAAACGCAAGCTCACTCGTCGTCCCAAGCGAGGGAAACGCGGATCGTGCGCAGTCGAAGAACTGGCAGAGTTCACGGGTAGTCGAATCACTTCCGGACTCGGATCGAGTCGCGGGACGGGTCACTCTCACACTCACAGCGGTGACATGAACACACGGGTTAGTACCTATCGCTCTCGGCAGCGGCAAAAGACCATATACTAGCTAAGCAAATGAACGCCAAGAGGTTCGGACCATTACCTCCACGCACCCGGCGTGGCGAAGACAACCCCGGCCGAATCACGGACTCCCGGTTAACAATTATTACAGCAATACACTAAGTCGACCCACTCCATGCAGAGAGGTAAAAGGTCACATATGGGGTCTGGGAATCACGCAACTCGTGTTGACGGGCAGCATCTTGATGTCGCTTGGCGGTGCCGAACTTCGCGTTTTCGTGCTTTCCAAACAGCGGCTTCTACGGGCCCGCGGGGCCCACGGACGGCGCTGTCCTCCGGATCTGCGGGGGTGGGACACACTGTGATGGGGACCCCTGTTGGCGCGCCTCCACGGACGGCGGTCAGCCGGGAACACCGATCGGGGGTCGATCGGCCCCGATTCCCAACTCTTGAACTAATAACCCACAGATTTTGGTTGCTATCTTTCGGCGCGCGCTCCGGTGAAAATGGCCGCTGCGGTCAATCCTGACATCGGATCGGGACGCATGAGCTATCGTTGGAAAGCTCTCTTCAAATGATTAAATCTAGACCCAGAGAGATCTGCTGGATCTGGTCAGATCAGAACTTTGTTGAATTTACAAGTCGCTATTGTACAGTAAATGAAATCTCAGATCTGCAGGGCACTTGTCTGAGAACCACCGTTGACCGCCTAGTAAACCTCCGATTCAGCTCTTGAGCTCTTATTAGAAGTTGTAGGAAATCAAACCATAGAACGGGGACTATTTTTAGAATTTGATTTGGAGGGGGATACGATTTGGTATGATTTTTGGAGTGACTGGTGGTCGGAGCTGGGAACAGGTGGACAGAACTGTAGATGGGTTTGAGAACGATTTTTGAAAAATATGGGATGGCCTGACAAAAATTCAAGAAAAATTTTGGATTGAGGGGTGGATGGGTGGAATCCCCAGTAAAATTGGGCGAACTAACAGAGATCAAAAAGTGAATCTAAGACGTGAAACTCAGGTCGGAGGTGAACCTAGACAGAACTCTGGCAGAACCGAAATGGAAGAGTGGACGAAAATCAAAAATTAGCAAACGTGATCTGAATGCTGGCCTGATTTTTTTGGGTGGAGAGGAACATCCCAGGAACAACTCCTCCAAATTTGGTAGCCAAATGAGCTCAGGGAAGACCTGTGAATTTCGAACAAGCTGCTATGGTACTGCGTAGGCAGAACTCCGTTGATGGCGGCGGCTCGTGGCGGCAGCGGCGGCGACCGGAACTGATAGGGTGGAGTCACACCACCAAGAAGCAGCCTTCACAGCTGCAAGGGGGAGAGGGAGGAGAGAGGAGGGGGGCGCACCAGCCCTTGCTCTTAGAATTAGTTTGATTCAAATGACATTAATTCATCAAAATTGAAAATTACAAGCATATATAGGTCATATGTCTAATCAACCCTCAACCGTTGGATCAAGGGGTGTGAGATGGAGGGTTGGGATAGCATGTGACCATCCACAAAAATTAAAATAAAAAAATACATGGAAGGGGGCGGCCTATTGACTATGGTGGCAAGGGGGGACAAGTTTGGTAGCCACCTTCGACTTTGAAGTCCACTTGTCTCCCATGTGCCTTTTACCATTCAGACTTCTAGATGCCTCCATTTGACATGTTGACTGACCCCACATGGGGCCCATGGGCTGAGGTGGATCAATGGGAGGGGCCTGGGGGTCCCGTGGGGCCCAGGGGTCCCATTTTGCAAATAAGCCCCTCGTACACTCATAATTACATACCGAATATAATGAAATAAACACAAATTACACACACATAAAGTCTAACTAAATATGATAAATGGGGAGGCTCAAGGCGGAGTCTCCAGGCTGTCTCCGAGCCAGATGGACGCTGAGGTGGCTCGAGTCGTGCTCCGTGTGCGGTACCGGTGGCTCGGCGTGTCGCGCCGCTAAACTGCTCGGGTGTCCGCACCAGTGAGTGGTATGACCTCCGTGGTTGGAGGTAGGTGGGCGGGGCAAGTAGGCCCTCCTAAGCGCTCTCTTCATTTCCCACCATGACTCGATGGGCCTTAGATTCCTATCCTCCCTCCAGTATTTGATGTTCCTCCAAGTTGCGGCGGCTTCACCAAAAAGTCACCTTTTGGCAACATCGACTTGCATGGGCCCGTACATAATGTACGCCTCGAAGTAATCATCCATAATGGCTTCCCATTCTAGGTAGACACTCGGGTCATCGGACCCGTAGAAGTCCCGGGTTTCGGGCCTCGTGGGGTGGTTCGGGTGGTCCTTCCATTTGAGATAGTATCGCCACCATCCGGGAGTTTGGGAATCCATGGGTGATTGGGGACTAGTGGGTGGGCATGCCGACACTAGTAGATAAACCAACTAGGCAATGGACTACAACCCTAGACATGACGACCAAGACTCGGTACGTGGCGGAGATAACCGATCCGAAGACCACTCGCGCAAGTGTGCGGCCTTCCCGATAGGCGTAGCCTAACGTTCAGGCAACACCTTTTGATATACCGGGTTATTGGGATGCGATGCAAAAGACACTATTTTTTGTTTTAAAATAATGATGACCCTAAACACGACTTAGATAATGACTAATGACTAGACATAAAGGACACCCTTTTTTTTTGGACACCCTAGACTCAAACTCGCTCTGATACCAAATTGATGCGGGACGAGACCATGGACACGACAAGCTCGTGATTGCCCCTTAACGAGGGAAGCGTCGGACGTGCGCTGTTGAGAAACCGGCAGTGAGCTAGGGTGATCGGCTCTCTCGTGTTCCCGGATCGGGTCACGGGACGGTCTCGCACTCTCTCGCAGCAGCGATAATGAATAGAGAAAGTGAGCTAGATATCCCTACACATGCTCTCTAGCAGCGGCATAAACAAATATATATGAAGTAAGCAAAATGCCAAGTAAGGGAGCGAATGCGATACCTCCACACGCTCGGCGTGGGGAAGACGGACCCGGCCGAAACTCGTACTCCCGGGATAAATATTACACAATGATGACAGCAATGAAATATCGCCCACTTCACGCAGGGAGGTAAAGGGCTACATAACTGGGCCCGGGAGGACCGAATTCAGGTTGACAGGCGGCTTCTCGCGTCTCTTCGGCAGCACCCGAACTTGTGGCTGTGGGGCCCACGCGCTATCCGGAGGGACCGTGCGGGACCCGATGTCACCACTGTGGTGGGGAGACTTGTGGAAGTGTTCCCGGGGCTGGCGGCTGTGAGCGACGTCACGCGGTTCGGGGAAGAGCGGGGAAGAGGACGCGGAGCGCGCGCGGGCTCCTTCTTTTTTTTGTTTTTTGTTGTTTGTTTGCTGCAACACAGAAATAAGAGAAGGGGGAGAAGGGGCCACCACGGGAGATTGCTCCGGCGGGGCGAGCAGGACAAGTGTGATATAGCAAAATATGGGGGTTAAACGGCCATAGCGGGAAGTGACTCGCCGCGGCCTCGGGGGGACGGGAATGGTGCAAAAATTAAATAACAAGAATTGAAACGGCCATTGGGGAAGTGACTCGCCGCGGCCTCGAGAATATGAGCAGATAATAAGATGATAGAATATGAAGAGAATACAAAGAGCAGGAATTTAAACGGCCATTGGGGAAGTGACTCGCCGCGGCCTCGATGATAAGAGCAGAATATAACAGAATATAAAGAGAATATAAGAACGGAAATTTAAACGGCCATTGGGGATGTGACTTGCCGCGACCTCGATGATATAAGCAGAATATAACAAAACATAAAGAGATTATAGGAATAGAAATTTAAATGGCCATTGGGGAAGTGACTCGCCGCGGCCTCGATGATATAAGCAGAATTTAACAAAATATAAAGAGAATATAGGAAACATAAATTTAAACGGGCATTGGGGAAGTGACTCGCCGCGGCCTCGATGACAAGATGTGATCGCTAGGGGCCAAAAGACCCCAAAATAAGAAAGTGATCGCGCCTACCTCGAGAGCGGGAGATGACGGGTTGCTTCTTCCTCTCCCTTCGGCCGGCCGACGGAGAGGGCTTTCCTCGGCTACCCTTGCAAAACAACGACAAACAAATGACAAGTGGATTAGAAAGATGGAGGTGTAGTATTCAAATCCTTGTGATAAAAATAACGAAATGATGGCAAGACACACACCTGGTTGGTGTTATCTTTTAAACCCCTCTCGGACTCGAGTGGGAGAAAAATGAGATGATGGATGCAAGAAGTATAAGAGAAGAGGCGCCCTTGTGAAGGGGGATAGAGAATGCAGTATGATGAATGTAAAGAACTATGAAGAAGAAGGGGAAGAAAAGGCTTATTGGATGAGCCGAGGGTGAAATCCGGCGGAGCTCCGGCAGCGTGGGGACGACGTAGAAGCGCGGTGGATGAAGACGACCTTCCTCTCGCGAGCGTTGGCACCCGAGAAGCCGGCAAAACCTCCACCTACAAAAGACCCCACGGGTTAGAAAAATGACTCCGTAGCCTCTGGGCTCCGGCATCCTATCGGATCACTTAGAAGCTTCTCTAGAACTGAGGGGGGCCCTCTATTTATAGAGCTCCGGAGGGTGGAGGCGTCCAGGACCCTGGACACCTCCATCAGGGCCGAAATAATATTTTATTCTATTTTTATATATTTTTCTTGGAATACTTTTGTGGAGGCGTCCAGGGTCCCGGACGCCTCAAGCAGGTCCACCGAAAACCGACGACGGCCGCACGCGGTTCGGCACAACGCGTGGTTTTGTGAGCGGCGTCTCGTGATTCAGAAATGGGCGCGTCCAGCTGACCGGACGTCTCTATATTTTGGATTTTTTCACACATGACAAACCGTCGTTCGGTGGCCGGCGCCCGTGAGGGAGTTGATGGAGGCGTCCAGGGGCCTGGACGCCTCCAAAATTATATTATTTTATTATTTTTCTTTTGTCTTTTATACCAGGCGTGGCATTATATATTTTTTATATGTTTTTATGGAGGCGTCCAGGCCTCTGGCCTGGACGCCTCCATTAATATATATATATTTTTATTATTTTTTGTGTTTTTATGCCAACTGGCATCTTACAAATATTTTTTATTATTATTGTTTATGGAGGCGTCCAGGGGCCTGGACGCCTCCATCAATATATATATTTTTTATTTTGTTTAGGGCCCTGAGAAAATAATAAAAGAAATTAAAAAGATGGGGGCGTCCAGGGCCTCGGACGCCCCCATTAAAATCGACCCGGGTCCTCGGATCAGGCGTCGGCGGCCGCCCGGTAGACCCCCTTCTTGATTCCGGAACCTCCTGATGCGTCCGACTGGTGTTGATGTCGTCCGAATGCCGTGACGAGACGATTCCGGATGCCGAAAAAGGCAGAAGAAGACCCAAGAAAAGGAAGCACTCGAGCGATTCAAAATGCGTAAGCCGTTGCGGGGCGTTGTATAGTAATATGAGACTTTCTCAAGAGACGTCAGGAATGGCGTGTCTACAGCGGCACGCTGATTCGCCGGCCGGAGGCCGGGCGGCTCCGATCGGCACCGGTCGGAATTACCGGTCACGGATCTGCCGGTTCTAATTTCTGGCGCGCGCTCCTGCGAGAACGGACGCTGCGATCAGCCCCGACGTCAGAATGCGACGAACCTGGCGCCGTTGGAAAGATGCTTCGAAGGGCTTCAACCTAAGGTGATTACAGAAAAATAATCAAGCCTGTACTTCTGATTGGCGAATTTTGAAGGTTACTGTTGTACAGTGTATGAACTCTCAGAGTAGCAGGGAACTTTCCTGAGAGTTGCCTTTGACTGATATGAAGACCTCAGATTCAGACTTCGACTTGTTCATGAAAGTTGTAGGGAATCAAGTAAGGAAATAGGGACAGTTTGTTATGAAGGGTTTGGAGGTGGTGGTGATTTTTTCTGATTTTTGAAGTGGATGGTGGTCGGATCTGGAACTGGGCTGAAAACACTATAGCAGAGATAGAACACGAATTTTGAAAAATGGATAGAGGGCGAATAAAAAATCAAGAAAAATGGTGGATGTAGGGGATGATGGACAGAACGTCCAGTAAAATTGGGAGGGTTGTAAAAAATCAAAAAGAGGGTCAGAGATGAGAAACATAGGCCTACTGTCACTGTAGATAGAATCATGACAGATCTGAGAGTGATTAAAGACTGAAAATGTAAAAATACTAAACGGAGGATTTTGGACCTTATTCTTTTTGTGGATGATGGGGTGGAAGATAGAAACACACCATAAAAATTTCACACCACGAAGAGGCCGTGGTTGATAGAAGGAATTTCGGGAAGAGGCTGATGTCTGCCAAGGACAGAACTTCGACGGCGGCTCGATGGCGGCACGAACGGCGGCGGCGGCGGCACAGATGATCACCGGAGATAGAGGGGAGGGGATAGAAGATAGAAATCACTTTAGAACTGGAGGTTGGAGGAGAGAAACCAGAGGGAGAGAGGAGGGGCTTAAGAACACTCTTGATTTTCCAACAATTTTCTCTTCATTAATGCTAACAAATGGAAAATACAACCTTTTATATTCCATGTGTCAAATCTAATCTACACCATTAGATCTAGGAGTGAGGAATAGAGGGCCTAGATTGGATGTGAATAACACACAAAAAATAATAAAATATTAAGGGGAGAGGGGCGCCCCCTTGACCATGGTTAATGGGGTTGAATGGGTAGGTGAGGTAGGTAACCCACCTTGGACTAATTAAGCCACTTGTCTCCCATGTGGTCAAATGGCATTCAACCCTTCTAGATGGCCACCTAGGATGGTTGACCAGCCCCACATGGATGACATGGACCAATGGGAAAGGGCTGGGGGCCCCCTTGCTGGTCCTACTGACAAATTACATAGAAACCTACACAATCCGTGGGAATGACGCATTGGCTTACAAAGCCGTACAATTGCGTACATACTTTCCCAAGGATATAAACACAAACTAAAAGGACATAAATGTAAAAAAAAAAGTACATGCTCGATGTCGATTCCCATCAGTCAGAGCAGGTAACGCGCCTATGGTGGTGCTTTACGGTCCTGTTGTGGCCGTGATGGCCGCTGGGCTTTTTGGTGTGCAGCCGTGTGTTTGCTGGTCCATTTTAGGTTGATGTCTGTCGTTCCCGTGGTCTGGCCGCCTTCCCCGTGGGTGTCGGTTAACAGTCCTATTATGTCCGAGACTACGTTTCCGAGTCTGTCGGTAGGTTCATGTGCTGCCTTTGGTGTTTGAGGTACGGGTGACAGTGCATGATTATCTGTCTGTACTTCAGCTCCGTGTTTCGTGATCTTCTCGTGTCGTTGCCTTTCATCACAGACTCTTTGTGACAGCTCGCGGAGCGGGGCACTTTCCGGTATACAGTTTGTAAGCTAGTCTCCATCGGCTCCCGACTACACCGTAGCGTCCTACGGGGGGAGAAAACTAGCTACAGGCTTGGCTCAAGTAAAAGCCAATGTGTGCACATGGGGTCAGGGGTAGAGGACTTACGCCGCGGGCGTGACCCTGACTAGTACTTGTTACTGTGGTTCCGCGTGGGTTTGCGACTCGGCCGCACTCGCGTTGACGCGATCGGTTTGTAGTCGAGACACTTGTGGTGTGTGTTATGGTGCAGTGTAGGACGTCAGCAGACGCATCTGGCTATTCTCCTGGTGCGGGGGTTCTCCGTCTCGTGGCGTGCGACTTCCGTACCTTTCTTGTGTTGTGACCTGTCCGGGTTGGCCTTCCTTTGGCTAGACTCGAGGTCTGTGTGTTATCCTGCACGATGCTCCGGTCGTGTCGTCTGCGTCTGTCTAGGCCTTTTCTAGACTTTCTTTGGCATGCTTGTTGTAGGTGTAGATTGGGGTGCTTGTTTGGCTTTTCCCCTTTACCTTACTGCTCCCTACTCCTGCTCCCCGTTCTGTTCCCTTCTGTTGTTGCTAGGCGTAGTTTGGGGGCCGAGGTTAGTCCGTCTTTCCCCTTATTCCCCTCATCCTTACCTGTTCCCTACTCTTGCTTCCCTTTCTTTTGTAGCTTTCTAGTGTTGTCTCTTGCGGTTGCTCCTGTTGTTTCTATTTTTCCGTGTTACTGTGTGTTTTTCAGTGGGGATCCGCGTGACCCCTACTGAGCCAGTGACACAAGGCTCACCCCTGCTTTGCAAGTGGGGTGACTTTATTCGTGCTGCTTCCGCGGGTCCTGGTGTTCGAGTCATAGCTGCCAGTTGGTACCTTCGTCGGGCTTCCCCCAACTTCTCAGTACGTCCTTTCCTTCTGTCGATTGTACTGCTAGACTGCTGTCTTTAGCCTTGGACTTGACTCTGGTATGTAATTGTTAAATTAAAGCTGTTAATTAAAAAGTAATTTTATTTCTGCTACTTTAGCATCCCGATCTAATGAAATTTAATTGTTTACTGTTATATCTGTCAGTTCAATGTACTACACGACAATCCTTTTTCCCTTCGGAGCTTTACCGCTCTTGGGAGGCCTCGTGGGTTCCAAGTGGTATCAGGCGTATTCGGTAGTCCTACCGGGTATATCTAGTATCCGGAATCCAGGTCGTCACAGTTGGTATCAGAGCGTTGTTGTGTAAAGTACATGGGAATCTCAGATATACAGTTTCCAGAGTCGTAAAAGTCCAGTACAGTCTTCAGCTGGCATTAGGTTTCGTGAATTCCGTTTCTTGTCGTTGTGGGTCTTTTCTTGGTAAGCTGCTCGATGCATGACTCGTCCCCTGTAGTCGTGTGATCAGCTGATGTTGTGCCTTGATTTGACCCAGCTTGCAGTTGTATTCCGTGGTTCTGTGTCCTGTACAGAGCCAGAATCCTGCGAGTGATGCCGTTGTTGTTATTTTTGTAAGTGCTGTTTCTCTATGATTTTGTCCGTCTATCATTAGAACTTTGTGGACCAACTCATGTCGGATCGCTTTGCTATACTCTCTTCCATGGTAGAGTTAGCTTGCGACTCGATCAGATGTCTTGTGGTCCGGTGCTACTGTTTTGCTGTCATTTCACCGTGAATCTGTCACTGGTGTCGCGTGTGCCAGGTGTTCTCTGTCGCCTTTGGCACTGGAGCCGATGATGTTGTCAGGCGGTCAACTGAGAGGACTGTGTTTCCTTGTTTTAGCTGCTCCCTGATGTGTCTGTCATTTTTTTTCTCGGTATCTGTTGTTCTGATAGTCGTGTCTCTTTTCCCTGTGAGACGTAATCGATGTTGCCGCTCTTCTGAGGTGTCGGACGTCTGTTCACTTGTGTCACGCTCACTCTCGAGCGTGTACTCGTGATAATGGTCTGACATTGTTCCTCCGGGCTTTGTTCCTCGTATTTTGTGTAGTTCCGTGGTTGTCGGGTTGTTCTTCCATGCTTCTTCTTTCTTGTACTCCTTAATTTCGAGGATGAAATTTCTTGAAGGAGGGGAGGATGTAATGTCCTGGACCCTTATATAAAACCAACCCCTCTCTCTCTCTCCTCTCTCACGTTTCTCTCCCTCTCTCTCCCGTTCTCTCTCGTTCTCTCACCCTCTCGGCTCCGGCTGTAGACGAAGGCGACCGTGGGCGAGGTTGCGACGCTGGGTAGCTGCTGAGGCGCGTGGTGGAGCGGGGATTGGTGCGGTTTGGGCGCGATCCTGAACGGTGGATTCAAAGTCGGCGGTTCGGTTCGTGGCACGGTTTTCGGCGTGGTTTAGTTGCTTCGGCGCTCGGTTTATTCGGTGGAGGTAGGGAAATGGACCGCCACTTCATTCTGCACGTTTTCCCTGCTTCTGTGCGCAGTTTGGTGCTCGATCAGGGGAGATCGGGCCAGCTTAATGAAAACCGTCATTTTTGGAGTTTTCAGGGTTCGCTGGAAAACGGCAACCATTTGCGATGTGGTTAGTGTCAAAATGACCGCTGGGATGTCTGGATCCCATTCACATAAGTTTTGTCGTGTTCGGTCATCATTCGGGGCCAGTGGGAGTCCGGGAACCTCGTTGACTCGTTTAGGGTCGATTCGTCGGAATCGCCCCGATCTCTCGTTTTAATGCGTCTATGTGGGCTTTTTAGCCTCCAGAACTCAGTTTTTGTCATTTGTCTTCGTTTCCCCGGCGCTATGGCATGAATGGGGCGTGGAACGGACCGATTCGGTGTTTCCACTATTTTTCCGCCATGACCGGTGTAGCGGTCGTTTCAGAGACCGTCACAGTCTCTGACGGCCCTACGATAGACCGCCACAGCTCTTAGGCGTTTTAGACCGTTCGTGGCTGTGGGAGTGTAACGGTCCACCACGGGTGCGTCACAGCCCTCTGACGCATCCAGGTAGATGGCTCACAACCATTTCATTTTCTTGAGGTTCGGGTCGGTTGTTCGCGTAGCGGTTGTTCCCTCGTGCATCACAGTGCTGTAACGCGTCCGCATTGGACCGTTACATGATGTTCGTTTAGGTTTCAGGCGTGGGTCTGTTGGCTCTGACAGCCCTGCCTTGGTGCGTCAGAGCAGGTAACGCGCCTATGATGGTGCGTTACGGTCCTGTTGTGGCCATGATGGCCGTTGGGCTTTTCGGTGTGCGGCCGTGTGTTTACTGGTCCGTTTTAGGTTGATGTCTATCATTCTCGTGGTCTGGCCGCCTTCCCCGTGGGTGTCGGTTGACAGTCCTATGATGGCCGAGACTACGTTTCCGAGTCTGTCGGCAGTTTCATGTGCTGCCTTTGGTGTTTGAGGTACGGGTGATAGTGCATGATTTTCTGTCTGTACTTCAGCTCCGTGTTTCATGATCTTCTCGTGTCGTTATCTTTCGTCATAGACTCTTTGTGACAGCTCGTAGAGCGGGGCACTTTCCGGTATACGGTTTGTAAGCTAGTCTCCGTCGGCTCCTGGCTGCACCGTAGCGTCCTATGGGGGGAGAAAACTAGCTAGAGGCTTGGCTCAGGTAAAAGCCAATGTGTGCACACGGGGTCAGGGGCAGAGGATTTACGCCGCGGGCGTGACCCTTACTAGTACTTGTTACTGTGGTTCCGCGTGGGTCTGCGACTCGGCCGCGCTCGCATCGACGGGATCGGTTGGTATTCGAGACACTTGTGGTGTGTGTTGTGGTGTAGTGTAAGACGTCAGCGGACGTATCTGGCCGTTCTCCTGGTGCGGGGGTTCTCCGTCACGTGGCGTGCGACTTCCGTACCTTTCCTATGTTGTGATCTGTCTGGGCTGGCCTTCCTATGGCTAGACTCGAGGTCTGTGTGTTGTCCTGCACGACGCTCCGGTCGTGTCGTCTGTGTCTGTCTAGGCCTTTTCTAGACTTTCTTTTGCATGCTTATTGTAGGTGTAGATTGTGATGGGAATCGACGCCGAGCCTGTACTTTTTCTTTTGCATTTATATCCTTTTAGTTTGTTTTTATATTCTTGGGAAAGTATGTATGCAAATGTAAGGCTTTATAAGCCAAGGAGTCATTCCCATGGATTGTGTGGGTTTTTATGCAATTATGTAGTAGGACCAGTAAGGGGGCCCTCAGCCCTTTCCCATTTGTCCATGTCACCTTGTGGGCCAGGTCAACCTTCCTAGGTGGACATCTAGAAGGGTGGGCTGGTCATATGGACACATGGGGTTAAAGGGGTCAACATTCTAATAGGTTGGCCACCTACCCCATTCAACCTTACACATGGTCAATGGTGCGCCCCCTTCCCCTTGATTTTTTTATTAGTTTTTGTGTGTTATTTACACCTCATCTCAGCCCTTCAATCCCCACCCCTAGATCCAAGGGTTGAGGTTGGATTTGGTTGGAATCATATATAAGCTTGTATTTCATGTGAAAATTAGTGAAAAATCAGAAATTTTGTTGGAAAGCTTGAAGCTTGGCGCACCCCCTTCCTCTCCCCCTGGTTTCCTCTCCTCAAACCTCCAGTTCTAGAGCGTATCAATCTTCTATCCAGTTCTAGAGTGTATCAAACTTCTATCTCCCCCTCTCATCCTCTGATCTTCATCTGTGCCGCCGCCGCCGCCATTCGTGCCGCCTCCGAGCCGCCGCGAATCCGTCTTCGGTTTTCTGTCCTGCTGGATAGAGGTGTCTCCGTGATTTGTAATTTTTATGGTGTGTTCCTATCTTCCACCCCATCATCCAAAAAAAAATTCAGGTCAAAAATCCTTCGTTTGATATTTTTGCAATTTCAATCTTCAATCACTCCCAGATCTATCCTGTCTCTGTCTACAGTGACAGTAGCTCTGAGTTTCCCATCTCCGACCTTTCTTTTAATTTTTTTTGGGGCTCCCAATTTTACTGAGAGTTCTGTCTATCATCCCCTACATCCACCATTTTTCTTGATTTTTTATCCACCCTCTATCCATTTTTTAAAATTCGTGTTCTATCTCAACTACAGTGCTTTCAGCCCATTTCCAGATCCGACCCACTGTTAGTGCAAAAATACTATCAATTCGTAGCCACATCCAAACTAGTTTTGCCATTTTCCTAGCTTGATGTCCTACAACTTTACTGAAGACCACCACTTCATATTCGGACGTTAACATATCGGTCGAAGGCAGTTCTCAGAGAATAACTTTACAGATCTGAGTTTTTGGCTACTGTACAACAGGAAGTTGTAAATTCATTAAAGCCTAGATCCGTATAGATTCAGGCTAGCTCTTCAATCCTATATTGAGGTATTTGAAGTTAGCTTTCCAACGGCGTCAGTTTCGTGTCGATCCGACATTGGGGCTGATCGCAGCGTCCGTTCTCACCGGGACGCGCGCTGAAAACCAGAAGTTGCAGATCCGTGGCCGGTTGTTCCGACCGGTGCCGATCGGAGCCGCTCGGCCTCCGGCCGGTGAACCAATGTGCCTCCACTCCAGGGAGCGCTCATCCAGGCATTCACCACCACAGCGGTGCCACCGGGTCCCACACGGCCCCTCCGGACAGCAAGTGGGCCCCACAGGCGCGAGTACGTGTGCGGCCGAAGCTACGCGAGAAGCCGCACGTCAACCTGAAATCGGTCCTCCCGGACCCCATTGTGTCGCCCTTTACCTCCCTGCGTGGAGTGGGCTGTAACCCATTGCTGTAATCTTTATGTATTAACTGTCCCGGGAGTACGACTTCGGCCGGGTCCGTCGTCCCCAGGCCAAGTGCGTGGAGGTATCGTATTCGCTCCTTGCTTGGCATTTCGCTTATTTCCATATATGCTTATTTATGCCACTGCTAGAGAGCATGTTTTAGGACCTAGCTCGCTATAATTTCATATCACCGCTGCTGCAAGAGAGTGAGCGAGACCGTCCCGTGACCCGATCTGGGCACAAGTGAGAGCCGACCACCCTAGCTCACTGCCGATTTCTCAACCGTGCACGTCCGATGCTTCCCTCGTTAAGGGACAACCGCGAGCTTATCGTGTCCGTGTCTCATCCCGCATCAATTTGGTATCAGAGCGAGGTTGAGTCTAGGGTGTCCAAAACAAAAAAAAGAGTGTCATTTAAGTCTAAGTGTCTAAGTCGGTCTTAGGAGTTGAATTTGCATCCCAATAACCCGGTATATAAAAAGGTGTTGTCCGAACGTTAGGCTACCCCTATCGGGAAGGCCGCACATTTGCGCGAGTGATCTTCGGATCGCTTATCTCCGCCACGTACCAAGTCTTGGTTTACGTCTAGGGTCCTTAGTGTGCATGCATTCCAAACTTGCATAGTCGGTCTAGTGTCTTGTCACCGTGTGTATGCATGTCCATGTCCGCTACCCATGGCCGTTCCCCAAGACCATACATCCGAGTGGTCAACCTTTGTGGCCAAAGTCAATGTCCTCATGGACCGAGCCCTTGGTTTTACCCCTCTCACTATGAAAGTCGCTCTACCCAACGGGTCCACAACGGAACTCCATTTCACCGATAGGGAGTCATATAATTGGGTTTCTCTTGACATCGTGGAGTCTCTCTCCAAGACAGGCGAGATTGTCCGCGATGGTGATTTTGCTTGTGTTGAGTTCTATAAGAGGATCGGCTCTGTTCTCTACACCGATGGCGCATGGTGCAGGATCGGCACACTTGCTGGTTCATGCATCATTTTAGGGCAAACATGGTTAGGAGAACGAAGAGCCAATCTTGACTGGGGCAAGAGGACTTGCACCTTATACCCACCTTACCTACCCGGTAAGATCACCCTCGTATGTCCAGTCACTCAACCCCAGCGGCCCACTCCACATTCGGAACCATTATGCTTGGAAACGTCTCACCCCGAGTCACCTGTGTTTCTTACGAGAACGCTATACATCGCCGAGCCACTTTTTAGTTGGCTCAAGGATGGCTTGGTCCCACCTCCCTTTCCATCCATGGACCCCATCCTCCCTTTAGTGCCGGTCAACTCCTTCCAGACCACATTTCAATCTAGTCACCATGTTGACACATTGGACGATCTTGTCATGGGATTAGATTCACAATGGAAGTTGACGCATCTTTTGGCCCGAGGCTTTGACCAACCCGCTAGTCTTAGCTTCACCCATCCGTCCTTAGGATCCATTACCTCTGTGTGCACCGTGGGGTGTGTCACCACGGAGATTCTTCTACTCCTCCCGATGTCGGCCGAGTCCGACTTCGTTCCTTTTTGGCCAAGGGAGGAATCCAATTTTCTACACATGTCCGTCATCCCACCGATCATAATGTATGGCGGTGACTATGAATTCCAAACTTGGGACCATGTCATGTTGGAACCCACTTCATGGGGTCACACCTTCTTCGACCCTTTTGACCCCTTCACTAGTGAATCTCCCGAGTTTTCATACTCACTACCCTTCTTCCGCGGAGTTCATTATCCCACCTTTTTCACTCGGGCCAAGCAAACTCCACATAGCCATAGGTCTGAACCATCATTCGGGGGTAAGGAAGACTTTGGTTTCCCCGATCCCTCTAAACCACCCGCACCTCCCGGACTTCCCGCATCCAAGCCCAATGTCCATGATTGGTGCATCGTAGTATGTCTAGGAGTTCCCCATGACGTCAACCTCCGGTTACGTCAAATGCATGCATGGCACACATTCGGGTGTCCAGGTCCGCCGTCACCCATGTACGGGTCGGACTAACATTAGGTATGTCTAGGGTCATATATGAGTCGGTGTGTTTTCCTTGTGTGGTTTGTCTTGTGTGGTTTGTTTGCATATGTGTGTTAGTGTTTGAGAGTCTGCATGTGTCTTGTGCAAGCTCGTTGTCGTTCTCTTATGAGTAAGAGGCGAGTGGACTCGCTCGATGAGTATGGGATCGGTTCTATAGCTACACCCAGATCTAGTCACCTACAGGGACTCAGCGGTGATTCCTAGTGAGTCTTCGAGCTGCTTCCTTCCCTTTTGAGAGTGCCCCACCCGGAGTGTCCACCTTTAGCCCATAGCAGTTCGCACATATCGAGTATATATGGAATGAGCAGGTGACGGTCACTTGGAGTGGAGCATACCCACGTTACTTGGCACGGTGACGGATCCACCGGAGTACTCGAGCAGTACTCGAGCATCCATACCCCTACTCGACGGGGTCGAGTTCCTCCCACCCGGGGAGAGTTGATGGGAATCGACGCCGAGCCTGTACTTTTTCTTTTGCATTTATGTCCTTTTAGTTTGTGTTTATATTCTTGGGAAAGTATGTACGCAAATGTAAGGCTTTATAAGCCAAGGAGTCATTCCCATGGATTGTGTGGGTTTTTATGCAATTATGCAGTAGGACCAGCAAGGGGGCCCTTAGCCCTTTCCCATTGGTCCATGTCACCTTGTGGGCCTGGTCAACCTTCCTAGGTAGACATCTAGAAGGGTGGGCTGGTCATATGGACACATGGGGTTAAAGGGGTCAACATTCTAATAGGTTGGCCACCTACCCCATTCAACCTTACACATGGTCAATGGTGCGCCCCCTTCCCCTTGATTTTTTTATTAGTTTTTGTGTGTTATTCACACCTCATCTCAGCCCTTCAATCCCCACCCCTAGATCCAAGGGTTGAGGTTGGATTTGGTTGGAATCATATATAAGCTTGTATTTTCATGTGAAAATTAGTGAAAAATCAGAAAATTTGTTGGAAAGCTTGAAGCTTGGTGCACCCCCTTCCTCTCCCCCTGGTTTCCTCTCCTCAAACCTCCAGTTCTAGAGTATATCAATCTTCTATCTCCCCCTCTCATCCTCTGATCTTCATCTGTGCCGCCGCCGCCGCCATTCGTGCCGCCTCCGAGCCGGCGCGAATCCGTCTTCGGTTTTCTGTCCTGCTGGACAAAGGTGTCTTCACGAAAATCTTGCTACCAGCCATGGCCTCTTCGTGATTTTTAATTTTTATGGTGTGTTCCTATCTTCCATCCCATCATCTATAAAAACATTTAGGTCGAAAATCCTTCGTTTGATATTTTTGCAATTTCGATCTTCAATCACTCCCAGATCTGTCCTGTCTCTGTCTACAGTGACAGCAGCTCTGAGTTTCCCATCTCTGATCTTCTTTTTGATTTTTGTTGGGGCTCCCAATTTTACTGAGAGTTTTTTCCATCATCCCCTACATCCATCATTTTTCTTGATTTTTTATCCGCCCTCTATCCATTTTTCAAAATTCGTGTTCTATCTCAGCTACAGTGCTTTCAGCCCATTTCCAGATCCGACCCACTGTTAGTGAAAAAATACTATCAATTCGTAGCCACATCCAAATTTGTCCAAACTAGTTTTTCCATTTTCCTAGCTTGATGTCCTACAACTTTCCTGAAGACCACCACTTCAGATTTGGACGTTCACATATCGGTCAAAGGCAGTTCTCAGAGAATAGCCCTACAGATCTGAGTGTTTGGCTACTGTACAACAGGAAGTTGTAAGTTCATTAAAGCCTATATCCGTACAGATCCAGGCCAGATCTTCAAGCCTATATTGAAGTATTTGAAGTTAGCTTTCCAACGGCGTCAGTTTTGTGTCGATCCGACATTGGGGCTGATCGCAGCGTCCGTTCTCGCCGGGACGCGCGCTGAAAACCAGAAGTTACAGATCCGTGGCCGGTTGTTCCGACCGGTGCCGATCGGAGCCGCCCGGCCTCCGGCCGGCGAACCAGCGCGCCTCCACTCCAGGGAGCGCTCATCCAGGCATCCACCACCACATAGGTGCCACCGGGTCCCATACGGCCCCTCCGGACAGCAAGTGGGCCCCACAGGTGCGAGTACGTGTGCGGCCGAAGCTACGCGAGAAGCCGCCCGTCAACCCGAAATCGGTCCTCCCGGACCCCATTGTGTCGCCCTTTACCTCCCTGCGTGGAGTGGGCTGTAACTCATTGCTGTAATCTTTATGTATTAATTATCCCGGGAGTACGACTTCGGCCTGGTCCGTCGTCCCCACGCCGAGTGTGTGGAGGTATCGTATTCGCTCCTTGCTTGGCATTTCGCTTATTTCCATATATGCTTGTTTATGCCACTGCTAGAGAGCATGTTTTAGGACCTAGCTTGCTATAATTTCATATCACCGCTGCTGCAAGAGAGTGAGCGAGACCGTCCCGTGACCCGATCCCGGCACAAGTGAGAGCCGACCACCCTAGCTCACTGCCGGTTTCTCAACCGTGCACGTCCGACGCTTCCCTCGTTAAGGGACAACCGCGAGCTTGTCGTGTCCGTGTCTCGTCCTGCATCATATTGGGGTGCTTGTTTGGCTTTTCCCCTTTTCCTTACTGCTCCCTACTCTTGCTCCCCGTTCTGTTCCCTTCTGTTGTTGCTAGGCATAGTTTGGGGGCCGAGGTTAGTCTGGCATTCCTCTTATTCCCCTCATCCTTACCTGTTCCCTACTCTTGCTTCCCTTTCTTTTGCAGCTTTCTAGTGTTGTCTCTTGCGGTTGCTCCTATTGTTTCTATTTTTTCGTGTTACTGTGTGTTTTTCAGTGGGGATCCGTGTGACCCCTATTGAGCCAGTGACACGAGGCTCACCCCTTCTTTGCAGGTGGGGTGACTTTGTTCGTGCTGCTTCCGCGGGTCCTGGAGTTTGAGTCATAGCTGCCAGTTGGTACCTTCGTCGGGCTTCCCCCGACTTCTCGGTACATCCTTTCCTTCTGTCGACTGTACTGCTAGACTACTGTCTTTAGCCTTGGACTTGACTTAGGTATGTAATTGTTAAATAAAAACTGTTAATTAAAAAGTAATTTTATTTCTGCTACTTTAGCATCCCGATCTAATGAAATTTAATTGCTTACTGTTATATCTGTCAGTTCAATGTACTACACGACAATCCTTTTTCCCTTCAGAGCTTTACCGCTCTTGGGAGGCCTCGTGGGTTCCAAGTGGTATCAGGCGTATTCGGTAGTCCTACCGGGTATATCTGGTATCCAGAATCCGGGTCGTCACACTTTTTCCATTTAAATTGGGCTTATAATGTGTCATTGTACTTGTGTTTTCATATTGGGCTGGTTGTAAGGCTCTTAAAGGGCCATCTTGGTTAAGCCCCTTTAGAATTCATTAAGAAGGAGTGGCCTTGGACCATTATGATGGATACATAAGCTATGTAAGGCCCAATTGGGCTTCCTTCTTTCATGGGCCATCTAGATTGGGAAGGCCTTAAGCCATACATGGTTGATTGGGCTTGGGTTGGCCATGGACCAAGCTTGGCCCAATGTTGGCCCATGAAGGGGGCGCCCCCTTCTTTGTTTGTATTAGGCTGAATTTTCTTTTGTTTTCTTTTCTTCCCCTCCCCATTTACCACATGGGACATAGAAAATGACTGCTTGTCTAAAAGGAGGGCTGCCACCTACCCCCCTTCCCTTTGAAATTCAAAGGTAGGTGAAGGTAGGTGTAGTATGTTCCCTTGTCTCCCCCTCCCTTCCTATCTTAGTCAAAGGGGCAAAGCCCCCTCCCCTCCCCTTGATTCCTTCGAACCTCCCCAGCCCCTCCCCTTGCCAAACCACTATATAAAGACTTGTATGATGATAGGTTAAAGGTTAATGAAAGATTTGTGAGTGAAATTTGCATTAAGAGTGTGATTCTCTTTCCCCTCTCTTGGGTATGATACCCTGCTCAGTCCTGTGATGGGACAGACTTTGGGCCATCCTCTTATTATCTGCTTCCAAAAAAATTCTCAGTGATACCTCTACGAGTCAGAAAGATTTCAGAGGTGGTTTCACGTCGATCGGAGTTCTGGATCGTCGGTGGAAGTTTTTCTCATGACGGCGCGCAGATCTGCCCCAGCCTGCTGTCCAGATCTAAAGTTTATTGATTACGAATTTCCCCAGATCTCCTCTCAAGTCATTAGGAGCTGCCTTTTAGAGTGATTGTAGGATTTTGAGTCCTCTTCACGCTTCTGTCAATCTTGTCTCGATCCGAGATCTGTGCTGATCATGGCGACGATTCTCGTGAGATCGCGCGAGCTGATCTGTGCAGATCCGTCTCAGAACCAAAGCCATCTTCCAGAGTCTACCCCGCCTCATCACGTCCAAATCTGTGCTAGACATTTGGAGTACTTCTTCCTCTAGACGTCGCCAACGATCTCCCACTAACGGAGCCTCAATCTAACATCAGAAACTAATTTTTCTTTAATTAATCGTGTTTCTGTGCAGTTCTGGGTGCACAAAACTAGAAGCCGAGTGTAATTGCTGCTGCACCCAGATCTGAAAGGATCTGCTCACGCCCTTCGGAGTAGACAAACTAAGTCCAGTCGCCGACGTTCTCCAATAAACGGTGCTCCAAATCGCCTTCAAATCTTGGCGTACCGGCCTCCGCAAGCATGCTGCGCAGGGTGACCAGCGTGGACAGAACCGGGTCGGCTTTCCATCGGCGTACCCGAGCGGCTCCAACTCGCGTCCCTCGCCTCCTACGAGTGTGGCCCATCAACCCGGGTTCTAGCAACCCCAAAATTGACATTTTTAGCCCTATACCTCCCTGCGTGGAGTGGGCAAATATTCCTGAAATTGTAATTTTAACGATTGTGTGTATTGGGGTTGTTTGAATTCGGCCGAGAATTCTTCCCCACGCCTAGTCGTGGAGGTATGTGCTTCGTTCCTCTCTCACGTTGCTAGTTTAGTATATTATCATATATGCTGCGTTTGTGAGAATAGGGCCATTAGCAAGCTACAAATCACCGTGATTGTGAGTTGAGAGCGCTCATTCCTTAGCTCCAGTCGAGCACTGAGCTCGGGCTGCACCACCCTAGGCGACGATGGTTCCTTAACCGCTGCGATCCCCACGTTTCCCTCGCAAGGGACGATCGTCGGGCGAGTTAGAGTGCTGTTGAGAGACGTCTCCACCCGGAGAACACCACGGTGGTCAGCCGCCCAGCTCCCGGTCGTCATCCGTCTTAGCCCGGTCGTCATCCGTCCCACATCAAATTGGTATCAGAGCCAGGTTCAAGTCTAGGGTCATCTAAGTCTAAGGTTGCATTTGCATTCCTCTACTCGGTATACCAAAAGGTGTTGTCCGAACGTTAGGCTACGCCTATCGGGAAGGACGCATACTTGCGCGAGTGATCTTTGGATTCATTATCTCCGCCTAGTACCGAATAGTGGTTTAAGTCTAGGTTCCTAGTTAGTGCATTCCAACATAGTCGTGTCTCGGTGTTTAGTTGGGTCTCATTTCAACTTTACATCATATTTTTGGGTCGTGTCTAGTGTCGTGTCCAAGTGTCGGCATGGCCATCCATTAGCTCCTCGAGTCCCATGGGTTCCCAAACGCCTAGTTCATATGAAAGGTGGCGACACCACCAAGGATGGGGAATCCAACCCCACTACATCCATAGGCCCGAAGCCTCGGACTTCTATGGAACCAAGGTCCCGAGCGACTATCTCAAGTGGGAAGCCACCATGGACGCATATTTTGAGTGTTATACTATGTCCGAGGCGATGTAATTCTCTTTCGCCAAAGAGCGGCTTCTTCATGAGGCCGTCGAAAAGTGGGACTACATTGAACGTTTGAGAGAGGTTAGGAGGCAAAGGCCCATCGAGTCATGGTGGGACATGAAGAGAGAGCTTAAGAAGGTCTACGTTCCTCAACCTGTCACCTCCAACCGACCCCACCCACTCACTTCCAACCAAGTGGGTCCAAGTCGGAATCAAAGACCCCCACACATAGATGAGCCTAGACCCAAGCCTAGGCCGATTGACTATGGGCGAGTCCACCCTGATCTCCCTACTCCAACCCACACCGTTGCCAAACTTGTGCAAATGATTTCGGATCGGGTGGATAGGAGATGTACTTATATTGAATCGCTGGTCTCTCTTTGCCCACCTCCGAGATCGGTTATAGCGATACCCGAGCCTAGGGAGGCCATAGCCCGTAGCCCTTACCCAGCCCCATCTAAGGAGTCCCTAAGCCCTCTCCCCATCTTGGAGACCCCTCCTTAATCACCCGTGAATGCTCCGTTGCCATCCTCTCCTTCCGAACTTCATCCGGAGCCATCATATTCGGAGCCACTTCAGCCAGAGCTACCCGTGTTTTTAACGGGAAAGCTACTGGTAGCCGAACCACTTCTTAGCTGTCTTAGGACTGGCTTGGTCCCTACCCCACCTTACTCTCCACCCTGGGAGCCAATACTCCCAATAGTCCCCATTAACTTATATCACACCACTTTCAAGACCTTTTGCTTCATAGAATGTGTAAAGGATCTATTAAGGAGTTTAGAATGTCAAAGGGAGCTGACATATACATTGGTCTTAGGGTCTAACCAACCCTATACCCATAGCTTTATGCTCCCATCTTTGGGGTCTATTACCTCGTTATACACCTTGGGTCCTATCACCACCGAGGTTATGTTGCTCTTCCCCGTTCTCGATGAGCTTGCATTGGACCCCTCTTACGGTATTGCCGTCCCGAGAGAGGACCCATATCTACTCTATGAGACCACCGTCCCATCTATCATAACGGATGAAGGTGACAACCCACACCTTCAAGAATTTCACAATTGGGACCGTGACATCTGGGAGTCCATTTCATGGGGTCACACATTCTTTGACCCATTTTACCCCTTCTCTAGTGGGCCTTGTGATCCACCACTTCCCTTCTACTTTATCAAGGAAGTCCCCTACCACTCTCTTCCCACTCGGGCCAATCAAACTCCACATAGCAATAGGTCCGATTATTGGGAAGCATGGCATGCCTTACCTACATATAGTTGTGATGAACCTCTTAGCCCACCCACACCCACATCTGATAGGAATTCCTTGCATGCATGGTGTCTTTTTGGGTGTCTAGGAGTCCATAATCCTACCTACCTTTGGGTGCATCTAGTGTATGCATGGCACACATTCGGGTGTCCTGGCCCACCTTGCATATGTTTGGGTTGCGTTGTTTGTTTAGTGTCTAGGTTTGTCTAAGGTCATGTGTGTGTTTGTTTGTTTCTACAGTTTGTTTCTCTTTCATGCATATGGAGTTTGCATTAAGTCGTGTCCCAATCAAAGGCCAGCCATGCACGTATAAGGAGTTAGCTGATACATGCTACATGTCCATGAGTTCAAAAGGGAGAGTACGTCATGATCAGGGTCATACCTGAACGGTTTCCTCTTGGGGGCCGTAAAGCAACTCTAGGCCCGCGATACTCGCCCTTCCCGAGTCACGAAACAAGTGGGTTTGAATGCGTACGTTACTGAACTACCGGATGAATATGGTGTCCGTTCGACGTTCCATGTTTCTAATCTGGTAGCATATCGGAACCCGCGGTGATCCCTATTGAGTTTTGGACTTTATCCTTCTATTGTGAGTGACACACCACCCGAGAGTCCACCTCTTCCAGCCTCAACGCAAGCATATAGATTTTATACTGGATGAGCAGGTGATCATCACAAGGAATGGAGCCTACCAACACCTCTTAGTGCGTTGGCGAGGATGCCCCACGATGAACAATGCCTTGATCACATGCGGAGAGTTCAAGCTTCGGGACCCTTACTCGACGGGGTTGAGTTCCTCCCACCCGGGGAGAATTGGTGCAGACACCAAAGAAAGCGAATAGCACGAGTCGGCGAACCGACGGTATCATACACGGAGCGCCAATCGTACTACTTCGGCTTTCCTTTGAAATGGAGGTAATTTGGCTTAAGATTGGAGACTTTTTGCATTAAAATTGGGCTTGTAATGTATCATTGTACTTGTGTTTTCATATTGGGCTGGTTGTAAGGCTCTTAAAGGGCCATCTTGGTTAAGCACCTTTAGAATTCGTTAAGAAGGAGTGGCCTTGGACAATTATGATGGATCCATAAGCTATGTAAGGCCCAATTGGGCTTCCTTCTTTCATGGGCCATCTAGATTGGGAAGACCTTAAGCCATACATGGTTGATTGGGCTTGGGTTGGCCATGGACCAAGATTGGCTCAATGTTGGCCCATGAAGGGGGCACCCCCTTCTTTGTTTGTATTAGGCTGAATTTTCTTTTGCTTTCTTTTCTTCTCCTCCCCATTTACCACATGGGACATAGAAAATGGCTGCTGGTCTAAAAGGAGGGCTGCCACCTACCCCCCTTCCCTTTGAAATTCAAAGGTAGGTGAAGGTAGGTGAAGTATCTTAGTCAAAGGGGCGCAGGCCCCTCCCTTCCTATCTTAGTCAAAGGGGCACAGCCCCCTCCCATCCCCTTGGTTCCTTCGAACCTCCCCAGCCCCTCCCCTTGCCAAACCACTATATAAAGACTTGTATGATGACAGGTTAAAGGTTAATGAAAGATTTGTGAGTGAAATTTGCATTAAGAGTGTGATCTCTTTCCCCTCCCTTGGGTGTGATACCCTGCTCAGTTCTGTGACAGGACAGACTTTGGGCGTGTGACTCACCCCCATATCTCCCCAATCCTCTTATCATATGCTTCCATCAAAATTATCAGTGATACCTCTACGAGTCAGGAAGATTTCAGAGGTGCTTTTGCATCGATCGGAGTTCTGGATCGTCGGTGGCAGTTTTTCTCATGACGGCGCGTAGATCTACCCCAGCCTGCTGTCCAGATCTGAAGTTTACTGATTATGAATTTCCCCATATCTCCTCTCAAGTCATCAGAAGCTGCCTTTTGGAGTGATTGTAAGATTGTGAGTCCTCTTCGCGCTTCCACCGATCTTGTCTCGATCCGAGATCTGTGCTGATCGTGGCAACGATTCTCGTGAGATCGCGCGAGCTGATCTGTGCAGATCCGGCTCAGAACCAGAGCCGACTTCCAGAGTCTGCCCCGCCTCATCACGTCCAGATCTGTGCGAGACCTTTGGAGTACTTCTTCCTCTGGACGTCGCCAACAATCTCCCATAAACGGCGCCTCGATCCAACATCGGCAACCAATTTTTCCTTAGTTAATCGTGTTTCTGTGCAGTTCTAGGTGCACAAAACCAGAAGCCGAGTGTAATTGCTGCTGCCCCCAGATCTGAAAGGATCTGCTCACACCCTTCGGAGTGGACAAACTAAGTCCAGTCGCCGACGTTCTCCAACAAACGGTTCTCCGATCCGCCTTCGGATCTTGGCGTACCGGACTCCGCAAGCATTCTGCGCAGGGTGACCAGCGTGGACAGAACCGGGTCGGCTTCCCATCGCCGTACCCGAGTGGCTCCGACTCGCGTCCCTCGCCTCCTGCGAGTGTGGCCCGTCAACCCGAGTTCCAGCAACCCCAAAATTGGCATTTCTAGCCTTATACCTCCCTGCGTGGAGTGAGCAAATATTCCTGAAATTGTAATTTTAACGATTGTGTGTATTGGAATTGTTTGAATTCGGCCGGGAATTCTTCCCCACGCCTAGTCGTGGAGGTATGCGCTTCGTTCCTCTCTCACGTTGCTGGTTTAGTATATTATCATATATGCTATATTTGTGAGAATAGGGCCATTAGCTAGCTACAAATCATCGTGATTGTGAGTTGAGAGCGCCCGTTCCTTAGCTCCAGTCGAGCACCGAGCTCGGACTGCATCACCCTAGGCGACGGTGGTTCCTTAACCGCTGTGATCCTCACGTTTCCCTCGCAAGGGACGATCGTCGGGCTAGTTAGAGTGCTGTTGAGAGACGTCTCCACTGGGAGAACACCACGGTGGTCAGCCTCCCGGCTTGCCATTAGCGTGTTAGTGCTGGCCACACATCGAGTCCGGCATACGTCTTAGCCCGGTCGTCATCCAACCCGCATCACCTGTTATGAGGGTTGACGCTCCCGTTGCGATCTTTCATGCGACGGTGGTACGTTTGTAGAAGACTGTTGAACCTGGGAGGTTATAGATCTGGATTCTAGAGAGATTCGAGTGGCTAGTGGGCAATTTGCCGAAGCCACTGAGGGCATGGAGCTGATGAAGATGGCATGCATTGGATACATGTATGGTGCTTGAAGTTGTAGCCCGCTATTCGTGACTTGGGAATTCTGTTTCCGTTTGTCTCGCGTGTTGGGCTTGTGGCAGAGGTATGCAGGGCCCGCGTCGCAGGAGCAATCTTGTCTGGACGTCGAACTCTCCATACAGGTGGTCACTTCGGCGATTGATGGTGTTACTGGACTGGGTGGCAATGTCGAAAGCGGAGAGAGGCCAGGGGACCTGGTGTAACAATGCCTCTTGCTTTATTGCCTATGTCTGGGGCCTGCCTTGCGCAGTGGGCTTTGTGGATCTTCTGAGGAGAGGCGGCTCGGTGGAAAGAACCCTCCCCCATTAGAAATCTGAGACAAGGGAGGCCAGGACTATTGAGCCCATCCCGCCTCATAGGGTGGCTGGCAAGCAATGGGAGACCACTTGTGGCTCTCTTTTCATTATTTGTGGTTGCACTGGCGGGAGCCATGTCTTGCCCCCGGAGGTGGACTTGTATATTGAGATTTGTGTTTTCTCAGGTTTTCCACCTTGTCTGAGTCAAGAGTGCTTTGAGCATTTTTCACTCCCTGGCATGTTCCCCTTTGGTCGTGACCGTAGTCGACGATGCTGTGTAAGGGGGTTCGAGACTTCCCTGTTTTGGGAATTGGAGGGCCACCTATCCCTCAGCCCTTGGGATTGCTAGCTGGCGACAAGATGACCGTCGCTCTGATCGAGGCTTTACGGTGAAGCCTATGGTCGATCGCTAGCAGCCTACAACTGTTGTGGTGGTTGACTTTTTGTGGGGTGCTGGCATTATTTGTTGATCGCCCATGGGGGCGCATTGGCCAAGCTTGGCGTTGACCGTCCTATGGGACGGGCTGGTCACACCTCTGAAGCATTGTGGCTTGAGTTGTGTTGTAGGGCACATGTAAATCATCAAGTTATGATGCTGGAGGCCACTTTGTCATGGCTGGATGTGACTAGGATTATAGCTGGTGGGTCAGGGGTTACAGGGGAACTGGGATTATACTAGGGCTTTGAAGTTGAGAGATTCCAGCTCCTGCCAGGGCCGCCATTGCACGGTCAAAGTGGTAGGGACCGGTTGGTTGGCTGGTACGGTCAGGGAATCCGGAGAGGCCGGAGTAACAGGGGGATGGATGACGTTAACTGAGAAGTGGCCACGGGAACACACCCAAGAAGTAAGGTGATCTGCCGACTGGGGCGAAGCTTTCGAAGATAATCAGTGTCATAGGTGTGTTGGTCTAATGCTGCTGGAGATAAGATTCAGCGAGACATGTTGACCTGGTGTTGCTGGGGGTCGGCCTTGACAAGGGCCATTGACTCGGTGTTGTTAAGGGCGTATCTCAGGGAAGCATGTCGGCCTAGGGTTGCTGTAGACCCGCCTCGGCGAGACATTTTGGTCTGGAGTTGTTGAAGACCTACCTGGGCGAGGCATCTCGGTCTGAAGTTGTTGGAGACCTGCCTCGGTGAGGCGTCTTGGCCTAGTGTTGCTGGAGACCTGCCTCGGTGAGGCGTCTTGGTTTGAGGTTGTTGAAGACCTGCCTCGGCGAGGCGTCTTGATCTGAGGTTGTTGAAGACCTGCCTCGATGAGGCATCTTGGTCTGGAGTCACTGGAGACCTGCCTCGGTGAGGCGTCTTGGTCTGGAGTTGCTGGAGACCTGCCTCGGCGAGGCATCTTGGTCTGAGATTGCTGGAGACCTGCCTCAGCGAGGCGTCTTGGTCTGAAGTTGCTGGAGACCTGCCTCTGCGAGGCATCTTGGTCTGAGGTTGTTGGAGACTTGTCTTGGTGAGGCGTCTTGGTCTGAAGTTGCTGGAGACCTTCCTCGGTGAGGCGTCTTGGTCTGAGATTGCTGGAGACCTGCCTCGGCGAGGCGTCTTGGTCTAGAGTTGCTGGGTTTGCCCCCAGAGAGGGGTGTTGGCTTGGAATCGTATTCGGCCGACCCTCGCGGTGTATGGCCGAATGTTGATGCTGTCGGCTGACCGTCATGGTGAAGTAGATGAAGTTGAGGTCGTCTGACCCTGTTAATGTGATGGTTGAAAGCCGAGGTGTATTGACTAGGAAGTCCACTCGGCTGATTGCTGAGGTATATTGTCTAGGAGCCATGATCAGCTGATCACTGAGGTGCCGATGAAGGGATTGTCGCTGGTCGATCATTAAGGCGCAATGATCGGAGTGTGTGATAGAACGACCCTCAGGGGTATGTTGGTCTAGAGCTGTTGTAGACTGGCCTTCGAGGCGTGCTAGTCTGTAAGGCGTTTGGATTTGTTCATGTGGTTGTTGTTATAGATCCGCCTGGTTAAGGCATGTTGGTCTATTGATGGAAACTGGAGGTCAGATGCGGGAGGTTGAAAGGCAAAGATCGAATGCTGGGACTGGAGATTGTGACCCAGATGTTTGGTTCGGTGCGTTGGATTCAGAGGGGGTTGAATGAATCTCCCCTTAAAATTTCGTTCAATAAAAAAAACTTTCTGATACAACAGAAGGACAAAGAGCAATTGCGGAATAACAATATAAAAGGACACTCAATACCACAGTCAAACACACGGTGTGCAATCAAACCATATCGCCCCTATGCATTCATCTAGCGTCAAACACACAATGAGATCAAACCACACCATACACAAGAGATTTTTAGGTGGTTCGGTCCTCCAGACCTACATCCACCCCACACTCAAACCCGAGTGTGGATTCCGCTGACTCACAGCTTGAACCGCTGGGCATCACAGCTTGCCTACATCAGCTGGGCCTCACAACTTGCCATCCGCTGAGCATCACAGCTTGCTATCCCGCTGAGCATCACAGTTTGCTGTCCAGAGGAGTCAAACTCTGCAACGCTGAGCATTATAGCTTGGCTCTGCTGGGCAATACAGCTTAGACGTCCGATGTATCCACCTCGCCGCTGTGCATCACAGCTTGCACTGCTGACTCATAGATTGAAGAAAGATAAAATGGAAAACAAGAAACGCAGCACCGAAAAGTTGAAAATGAAGCACAAAACATATAGCTCTCAAAGGAGCAGGTCTGGCTTCGATTTGATCCAAATGCTAGAGGACAGATTTCTTCTCCACGAACTCCTTCTCTCTCTCACTCTTCTTTCTCTTCTGCTTCTTCTCTTACACTCTGCTCTTCTTTCTCTTTTTGCTTCTTCTCTTACACTCTGCTCTTCTTTCTCTTTTTCTCTCGTTCTGCTTCAGTCACACTCTCCTCTGCTCCGATCAGTCTTCTCCGGAGGAAGAAGTCTTCATATATATAGCAGCAGCTAGGGCGTGTGTCTTCCATATTTCTCGCCCAGAAGGTTCCTCCACGTGTCATCATCCTGTCAGCCCTTCCAGCCTCGGATCACGTGCTCTCATTAACCTCCACGAAATAGCACTTGCTAGGGCATCAATCATAAAATGTTCTTCAGACAGTTATACAAGATGTATAGACATGTCACAAGGGAGTGTATAGACTTAGAGAGCATGCGACAACAATGTATATACTTTGAACGCGTGCAATGCATGCAAGACAGTGTATAGACTTTGTTGAGAGAGATGCACATATGCACATAGGAAAGTATGTACATTGACGATGAGTGCACATGCAAGTTGTCAAGCAATGTACAGACTTTGCTACCTAGCGTTAATGCATGAATGTATCATGTATAGACTTGATGAACTGGCGTGTATGGACTTTGAACGCGTGTAACAAGACAGTGTGCAGACTTGTGTTCATGCAGCAACACGCGTTGTATGGACTTGCTATCATGCGGATGTATAGACTTGGCGTTATGAAGCACACAGGCTATACAGACTTGTGCTAATGCTGCAAGTGGATAATGTACAGACTTCAAGTGCATGCAACAAGACAATGTGTAAACTTCAGCTCGTGCAATGCAGTGTACAGACTTTGAATGGCAGTCTATGCAACCAATGCAGTGTACAGACTTTACCGATGTACAGACTTGTGCAGACTTGCTAGCATGCAGATAGACTTTGGTTCATGTAACACACAGGCTATACAGACTTTGAACGCGTGCATGCTATGCGATGTACAGACTTGCCAACAACGAGTGTATGGACTTAACAGCTAGGAATGTGCAGACTTGAAGTAAATGCATGGACTATGCACAACGAATGTATAGACTTGCTCATGGACTATGCACAGCGAATGTATAGACTTGTTGTAAGGAATGTGCAGACTTGGTGGAAGTGCTAAAACATTGAGCGTAGGTAAAGATGAGGAATGTATAGACTTGCTCAGTTCAGCTGCATGAAGCAAGGCAATGTATGGACTTGCCGATGTACAGACTTGCCGATGTACGCTAATGCACAAAGGCTTGGTCCGATGTACAGACTTGCCGATGTACAGACTTAGTGCATGAAGCAAGGCAATGTATGGACTTCGAACATGTGTAATGCAGCGATGTAGACTTTGCATGAAGCAAGGCAAACGGATGTATAGACTTAGCATGAGACGCTAAGTGAGACAGTGCAATGTATAGACTTACCCAAGACATCGTGAGCAACTGGACGATGTACATACTTGATATGCATGAAGCACACGATGCAGCTATACCCTGTACAGACTTATCAATGTGTAGACTTGCACATATGCATGAACAAGTGAAATGTGCAAATGTTGTACAGACTTGACCGATGCAAACTATGCAGAACGTTGTACAGACTTGCTAAGCTATCAACAGATGAATGTATAGACTTTGCATATGCATGATGGTGAGTGTATAGACTTCATCTATCAAGGTTCAGGCATGCTGTCAAAGCAATGTATGGACTTGACCGATGCAATGTATAGACTTTCTATGCTGACGATGTTCAGACTAGGCTGCAATGTGTAGACTTGGCATATGCATGAAGATTACAGCAGAGAATGTATAGACAGAGATTATAGTAGGACTTTCATTTAGACAGTAATGATCATGATATGCTATGCTGACTCATGGTGTTTGCTATCATCAAAATCACAGGGGCACAATAATCTCCCCCTTTTTGATGATGGAAACACTATGAGTCACACTAAATCATGTCAAACTATTCTCCCCCTTTAACTTCATCAAAAAGAAAATAGTTTGAGATGAGAAATATAAATATGCATGCAATGATTGAATGAAAGTCTCCCATTTTGACTAAGTCAAGCGATGATTTAATGAAAGACTTGACCTTTGACAAAAATCTCCCCCTTTGAGAATAATGATGAGAAAAGTTTTGAAGAGTGAAACCAATTATGATGAAAGGAGATATCAACAAAAGCACAGGGATAATCAAGCAATACCACAATCTGTAAGCACAGTGCATTTGATTCAGATGCCAATGAATGGATGAGGAAGAAGGATTTTCATCAGCACACCAGATTCATAAATCTTGATAACCGGGTTTCAGATTCTTCAATTATAATAGATTATGAATGACCTTCAACTTACTATCATGATTTAAGAATGATGAATCCAAAGTTTATCAGGAAAATTCAATACTCATATCTGAAACATCTTTTAATAGAAATGAACCAAACAAAAACTCATCTGATATTCATGTTTAATCTCCCTCCATCTTACTCAATTAAAATTCAATGATTCCTTTGGAAGTTACACAAGATAGTATTGAGATTAAACAAAGATAAATGTGTCTGAACTTGTCTTTAGTTTTTCAAAATTTTCTATTTATCAGCACTATTTCTTGAGCAAGTTTGGTTAAGTCAACACCTTTTTACGTGAGGCACAACACGTCTCAGGTGAAGTGACCCAGTTACTCAGTGTGACAACCATATTGCCTCTCAAAGAGAACAGAGTTAGTAATTTGGAGTGTCTTTTTACATGATGAGACGCCTTGATCAGAGGCCAGAATCCCCAGTTACTCAACACAGCCATGCCATTGCTCTGTCAGATTTTCAATCATTTTTATAAGAGAGGTAACTATGGCACTTCATGACATGAGCTTGCTGTATTCCTTTGATAGAGAACCCAATTTCTCTGTGACCAAAGTCATTGCTTTTGCATAATTTTCTTTCTCACATTTTCAAGTTTTTCAGACAAAGCTCAGTACACTTAATTGTTTAAGAACAATACCAACTACATGTATCTTAACCAAGGAAAGCCATGGTTTTAAAATTTCAGATTTCAGAAGGTTTTGCATGAAGTTACATGAGATAGTTGGTTAAGATTTATTAGACAAATGATTCAGATACTTTCAAGTCTTTTAGATCAAAACTTAATGAATACATTAGTCTTAAATTAATTTGATTTATCAGACATTCTTAAGCCAGTATAATAGAAGATTCTTCTTTTCAGAATATTTCTGATTTATGATTAGGGTGCACTGACTAAAATCTTTCCTCATTCAGATGAATCAACATTGACATTGCAGCAAATCAGTGGAGTCAATAAAGCATTTTTATTAAGAGAATAGCAGAAAGCAATCATGATGAGACAAGGGTTGAACATTAGAACAGTTCAGTTTAGAATTCAATAGCTGAGTCTTGAGTACAGACAGAATAGCTACACAAGTGGAGACAGCAGTGAATTCATAGTGAACCACACATTTGCCAAGAGAATGGATCAGATTGCTGGACAGAAGGAGTTCAAGAGGTGAATAAGTGATCAAACAGGAATGCTCCCCCTATCTAGATGCATCATGTGAAGGATAAAACATAAGCAGCAATATGATTGATCAAAAACAGTTGGACTCCCCCTGACTATATGCATGAAATGTATTGAAAGCACATCACGTGATATCAAATTTTACATTCAGATGTGATTCATGCAAATTAGATAGAAGAGAATTACCATAAGCATGATTGTGCAATTCATATTTCAGAAAACTTCAGTTTAGCACCAACAGATCAACATGATATGCAGTCATTTCAAGTTCACAATTTCATATAATGGAATTTAAACTGGATGGTCAGAACAAACCTGAAGAGCAGGATCCTGGGGTCTTCCTGTTGAGTGCCCTGGTTTATTTACCCCTCTTTTTCATACCAAGGCACACCTATAGCATGTTAATCAACTTGATCATGCAGGGACCCAACCAGCTTTGGGTCCTGCGTTAGCCCTGACAGGTGTTCTAAACAATTTCTTAGCAACATGGTCATCATATTCCATCAGAAGATAATCAAGCATAGAATGTCCAAGTTTTTCACAATAATAACATGAAGCACAGAATTTTTGTTTTTATTATTCATATTAGCAGAAACATGATGCCCATGTGCATGCGCATGAGTATGAAAATTATGTGTATGAGCATGATTGTTTCTTTCATTAACATGAAAATTTTCCTTTCCATAATCAGCCAGCCAATAGTTGGCAGCTTTGTGGCCTAGCTTATCACATTCAAAACATGCAAATTTTGCAAATTATTTTGCAGGGAATTTGACAGCATGAGGGTTAACATAATTCTTCTGAACATGCCAACAGTCCTTGACTGTATGGCCATACTTTCCACATTCAAAGCACCTAACATGCTTACTTCTAGATCCAGAATTATTCATATAATTCCCTGACCAACACTCAATAGCCTTATGACCTGGCTTGTTGCAATTGAAACAAGTGATGTGCTGGTTAGACTTGAGTTTGTTTCTTTTGTGCCCATGATGATTTGCAGTGTATCTAGCATGCATCCTGTCATCAGATTTCATAGCATAGCACTCGTTCATTAAGTGACCATACCTACCACAGTAATAGCATGAAGCATCAGATTTTCTAGGGGCATGGTTTCTAAAGGATGAATTCTTAGAGTGCATTGCTTTACTTGCATGCTCACCATTTGCCAATATTCTGCAATCATCCATTACATGGCCTACCTTGCCACAGTAATGGCATGAGACACTCTTATCAGATGCATACGAATTAGTAAGTGAGTTATGAGCAGTATGCATTGATCCATCAGATACCATAGAGCTATCAGATTTTAGGGCACAAGAAGGGACATTTTTGACCTTATTTTTCTTACCTTTCTTATTCAATTGTGTACCCTTGTTCACAGCTTTTGTTTGTTTTTCATTTTTTTGAGCCTTGAATTGAAAAATTGAAGATGTAGATGTTTCAGGAGGCTCAGAGCAGCTTGCAATGCCAGAGCTGCGAACAAAGGTGGTGTACAGGTTTTTCTTAACAAAATTTTCAACTTGAGAATTGCATCCTTCCTCTCCATTAGATTTAGTGACTTTATCACATAAAGGAGCATTCATTTTCTCTTTTCCCTTGACAGATTTAGGCATGGAGAGAACAAGTTCATTTACTTCAGATTGCAAAGAGGAGATTTTGAGTTCAGAATTTATCAAATCTTCTTCACATAAGAGAATCTGTCTCTGCATAGCATCATTTAGGTTTTTGAGCACTTCTAATTCCTGTTTCAATTTTTCTTTCTTCTCAGATTGGATTTCTTTCTTAGCTGCATTCTCTTTCTCAAGGATTAGCCATTTTTCAGATGCAACAATGTTCAAGCCCATGAGTTTCTTATTTTGTTCATTTAGCTCTTTAATTTTCTCATGCAAATTCTTTATTTCTTCATCACATTCTTCATTTCTAGACAACAATTTCAATTCCACAACCAGTTCCATTTGTCTTTCTTCCACTTTAATTTTCTCAGCAATCAGATTTTTGTGATCCTCTTTGAACGAAGCAATTTGTTTATTGAGCCGTTCATTTTCACTATAGAGTTCCTCATTGCGTTCACGCAGAGCTGAGCACATGTTACAGCTTGACTCTACAGAAGAGATATGCATTGCTTCCTTGTTGATTTTATTCAGACTAGCCTTGAGATCTTCATTATCCTTTTGAACTTTAACAATTTCAGATTTTAGAGAACCATTTTGTTCCTTAAAGTTCTGAACATCTATTAAGCATGTCTCATAAGACTGTTTCAGTGTAGGACAAATATCACAAGTGACTTCAGATTTGCATTGTTCAATCCTTTTCTTTAGCCTTTTGTTCTCAGATTTCAAATTTTGGATTTGTTCAGTAGAATTTTCGTCATTAGTAATATAACTTAGCTGTTCTATTAGAGCTTCTTCTCTCTGTTCATCTTTCTAACTTTTATTGAGCAATTCATTATTCTCATTTCTTAGTGAGGCAACTAGATCCTTATACCATTCAAGATCAAATTGAAGACTCTCGTTAGCTTCTTTCAGACATGAGCAATCCTTGCAAACAGATTCACATGTAATTTCAGCATTGACTTTTGAGCTCTGTTTCCTAAGACATTCATTCTCAGATTTTAAGACATTTAATTCAGAGCTAACGCACTCTAAATCTTTTACTAGTTTTTCATTCTGAACTACATTATCGTTATGAGCCTGATCATCATCAATCAAGCTAAGTCTTTCCTTCAGTTCAGCAATTTCACAAGCAAGCTCTTGATTTTCCTTTTTGTGTAAACCAATTTGTTTCATAAGCATTTCTTTCTCAGATTTCAAATGATCTAGATCTGAAGTAACAGAATCAAACTCTTTTAGTTGTCTTCTGAATATCTCATTTTCTGTCTTCAGAATTACCATATCCTCACCTCCAGAATTAACATTCACATGATCATTCAACTTCCTTTTTAGAGATTTATTTCATTTTTTTAACTTTTCGTAAGAATCAAGTAAATCATTGTATGCTACAATCCAATCATCCATATCATAATTATCAAATTCAGAAGGTACCTCATCTTCATCTTCCTCTTCATTTTCTTCTTGCTGTCCATGATCGTCAACCATCAGACATGTGTTGCGATTCCTGGCAAGCTTCAGTTTCTCTAAAATCTCCTTGGCAGACCTGCAAGAAGAAACACATGAGATTAGACCTCTGTCAAGTGATGCTTTCATTAACTCTAATGCTCTAGAGTTGACAGAGTCTTTCAATCTATCCTTATCGGTCCATCTAGATTTATCTTTTGATAATTTGTGTGGACCGTGGACCATTACTTTCCAAAGCTCAGGATCAGTCGATCTGACATATCAATGTAAGTTTTTCAGCCATAGATCAAGATCATTACCTTTGAAAATTGGTGGATGAGCCATTAAAATAGATAGCAAATAACAGCGCATAAAATAATTGGTAAAAATGCACCAAAACCAGATAAGCAAAGCAAGGCACTAAGTCAGTGAAACGAAACACCGAGCACAAGAAACCTACTCTGAAATGCACCACAGAAGATGCAGGATCTACGGCGGATTGTTAGATCCTATGCACAGCAGCCTGCTCTGATACCAAGTGTTGGGTTCGGTGCGTTGGATTCAGAGGGGGGTGAATGAATCTCCCCTTAAAATTTCATTCAATTAAAAAACTTTATAATACAACAGAAGGACAAAGAGCAATTGCGGAATAACAATATCAAAGGACACTTAATACCACAGTCAAACACATGGTGTGCAATCAAACCATATCGCCCCTATGCATTCATCTAGCGTCAAACACACAATGAGATCAAACCACACCCTACACAAGAGATTTTTAGGTGGTTCGGTCCTCCAGACCTACATCCACCCCACACTCAAACCCGAATTTGGATTCCGCTGACTCATAACTTGAACCACTGGGCATCACAGCTTGCCTACATCAGTTGGGCCTCACAGCTTGCCAACCACTGAGCATCATAGCTTGCTATCCCGTTGAGCATCACAGCTTGCTGTCCAGAGGAGTCCTCCTCTGCAACGCTGAGCATTACAGCTTGGCTCTGTTGGGCAATACAGCTTAGCCGTCCGAGGTATCCATCTCACCGCTGTGCATCACAGCTTGCATTGCTGACTCACATCTTGAAGAAAGGTAAAATGGAAAATAAGAAATGCAGCACCGAAAAGCTAAAAATGAAGCACAAAACATATAGCTCTCAAAGGAGCAGGTCTGGCTTGGATTTGATCCAAATGCCAGAGGACATATTTCTTCTCCACGAACTCCTCTCTCTCTCTCTTCTTTCTCTTCTGTTTCTTCTCTTACACTCTGCTCTTCTTTCTCCTTTTGCTTCTTCTCTTACACTCTGCTCTTCTTTCTCTTTTTCTCTCGTTCTGCTTCAGTCACACTCTCCTCTGCTCCGATCAGTCTTCTCCTGAGGAAGAAGTCTTCATATATATAGCAGCAGCTAGGGCGTGTGTCTTCCATATTTCCCGCCCATAAGGTTCCTCCACGTGTCATCATCCTGTCAGCCCTTCTAGCCTCGGATCACGTGCTCTCATTAACCTCCACGAAATAGCACCTGCCAGGGCATCAATCATAAAATGTTCTTCAGACAGTTATACAAGATGTATAGACATGTCACAAGGGAGTGTATAGACTTAGAGAGCATGCGACAGCAATGTATATACTTTGAACGCGTGCAATGCATGGAAGACAGTGTATAGACTTTGTTGAGAGAGATGCACACATGCACATAGGAAAGTATGTACATTGACGATGAGTGCACAGGCAAGTTGTCAAGCAATGTACAGACTTTGCTACCTAGCGTTAATGCATGAATGCATCATGTATAGACTTAATGAACTGGCGTGTATGGACTTTGAATGCGTGTAACAAGACAGTGTGCAGACTTATGTTCATGCAGCAACACGTGTTGTATGGACTTGCTATCATGCGGATGTATAGACTTGGCGTTATGAAGCACACAGGCTGTACAGACTTGTGCTAATGCTGCAAGTGGACAATGTACAGACTTCAAGTGCATGCAACAAGACAATGTGTAAACTTCAGCTCATGCAATGCAGTGTACATACTTTGAATGGAAGTCTATGCAACCAATGCAGTGTACAGACTTTACCGATGTACAGACTTGTGCAGACTTGCTAGCATGCAGATGTATAGACTTTGGTTCGTGCAACACACAGGCTATACATACTTTGAACGCGTGCATGCTATGCAATGTACAGACTTGCCAACAACGAGTGTATAGACTTAACAGCTAGGAATGTGCAGACTTGAAGTGAATGCATGGACTATGCACAACGAATGTATAGACTTGCTCATGGACTATGCACAGAGAATGTATAGACTTACTGTAAGGAATGTGCAGACTTGGTGGAAGTGCTAAAACAGTGAGCGTAGGTAAAGATGAGGAATGTATAGACTTGCTCAGTTCAGCTGCATGAAGCAAGGCAATGTATGGACTTGCCAATGTACAGTATTGCCGATGTACACTAATGCACAAAGGCTTGGTCCGATGTACAGACTTACCGATGTATAGACTTAGTGCATGAAGCAAGGCAATGTATGGACTTCGAACGTGTGTAATGCAGCGATGTAGACTTTGCATGAAGCAATGCAAACAGATGTATAGACTTAGCATGAGATGCTAAGTGAGACAGTGCAATGTATAGACTTACCCAAGACATCGTGAGCAACTGGACGATGTACATACTTGATATGCATGAAGCACACGATGCAACTATACCCTGTACAGACTTATCAATGTGTAGACTTGCACATATGCATGAACAAGTGAAATGTGCAAATGTTGTATAGACTTGACCGATGCAAACTATGCAGAACGTTGTACAGACTTGCTAAGCTATCAACAGATGAATGTATAGACTTTGCATATGCATGATGGCGAGTGTATAGACTTCATCTATCAAGGTTCAGGCATGCTGTCAAAGCAATGTATGGACTTGACCGATGCAATGTATAGACTTTCTATGCTGACGATGTTCAGACTAGGCTGCAATATGTAGACTTGGCATATGCATGAAGATTACAGCAAAGAATGTATAGACAGAGATTATAGCAGGACTTTCATTTAGACAGAGATGATCATGATATGCTATGCTGACTCATGGTGTTTGCTATCATCAAAATCACAGGGGCACAACACCAGATACGAGAGACAAAGTATTGGGGCTGGCTACTGGGAATCGGAGACTAGAAGCTAAGTGTGGGTACTGAAAACCTGGATTTGGAGGCTGGTCACTAGGACTGGGGACTGGGTACTGGGGCTGGGAATTAGGAGCTGGAGGCTAGAAACTAGATACTAGATTTGGAGGTTGGGATTTTTATAGTTGATACTAGGATTGGAGACTGGGTATCGAGACTGGAGACTGGGAATTTGGACACCAGAAACTAGGTACTGGGACTGGAGATTAGGATCTGGATACTAGATGCTAGGACTGGCGACTGGGTATTGGGATTGAGAGGTGGAAACTGCAAGCTAGGAACTGGATGTTGGGATGGGAGACTGGAGACTGGGACTGGAAATTGAAAATTGGGAGCTGGATATCGGGATTGGATACCAAGACTGGAGACTGGAATCTGGCTACTAGGTGTTGGGATGGAAGGCTGGAACTGGGAACTGGATGTTGGATATGGCAATTGGTAATTGGATACTGGGTGCTGGGACTGGAGGCCTGCCCCTATGTGGCGTGCTAGCCCATTGCTGGAAACTGGAATTGGAAATGGGAAATGGGAAATTAGATGCTGGGAACTGGGCATTGGAATCGGAGGCTGGAACTGGAAGCCGGAAGTGGAGTCCTGGTGCTGGATACTGGGAATCGGGGTACTTGAACTGGATGTTGGAGGCTGGGTACTGGAACTAGACACTAGAAATTGGATACTGGAAGCTGGATTTTAGAGCTGGGTATTAGACATTGGATACTGGAGACTGGATACTGGAAGCCGGGTACTGGAAATTGGGTATTGGAAGCTGGATATCGAAGGCTGGGTGCTGGAGGCCTGCCTGAATGAGGCATGTTGGCCCTGATGGCTGGAGACTGGAAGTTGGAGGACAATCCATAAGGCAGTATTGACCCAGAGGACTGGGGACTGGAAGCTGGAGGCTAACCCGTATGGGTGTGTTGGCCTGTATTGATGGTGACGGGAGGCTAGAGGCCGACCCGCAAGGGTGTTTTGGCCCACGTTGCTGGGGTCTGGAGGTCGACCCGTAAGGGTGTGTTGACCTATATCACTGGGGGCTGGGAGCTGGAGGCCGACCCGTGAGGGTGCTTCGGCCTATGTTACTGGAGACTGGAAGCTGGAGGCCGACCCGAGAGGGTGTGTTGGCCTATGTTGCTGGAGTCTGGAAGCTAGAGGCCGACCCGAGAGGGTGTGTTGGCATATGTTGCTGGTATTGTTTAGCCTGGGGAGTTAGAGTTGAGGTTGGCTGGCACTCTGGCATGGTGGCGTAGCCAGAGATTGGGACTGGGATTGGAGCTGGTTGGCTAACCGCTGAGGTTTTGTAGCCAGATACTGGGACTGGTGACTGGAACTAGAACTGGGCGGCTGGCCTGTGAAGGCGTTGTAGCCGGAATGCTGGGGCCGAAAACTGGAACTGGGCGGCTGGCCTGTGAAGGCATTGTAGCCGAAACTGGAACTGAAGACTGGGCGGCTGGCCTGTGAAGGCGTTGTAGCCGAAGTTGGGACTGGAACTGGGCGGTTGGATTGTGAAGGGGTTGTAGCCGAAACTGGAATTAGAGACTGAGCGGCTGACCTGCGAAGGCATTGTAGCTGAAACTGGAACTGGGAGTTGGCGGCTGGCCTGTGGAGGCGTTGTAGCCGGGGCTGGAGCTGGTCGGCTAACCATGGAGGTGTATAGCCAAATATTGGAGCTGGAATTTACGATGGCTGACCCTTGGGGGCGTAGTGGCCACCAGTTTCGTGGAGTGATGCTGAGGTCACCGTCGGCGGGATGTCACAGTTGACGACTTTCATCAGTGAGGAGTAGAGAGGGAGAGAGTTTTTTTTGTTTTCTCTTTACCAGATCTACCACCCTTGCGCGTTTTCGCCAGAGCTGGCCCCGTTTTGCTTTTTTTGGTGCACCCTTGCGGGTTTTCACACCGAGGGGTTTCCCGATTTTGCCTGAGGTGCCCTCTCGGGTTTTCACCTCAGCTGGGTTGGTGGCAAATTTTGCCCCCAGTCACCTTGTAGAGGGAGTTGACTGAGGCCACCGGAGTATCTTTATTTTTAACCCCATTTTTTTTTTGACCTGGGATCCTTGTGGCGGCCATCCGTAGCGTGCTGCTGTCAGGGGACGTGACCTGGAGTTTGTGCTGTTGATGGCTTATCATCGTCGTAGCCATGGTAGTGGCTTTGACTGGTGGTCTGGGGACTGGTGAGCCTTAGTGGTGTATTGCTAGAGTTATGACCGGGTTCATGGTGACTCGACCATGATAAGCTGGTGACTGGGAATTATGGGTTGATGGATTCTCATGATAGATGGATCCAAGGTTGTTGTGATGTAGAGGCCAACCGAGGTGGCGTGTAGGCTGAGGTTTGCTGGAATGAATGAATGGACTAATGCATGAATTGTTGGTGTATACGGGCCGACCCTGGAGGTGTGATGCCAGAGGAAGTGTGAGCCAACTGGGGTGGTGTATGGCTAAATGGGGAGTGTAAGATCAATGAGCTAGAGAGATGTACTAGCCAGGGACTGGTATCGGCCACCAAGGGAGGGGAGTGGCCCGGGGAGCTAGTTTCGACCGAACGTAATTGTATATGGCCGACAGGGAGGTGCAGAGTTTATAAACTGGAGCAGGGGATTAGTCAGGGACTGGTACATGCCAACTGGCTGGAAATATAATTGCTGGAAGGTGGGTAGCTGGTTGTCCCAGCTGAGGGAGAAGAGAACTTTTGTTTTTGTTCTCCTTACCAGCTCTACCGCCCTTTCGGGTTTTCGACAAAGCTGGCCCCCTTTTACTTTTTTCGATGCGCCCTTTTGGGTTTTCACACCGAGGGGTAACCTGATTTTGCCTGAGGTGCCCTTTCGGGTTTTCACCTCAGTTGGGTTTATGGCCTTTTTGCCCCCAGCCACCTTATGGAGAGAGTGGCTGAGTCCGCCAGGGCATCTCTACTTTTAGCCCCCTTTTGTGTTGTTTTTTTTGTTTTTGGTACCTGCGAGCCTTGCAGCTGTCGTCCTTAGCTTGTTGCTATCGGGGGATGTTACCCGGGGGTTGCGTCATTGGAGACTTGTTGCTGTTGTAGAGGCGACTGTGGGTCGACCCTCAACCGAGTAACTCGGGACTTTAGGGTGGATCCGGAGAATGGCTGGTCTTTGTTGTAGATGGCTGGGACTTTGACTGGGATCTGGGTGGCTCAGCCATGATGAACATGATGGCCAAAACCGCGCTTGGACTGAGTGTCTGCCTGGGTGTTGCTACACCTTGGGACATAATAAATACTGAAGGGATAGACTTCCCGCCAGGGTTTATTGGTAGCCACCGGTGGAGGACCCGACGGAGCTTCCCCGGCGTCACCAGTTGGCGTTGGCAGGGATTCCACCGAGTCGTTAGCTAACGCATGTGGAGTTTCTTTGGAGCTACCGAGCGAGTGTCAGCGGGATTCACCCTCTTTCACTCTGCTGGCTCTTGAGCTTGGTACCATTCTGGTGAGTGGAGGGACCTCTTGACTCGGGACCTCCGAATGGGTTGGGCCTCTTTTCTAATGACCCATATTCATCTGAAGGAGGACGGACGCTCCTCCTTGGAGTTGCCCCCATCGTTTGGGCTTGGAAGGTTGGATACTGGACCGAGGTGATTGCCCCCAGTGTGATACTTGTGCATCGGCTTCTCTGAGCCTCACCTAGTCTTCTGGAGGAAGGGGTGGCGGCAGTGGGTCACCCATTTTTGTAGCCGCTATGGCACCCCTTTTTTGTTTGCAGGGCCGAGGTTGACTCAGCATCAATGTGGTGGACCGAATGAACCCGGTCTGGGGCTGTCTGGAGCATGGCATTTTTGGTGAGCGCCGATGTGGTTGGAACTCGGGAGTGCAGTGCCCGAGCTGGGGCTGACAGAACGATGACCTGGAACTTGGTGTTCACTTGGGCCGTCGGAGTTGTTGCCGAAACCCGGGGTTCGTGACCCATGTTGTGAACTGAGGATGTCAGAGGGATGATGACCCAAAGCTTGATGCCCATACTAGGTGTTGGCGAAGCTAGTGCCTGAGGCTGAAAGCCTGTGTTGGGAGTTGATGAAGCTGGGATCCGGGACTGGAAACCCGAACTGAGTGCTTGACAACGCTGGGTTCCAGAACTAGAAGCCCGCCTCCAGTGCCGATGATGCTAGGACCCAAGATTGGATGCCGATTTTGGGCGTTGTCGAAACTGGAACCCGGGGATGAAGGCCCGCCTCGGGTGCTGATGAAGCTAGGACCCGAGGCCGAATGCCTGTCTCGGGTGCTGATAAAGTTGGGACCCGGGGCTGAACGCCCGTCTTGGGTGTGGCTAAAACTGGGACCCGGGGCTGAACGCCCGGTCTTAGGTGTTGGTGGAACTGGATCCCAGGGCAGAACACCCGTCTTAGGTATTGATGGAACTGGATCCCAGAGCAGGCGACCCGTCCTGGGTGTTGATGGAGCTAGAACCTGGGGCTGAACGCCCGCCTTGGGTGCTGTTGGAGCTAGATCCCAGAGCTGGATGGCCCCTTCCTTTTTTTTTGTGTCGCTGGAGCTAGAACCCGGGGCTGAACGCCCGTCTTGGGTGCTGGGGATGTGGGAATACTGGGACCCCAGGCGGAGCGCCCCTCTTGGGTATTGATGTAGCTGAGACCCGGGGCGGAAAGCCCATCTTGGGTGTTGATGTAGTTGGGACCCGGGGTCGGAAGCCCGTCTCGGGTATTGATGTATCTGGGACCCGGGGCTGGAGCCCATCTCGGGTGTTACTCGAGCTGGACCCCGGGGCTAGACACCCATCTTGGGTGTTGCTGGAACTGAGACCCAGGGCTAAAAGCCCATCGTGGGTGTTGCTAGAGCTGAGACCCAAGGCTAAGCGCCTGTGTTGGGTGTTGCTGGAGCTGAGACCCAGGGCTAGACGCCCGTGTTGGGTATTGCTGGAGCTGAGACCCAGGGCTAGACGCCCATCTTGGGTGTTGAGGTGGCCTTGTCCTAAAGAGGAAACCCTTTGCTGGGAGTTGGCATTGCTGGATCGTAGGGGTAAAGACCCCGTCATAGAGCTGGGAGGCTAGGGGCCCAGTGCGGAGAGTCTGCATCGGGGACCGACCTTGATGAGACCCAGGGTCATCTACCCGAGCCAGATGCTGGGGAGCCTCGAACTCGGGTTGAAAGCCCGTATTGAGTGCCAGCTTGTCTGAGACTCGGGTCAGAAGGCCCGAATAGAACAATGGGAGGCCTTGACCCCGTGGTGGGAAACCCGTGCTGGGGGTAGGCTTGGCTGGGACTCGGAGCTGCGAGCCCGAGTGAGGTGCTGAGGAGCCGGGGACCCGGGGCAGAAAGCCCAGGTCAGGTGCTGGCAGAGCTGGGGACCCAGGGGTCAATGACCGCATGGGTCTCTGTTGCTGGAGAAGCAGAGGTGCCAGCTACCCTTATGGGCAGTCGCCGAACTAGGCTGCTTGTCGGCCACAGCAATGGCGCCCGAGGATCAGGGTGAGCCGAAAGTCGAAGCAGCGTTGCCGAACACGATTGGCGTTGCCAACCGTAGGTGCCCGGTGTGGATGGCGATGATGATTGGACCACAGGTCACTGTCGCCACCAGTTTGTTGTTGCTGTTGCTGGTGCAGGTTGGTCGCTCGATGACGATCGATCGCATGTTGCCTTCTGGATGGGGGCCCTCCTCTTCCTCTCCTATAAGAAAATGTGAGGGCATTGCGGCATACACTTGACAGGTGTGACTCTTCTTCGGCAGAAAGAAGAAAGGTAGGAGACGTCCCACCGGGCGTGCCATCCTTGTTTGCGACCGCGGGGGAGTCACTTGTCGTTTTGTCCTCACGGCGGGGGTGTAGACTCGCCTTTTACGGAAGGTCGAGATAGGTTGACTGGGCATGCAGGGATTCCGGAGGTATTGAGAAGAAGGCAGAGAGAACGATGGGAACGCATTGGAAGGTATGGCGTATGGTTCATCATTCTGGGAGACTGGGACAGGGATGGCTGGGTGGAATGCGGGCATGCCCAGTCGATTTCTCGATAATCACCTATGGAGCCAAGGATTGATCGGGGAAGCGTCGCCAGGACGTGACACGTGGCTCGAGGGATCGGGCGACACGTGGATAAAAGGGGTCCATGGGTGCGAGTGCATAGGCGATTATGGGGATTCATGTACTGGACATCTTTCCCCACCGGCCGCAAGTAACCAGTGTTTATTTTACATCGGATTGAATCTGAATACCTTTGTTTCTTCTGTCGAAGAGAGAGTCAGGGACCTTGGTAGCAGCAACATCGGGAGGGTTTAGTTTGTGCAACAGTGATAGGGCAACAGCAACACAACAGGGATAACTAGGGGAAGAGAGACTGGTTCCGGCGAGGAGGGTGATCTGCTCCCTGACTGGATTACATGACTTATATGCCATGAAAGGCATTTATATGGGGGCATGAGAGCCCGATTACAATTGCTTGCAAGCCACGGGACAATTCCGTCATTCATGATGGTCCCCGGGTCATTGCATTATTGTGCGGGTATTTCTGCATTTGTACGTGGCGTCCGTTAGAGGACCTGTGACTCAGCAGGATGGCGCCCGAGGGGCGACACAATGTATTCTCGACATGAGACAGTGTCAAGGTCGGGGCAGTAGGGGTGCTGTAGGCACCATTGTGCTTGGGAAGTTGAGTGGTCGGGTGCCGTGGGCCCCGATGTGACTGGAGTAGCTGGCAGTCGGGTGCCGGGGGCACCGTTGTGACTGGAGTTGTTTGCAGTTCGGTGCCCGGGGCACTGTTGTGACTGGAGTAGCTGGCAGTCGGGTGCCGGGGGCACCGTTGTGACTGGAGTTGTTGACAGTCGGGTACCGCAGGCCCCGATGTGACTAGAGTAGCTGGCAGTCGGGTGCCTGGGGCACCGTTGTGACTGGAGTTGTTGAGTGATCGGGTGCCGCGGGCCCTGATGTGGCTGGAGTAGCTGGCAGTCAGGTGCCGGGGGCACCGTTGTGATTGGAGTTGTTGGCTGATCGGGTGCCGTGGGCCCCGATGTGACTGGAGTTGTTGGCAGTCGGGTGCCGGGGTCACCATTGTGACTGGAGTTGTTGAGTGATCAGGTGCCGTGGGCCCCGATGTGACTGGAGTTACTGGCAGTCGGGTGCCGGGGGCACCGTTGTGACTAAAGGAGGTGGGCGCCGGGAGACCTCGATGGTCGTGCTCTGGGCCCGGTGTGACTGGCAGTCGGGTGCCGCAGGCACCGTTGTGACTGGAGTAGCTGGCAGTTGGGTGCCAGGGGCATCGTTGTGACTGAAGGAGGCGGGTGTCGGGAGACCTCGATGGTCGTGCTAAGGGCCCGATGTGACTGGCAGTCAGGTGTCAGAGGCACTATTGTGGCTGAAGGAGGCGGGCGCCGTGAAGAGGCTGAGACCCGAGTACATGTACATGTGTTCAATTGGTTTCATGCTGTATGAGAGCCGCATGGGCTTTACAAATGAGCCGAGGAGGCCGAAGTACAATGGACGCAATCCGCGGGACAATTCTGACACGTGGGCCGGTCCCCGGGTCAATGCGGGATAAAGCGGATATCCGCGTGTTTTACAGAGGCTCCCCGTGAGGAGATCGGGACAAGCCCGACTGCCTAGGTGGCAGGGGCGGTCGTGGGCTGGCGCCTGAGGGAGGTTGGACGCGGCTTAAGGTGAGCGGTCGGGTCCAGGCCCCGGAAGGTGAATGTCGTCATGCTGGGGAGTCGAGGCTGGCCCCGGGAATATTATTCTCGGGCAAGGGTCTGGATAACTCGAGTCATCAGTCCGAGCAGTCGGTGGCTAGCTCAGAGCGTGTCGGAAGTAGCTGCGGCATCAGGGCGTGTGTATAGCCATCGTGGGTTGTTACACGCGGGCGGACCCGGGATGTGGGTGTATTCGCCATCGTCATAGTGCCTTTCGTGTGACAGGCATGGACTTGTGTGAGATGGCTAGATGCCGCATGAGGGGGCATACGTATGACATACCCTCGGTGTGTATAAGTCGATCGAAAAGCCAACCACGCGCGCACTTAGTTCCTCGCGTCCCCGACCCTTGCCGAAGGCCTCGGGAGTCCGAGGGTGCGGCAGTTAGGTCGGAGGGTGTTGCATTGCATCCTTCCATTCCATGTTTTCCATTGCATTCCCTTGCATGTTCTAGGGGTGATTTTATAGGGGAAGGTGAAGGGACATGGGGGTTTGGGCGGAATAGGTTTGGGGGCAAAGCTGGTCCGAGTAAACCCTGGGAGAGTGTTACGGAGTGGAGGAGGGAGGGTTTAGGCGGACCAGACCAGCCCCGACCAGCCCAAGGGGCTGGTCTGGTCCGCCTAAACCCCTCTTCCAGGGGGGGTTTAGGCGGACCAGCCCCATGGGTTGGTCTGGTCCGCCTAAACCCCTCTTCAGAGGGAGAAAAACTTTTTTTTAAATATTTGATGGGGTTTAGGCGGACCAGCCTGAGGGGGCAGGCTGGTTCGCCTAAACCCCCTCCACCAGCGGGTTTAGGCGGACTAGCCTGGGGGTCCAGGCTGGTCCGCCTAAACCCTCCCCCAGGGGGGTTTGGGCGGACTGGCTGGGCACCTTTTTTAATTAAAAAAAGCTTTTTTTTTTGATTTAATGGGGGTTTAGGCGGACCAGCCTTGGGGGTGAGGCTGGTCCGCCTAAACCCCTCCCTAGAGGGGTTTACGCGGGTTTGACGCGGATTTGACCTAGGGTTTACCGCGGGTTTGACTGAGGTTTGACTGGGGTTTGACTGGGGGTTTAACTGGGGGTTTGACTGATGGTTTGACTGGGGGTTTCACTGAGGGTGAGACTGGGGTTTTTAGACTAGGGTTTTGACTGGGGGTTGGCTAGGGTTGGACTGGGGTTGACTAGTGGTTTGACTGGAGTTGACTGAGAGTTTGACTGAGGTTTGACCTGAATCCCAAAACCGACCCGGTTGTTGAGAAATTGGCTGGCATAGTGCCATTTGTTCGGGGCCGATGCCCAGTTGTTATGTTGCGCCGCTTGACCCGGCAACACATCTCGATTTTTGAGCACAACTCGACTGGTAGAGTAACTTTGGAGATGTGCCATTTTGCTCCACTTAGGGAGTATTTCCCTATGCTTAATCCTTGATTAATTCGAGAAAATAAGCCGGTGCCAACAGCAGCCGAGTAGGTTGTACCATAAAAACCCAAGAACCCGTACTTGTCACGTCACTCTAAAGAAATGTGATGCTTTAGCCCTCATAGAGCGTTGTTTCTGGCCTCTTTGAGTAGTCTGTTTATTGTCTAGAAACTGCGACCATGGCTCGGACGCCAAAAGGGATTGGCGGCTAGTCAGTGGGCGAAGATCACTGATTTAGCGACTGTGACCTGGACGCTATTCTCATCGTCCCTGCGCTGTTCACAGGAATAAGCGACCACACAGTGGGCGCCATTTTTGTAATTGATGGCGACTGAGTGGACGCCAATTACCTAGTTTCATGTTATGTCATCATTTTTCATGCGATTTATAGGTATGTCATACTTGTTCAAGTTCTGTTCTTGAACTCCTTCATTCCGTGAGATCCATCTTATCATCCTACAGTGGCTTATTCCTTTGGAACTCTATTGGCTATAAAACTATAGTGGATGTCTAAAAATATACATGACTCAATACTTGTGCATATAGAGCCCGATCTGATCCTAGGAGGAGCACCCGAAAGTACTTGTGCCCATGGGAGCTATATTGATCACGGTATGGCATTGCACCGAAGTGCATGACTTGCTTGATTTTGACATTCCACGACTCGTGCTTGACTTGACTTGACTTGACTTGACTTGACATGACTTGCGTGGCCCGGAATGAGTACTTACTTGCTTGATATTATAATAGCCAATTCACATGACATGACTTCATATTTACATGCTTGACAATCTTGATATACTTCACATGATTATCTTGAAATCTTGCTAGTTCATCTCTATTTCTTCTCGATACTCTATTCTCATCTTTATCTTGCGTACATGCATCGCTATACTTGCATAGATCATGTAACATGTAATTTACTTAAAGCAAGCTTGATCTTGCGATATAATTCCTACTAAGCGTTTGCTCACCTTAGTTTTTCCCCTATTTTTCAGGTAACCCCGATGACGAAGATCATTCGGACGGGAATGGAAATGAGTGAAGAGTATAGAGCCACCCGAACATGGAAGCGTCTACCTAGTCGTATATTTTCTTATTTTTTAAGTCAATTATTGTATTTTCCTCTTTATTGAGTCTAGTCATCAATGGATTATTAGTATGAGTCAATGAGTTATGTAATAATAGTTAAACTCTGGATATTCAAGTTATTAATGGAATAAAGGATTTGGTTTATTATCTTTACTTTTGTGCACTCTGTCTATAAGGTCGAATTCCTTATGCTTTGATTGACTTGAATGATATAAACTCGTCACGCGTACTAGGTTCCTTCCGTGCTCGGGGAATGACACATGTTGACTGTGATGCCATGCCCCCCCATCACCCGACAATAACATAATCGGTGGGGCACTGCATCACCCGGTGGCAACTCTCTTAAACGGTGGCTAATCTCATATCCGGTCGGGATCTTCAACCGGGGGTAAGGGCCATTAAATGGTGGGGCACGGTAGCAAACGATGGGGTACTGTAGCACCCGGTGGCTACTCTCCCATCCGGTGGCATACACTCCCATCCAGTGGCAACTCTCCCATCCGGTGGCATACACTCCCATCCAGTGGCAACTCTCCCATCCGGTGGCATACACTCCCATCCAGTGGCAAATCACCCATCCGGTGGCATATTCTCCCTTCCGGTGGCACACTCTCTTATCCGGTGGCGAGACTCCTCATCCGGTGGCTAGTTTTTGCTGCTCATCCGATGGCTCTCCAAATGTTCTTTATCTGGTGGCTTGTTGTTCATCCGGTGGTAACGTCATGTGCTAATGAAAGAAGAAGCAAATGGCCAACCACTGCTGGACATTCCCAGCGACCAGGGGTCCCTACTCTGCATCACCTGGGCTCTGCCAAGCCATGTTGTCCACCAACCAATGATCGAAAGCTGGCAAGATGCCAAGCCCTCCGTTGACCCAGGCTGGTGACATCGTCCTCCCAAGTGGCCATATAAATAAGACCTGCAAAGAGAAAAAAAGGGGGGGTTGAAGGTTGAAAGAAAAAAAAATACAGAGGATACCAGAAGAGAAGGAGGGAGAAGGGCCTGCTGCTCCGACTACAACCGCCTGTGTGAAGAGAAAAAGAAGAAGAAGAAAAAAAGTGAAGAGAGAAGAGAAGAAGAGAAGAGGAAGGGTGAGTGAGTGAAAGAGTGAGGCTTGGGAGGGGAGGAGCTGGTGCTCTGTTCCCCTCCCCATTGTATCTTGTTTTCTTTCGTTCTTCTTTGTTTTCTGACTATGATGGATTAGCCCCCCCTGTACTACTCCCTTTTTTTGCAAGGAATAGAAAGAATAGCTCACCACTGTCTCACATTTTCCCCCGGTGTCTTTTATTGCTTATTAGTGTAGCAGGCTCTCCCCTTTGGTGGACGCTCTGCTCCATCAACCCAATGACTCCCCTTTCCCTCACGTGAGCTCACGGTATATCCTTCTGTTGGGCTGATGCCCAGAGTTAGCGGGCCTCTACGTCCTACAGATGGCGTCACCACCTCAAGCTCTAGAGGGATTCATGCTTTCAGGTGTTCCCCGCTCCCTTCCTTTTAATACTTCTCTTTGAAAGGTTTGTCGTGAGATGCTGATGATCGGGACCTACCGATATATGGCTGAGGCTCAGGCGTCCCTGCATTAGAAGCCCTCCCCAGATGAGAACAAACCTCTTCCCCTTTGGTAGCTCCCTTGCTAATTGGTGGCAATTGCATGCCTTAACCATTGGGAGAGGCGGTGCCTCATCCGGTGGTACTTTCAAGCCTCCATCTGGTGGCTCTTTTGAGCATGTGAACCAGTGGCCCTTTTTCCCTTTGAACCAGTGGGTCCATACAAGCCTCCATCCGGTGGCTCTATTGAGCCTGTGAGCCGGTGGCCCCCTTTTTTTTCTTTGAACCGGTGGCTCCATACAAGCCTCCATCTGGTCGCTCTTTTGAGCCTGTGAATCGGTGGCCCTTTTTACCCTCTGAGTCGGTGACCTTTCTGGCCATGTCATCCGGTGGCTGCCATCTTTCCCTCTTAATCCGGTGGCTTTGCCCACCTTCCATCCGGTGGCCCGCCGGCCTGCGCGATTCGGTGGCATCACCCCCGGTGATCCGATGGCTCCCTGTCCGTCTGATCCGGTGGCTCCCTGCCCACCTTCTTGATCCAGTGGCACCCAAGCCTCCCCGTCCGGTGGCTAGCCCTGCTCCCCCATCTGGTGGCTCTCCCCCTTGACCTTCATCCGAGAAGTTTTGTTCCCTTTGAGCCTTGGCCGGTGATGTTATGTTTAACTGGTGTCCTGTTCGCTGGTTTATGGGCTCTCTCTCCCTACTTTCTCAAGGTGTTGCCGCTTCCGTGCGCACCTCTACTTTTGGGACACGTCACTCCTTGTGGATGTGTACCCGCTTTACCCCCCCAGCGTCTGGGTCTAGGGGAGATGCAGCCGAATTTTTACCAGACTAACACACGTTAAAAGATAAAAGGAAGCAAGAAACAAATGAAACAAATAATAATGAGACGCCTATGCTAAGACAATAAGAACCATGGTGATCCCAAAGAATTGAACGTGAACCCCACTGTGACGGACTGCCAAACATGGCTACGAACATAACCTTCATAAATAAAAAGGAGAGAATCAACTAAGGCTCCATGTGTACACTGCATGAATAAAAAGAAATCCCTCATACACACTTAATCATTGCATTGCACCCCATTTATGATTGTGTGCCATAACCCCGTCGTATATCAAATGGTGATGCGTGAAAGATCGGGTTATGCCTGGGTCGGAAGCCGCCGCTATGCGTGAGTGGGACACTCCGCCTCGTACCGTGGATTAATTCATAAACCCAACTGAACCACGTACATGCTTGAATTCATGAGTGCCATTGCTGCATTTAGTGTGAACGAATTGAACCTCATACATGCATTTCATGACTAAACCTAAAACCCCAACCTCAGTTCCATCCCGTGCATGCTTGCACCCACGCATATGATTGCTGCACTTAAGTATAGGCATAAACCGGTCCATGTATAGGAACGCCCTTCAAGTGACATCCTTAATATGAGTTCACCCATCACGCCCTCCTGCGTCGCCCTTCCTTCATGTCAGCCACTGCTTGCGTCGACCTCAGGCCCTCCTGCGTTAACCTCCCCTCAACCCAGATGTTGCATGTGTCGACCTCAGGGCCTCTTGCGTCGACCTTCCTTCAATTCAGTCACTGCCTGCATCGACCTCAGGCCCTCATGCGTTGATCTTCCCTTGATCCAGTTGCTACCTGCGTCGACCTCAGGCCTTCCTGCGTTGACCTTCCTTCGATTTATTCGTTGCCTGCATCGACCTCAGGCCTTCCTGCGTCGACCTCCTTTCATATTAGACATTAAACTTGTCGTGTCTTCGGCAGACATTTGTATGGGTTTATCACCATCTTCGTCTCACTTTTAATACGGGCTTCCGCCCGAATATGAAATGGTCCATGAGTGACCGACATGACTTAGATTTTTTTTATACCCTTGATACGGGTTTTAGTATAATCTGAGTGTCTGTTATCATCTTGTCTTGTTGATAATTTCTTCAGGCCGTAGGGCCTTTATTCCTGGCAATTAATAAAGGGTGTTCTCCCCTCCGGGGAGATGTAATTAACGTCCTGACCTTTATGGTACGTCGGATTTTGGTCCTGACATGAACCGTACAATCCTCTGATCAGTCATATGGTGCGCACCAAGGGCTTCCTTAAAGTCTAAATAAATCGTCACTTTGTGACTAGAACGCCCACGCACTTAATAAACAAATAAATGCACCAAATAAACCAACAAAAGAACAAACGAAATGAACGTGTCGAAAAGTGCGTCCACAAGTCTGGCTTGCCCAGTGGGACAAAACTTCCCTTCATCTCCTCGCCAGGACTAAGGGCCTCATGGCCTCCCAATAAATGATGTTTGCCTATTTTTGATGAATTGCAGGTGCTGTCCCCGTGAGCCCAAGGGGAGAAAAGTCAGACTAGGCACAATTATCTTTGTAGCTTCGAAGATGCTACTCCGAGGCCCCTGAAGCTTCAGGAGACATGAAGGCCGCTAATAAGAAAGAAAGAAAGAAGAAGGGAGCGGAAATCAACCCACCCTCCCTAAAAAGGAAAAGAAAAAAAAGAAGGAAAGAGAAAAAGAAAAGAGAAAAAAAAGAAAAAAAAAGAAAGAGTTGGCCAGGGAGGGTTGTATGCCCATATCCGCCGAGTTCCATGCTGAGTAAAGATTACCATTCTGGGACTGGTGTGGTGGAGCGAACAACTCAGCCCCTCTCTGAGGGGGTGAGCGCTCTCCTGCACACACACCTTGGTCTATTATACAAAAAAAAAAACAAGAGCAAGTTCGTGGCGCTTCTTCCTGCGCACACTTATGGAGCCTATATGTTAGTCCAAAATAAATAAAGAAAAATTGGCAAGCATCACCGACCAAAAAAAAAAGAAGGCCGGCATCCCGCCCGACTCTAGGAGGGTCCGAGTCCGTGGTGTAATGCCCCGGCCCGTTCCACCCCCCTGTTGCCCCTATCTAGCATAAGACGGCCCCTCGAGTGGCTGTTGGGAGACCAACTACCAACAAAAAGAAGTAGACCCCGTTGTGGGTATGTATACAAAACAAAAAGAGAAGAAAATGGGGGCACTTCCTCTCGCAGGTTATAAGCAACATTTAGGGAGCAAAGTCAGGCCCAAACTCCTGAGTCTGAAATCAGGGTACATAGAATAAACATAAGAAAGACATAGGAATAAATCACCTTGCGAATTGACACCGCCAGCTGGTGCAGAAGTGATGTCGGGCGAGCCCCAGCCGAACAAGCAAATACGGTCGATGCCAAGGTCGGCAACACCATGGCGGGGCCATTGAAGAAGATCTCCAAGAGATGCTCACTCCGAATGAAAAGACCCAACAAGCTGCGACTACAGCTCGACAAATTCTTGCCCACTGCGGGGGGTGCTTTATAGCAGTGCGGTCGAGCACGGCCATGACTCCCGAAGAGAGGATGCATCCACCCCAACACGAGGGCATAAGAAGCAAAGTACACCCCGCTTGGGGGCATAGAAGTCAAGAATTACACCCTGACCTGGGGGCATATAAGTCAAGAATTACACCCTGAAGCAAAATTGAACCCTATTCCGGGGGCATAAGTGGAAAAACACACCCCGCATGGGGGCGTATGAAACAAAAAAGCTACATCCTGGCTTGGGGGCATTTGAAGAGAAATACACCCCATCCAGGGGGCATATGAAGAAAGGAATATGCCCCGCCTTGGGGGTAGAAGAAGCAGAACACACCCCGCCTTGGGTGCACAAGAAGCAAAACACACCCCGCATGGGGGCATATGAAACAAAAAAGCTACACCCCGACTTGGGGGCATTTGAAGCGAAATACACCCCATCCCGGGGGCATATGAAGAAAGGAATACGCCCCACCTTGGGGGTAGAAGAAGCAGAACACAGCCCGCCTTGGGTGCACAAGAAGCAAAACACACCCCACATGGGGGCATATGAAACCAAAAAAAAAAGTAAAACCCCCAAGCCCTGGGGGCATTCAGAACAAGAAATACAGCCAGCTTGGGGCATAAAAAGTGGAAAATACACCCCGTCCTGGGGGCACATGAAGAAAGAATGCACCCCAACTTGGGAGAATTTGAAACAAGATACACATCTTGCCCTAGGGGCATTTGAAGCAAAGAAGAGGGCACCTCGACCTGGGGGCATATGAAAAAAATGCACCCTGTCCTAGGGGCACATGAAGAGAGAATACACCCCAACTTGGGGGTGCCTGAAGAAGAATACACCCCGGTCTGGGGACATTAAAAGCAAAAATTACGTGGGCATACTCAAGTTCCATCAGGAGTTACAAAATCCACCTCAAATGTTAGCCGTCAGGTGAATGGGCCACGGAGGATGCTTGAGGCTAGGCCTAGGAGGCGCGCCCCTTTACATGCTTTGTGCAATAAAAGAACAATAGATGAAAGGGAGCTACGGCAGCCGCCTCCCTGAAGAAGAATATGTTCCGGTCATTTCGACCATGGGACCCCCCTGAAGAAGCTAGCAAGGCGGTTAAGCAGGCGAAGAGCAATAAGGCCCCATCCCCCATCTGGGAGCCCAAAGGGGGGAATGCTGATGAAATGTTGAGGTGATCAGCAAGAGGAAGAGAGCTCCTTTGGCGGGTGCCGACTCCCAGTCCCGCTATTCATCTATACTGCCTTGGCTTAGACATCCCGTCTTCACTGAATTGGTTGACCTCGACGCTTCGTCAAATCAACGTCTATACCTATGTCTCTTTGGCCTAGACCTCCTGTCTTTGCCGAATTCCTTGGCTTCGACGTCCCATCAAACCAACACCCACATTTGTACTCTGCCCTTGGCCCAAACTTTCTGTCTGGACAAGGTTGGCCAAACCTGAATAAACCTGAATAAACCAAGAGAATCCTATCAACCCAATAAATCAAATAAGCCAAGTTGCCCGGCGTCATGACCATTCATCTAAGCCGATGAACATTCTTTCTCCGGCCAGGACGGCCAACCCAATAAACAAATAAAAAACCTTCTCACTTTGGCACGGGCCTCTCGTCCAACCAAAGAACAAAAGACCTTCCTCATATAGTCGGCTTCACCGGCGCATTAAAGAACAAAAGGACTTCCCTCCATATAATCGGCTTCACCGACGCATTAAAAAGAACAAAAAGACCTTCCTCATATAGTCGGCTTCGCCGGCGCATTAAAAGAATAAAAGATCTCCTCTCATATAGTCGGCTTCCCTGATGCATAAAAGAATAAAAAATCCCCTTCACGTCGGCCTCATGACCTGACGTCTGAGCTGATGCATAAAAAGAATAAAAAAGACCTCTCATGAAGTCGGCATCATGACCTTCCGTCTAAGCCAACATATGTTCTATCTTCGGCCAGGACGGCCATTCAACAAATAAACAAAATAAAGAAGAGACCTTTCACTTTGGTTCGGATCGTTCACCCGGACAGAGAAGAAAAGAAGAGACCTTTCACTTTGGTTTGGATCTTTCATCCTGCCAGAGAACAAAAGAAGAGACCTTTCACTTTGGTTTGGATCATTCAACTGGCCAGAAAACAAAAGAAGATACCTTTCACTTTAGTTCGGATCCTTCACCCGACTAGAGAACAAAAGAAGAGACCTTTCACTTTGGTTCGGATTCCCCATCTGGCCAGAGAATAAAAGAAGAGACCTTTCACTTTGATTTGGATCCTTCATTCGACCAGAGAACAAAAGAAAAGACCTTTCACTTTGGTTTGGATCCTTCATCCAGCCAGAAAATAAAAGAAGAGGATCCTTCATCCAGCCAGAAAATAAAAGAAGAGACCTTTCACTTTGGTTCAGATCCTTCACCCGGCCAGAGAACAAAAGAAGAGACTTTTCACTTTGGTTTGGACCCTTCATCCAGCCAGAAAACAAAAGAAGAGACCTTTCACTTTGGTTCAGACCCTTCACCCGACTGGAGAACAAAAGAAGAGACCTTTCACTTTGGTTCGGATTCCTCATCTAGCCAGAGAACAAAAGAAGAGACCTTTCACTTTGGTTTGGATCCTTCATCCGGCCAGAAAATAAAAGAACAGACCTTTCACTTTGGTTCGGATCCTTCACCCGGCCAGAGAACAAAAGAAGAGACCTTTCACTTTGGTTCGGATCCTTCCCCAGCCAGAGAACAAAAGAAGAGACCTTTTGCTTTGGTTCGGATCCTTCACCCGGCCAGAGAACAAAAGAAGTGACCTTTCACTTTGGTTCGGATTCCCCATCCGACCAGAGAACAAAAGAAGAGACCTTTCACTTTGGTTCGGATCCTTCACCCGGCCAGAGAACAAAAGAAGAGACCTTTCACTTTGGTTCGGATTCTCCACTCGGTCAGAGAACAAAAGAAGAGACCTTTCACTTTGGTTCGGATCCTTCACTCAGCCAGAGAGTAAAAGAAGAGACATTTCACTTTGGTTCGGATCCTTCACCCGGCCAGAGAATAAAAGAAGAGACCTTTCACTTTGGTTCGGATCCTTCATCTGGCCAGAGAACAAAAGAAGAGACTTCTCACTTTGGCTCGGACATTCTACCCCTGCCAGAGAACAAAAAAAAACAACCTTCAAGAAGTTGGTGTCATGACCTACCGTCTAACCTGACGAACATCATACCTTGACCGAAACAACCATCTGAACAAAAGCCCCCTAGGTTAACACCAATTCTTTGTCCCATTGGGACCCACAAAAAAAAAATAAAAAAATTCAACAAAAAGGATGAATAAAAAGGAAATAAACAAACAACAAAAATGGATAAAAAAAGAAAACAAGCCAAATAATCAAACAAAAAAACCAAAAAAATAAACACAAAAAAATAAACAACAAAAAAAAGATAAATGCAAGAAATAAACAGATGAAAGGGGTGAGATAAAACAAAAAAAAATAAATGAAAGAGAAATAATAATAAAAAGGGATGAATGAAAAATGATGAGGAAGCAAAATGATAATAAAAAAGGGGGAAGAAGAAAACAAAACAAAGAATAAAACAAACAAATAACAAAAAAGGGACGGAATAAAATGAGGAATAAAATAATAGACAAACAAACGCACACATAAAAACTTTGCATGATCTTGAATTTTGAATACTTGCTCTTGCATGCTTGCATGTGTGGTAATTTAACGCGCTTTCCTGTGAATGCTTTAGGACCATGGTTCTTTGAATAAATAACATTGCCTTAACTACGGATAGGCGTGTGACATGTCGCATCTTGGGGGGGGGGAGAAATCAATTCTGGTGAATGCATACGTCGAGGGGAAGAGTCTGAAGTCCCGCGATCAATGACACCCAAGAGTGGGGTGAATTGGGTGATAACAAATTTTATGAAAACTTTTACCCTTTTTACAAAATATGTGATAAACAATAATTAGTAAATGAAAACTAATTAACCAATTCTCTTAAACTTTCCGTTCATACACGACCATACAACGAAAACAATCAAACCACACAAATAACACATAATGCACAACGGTTTTTAAGGTGGTTCGGATGCAACGACGGCAATCCTACGTCCACCCCTCACCAAACCCGGTGAGGCTTCACTCGGGGATAAATCCCCAAACGGAGATGATGCTCCAACCACACACGCAGGATGACGCCTGCCCACACACACGGGGACGCGCCCCAAAACACACACACACACACGGAGATGAAGTCTCCAACACGATCCAACAAGCGGATCAACATAACACACACACGTTGCGACAAGTGCAGCACTCCACACACACAAACACTAGGATCTGGATAAATTCACACACACACGTAGATTTAAGAAGACCTACGCACACGAATCAAGTACGACACACACACACACGACCACGGATCCAACAACGATCCACACACACATGAGTTTGTAGTTTATAAGAAACACAAATCTGATACTATAAAGTACAAAACACAAACATGAATAAACCATAGTTTAGAAAGCTCCTGATTTAGGCTCCCCCTGAGTGTGTGCTCTGGATGTTTGCGTTGATTCCTTCTTCACTTGAATAGCTTGAGACTAAGCTTGAATGGCCTTGTATTTGATGTAGATATTCTTGCACAGAGTACTGTTCACGGCTACAATACCATTCTTTCTTCCTTGGACAAATCCTTGTATCTTCTTGATGCTTGTGAGCTTGTTCTCTTCCTTTGAGACTGCTGACTTCAAATGGAGCTAGAGTACCTTCAGATGATGCTTGAATGGCTCCTTCTTCCTTGTAGCATCCTTCTTCTTCTTCCCTTGGATCACCTTGAGTTGATGAAGAGGTGTATGGATGTAGCTTTGAACCTTGATTGCTTCTACACCTTCTTGGAGGTAGATGGCTTCAGAAATACCTTGAATGGGTTGGAGATAGATGAAGAGCTTACTGCACGAGGTACTGTTCACGGAGCTACAGTACCTCTTCTTCCTCCTTGGACAACCTCCCCTTTGGATCTCTTGGATTAATTAGGGTTATGACTCTAATAGGATGTTTTATAACCCTTGGAAGGTCTATGGACAAGCCCTAGACCAGATCCATAAATTCTGGAGGGTTTGGTGGCTTTGGGATTAAACAATAGCAAGAGGAGATGCTTCTTTCGAGATGGACAAAAGTCAATATTTTTGGCTTATCGGGGCTGGCAGTTGACCTGCAGAGGCTGGCAGTCGACCGCTACTGAGAGAACTATTGGCCGTTGGTTTCTGGGAATTTCGGTCGACTGCTACTGGGTTGGCGGTTGACCGCCACTGTGAATCCCTGTAGGCGGTGAGCTGCTGGCATGGGTGGTCGATCGCCCCTGAGCTGGCGGTCGACCGCCAGCTGGGCAGACCCCGGGTTTTCCCGGGTCGGTCCGTTAACCTCTTCAGCTCCGTCGCTTAAGTCCTTTAGCATCCCGTTCATGTCTGTGGCATCACCCTTGACAGTTTAGAAGGTGTCAACTGAGTCTTTGACCTTGTGGATTTTTGCTGAGTGTTTTGACCTAAAAAAGCATACACAATTGATTAGAACTATAGCTCAACCATCCATATGATAAATGCATGAAGCCCATGCAAACCATTTGAGCATTAATGAAAATTTTGTTCCGGGGGCTCCGTCCTCGGAAACCCCCGCAAGGGGCACTGCCCCCTTGACCCCCGCGACCTGACCGGGCAGGTCGATCCCCGTGACCTGACCACGCAGGTCAATCCGCGGGCGAGGGCGCACGATGGCCAAAAGGGTTTCATGTTTTAATGTGCATGAATGAGGTGTATGAAGGAGAGGTATATGAGATACACATGGTGAGATCGATGCTAAGATAAGGTAAGAGTCTCACCAATGGTTCTTGACAGTAAATGACATATACCACCTGTTTTGGATTGTAGAGGAGCAGGGTGCTTATCCACACGTTTGGTTCACCAGGTGACTACCATGTGTTTGATCCTGCAAGCAAGATAGTCAAGGTTAATACCATGCTTGTTCCCGTTGAAGAGGTTATGAAACCTCTTGTCTCTTGTAAAATCAACATATGCAAACCAAGGATCAAGACCATGTAACTGTTCCCATTTGCCATCTCAACCATACATAAATAACAAGAGCATGAGCAATCAACCACAAGTTTAGTTATCATCACTTAATCACACATTAAGTTTAGTTATCATCAAAACCATAACTTAACAATCACAACAATCATCAAAATCATAACTCAACAATCTCCCCCTTTTTGATGATGACAAACTTATTGATGATGACAAACTTATGATAAACTTATTAATGATGATACAACAGAGTGGATACAACAGAATGGCACATATATTCGTCTCCCCCTGTCACACACAATCATCAATTTTTCTCCCCCTTTGACATAATCAAAAGGTGGGATAATGCAACTCTTTCTCCCACAATAGCAGTATGAAGCGAGCTGGAAGGAGCCAAATAAGGAAGAATAAGATTAACTCCCTTTGAAACAGCAATAGCCCATCATATCAAATTAGAAGAAGTAAGGGTAAATCATAGACGAGCAAAGCAATATGATGCTAATAAGAAGAAACCAATTGGTGATTATTCTCACAAATCAATATGATACCATCCAAAGCAAATACAGTCAAGCATGTATTGATACCAATTGAAGGTGGTGATTGGCCTCAAGGATATGAACCAGTGGAGGAAGATGTGCATAGGATGAGGTGTTCAGTAGAAAAGCATTCAAAATCTAGATCCCATGGCAGATTTTCACAACAAACAAGAGCAGGATGACATATCAAAAAGATTTTCTTTGATTTCTAAATTTTCAAATTTTTATATTTTGGTTTGAAATGCATGAAATGTAACATATGCAAGTGATGACATGTGGGATGATTAAGAGCTATCAAACCAATACGTATATATACATGCAACACAGCTCTCCCGTACTTATCTAAGAAGGGAATGGGTATAAGAAAGATGCAAGAGAGTCATGACAACCGGAATGCATATGTGTAGCACATGGGAAATTGTGCGATCATATAGGAGATTCATGCAATTGCTAAAGCATTCAATCAATTTTCTGAATCCATAATGAATCAAATTTTCAGATGTGTAAGTGAGTAACATGAAAAACGATAGTTACAATATGGATATTCAGATTTTCAGATTAACACAAGGAGATATTTTACAGACTACACTTCAATTTGAGAACAGCGTATTGAAGGCTACGCTCTACCACAAAGAGTTTTCACCATCATTTTTCAACTCAACCATTCTCACAGATAGTTAGAATTTTTCAAGAGTGGTCAGGTTCAAATAATTCCTTTTTATGCGAGTAGATGCATGGAGCTCATGCCAGAATCCCCGGTTACTCAGAATACAGAACCATTTCACCTCATTATGAACAGAGATACTAGTCAACACTTTTCAGATATGAACCACATCACGTCTTAGGTGACATGTGCCCAGTTTACTCAGTGAGACCGAGCATTACTCTATCTTTCATTTTCATTTCAGATTTTTCAACAAAGATAGGTAGGCAGCTTTTTCCTCAACTGTCTCTTTAACATACAAGCAGCAAGTTTAACATCTCGAGAGTGTTAAAAAGAAATTCATATATCCTTATCTTTAACACTCATTTTCACATTTTGTGCATAAAGTGTGCGAATTTAATTCAGCATGTATACCGAAAATATCATGAACTCATAATAGGGCAGCTCTCCCTAAATAGATGCACTTATGAAATAAGAACTCTCCCAGAGTGTACGACATGATACACTCCAATAATGACTCAAATGCAGCATTATTTATCAAGAAGACATAAGGCCATAGAAATGACAAGGATGGGGGTGGATAACATATAATTAGCAAGCAAGCATGCAGAGGGAATGTATGCAATATGCAATGCAAATATGCAGCTGATACCAAACAAATGGATACCAATTGAATGCAGCTAATGCATGAGTACTGATGCAATGCAACCTTTGATCATATAGTAGTGGAATGGAAATACAATATGCCAAGACAAAATGTAATGTAGTGCAAAGCTTCTGATATCAAATGAATGAGCTAACTGTAGTTAATGCATGAATTCTAATGCAATGCAAAATTAACATGGGTGTAAGGTGTGAGTTTTTAGTTTTTCATTTGAGTGAACTAAATACACCTAATGCATTAGATTCTGATGCATGCAACCTATAACTGTATGAGAATGGAAGACAGGATGCAAAAGCAAGATGAGAGCTTTGATTTTCAAGCCAGTGTGGTAAAATTCTCATTGAAATCATCCACATTCTATTCATGAATCATCAAAAAAATTTTCATGACATGACCTTCATGAATAAGGGTGTATAAATGATTAAAATTAAGTAATGTAACCCAATTTTCAGAATTGTTCAAAATCAGAATTTTAAAGGTCATTCACAAGTGTTGAGGTGAGAATTCATCTAAAAGTCAAATGTATGAATCATTTAATCACAAACATATTTTCAAGTTACATAGCTCAGCTCAAGGATTCATTCACAAATCAATCAATCACAATTTTCAAGATCTGGTATGAGACGGAGATTTTAGTCCGAAGACCCAGCTCAATGCATAGGGAATGCTTCCAAGTGGACATGATCCACTCTTCCACAGAAGCCATTTGATATACCAGATATGCAATTCAATTCAAGTGTGATCATGCAATTCAAATTGAGACTATTTAATATGCAACCACTTCATACACATCTTTCAAGATTTTCAATTTTATTCAATCAATTAGTCACATTCATCACAACATGCCAGTAAAAGATAATTCAATTTTTTAGAATCAATACCTATCACTTAAGAGTGTGACCAAGTGACAAAGACGGTAATTGCATGAATTGACAAGGTTGAATTACCTTAGTTTAGGAGACAAGATTGGAAGCCTTCAATCACTAAAATCATCAACCTTACGAGAGTTGATATTTCAGGTTTTGCTTTCTTACATTTGCCTTGAAAATCCATTTTCTTCCAAGCCTTTCACCTGATTTGCCTTGGGTACTTACTTCAACACGTACAAGACTTTCACCACCTTGTACTTGAGTCGATCTTGGAAGTTGTTCTACGTAAAGTAGCCCATCTTCTTGTAGCAACTTGAGAGGGTTCTCATCATTTTCATCCTTACAAGGTATTCTTCCAGTTTATTCAAGCTTAGCCCATCATCATTTAAATTTTGGGAGTATAATCTGCATCCAAAGATAGAAAGGTTTGGTTTGTCAATCTTGATTCAAATTTATTAATAATGACATGACAAATAATTTTAACAACCAACACCCCTAGACAGCTCTAGATGCAATGCATGACTCATGTGTGAACCTAAATGTTAAGCCCATATGACGAATGTGATTGCTCCCCCTTAGTGTGTGCATGAATGCAAGATGTTCAGTAACAATCTAATGCCATATGCAGCCTTTTAAGTAAATGACTCATAGTACCAGGCGGAGAACTTAGATCCGAAGATCACCTCACGCGTAGTGATAGTTTCCAGATAGGCTTAACCTGCCCTTCCACGTGTCACCATTTGATATACTATGTAATCATGGATGACGAAGGCAGGAGGATTGCAATGCATTATGGCATGAATACACAATGTTCAACCTTTGCATGACAGAGTATGAAAGTGTATGCCAACTCAATATATGTAGTGAAAATATGATCTGAAGAAACTTTAAACTCTCCTACAATAAGATGCTATATGACAAGTGATATACACACAGATATGCAAACAACTATGGATGGAGTGCATGTACAGACATGTGCATTATCACAAGACTATTCAGCACAATATGAATCAAATCATGACACAATTACTGAAGAGAGTGAGAGGGATATCACCTGAGTTTTCAAATTTTAGTTTTTAATTTTTCTTCCAACCTGACTTATGCCACTTGACCCGTGTGCCTTACCTTCTTGATGAAAATAAATTTCATGCTTTACATCCCAAGGCACACCTGCAGAACAAATTTCTCATTTGGCCTTCTTAGGTACCCAAATCCTTTTGGGTCCTTATAGGTTAGCAGCAACATGGGCATGTGATTTCTAACTTTTGACAACATTCAAATCATCATTTTTCTTCAGAAAATAATCATGCTTAACATTCCCAGATTTACCAAAGTGATGGTAGAAGTCGCGTGGCATCATATTCTTCCTTCTCATGGGTTCTACTGATTTGTATGTGTGAGCATGATGTGTTGAGTGGGAGTTCTTTCTCTTCAACAAGAACCATCAATGTGAAGTCGTATGACCCCATTTACCACAATGATTACAATGCATGGAAGATTTTGTGGTGAAAGCTCTCTTTACATTTGTCAAAACAGCTTGGTTTCTATATGCACTCAAGTCATCATTCTTCATAGTGATACAACGTGCAATTCATAGGAAACCATCTTATTTTCATACGAATTGACTTGTTCATGTAAAGTAGAATTGATCGTTTTATGACTTTCAATTTCTTGCAACAAAGCATGCACTTTTTCAGATTGATCAATATTCATAGATTTCCCTTTTTCAAAAGTAAGTAATCTTTCAGAAATGGTTCTATTCAATTCCTTCAGTTTCTTATTTTCTATTTCAAGATTTTTATCATGAGCAAACTCATTTTGACCATTGTTCATAAGACTTACTCTCTCTCTCTCTCTCAGCTCTTTGTTTTCATTTCTCAAAGAAGAAATTTGATCTTTATGAATTTCAATGTCGAACACATGACCATCAATCAATTCCTTCAAGTGTGAGCATTTTTTACATGGATAATCACATTTATTTTGTCCAACATTCTTTTTCAATTTTTTATTTTCAGACTTAACCTTCTCGTATTTATCAGCAAGCTCATCATATGCAATCAATAACTCCTCGTAGCTAAATTCATCTTTATTATTAGAATCAGAATTTACCTTTGAGCTTGATTCAACTTGCTGATCACTCCCTTGATCACTCGTGCCTGCCACAAGACATTGATCTTCATGCTCTTCCCGGACTTTGGTTAAGCCAACCAAGATATCCTTCGTGGATCTGCAATGGGAGACAAAAGGGAAATGATTAGAATCAACTGCAGCAATAAGTAATTTTAGAACCAAATAATTTTGATCATGTTTGAGCTTGGAATCTGGGGTCCAGACAGATTTATCTTCAGACAACTCATAAGGACCATGTGAGATAAGCTTCCATAGCTTAGGATCATATGAGTTGACTAGACTGCACATCCTTCCTAACCACAAATCAAAATTGTAACCATCAAACACCGGTGGAGAATTCAAAGTGTACATAATGGTAGTCATTGATATGGATCACTCTAGATCGTTAGATCTATGAAATTAGAGTCTTGGCTCTGATACCAATTGAAGTCCCGCGATCAATGACACCCAAGAGGGGGGTGAATTGGGTGATAACAAATTTTACGAAAACTTTTACCCTTTTTACAAAATATGTGATAAAAAATAATTAGCAAATGAAAACTAATTAACCAATGCTCTCAAACTTTCCGTTCATACACGACCATACAACGAAAATAATCAAACCACACAAATAACACACAATGCACAACGGTTTTTAAGGTGGTTCGGATGCAATGACGGCAATCCTACGTCCACCCCTCACCAAACCCGGTGAGGCTTCACTCGGGGATAAATCCCCAAATGGAGACGACGCTCCAACCACACACGCAGGACGACGCCTGCCCACACACACGGGGACACGTCCCAAAACACACACACACACACATGGAGATGAAGTCTCTAACACGATCCAACAAGCGGATCAACAAGACACACACACACTGCGACAAGTGCAGCACTCCACACACACAAACACTAAGATCTGGATAAATCCATACACACACGCAGATCTAAGAAGACCTATGCACACACGAATCAAGTACGACACACACACACATGACCACGGATCCAACAACGATCCACACACACACTAGTTTGCAGTTTATAAGAAACACAAATTTGATACTATAAAGCACAAAACATAAACATGAATAAACCACAGTTTAGAAAGCTCCTGATTTAAGCTCCCCCTGAGTGTGTGCTCTGGATGTTCGCGTTGATTCCTTCTTCACTTGAATAGCTTGAGAGTAAGCTTGAATGGCCTTGTATTTGATGTAGATCTTCTTGCACGGAGTACTGTTCACGGCTACAATACCCTTCCTTCTTCCTTGGACAAATCCATGTATCTTCTTAATGCTTGTGAGCTTGTTCTCTTCCTTTGAGACTGCTGACTTCAAATGGAGCTAGAGTACCTTCAGATGATGCTTGAATGGCTCCTTCTTCCTTGTAGCATCCTTCTTCTTCTTCCCTTGGATCACCTTGAGTTGATGAAGAGGTGTATGGATGTAGCTTTGAATCTTGATTGCTTCTACACCTTCTTGGAGGTAGATGGCTTCAGAAATACCTTGAATGGGTTGGAGATAGATGAAGAGCTTGCTGCACGAGGTACTATTCACGGAGCTACAGTACCTCTTCTTCCTCCTTGGACAGCCTCCCCTTTGGATCTCTTGGATTAATTAGGGTTATGACTCTAATAGGATGTTTTATAACCCTTGGAAGGTCTATGGACAAGCCCTAGACCAGATCCACAAATTCTGGAGGGTTTGGTGGCTTTGGGATTAAACAATAGTAAGAGAAAATGCTTTTTTCGAGATGGACAAAAGTCAATATTTTTGGCTTATCAGGGCTGGCAGTCGACCTGTAGAGGCTGGCGGTCGACCGCTACTGAGAGAACGGCTGGCCGTTGGTTTCTGAGAATTCCGGTCGACCGCTACTGGGCTGGCGGTTGACCGCCACTGTGAATCCCTGTAGGCGGTGAGCTGCTGGCATGGGCGGTCGACCGCCCCTGAGCTGGCGGTCGACCGCCAGCTGGGCAGACCCCAGGTTTTCCCGGGTCGGTCCGTTAACCTCTTCAGCTCCGTCGCTTAAGTCCTTTAGCAGCTCGTTCATGTCTGTGGCATCACCCTTGACAGTTTAGAAGGTGTCAACTGAGTCTTTGACCTTGTGGATTTTTGCTGAGTGTTTTGACCTACAAAAGCATACATAATTGATTAGAACTATAGCTCAACCATCCATATGATAAATGCATGAAGTTCATGCAAACCATTTGAGCATTAATGAAAATTTTGTTCCGGGGGCTCCGCCCTCGGAAACCCCCGCAAGGGGCACTGCCCCCTTCACCCCCGTGACCTGACCGGGCAGGTCGATCCCCGCGACCTGACCGCGCAGGTCGATCCGCGGGCGAGGGCACACGATGGCCAGAAGGGTTTCATGTTTTAATGTGCATGAATGAGGTGTATGAAGGAGAGGTATATGAGATACACATGGTGAGATCGATGCTAAGATAAGGTAAGAGTCTCACCAATGGTTCTTGACAGTAAATGACATATACCACTTGTTTTGGATTGTAGAGGAGCAGGGTGCTTATCTACACATTTGATTCACCAGGTGACTACCATGTGTTTGATCCTGCAAGCAAGATAGTCAAGGTTAATACCATTCTTGTTCCCATTGAAGAGGTTATGAAACCTTTTGCCTCTTGTAAAAAACTAACATATGCAAACCAAGGATCAAGACCATGTAACCGTTCCCATTTGCCATCTCAACCATACATAAATAACAAGAGCATGAGCAATCAACCACAAGTTTAGTTATCATCACTTAATCATACATTAAGTTTAGTTATCATCAAAACCATAACTTAACAATCACAACAATCATCAAAATCATAACTCAATAGAGTCGTGGCTATGCCGTTAGTAGAACTCACAAATACACCCAAGACAAACTCCCACACTCCCCACACAATATGAATCAATGACTTCGACCTTAGGGATTGCAGGTTTTCTTCCTAGCACTCTATGGATGTTCAAATTCCTGCACTCACATAAAAGGCAATCGTGAGGAAAAAGCTGTTGTGTACGCACTAAAAATTTGAAAAGAATTAATTCTAAATTAATTATATGATTAATTGGGTTTATTTATTTATTTAGTGCGAGGGCGTGCCAGTCATAAAGTGGCGATTTATTCGGGCTTCATGGAAGCCCTTGGTGCGCTCGATCCGACTCGGTCAGTCGATTGTGTAATACGGGTCGGGACCAAAACCCGCCGCCCCATGAAGGTCACGGCGCCATTTACATCCTGATGAGGACATCACCAGCAATTTCATTTGATCAAGGATCCCGATGCTCGCCACCCATGCTACATATTGTTCACCACTTTATTTCGAGTCATATGATGTAATTTTCATTTTCTTATCATGTACTTTTCCTTTTATTTGAGTCCAATACCTAGGTTAGGTAGCTATTTACCTAAGTCTTAAGTCTTTATGTGTGTTATTGGGCCCAATTATATGGGCTAGGCCCAGGGGCGCCCCCTTCCCCTTGGTTTAGTGTTAGTAGTCCAAGAGTCAGGGACTTATATGTAAATGTGGGATTCCTATAAATAGGACCCCAATCCCTCATTTGGAAGCTAATGAAGTATTGATAAAATTGCCACAAGAATTTGTGCCTCTCTCTCTAGCTCTCTCTCTCTATTTCTCTCTCTCTCTCTAAAGGGGGCGAACCCCATTCTCTCTCCTCCCCACCCCCAAATTCGAAATTCACTCTCTCTCCTCTCTATTCACCTCTAATTAAGACCCCTTCCCCATACCTCCCATTTAAGTCCCCTCCAACCCCTAGGTGGAATCCCCTTCTCCTAGGCACCTCTCCCTCCTCCCAAGCAACCTTTCCCCTTCCCCATACAACCTTTCATTTTCCCAAGGGAGAATCCCTTCTCCCAAGCACCCCTTCCCCTCCCCAAGGCAACCCTTCCCATTCCCTAGGCCCCCATTAACCCACCATTCAAAACAAAGGAGAGATCTCTCCTCCCTCTCTCCTTCCCAACCCAAATTCGCATCTCCCCCTCCCTCCACTTGCTAGACAACCTCCCAGCCCCCTTTCTGCCTTTCCCACACCTTGAATCACCCCCTAACAGACCCCCACATAGTCAGGTGTCACCCCCACACCCATCCACCCCATTTCCCACCCCATCTACTCCGTCTCCCATCACCTTTCATCACCCTATCCATCTCAATTCGCAGGCAGCAGTTGGAGCCCAACTTGTAGAGACTACCCCGGTGCTGTCCGATGTCATCTGGAGGTGCACCATACATCTCCGGAAAGGTCTTCCAGTCTTCTTCGTAGGCGAGGTGGAATCATCTCGTTCCGACTTCATTACAGATCGTGGTGCCCATTCTCGTCCGACTGCGCAACCGGGACCAAAACCTGGACCAGAGCTGCAGTGCAGAAGATACCACGGCCACACCCCTCAACTTCTGAAGGTGCCACTTGGCCGAGAGCTGACACCACAAGGCATCTACCATGACCAACAAGCGGCGCCTCTTTCGGCATTAGGAAGAGCCTTTTCAAATTTTTCTCTCCCGGGCGCGCAGAACAGATCGTTCAGGTCCTGCCCTGACCGCCCCTCACTCAAAGGGCTCCTTCTTGCCAGCCCGACATCGTCTGGTGCTCTTCTTGGTCGCTGCTCGAAGGAGACTTGTCCACGGTCGTCCTCGACTTGGTCTCGCATCAATCAGACTTCAGGAGCAGTAGTGGTGACTACATCCATCCGCTGCTACACCCTGGGAATAGTATGAATCTGAGCGCTGGGGCCCTATTCCAGAGCCTTCCCCATCCGGTGACGACTTCAGGACTACCCACAAAAATTCACAGACGTGCCTAGATCCGTCAGCGTCGTTTCAGTGCTGGTCTCGTCAAATTCTGAGTTTGGAGGAGTGCACAGCGGCGACTACACCGACCCCCTGTCCTGCTGTCCCAGACCTGGGCAGATTCGGTGGGGTGCTTCATCGGCGCTAATCAAGCATAACTCCTTTCCCCGCCTGGCCGGCTTAGCGCCCCTCCCTACGTGGAGGTAGTGTTTTGTTTGTAACCTCATTTCCTCACCCCTAGTCCACCCCCTCTGTGAGGGCGTAGTGATTGTACTAGCAGGTAAGCGGCCGAAGCGTCATCGGCGCGGCGTGCGGGTAGCCCACGCTTCCCCGCTCGCCGTCGTCTCCGGCCGGGATCGGCATCCTCACGCCAATCAGGTGAGCTTCTGGCCACTTCCTTTGCTGGTTTTACTTTTACTTGTCTTAGTATTGTTTCTAGTTGACCGTTGGCGGCGAGGTGAGCGCCCGATCTCAAATGACATTGAATTGTGTGAACACCGCGGAGTGAGTTGAGAGTGTGACACTACAACCCACGCCCTCGGCGTGCAGGCCGCCCTTGAAATTGGGCATCCCTGGCCCATTGGGGACCATCCCTAGCTGGCCATACCCTTGGAACCTTGAGGTCCAACCTCGGACCCTCCCCATCATCGCCGGTCGGCCTACGGACCCGGGTGTGCGCGACGCGGGTGAACCCGCTTGAGTGGGTCCGCCGTTCGGTTCGGTTGCTTGCAATTCTAGGTCCGAGGGGTCGTGTCTCATCAAATTGGTATCAGAGCATCATCATCCTTAGGCGTGTCACATCAATTGGTATCAGAGCAAGTTTTAGACTTGTCTCTACGAGTCTAGTCCTAGGGCATTATCAATTGAGTCTCCCTTGCATCATGTTTTCCATCACTCCATTGCATGACCACCCTAGGGAGATGCCCCAAATATCCATGGACCGATTTTACACTGTCACTAACAAGATTCATAACTATCTTGATACCCTCACCACCCGACTTGACCGGCTCGAACCAAAAAGGAACCACGACCCTAGAGCTTGGTCACCTCGGGATGAATTTGGATGGGAAACCAAAGGACCCAGATACCCATGGGAAGAGATGAGGATTGAGATTAAGAAGATCTTCACTCCCCCTCTCCCTCCCAATCAACCCAAGACCTCCCTTAGGGCCCAAACTCCACCACCCCAAATAATTCCAACCCCAATCACCACCACCATTCAAACCAAATTGGCCACCACCCAACCCACAAATCCTCCTCCAACCCCTTTCCAAAAGGAACTTAAGGAGGTGACCGAAGTCTATGAGGCTCCCCTAGATTGGGAAGAAGAATATGAATCCCAATTGGGTCAAGAGAACTCGTTCCTTCCCAAAGAGAACCCATTGAGCCAAATTAGGTGCACCCTCCCCCATGAGTTACAAGATCCCCAACCTAGGCCTCCACTACTACCCCTCCCCATTCTATCCCAAGTCCCCCATTACCCACCACCCAAAGAGCACCACAGGCCAGTCATCATCACCCCACCCACAAAGGACCTACTCACCTCCTTGGTAGAGGAAACCATGATACCTACACCTGACCCCCTAGTAGGGAACATCCCAGAACCACTCCCCATCTTGGAGGAAAGTCATGGCCAAAACGAGGAAGATGTTTCACCTTTCATGCCACCCCCAATTTGGAGTGAACTTATCATAAGTGGGCCCTTGGTTAGATGGCTTGTGGAAAATCGGGCTCACCCTATCCTGCCCTATGCTTACCCTTCCATGGAACAACACCTCCCCATAGTACCCTTATCCACCTATCACACCTATCACACCACAATCCAATCATCCTATCAAGTGGAAACATTAGGGGATCTTCTTAAGGGTATAGTTTGACAAATGGAGCTAACTGGCATGTTGACTACAGTAGCCGACCGACCTAGGAGCCTTGACCTCCTACACCTATGTGTCGGATCCATCTCCTCCATTTACACTGTGGGTTGCTACACTAGCGACCTTCTTTTACTCCTCCCTACACCCGACGAGCCCGATGCTATCCACAAACTAGAGTTGCTTGTCTCGGGTAGAACATCCAACCCTCCATTCATGGCCGACCATCCCACCAAAAACTTTGGCCCAATCATTTTACTAGAGGAGGAGGATCCACCACCATGTTGTGAGGACCAAAAGGACCTAGAGTTCATCTCCTTAGATGACCCTTACCATGACCCCTTGGATCCCTTCCTATACCCACCCACCTTACTCACCACCAACCTTTTCCTACCCCAACCAACCTTATTGGACCAAGCCCACTCCATTTTCCTAGACCCCTTTGACCCCTATGAGTGGAAAATCTCACACCAAGTCATACACATAGAAGGATCCATTTGGATGGGAATGCATGTGCCACTACATTTTGCATCATTTGGTAGGGCTAGTAAGCCCAGTCATCTCATACATGTCACACACACTGCGGGCCCAATGCATGACTGGCTCACATTTGGATGTGCTGGTCCTCCCACATTCGTCATAGCTCTTAAGCATGAAAGGGGCATACATGGATGTCCGGGTCCCCCGGTAATTATCACAACCATGCACGATAGATCCACCTATGGTTTCCCTGGCCCCCCTGAGTCCATAAAAGTCTTCATCACATATATGCATGATAGGTCTATGTACGGTTGTCCCGGTCCACCTTTGCATGCTATCCACTTTCACACCCACTCACCGCATTATGATGCATGGCATGAGCATACACGCAAGCAATTCTTGACGAGCGGTGAGGTTCACAAAGAGCGGACAAGAGCTCGCGAGCGCCACTTGGAATTCTAAGTAGGCAATCTGGTGATAATGACATTGGAGTGGCTCTACCCTAGGGTCACCTCCAATTCGAGGGCACGAGGACTTGGACCTTCCCAAGTTCCGAGTGACTTTGGCAACCCGGCTATCGGGTTGGACTTACTAATGGGTTTTGGGATTCACCCCATTTTTCACGTGGCGGATCCGGCACCCTATATGGGCACCGCGGTGGATCCTAGTGAGTGCCTCGAGCCTTTATCTTCCTTTGAGAGGGACACCCTCGGAGAGCCACCAAAAGTCAGCCTGAGAGTCCGACGTGTGCACACGGAGGCAATACTAGGCAAGCAGGGTTCCATCGCCAGCAAGAGGGTGCGCCTGAGCTGCCTCAAGAGGATGAAGGACTGTCCCTTGGTTGCGGACGCAGGGTTGAGTTTGGAGGTTGAGGCTCACTCTGAGCTGCTTGAGAGGACCACTTCCCCGGTGGGCCCATACTCGACGGAGTCAAGTTTTCCGCACCCCGGGGGTATGATGAGGACATCACCAGCAATTTCATTTGATCAAGGATCCCGATGCTCGCCACCCATGCTACATCTTGTTCAGCACTTTATTTCGAGTCATATGATGTAATTTTCATTTTCTTATCATGTACTTTTCCTTTTATTTGAGTCCAATACCTAGGTTAGGTAGCTATTTACCTAAGTCTTAAGCCTTTATGTGTGTTATTGGGCCCAATTATATGGGCTAGGCCCAGGGGCGCCCCCTTCCCCTTGGTTTAGTGTTAGTAGTCCAAGTGTCAGGGACTTATATGTAAATGTGGGATTCCTATAAATAGGACCCCAATCCCTCATTTGGAAGCTAATGAAGTATTGATAAAATTGCCACAAGAATTTGTGCCTCTCTCTCTAGCTCTCTCTCTATTTCTCTCTCTCTCTCTCTCTCTCTCTCTAAAGGGGGCGAACCCCATTCTCTCTCCTCCCCACCCCCAAATTCGAAATTCACTCTCTCTCCTCCCTATTAACCTCTAATTAAGACCCCTCCCCCTTCCCCATACCTCCCATTTAAGTCCCCTCCAACCCCTAGGTGGAATCCCCTTCTCCTAGGCACCTCTCCCTCCTCCCAAGCAACCTTTCCCCTTCCCCATACAACCTTTCATTTTCCCAAGGGAGAATCCCTTCTCCCAAGCACCCCTTCCCCTCCCCAAGGCAACCCTTCCCATTCCCTAGGCCCCCATTAACCCCTCCATTAACCCACCATTCAAAACAAAGGAGAGAACTCTCCCCCCTCTCTCCTTCCCAACCCAAATTCGCATCTCCCCCTCCCTCCACTTTCTAGACCACCTCCCAGCCCCCTTTTTGCCCTTCCCACACCTTGAATCACCCCCTAACAGACCCCCACATAGTCAGGTGTCACCCCCACACCCATCCACCCCATTTCCCACCCCATCTACTCCGTCTCCCATCACCTTTCATCACCCTATCCATCTCAGTTCGCAGGCAGCAGTTGCAGCCCGACTTTCAGAGACTGCCCCGGTGCTGTCTGACGTCATCTGGAGATGCACCATACATCGCTGGAAAGGTCTTCCAGTCTTCTTCACAGGTGAGGTGGAATCGTCTTGTTCCGAATTCACTACAGATCGTGGTGCCCATTCTCGTCTGACTGGGCAACTGGGACCAGAACCTAGACCAGAGCTGTAGTGCAGAAGATACCACGGCCACACCCCTCAACTTCTGAAGGCGCCACTTGGCCGAGAGCTGCTACCACAAGGCATATACCATCACCAACAAGCGGCGTCCCTTTCGGCATCAGGAAGAGCCTTTTCAAATTTTTTTCTTCCGGGCGCGCAGAACAGATCGTTCAGGTCCTGCCCTGACCCCCCCTCACTCAACGGACTCCTCCTCGCCACCCCGACATCGTCTGGTGCTCTTCTTGGTTGCTGCTCAAAGGAGACTCGTCCACGGTCGTCCTCGACTTGGTCTCGCATCAATCAGACTTCAGGAGCGGTCGTGGTGACTACATCCATCCACTGCTGAACCCTGGGAATAGTATGAATCTGAGCGCTGGGGCCCTATTCCATAGCCTGCCCCAGCCGGTGACAACTTCAGGACTGCCCACAAAAATTCACAATCGTGGCTGGATCCGTCAGCGTCGTTTCAGTGCTGGTCTCGTCGAATTCTGAGTTCGGAGGCATGCACAGCGATGACTGCACCGACCCCCTATCCAGCTGTCCCAGACCTGGGCAGATTTGGCGGGGTGCTTCATCGGTGCTAATCAAGCATAACTCCTTTCCCCGCCTGGCCGGCTTAGCGCCCCTCCCTGCGTGGAGGTAGTGTTTGGTTTGTAACCTAATTTCCCTGCCCCTAGTCTACCCCCTCTGTGAGGGCGTAGTGATTGTACTAGCAGGTAAGCGGCCGAAGCATCATCGGCGCGGCGTGCGGGTAGCCCACGCTTCCCCGCTCGCCCTCGTCTCCGGCCGGGATCGGCGTCCTCACGCCGATCAGGTGAGCTTCTGGCCACTTCCTGTGCTGGTTTTACTTTTGCTTGTCTTAGTATTGTTTCTAGTTGACCGTCGGCGGTGAGGTGAGCGCCCGATCTCAAACGCCATTGAATTGTGTGAACACCGCGGAGTGAGTTGAGAGTGTGACACTACAACCCACGCCCTCGGCGTGCTGGCCGCCCTTGAAATTGGGCATCCCTGGCCCATTGGGGACCATCCCTAGCTGGCCATACCCTTGGAACCTTGAGGTCCAACCTCGGACCCTCCCCATCATCGCCGGTCGGCCTACGGACCCGGGTGTGCGCGACGCGGGTGAACCCACTTGAGTGGGTCCGCCGTTCGGTTGCTTGCAATTCTAGGTCCGAGGGGTCGTGTCTCATCAAATTGGTATCAGAGCATCATCATCCTTAGGCGTGTCACATCACATCCCCTCGTAGAGGGGAACACCCTTGATTAATCGCCAGGAATAAGGGCCTTATGGCCTGAAGAATTATATTGAGAGAAACAAGACAATAGCGATATTGAATCAGCTGGAAAGCCCTATGTCTAGAGAAACAAGCATTCGACCCATGTCGGTCACTCGGGGGACCATTTTATATTCAGACGAGAGTCCATGTTGAGAGAACCAAGAAGTCACGAATAGGCTTCGGGCGGATATCTACCGGGAAATGGCAAGTTCAATATTTGGCAAAAGTGGGCCCAAGCTTTAGAAAGATATTGCCCCAGAGCAGAGTCGGATCACGACCATGGTCGGGGCAATTCCCGAGGCACGAGTCTGACTTGTAGGGGTAGTGTTAATGTTCCATTGCCCGGGGCGAGGGAAGACGAGATCCTTCGAATTGCACATCAGTGTAAGTAGAGTTTAATGTCACATTTTGTTAATTTTAATTCCATTTAAGTGTGCCCCTTTTTATTATTATTCCATCCATGGGCTCTTTATGGTTACATTCGAGTTAGCTTATTAAGGCCTTCCCCTTGGTTAATTACCTTTCTTTCATTATGGTTGCATTAATTTTCCTCTTAATTGTCTTCCTTTCTTCTCTTTCTTTTTTTTTTTAACGGAGAAGACGGCGTGTCGATGCGGACGACAGCCGAATCGAAGATAGGTCAGCACAGGAAGGCCTGAGGTCGATGCAGGTGGGTCCTAAGGCCGATGCAGGCAAAATCTAGGTCACAGAAAGGTCGAAGGGTGATGTGGCGGGAGTGCACCGGGCAAGGGGTGCACTGTTTGAAGGCCAACGGTGGCGCACTGGTTGAAGGGGTGTAAGTGCACCGGGTAAAGGGCATGGTGGCGTGACGGGTAAGCGGTGTTGGGGCTGCACCGGGTGAGATGGCCGCAGGTGTGTCGGGTGGAGACAAGCCAAGAGTGTGCCGAGTGGGGCGCAGCGGGAGTGCAACGGGGGAAGTTGAATTGGAGGTGCACCAGTTGGAGGGCATACATGTGCACCGGTTGAAGGGGCAGAGTGCACCAGTTGGAAGGGCAGAGTGCAACGGTGTAGAGGGGCATACAGGTGCACCGGTTGGAGGTGGCCTGAGGGTGTGTCGGGTAGTGGGGCAGGTTGGATCGAGGGTCGGTGCAGCTGTGGCTGGGTTGGGGAAGGTCCCTCTATTCATGAGACGCATATGCGGAGTTTTCTTTTATTCATGAAATGCATGCGTGGAGCTTTGATTTGGTTTTCTTTTATTCATGTAGATGAAGTTTGTGGTTATGTTTGGCAGCCCATCATAATGATGCATGTGTTCAGTTATTCGGGATCTCCGTGGTTCCTTTGTTGTTTCGGCAAAGCCGCTTCATTGTTGTTTATTCCGTCTATTTGTTGTTTCCTTTTGCATTATTACTCTTTTTTATTATCATTATTATATTAATTCTGGTGAAAATTTGACAGCATCTCCCCTTGACCCAAGAGCTGGGGGGGTGCAACGGATACACGCCCACAAGGAGTGGCGTGACCCAACAAGTTAGGATGTGCGCATGGGTAGCGACACCTTCAAGAAAATCCCAGAAAAACTCAAAAATCCACACATGAGGGATGCAGTTTAAGCCACAGACCCGTTGGTCGGGGCACCGGGTACAGCCTGCACTGGTTTAGGAGAGGGACGGTCATTAGATAGGTGAAGAGCAGGGCTATCAGGCTGCAGGCCATGAGTGCACTGGGTAAGGAGGGGTGGCCAGGGCACACCGGATAAGGGCAGGCCAAGGTGCACAGGGCTGAACAAGCTGGAGTGTGCCGGGCCAGATGGGTTAGGGTGTGCCGGGTAAAGGCAAGCTGGAGTGTGCCGGGTGGCGAAGTGGTCAGGCGCGTCGGGCAAGAGAGGGTCGGCATGTGCACCGGGCTGAAAAGGCTGGGGTGTGCCAGTGGAGGAGAGATCAACCTATGCGGGGTGGAAGATGGGAAGGGCGCACCGGTCCTGGGTGCCTAAGAGTGTGCCGATGGAGGGCAGGTGCAAACACACTGGGTGAAGGGTTGGCCTAGATAGGCCAGTTGAAGGTGGCAGGGGGTGTGCTGGGCGAGGCTAGGCGGAGTGATATACCAGCTAAGGGGGAGCCCAGGGGTGCTGGGTGAAAGCAACAGGCTCAAAGGAGTTGTCTTTCATCGGGCCAAATGGGACACTTTGAAGTGAATCCCACGGAGGAAATGCAAAGAACGACCCTATTGCAGGGACGATTGGGGGGGAAGGCCAACCTCATGCTATCATGCCAGAGACACTACCCATCAAATTGGATAGACTCTGCGACGTTTTAAAGAGCAGGCAATCCCAAAAAAAAGGCAAGAAAACCAAAGGAAAGCATAAGACAAGCCACCATATGCACCGTAGGGTGAAGGCTAAGCAAACAAAACAAAAGGGGGGAATCATTCAGGGCGCAGGTGAGAAGTGCACCGGAGGACACTCATGGGTCAAGAACGCCCATGAAACTTCTATTCTTATAAAAAAAAGGAGCAACCCTTGGGGGGCTAGTACATTGTAAAAAAAAAGGGTGAAAGAAACAAAGAGGCGACGAAGAAAATCAGACATAGTGGGGCGGGGAACAGAGCATTGGCCCCTCCCCTCCCAGACTCCGCCGTTCACTCACCCACTTTCTCTTCTTCTCTTTTCTCTTTTCTCTTTTCTCTATTCACTCTTTTCTTTTTCTTCTTCTCTTCACACGGGCGGCGGTGGTCGGAGCGGCAGGCTCTTTCTCTCTTCTTCTCTTCTCGTCTTCTCCTTCTTCTCTTCTGTCTCTCTCAGAGCTTGAGAGCCAGTGAGCTAGCCTCTTCCGAGAGCCGGGGGGCTTCTTTGGGTTGCCCGGGGGGCTTCTTTATTCATCGTGAATGGCCTTTATAGAGCTGTTGCCGGTGACGTTCGTTTACGGTGGAAGTCAATTGAAGGATTGACCCCCCATCTTGTCTCCCTGCAGAACCCTTCTTGCATGCCTGGACGAGGCATCGACAGTTGAGTAAACCCCAGCTGGTTCAACGTGATTTCGCTGTGCGCCAAGGGCCACAGGCAGTGACTGCTGGATTTGCTGCCATTGGCACCGGTCCAATGGCTGCAACGTGTCACCAGGTGAAGAATAAAAGGTGCTGCATAGGGTGGAAGGCTTGGCAGGTATCGAGCAGAGGACGCTAGAAGCGTGCCGGGTGGAGGGTGCTGGGCACTGTGCCGCTGGAGTGGCACAGGGTAGTGCACCGGTGGATGGTGCTGCCGAGTGCACCGGGTGTTGGAGTGCACCGTGGGGAGCTGGTGAGGTGCACCGGGCAAGGCCCCTTCGAGCGCACCGATAGACTGACTGAGGCATGCACCCGGTGAGGCTCGTTCAGGGCATGCCGGGTAAATACCTCCTAAGGGCGTGCCGGATCGAGGCCGCTTAAGGCGTGCCGGGGAAAGAAAGAGGCTTAGTCGCGTCAGATCCCTCTCCATTCCCCAAGGCTCTCAAGTCCAGCACACTCATGTCCTTGATAGGTGACTTGATTCGCTTGTCTGAACATAGACTGACGGCACAAACTGCTCTGTTCGCGGTGGCTGCAATTTGTTGAGTTTCTTCAGGGACTTGGCGGTTACGAGCCTTCCTGGGTTTCTTCTTCGCTGTCGGGACTCCGGAGACTGATTCATGATTGTGTACACGTTCGAGGGATTGTTTTGCTTCCCCGGTGGTTTCATGTGCCCGTGTAAACATGAGGACTTGCCAGATGGTAGCATTCCTTGGAGTCTTGGGCGGCCAGTTTCTCCAGATCTTCTTTCTTCAGCTCTGACATTGATGCGGGACCAGGAGGGATGTATAGATGTGAAATTTTGCCCATCCATAGCTGCCTGCCCTTTTCAAAAAAAAGAAGAAGAAAAGAAAGAAAAATGATGATGAATAAGAGGGATGCAGATCCCAGTAGCCGGGAATCCCCACTGAAAGAAATGAGGAGACTCGCGCGAAATGGTGAAATAAAACGCCGACAAAGTCACAATAAAGATGAATTCTAGTAGCTGGGAATCTCCACTAAAACAAATGAGGAAACTCACACCGAACGGTGAAGTCTGGAATTCTAAAATAAACGAAAGGGCTGTGTGAAGCTACCAAAAGCTGAAAGCTTGAAATGCATGTGTAGGTTATAAAGTAATCCTCGAGTGTCACTTAGAAAGCCTGCGTATCCATATGGTTAGGGCTCATTGCCTGCATACCTGCACTTTCACACCACAGAGAAATTATCTCGGGTGAATTGTAGTTTTAACTATGCACATAGACTATGCGGTTTCCCCGTTGCGTGTGAACATCCCCTTTAGTCGTGTTTCATGAATCACACCCTGTTGGTGAATTATGGGCATTGCTTATACCCTACCCTCGATAGAGGGGAGCTATTTTACGTATCTACCGTATGCTTGTTATTAAATAAATGCTCGCATGCTCGGATATAAAAAAATAAAGAAGAAAGAAATAAAAGAAGAAAAAGAAAAAATGATCAAGAATAAAAAAAATCGATCAAGAATAAAGAAAATAAATCAAGAATAAAAATAGAGAAAAGAGAATCAATCAAGAATAAAAAAAATCAATCAAAAAAATCATCATCAAAGTCACCGGGGGACACTCATTCATCAAGTCCCACTGGAATTCAAATCTCTCTCCTCCAGCCCAGATCATCCATCTTGACCGAACAGCCAAACAACTGCACCTCATGCAGTATCAAAAACCTCGATTATAGCTCAACACTACAACCTTTTGTCCCATCAACGAATAAACCTGTGGCCCGGACCATCCGTCTAAAGCCACGAACAAAAGCCACTCCCACTCTAGATCGGACCTTCCGTCTGGTTAGAGAACAAAAGTCTCCCTTTCACCTATGGCCTAGACCCTCCGTCAGAAGCCAAGAACAAAAAGACTTTACTTTGGCACTCCTTCCGTGCCAATGAACAAACCGTGTCAATTTCCGTTGTCCCGTCGGTACTGATGAAGAGACACCTGACTCGGACCTTCCGTCTGGGGTCGTGAATAACGAAGAGACCATTTCCTTGTGTTGACACCTACCCGTGCCAACGAGAGACCAATAGATGAACAAACCACGTCAGTTTCCGGTATCCCGTCGGTACTTATGAAGAGGCACCTGGTCTGAACCTCCATTTGGGTCAAGGAATGAAAAAACTTTCCCTTGTGCTGACACTAGTCCTGGGTCAACGAATCGACCATGTCATCCCTTCGGGGTGACGAATAGCCCTTTTTGATTTGGACCTTCCATCAAGGTCATTGAATGAACAAACTCTTCTCTCCATCCCTTCGGGTGACGAATAGCCCTTTTTGATTTGGACCTTCCATCCAGGTCATTGAATAAAGAAACTCATCTCTCTGTCCCTTCGGGTGACGAATAGCCATTTTGATTTGGACCCCTCCATCTAGATAAATGAAGAAGCAAACCCTTCTACCCGTCCATCCGGGCTATAATAGCCCCCGCAGTTCGAGCGTCTCGATCGTGCCCTCTAGTGGTCAGCGAGGTTTGCACGGTGGAGTGAGCCCCGCGTCCTTTCTCTGAAAGGGCAAGTACTCTCCCGTGCATCCGCGCGGATCTTTATCGGGTTCCTCCTGAACGGGCTGCTCAACGGATCTCACTCCTCCCCGCCCCTTTTATAAGGGCCTCTAGCCCGTCGAACAAAAAAAGAGAGAAAAAAAAGGAAAGAAAAAAGAAGAAGAGGAAAAGAAGAAAAGCAAAAAAAAAGAAAAAAAGAGAAGGGAAAAAAATATGATAGTGTGTATATATGTATACACATATATATATGTATGTAAACATGCATGTGTAATGAGGCCAACTCGGGATTGTCGTCATCTCCTTGGCCTTGACGGTCCTTCACGTCGAAGCCCCGATGATACCCTACAAAAGCGAGTGCAACCATGTGCAACGTGATGTGGCATGACCAATTGATGTGCAACGACCCCTCGGACCTAGATTCGCAAGCAACAGAACCGAACGGCAGATCCACTCAAGCGGGTTCAGCCACGTCGCGCACACCCGGGTCCGTAGGTGGACCGGCAATAGTGGTGAGGGTCCGAGGTTGGTCCTTTCTATTCCGGAGGTTTGTCAAGCTTAGGATGGACCCCCAAAGGGCATGGGATGCCCAATTCCGTGGGCGGCCAGCACGCCAAGGGCGTGGGATGTAATGGTTCTCTCGCAACTCGCCCGCGATAGTCACTCAAATATTAGCGAATTCGGGATCGGGCACTCACTCACCGACCGATGGCACTAAGGTGCGATACTAAATAAGCAAAGTGACTCCAGCAAAGAAGTGTAACCAGGAGCTCACCTGATCGGCGTGAAGATGTCGATCCCGACCGGAGACGAGGGCGAGCAAGGAAGCGTGGGCTTACCCGCACGCTGCGCCGATGAAGCTTCAGCCGAAGACTTGCTAGTACATGCACTACGCCCTCACAGAGGGGGTGGACTAGGGGTAGGGATGATTAATTACAACTAAAACTACGTCCACGCAGGGAGGGGCGGTCAGCCGGCCAGGCGAGATCGGACGGAGAGCTAAAGGAGTCGCCGAAAGAGGACTTCACCGATTCTGCCCACTTCTGGAATTGCCTGATAGGTACTCGCTGTTGGCACTGCCATGGGTTCTCCCGAACTTGGAATTCATCGAAACCAGCGCTGAATCTTCACTGACTGAGCCGGGAGGGCTCCTGAATTTTATTGTGAGTTCGTGACTTCGCTGACGACCGGGGCAGGCGCTGGACCGGTGCTGTTTGGTTCTAGCTCAGACTGGTTCCTGGACACTGCAGTAGGACGATGAAGTCCCCACAAATTCTCCCATGATCCCAGTTACACGGGACCAGGATGGACGTGGGCGTGGTCAAGTCTTCTTCGATCAGCAATGAAGAACGGCACCATAGGAGGTCGGGGAGAGTTACAGCCCGAAGAGTGGGGAGAGGTCAGGACTGATTCTGGCTAACCTGACCTACATCCCTGAGGTAGAAAAATTGGAACGGGATGCTCTGGCCTCCAAACGATGCCCCGCTGGCTGAGTTGGACAGGCGACTGGTAGAGCTTCACCTTGGTCAAGTGGCGCAGCAAGGGGAGCTGGGGTGTGGTCGCAGCAGCTTCTGGAAGTCGCTTCTGGTTGCAAGCCGGGCTGGTTCTGCACAGTCGGTGAAGAATTAACTCGAATCGTGGTGGGATTACCTCGCCTGCGAAGCTGACTGGAAGAGCTTTCCGAAAATGTAGGATACACCACCAGATGAATAGAGGTGATGAGATGACAGGCTCTGCAACAGGCGCCAAGTCTGCTACCTACGAACTGAAGACTGCAGGGTGAGTATGGTAGTTGTGGTGATGGGGAGGGGGCGACCAGATGGCAGGGGGATGGAGGGATGGAGCTTGTGGGAGATTGTTGGAGGGGTCTAGGGGTGATGGAGGGGTGTAGGGGTGCTGCGGTTGCAGCTAGGGGTGGGGGAAGAGAGGGAGGGAGAGAGGGCGCAGGTTGGCAAGGGGGAGGGAGCTGGTTTGAAATCTCCTTAATGGAGAGGGATTAATGCAGGCCTAGGGGAGAGGAAAGGGTGTGTTGGGAAGGGGAAGGGTTGTATGGGAAGGTGGAAGGGTGCTTGGGGAGATGGGATTCTCCCTTGGGAGAAGGAGATGACTCTTGGGGATTGTGGTGGAGTTAATGGGGTAGTAATGGGGTATGGGGATATGAAAGGACAAGGGTGATGTGGCTAGGTGAGGTGGCAAGTGCTAGTGATGTGGCAAGAGGAGAGAGGTTGAGGTGGAGCTGAGGTGGTAAGGGGAGAGGAGAGAGAGAGAAATGCACCCTAGAGAGAGGGGGGTCACCCCTTTTAGAGAGAGAGAAAGAGAGAGAGAGAGGGGAATCCACCCCTAGAGAGAGAGAGAGAATCTCACACAATTTTGGTGGATATCAAACTTTCATTCAACAATTCATTAGTTCCAAATGGTGGGAGTGGGGTCTTATTTATAGGATTCTCACAATTTAACATAAGTCCCTGACTTTTGGACTACTAACACTAAACCAAGGGGAAGGGGGCGCCCCTGGGCCTAGCCCATATAATTGGGCCCATTAACCTATCAAACCAACATAATGACTCAAGACTTAGGTAAATAACTACCTAACCTAGGTATTGGACTCAAATAAAAGGAAAGTTACATGATAAGACTCAAATAAGCAAAAGAAAAATACATTATATGACTCTAAATAAAGCGACGAACAAGATGTAGCACTGCTGGTGATCATCAGGAATCTCATAAATATGGTGTGGTCGGAGATGTCCCCATCATACCCCCGGGGTGAGGAGAACTCGACTCCGTCGAGTATGGGTCCACCGGGGGGGGGGGGGGGAGTAGTCCTCCGAAGCAGCTCGGGACGAACCACGACCTCCAAACTCAACCCTGCGTCCTAGCAGGGGGACGACTCTTCAGCCTCTCAAGGTGGCTCAGGCACACCCTCTTACTAGCGATGGTACCCTGCTTGCCTAGTATTGCTTCCGTATGCACACGTCGGACTCTCAGGCTGATATATGGAGGCTCTCCGAGGGTATCACTCACAAAGATGGGGGTAGGCTCAAGGTGCTCACTCGGTTCAACCGCGGTGCCCATATAGGGTGCGAGATGCGCCGTGCCGAAAGTGAGGTGTATCCCAAAACTCATTAGCAAGTCCAACCCGTAAGCCGGGTTGTCAAAGTCACTCGGAACTTGGCAAGGTCCAAGTCCTCGTGCCCTCAAGTTGGAGGTGACTCTAGGGTAGAGCCACTCCAATGCCACCATCGATAGGTTACCTACTTAGAATTCCAAGTGGTGCTCTCGAGCCTTTGTCCGCTCTTTATGAATCTCACCGCTCGTTGCGATTTGCTTGCGTGTATGCTCATGCCATGCATTATGATGAGGTGAGTGGTTGTGAAAGTGGGTAGTGTGCAAAGGTGGACCGGGGCAACCATAAATTGACCTATCATGCTTTGATGTCATGTAGACCTTGATGAACTTAGGTGGACCGGGGCAGCCACAAGTGGCCCAATCATACATGGACGTCATAACAATGGTTGGAGGGCCGGGGTATCTGTAGGGGAATCTATTGTGCATGGGTATAGCAATTGCCGGGGGTCCCGGACATCTGTGAATGCTCCTAATATGCTTAAGACCCATGATGAATGAAGGCAGACCATTACAACCGAATACGGACCACTCATGCTTCCTACTTAGCATGTGGGTGATATGAATGAATGGACCCAACATAGTGTTCATGCCGAGTGGTGTTGTACGCCAAGACGTATGCACTTTTGTACCAAAGATGTCTCCTATGTGTGGGCTTTTGAACTTTTATTGGAATGGATCAAAGGGGTCTAGGAAGGTGGATATCATGAAGTGGGGCACTTCCTCAATCCCTAAGTGTATATTGCCCAAAGTCATGGCTCCCATGGTGTAATCTGAGTCTTGGGAGAGATGGGCTTGGTCCAACATAGCGGGTGAGGGTAGGAAAAGGTGGGTGATAAGTGATGTGGGTGGACCACATGGGTTCCAGGGTTCCCATTGGGAGGGGTCAAAATGATCGACATAAGTGTACCCGGGGGAAAGGAGCTCTAAGTTTATCTCAACATCCTCAAGGTCCTCACAATATGGTGGTGGATCCTCCTCCTCTAGTAGAATGATTGGGCCAAAGTTTTTGGTGGGTGGGTTTAGGAAGGGATCGTAGGGGTCATAGTAAGAGTCACCTAGGGAGAGGAACTCTAGGTCCTCATGGTCCTCACATAGTGGTGAGTCATCCTCCTCTAATGAAACAATTGGGCCGAAGAGTGGGTCGGCCATGAGGGGATGACTTGTCTTCCTACCCGAGATAAGAAGCTCTAAATTGAGGAGAAGGTCAGGCTCATCGGGTGTGGGGAGGAATAGAAGGAGGTCGCTAGTGAAGCAACCAACGGTGCAAATCGAGGAGATGGACCCGACATATAGGTGTAGGAGGTCAAGGCTCCTAGGTCAGTCGGCCACTGTGGTCAACATGCCAGTCAGCTCCATTTGCCAAGCCAGGCCCTTAAGAAGATCCCCTAATGTCTCCACTTGGTAAGATGATTGGATGGTGGTGTGATAGGAGAGGGGCACTATAGGGAGGTTTTGTTCCATAGGAGAGCAAACATGGGCCATGATCTCTCTAATTGGGTTCTCCTTTAGCCAACAAAAAAGTGGTTCTCCTATGATGAGCTCGGCCCCAACTAGGGAGGGTGGTGTAGGGTGAAGATCACCGTACGAGGTTTCTTCTTCAACTTGGACATGTGTTTCCCCCACGGTTGGGATAGTAACCATGGTGTTCTCCTCTTCTAGGTGGTCGGGTGTGTGAGCCATGATGCTTTCTACACATGGGATGGGAACTTCTTGGCCTAACTCATGACATTGTGACTCATATTCTTCTTCCCAATCGGGGGAGGCCTCATGTACCTCAATCACATTCTCATCCCTTTGGGGTGTGGAGGTTTTACTCTCCAAGGGAAGTGGAAGGTCTTTTGGGGATGGGGTGATGAAGGTTGGGGCATGGTGCACCCGGGGTGGTGAGGGAGTTCGAACTTGGGTTGGGTTTGGGAGTGGAAGTAGTGGAGGCCTAAGTTGGGGTAGGATTGGAGTTGGTAGTGGAGGATGGGTGGGTTGAGGAGGATTGGGTTGGTCGGTCTTGGGAGGTGTGTCCCTTATGGGGGAAGATGGTGGGGTGGAGGCGGGGACCAAAGGGGATTGAGTAGTGTGGTTTGAAGAAGGGGGTTTGGGTTGGGATGTGGTGGCCATCATGGACCTAGGTGGATGGGTGGACTCGGGGTCTACTCGGGTTTAAATAGTGAGGGTTGGGTGAGTGACTTTGGGTTGGGGTTTGGTGGCCCTCATGGGGGGAACCGGGTCGGTTAGGGGTCTTTTGCCTTTGGGATCGGCCAGTTGTGGAGGGATGGAAGTGGGTCGCCCTTGGATTTGGGGAGAGTTTGTGGTGGTGATCGGGGTTGGAATTATTTGGGGTGGTGGAGTTTGGGCCCTAAGGGAGGTCTTGGGTTGACTAGGAGAGAAAGGAGAAGTGGGAGTGCTCCTCGGGTTATGGTTCTCAAGGTAGGAGTGGGAAGGTCGGGGATCGTAGATCTTCCTAAGCTCAAGCTTCATCTCTTCCCATGAGCCTATGGGTTCTTGCCTCCAAACCCTTCTTAAGCCCACTATGCATTCCCACTCCTTCTTGGCTTGTCCCCGAAGCCGCCCCTTGGCCATGCGGACTCTAGCGTGTCCATAGATCATAGTCCTATCAAAGTTTTTATCCATGGTAGCCTCCCACTTTAGGTAGGCATTAGGACTAGATCCGTAAAAACTAAGGTCCCCATCTACAATGATTTCCAAGAGGAGGGGGTCAATCGAACCCTTGTGGAGGGCCGAGTTGTTGGGAGTTAACCAAAGAGGGGTATACATGATGATGCAATGGGTGGCCCGATGATGACTCTAAATGTGAATGCACCCTAGGACCAACTTGTAGAGAGACAAGTTGTGAACTTGCTCTGATACCAAATTGATGTGACACGACCAATTGATGTGCAACGACCCCTTGAACCTATATTCGCAAGCAACCGAACCGAACGGTAAATCCACTCAAGCGGGTTCACCCGCGTTGCGCACACCCGGGTCCGTAGGTGCACCGGCGATAGTGGTGTGGGTCCGAGGTTGGACCTTTCTATTCCGGGGGTTTGTCAAGCTTATGATGGACCCCCAAAGGGCCTGGGATGCCCAATTACATGGGCGGCCAGCACGCCAAGGGCGTGGGATGTAATGGTTCTCTCGCAACTCGCCCGCGGTAGTCACTCAAATATTAGCGAATTCGGGATCGGGCACTCACTCACTGACCGACGGCACTAAGGTGGGATACTAAACAAGCAAAGTGACTCCAGCAGAGAAGTGCAACCAGGAGCTCACCTGATCGGCGTGAAGACGCCGATCCCGACCGGAGACGAGGGCGAGCGAGGAAGCGTGGGCTTACCCGCACGCTGCACCGATGAAGCTTCAGCCGAAGACCTACTAGTACATGCACTACGCCCTCACAGAGGGGGTGGACTAGAGGTAAGGATGGCTAATTAAGACCAAAACTACCTCCACGCAGGGTGGGGCGGTCAGCCGGCCAGGCGAGATCGGACGGAGAGCTAAAGGAGTCACCGAAAGAGGACTTCACCGATTCTGCCCGCTTCTGGAACTGCCTGACAGGTAGTCGCTGTTGGCGCTGCCTTGGGTTCTCCCGAACTTCAAATTTGTCGAAACCAGTGCTGAATCTTCACTGACTGAGCCGGGAGGGCTCCTGAGTTTTCTTGTGAGTTTGTGTTGTCGATGACGGCCGGGGCAGGTGCTGGACCGGTGCTGTTAGGTTCTAGCTCAGACTGGTTCCTAGACGCTGCAGCAGGATGACGAAGTCCCCACGAACGCTCCTATGATCCGAATTACACGGTACCAGGACGGACGTGGGCGTGGTCAAGTCTTCTTCGATCAGCAATGAAGAACGGAACCATAGGAGGTTGGGGTCGAGAGTTACAGCCCGAAGAGTGGGGAGAGGTCATGACTGATTCTGGCTAACCTGACCTACGTCCCTGAGGTAGAAACATTAGAACGGGATGCTCTGACCTCCGAATGATGCCCCGCTGGCTGCGTTGGACAGACGACTGGTAGAGCTTCTCTCCGGTCAAGTGGTGCAGCAAGGGGAGCTGGGGTGTGGTTGCAGCAGCTTCTGGAAGTCGCTTCTGGTTGCAGGCTGGGCTGGTTCTGCGCAGTCGATGAAGAACGGCTCTCCCGGGCAGCTCCGAACTCGGATTGGGGTGGGATCACCTCGCCTGCGAAGTCGACTAGAAGAGCTTTTTGACAGTGTAGTATACACTACTAGATGAATAGAGGTGACGAGATGACAGGCTCTGCAACAGGTGCCAAGTCTACTACCTACGAACTGAAGACTGCAGGGTGAGTATGGTAGTTGTGGTGATGGGGAGGGGGCGACCAGATGGCAGGGGGATGGGGGGATGGAGCTTGTGGGAGATTGTTGAAGGGGTCTAGGGGTGATGGAGGGGTGTAGGGGTGCTGGGGTCGCAGCTAGGGGTGGGGGAAGAGAGGGAGAGAGAGAGGGCACATGTTGGCAAGGGGGAGGGAGCTGGTTTGAAATCTCCTTAATGGAGAGGGATTAATGCATGCCTAGGGGATAGGAAAGGGTGTGTTGGGGAGGGGAAGGGTTGTATGGGAAGGTGGAAGGGTGCTTGGGGAGATGGGATTCTCCCTTGGGAGAAGGAGATGACTCTTGGGGATTATGGTGGAGTTAGTGGGGTAGTAATGGGGTATGGGGATATGAAAGGACAAGGGTGATGTGGATAGTTGAGGTGGCAAGTGGTAGTGATGTGGCAAGAGGAGAGAGGTTGAGGTGGAGCTGAGGTGGTAAGGGGAGAGGAGAGAGAGAGAGAAACGCACCCTAGAGAGAGAGAGGGGGGTCGCCCCTTTTAGAGAGAGAGAGAAGAGAGGGAGAAAGTGAGAGAGGGTGTTGGCCCATATAACAATGTACGCGGACAAGAAGGGGGGGTTGAATTGTCCCCCACACGAAATTACATATTTTAAACAATATGCGGAATTAATGAGATTGATGAAGGACAAGTTGAACAGAAATAAATCTAGTTCACTCAATCTCTCCGAGCACACTCGAATGTGTTGGAACAAGAAAAAAAGAACAAGCAAGCAACCACAGGACACGGGGATTTTAAGGTGGTTCGGGACCACGACGGGCTCCTTACGTCCACCCCTCACCGAACCGGTGAGGCTTCACTTACTTCACAACGAAGCACACGGAGAATATACTCCAACACACACGGAGACTTCGTCTCCACAACGATCCAACAGCGGGAACAATCCACACACACACACCGCAACACTCGCGGCAAGATATGATCACAACCGTACGCAGACGGTTCACCACACACAAAGTTAAAGTTTAGAAATAAATTATATGTTCAATACATGCTCATAGACGAAGAGTAAATGACTGGAATAGATGGGAAAAGAGTGAATAAATGAATCCCCATATGTAGAAAGGGCTGAAAATGATCTTCTTCGATTCCCGATTCGGAGGGAGGTCGGATGACGCTGATTCAAGCTACCTCTTGATCCTCTCGTCGATCCACTCTTCTTTCTCTTCTTCCACAATCTCCAGAAATGCTTTGTTTAGAGATGAAATCCTCCTTGCAATAGCCCCTCCTTCCTTTTCCCCCTTTCTTCACCTACAAGATAAGAGAAAGATAGCACATTAGGGTTCTCTCTTGTCAAATTCGGAGTTCACAATGATATATATAGAGGGGTGGGGAAAAGACACATAAAACCCTCCCAATTTGTGTTATAAACACCTAAACATGATTAGTAACTAATGGGGGGTGTTTTGGTAAAGTTTCATACCGTGCCGGAATGGGTCGACCCTATGGGTCAACCCCTGGGCAACCAGAGGGCGGACCGAACAAAATTAACATACAGTTTTCCAGGGGTCGACCCCATGGGTCGACCCATGACCTATGGGTCGACCCATGGGGTCGACCCATGCAGCAGACTACATTTCATGGGTTTCGGTCCGATCAGGAAACACTGGGGGTCGACCCATGGGATCGACCCATGCTAGTGGGGGTTTAAAAAACACTAGTTTTAGCATCAAAAACACATCCAAAAATCATGATATAATTATCATGCATTTAACAAAGTATTTGGACCATTTACACCAAATTTCAACATGTTTCATGAGAATCACATAAGCACATTTGAAAACTCAAATATCTCATCTTAGAGATGTAAGAAACTCATTCAAGGCAATAACATCTCATGGAAGATGTTCTTGAAAACAACCCACACATAAAGCCATGTGAAGACAAGTTAAAACTAAAACTTCTCAAAACTCCCATTCAAATCAAGCATAAGAAATGTTTAGATATCACCATCATCCACTTGACATGAGAGGGTTTAAAAACCATCCTTGAAACTGTAAAAACACAAACATCAAGTTAGTTTATGTATCAAAAATTGAGTTCTCCTTAACTTGATTCTTCCACATAAAACTCCATATCTATACACATTCAAATGCGCATTGCAACAAGTAAATGGAATTGTAAAACATGAACCACCATCTTTGGCATTTGATAGACTTTAAATCTCTTAAGCATTCGAGTATAAAACCATGGAAGCTCAAACATACGAAAAGCATTCTTGTATTTACCAATCCTTCCATATGCTCAACAACAAGAAACTCCAAGTGATAGAAATTCATTTTCACATCAGTGAGTACTTTCATTGGACATTTTAAGCCTTTCCAAAAGCATGATAAATATTTGCTCCACAAACACACAATATTTTGTTATCATCAAAACCAAGGTCAAAAATAATGTGGGAATGCAATACCCAACAATCTCCCCTTTTTGATGATGATAAAATATTATGGCAATCTACACATTTTTCTCCCCCTTTGGCATAATAAAAAATGGGGAATACAAAAGCTAGAGCAAAAAGTATGAAAACCAACCATGTAAAAGAAACATGATATATGCACAAAAACTTTTGAACTTAACCAAACAGATATGAACATTATGTGCACCTTTACTCCCCCTTTGTCTTCAACAAAAATAGATTGACAAATGGGTTATTTAAGCTGATATGAACATGTATGATCTTATGATGCAACTATGGGTGCTAAAGTATGACATGACTTATGCAGGCAAGCAGACAAGCAAGCAAGCATTAGAGTCAAGTAAACATATATTTATATTACTCCCCCTCAGTGGGGTAAGAGGATAACGACTGAACAATTCATTCTAAACCGAACTGTGAGACATGAAGCATAATCAAAAAAGATAGTGCATGCATATGCTCGAGGTACTACATAGACCATGATAAGAACAAATTCAAGATATACAGTCATCACAATAATACCCAAAATTAAAATTTGTGTAAATGAGCAATGAACTTTAAAATTATATGGATATGAACAGAATTTTTAGAAAATACTAGAGGGTTATTTCCTTCCTACACTTCCATTTCGATCCTTGACTTTTGGTAGCTTCACACAACCCCTTTTTGTATGCTTTTCTTTTATTGGATTTCACCATTCGACGCGAGTCACCTCATGTGTCTCAATGGGGTTTCCCGGCTACTAGGATTTATCATGCATTGTGAATTTTTGTTTCACCTTTCGACGCGAGTTTCCTCATTTATTTCAGTGGGGATTCCCGGCTACTTGGTTAGACAATCCACTTATTGAAGCTTGCGGGGTAGGTACCTTTTTCCTCACGATTCTCTTAATTTTCATGTAGAAATTCGTTTCCCTTGAAGTGTTAAAAGGAATTTCTGAAATCCTTATCAATCAAAGTCATATGCATCATTTTTGAACAAAGGATGTGGGTAATTGTTTTGAATGTAGAGAGTGAATTTTCCTAGACATAGTTATGACTCCCCCTAAATGTATGCACAGTTAGAAACAAGTCCCCCTCCTTTGTATATGTCATGGTTCACAAAAGATCAAGAACTCTGTAATTTATTTATCAAGGAGGTGAGGTCTTAGAAGATTTTCAAGGAAATGGTTATCTAGAGATATATACATGCAAACAAGCAAGTATTTTGGAAATTAATTCAAGCAATATGATTTTCGGTACGGAGTAGAGTATAATGGTCCGAAGACCACCTCACGCATAGTGAAAGCTTCCGGATGGATGTAATCCACCCTTCCACATCTCACCATTTGAGATACCGAACAATCATTGCATTCAAGCATAGGAGTGTATGTAAAATTCTCATATAAGTGCAAACTCATGTGTGCAACTTTATAAAGTAAATGCAAATGTATGCAAGGACTGAATTGTTATTTGCAAAAGGAAGTAAAAGTGTGTATCAAAGACTCTATGAACAAGACACTTATCTAAACTGTAAATTCTTCTATATCACAACCAAAATCAACAAGAGGTAGTTGCATGATCAAAGTGGATCGAATGACGAGATCCAACAAAGTTTATACCTGAATTTTTCAACACAAGATTTCAGAACTTGAGCTCTCTTACCTTTGCCTTGAGAATCCATTAATTACCAACATCTTCTTGGTCTCAAGGCACCCCTACAAAGTAAAATTTTCATTTCAAAGTTTTGGGTACCCATGCCATCTTGGGTCCCGAGGGGTTAGTTCTAGCATGACCAAAATGCATTTTATTTTTCCTTTCAAACCACTCATCATCGGCCCTTATCAAGTCACACACATACATAGAGTGGTCGAACATACCACAGTAAAAACATGTGACATTTGGCTTTCTAAAATGACTCCTATGCATATATGATCTATCAACATATGAGTTCATGCATGAGTCAACATGAGTATAGCCATATAAACTACATGATTTTTGAAATCTATTTTTCACAACGGACTTTATATTTGTGGGTGAGTGTCCCACAGCTCTCTTCTCATTCCTAGCATTTTTATTGCTAGTTTCACCATATTCAAACATTTTCTATTTTCCTTTTAATTCTTTTTCAATAAGACCTTTCAATTTCTGCAATTCATCTTGCATGGTATTGAAGTTGGTTTCAATTTCTTTCTTAGATTTTTCACATTCACACAGTCTTGATTTAAGCTCATCCAACTCCTTTACCAATTGTTCATTTTCAGTTTTTAGATTTTTCACATCTTCATAAGCATGTTATTTTTCAATCTCTAGACATGAAATATCATCCTCAAAAAGAGAAACTTTAAACAACAACATTTCATTTTCATCTTTCATGTTCTCAAGTTCTAACTCAAGCAAACTACATTTAGTGCATGAAGCTGAACTAGAATGTAAAACATCATGAAACTTCTTTTTCAGATTTTTATTTTCATGTTTCAACTTCTTACACTTTTCATACATTCTAGCATAAGCTATTTCTCATTCTTCAGAAGTAAGGTTTTCGTTATCGGAGTTTACCTCGGTGCCATTTTCCTCATCGGCCATTAGACATAAATTCTGGACCGCCTTGTCCAGCTTGATTCCCAGTTCGAAGGGAGGTCAGATGACGGTGATTCAAGCTACCTCTTGATCCTCTCGTCGATCCGCACTTCTTTCTCTTCTTCCACAATCTCCAGAAATACTTTGTTGGAGATGAAATCCTCCTTGCAATAGCCCCTCCTTCCTTTTGCCCCTTTCTTCACCTACAAGATAAGAGAAAGATAGCACATTAGGGTTCTCTCTTGTCAAATTTGGAGTTCACAATGATATATATAGAGGGGGGGGAAAAGACACATAAAATGCTTCCAATGTGTGTTAGAAACACCTAAACATGATTAGTAACTAATGAGGGGTGTTTTGGTAAAGTTTCATAGGGTTTAGAAAGGGTTTCAAACGGATTCGCAAATCCAGTGCCGGAATGGGTCGACCCCTGGGCAACCAGAGGGCGGACCGAACAAAATTAACACACAGTTTTCCAGGGGTCGACCCCATGGGTCGACCCATGCAGCAGACTACATTTCATGGGTTTCGGTCCGATCAGGAAACACTGGGGGTCGACCCATGGGGTCGACCCATGCTAGTGGGGGTTTACAAAACACCAGTTTTAGCATCAAAAACACATCCAAAAATCATGATATAATTATCATGCATTTAACAAAGTATTTGGACCATTTACACCAAATTTCAATACGTTTCATGAGAATCACATAAGCACATTTGAAAACTCAAATAACTCATCTTAGAGATCCAAGAAACTCATTCAAGGCAATAACATCTCATGGAAGATGTTCTTGAAAACAACCCACACATAAAGCCATGTGAAGACAAGTTAAAACTAAAACTTTTTAAAACTCCCATTCAAATCAAGCATAAGAAATGGTTAGATATTACCATCATCCACTTGATATGAGAGGGTTTAAAAACCATCCTTGAACCTGTAAAAACACAAACATCAAGTTAGTTTATGTATCAAAAATTGAGCTCTCCTTAACTTGATTCTTCCACATAAAACTCTATATCTATACACATTCAAATGCACATTGCAACAAGTAAATGGAATTGTAAAACATGAACCACCATCTTTGGCATTTGATAGACTTTAAATCTCTTAAGCATTCGAGTATAAAACCATAGAAGCTCAAACATACAAAAAGCATTCTTGTATTTACCAATCCTTCTATATGCTCAACAACAAGAAACTCCAAGTGATAGAAATTCATTTTCACATCAGTGAGTACTTTCATTGGACATTTTAAGCCTTTCCAAAAGCATGATAAATATTTGCTCCACAAACACATAATATTTTGTTATCATCAAAACCAAGGTCAAAAACAATGTGGGAATGCAAAACCCAACAATTTGAAGGATCAAGCCCCTACCGTTGCGCTAAAAGCTCGAGCTGGTAGCGAAGGCGGAACTTTATTTCCTTATGGCAGCGCAGAACCCCACACTATCGTGCTGTGGGTGGACATGAGGGGCTTCGCACATGGACCCCATAATCCATGCGGCGGGTTGGGCTGTCAAGCGCCGATGCACCACGTGGGTCCCATACCCCACGTGGAGCAACAAATCACAAGGGAGACGCTGGAAAATCCAACAATCTCCCCCCCAGCGACACCCGGGAGATTTGAACCCGCGACCTCGCTCTGATACCAGTTTATAGGATCAAGCCCCTACCGTTGCGCTAAAAGCTCGAGCTGGTAGCGAAGGCGGAACCTTATTTCCTTATGGCAGTGCAGAACCCCACACTATCGTGCTGTGGGTGGACATGAGGAGCTTCGCACATGGACCCCATAATCTATGCGGCAAGCGCCGATGCACCACGTGGGTCCCATACCCCACGTGGAGCAACAAATCACAAGGGAGACGCTGGAAAATCCAACAGAGGGGAATCCACCCCTAGAGAGAGAGAGGGAGGGAGAGAGAGAGAGAGAGAGAGAGAGAGAGAGAGAGAGAATCTCACACAATTTTGGTGGATTGCAAACTTTCATTCAACAATTCATTAGTTCCAAATGGTGGGAGTGGGGTCCTATTTAAAAGATTCTAACAATTTAACATAAGTCCCTGACTTTTGGACTACTAACACTAAACCAAGGGGAAGGGGGTGCCCCTGGGCCTAGCCCATATAATTGGGCCTATTAACCTATCCAACCAACATAATGACTCAATACTTAGGTAAATAACTACCTAACCTAGGTATTGGACTCAAATAAAAGGAAAATTACATGATAAGACTCAAATAAGCAAATGAAAAATACATCATATGACTCGAAATAAAGCGGCGAACAAGATGTAGCACTGCTGGTGATCATCAGGAACCTCAAAAAATATGGAGTGGTCGGAGATGTCCCCATCACACCGCTTGTCTCATCCTTCGCCCGCGCTGCCCGTGGGCGGGGGACATTTGTGGACACGTAAAATTTCACGTCTGTAAACTCCCCGGCTTGAGGGCATTGGTGGACACCCAAATTTTTGCGGCCGACAGTCGAATTTCAAACTTCGGTGACGGTGGAGCCGCATCCTACACACGACACTATGCCATCATGAATTTACATTCCAACGGATGAATTGAATATAAAATTGAGCGAGGTCCCGGCGTCCCCGAAGATGTAGTCCGAAGTGTGGAGGCCAGGGCGTCAAAAAAGAGAAGAAAGAAAAGGGGGAAAAGAAGATAAGAAAACAAAAAAAATAGAAAAAATAGAAAAAAAAGAAGAGAGAGAACCGGTGGCACCCCGCCACCGGACCACCCCCAACATCCACAACTTCCACCTTCCTATCGCCGGATCAACACCCTCACTTCCCACCGGATCACACCCAAAAGCCTCCACCGGATATCAATCCAACCCACCAGTTACGCACACCCTCATGTCCCAATCGGGAGAGTGAGCTCCACATAAGCCGTGAGGAGGGGCAGCCAGGATGAGCAAGCTAGACGTTCTGGGGTGGTGGTTCGTGTGAAGTGCAAACTTTTTTGAAGCCATCGCCTGTGAAGAGCCCATGAACATAGTCTTTGTATCAATAGAGGTGGCCTCGTAGAGCAAAAATTGGGGGTGACGTTAGTGGGGGCTTGCCTCCCCTTGGGAAACTTGGGCACCGTGTCATGACCGTATCAGCGCGCTATGGTCAATACAAGGATGCATGGGATACGAGTGTTCTGCTTGAGATCAAAGTTGGTGTGTGGAATCCAGTTACTGACAAATAGGTCTGTGCAAATTATGATTCTACAACGGTCCTTGATGCAATACGTCTTAACAAGGAGGATGTCCAAGCAACAGTTGGGTTGCCAGTTGATCCTGACATGCCTCTCATAACTTTTATTGGTAGACTAGAGAAGCAGAAAGGTTCAGACATCTTAGTTGCTACCATTCCCAAGTTCATTCGTGAAAATGTTCAGATGGTGGCCCTTGGTACTGGAAAGAAAATCATGGAGAAGCAAACTATGAAGCTCGAGGAAGATTATCCAGACAAAGCAAGAGGAATGGAAAAAAAAAGAAGAAAATGTGACGTTGTCTTAGCCCACAAGCCTTTGGCTGGAGCTGATCTTATGATAATTGCCAGCAGATCTGAGCCATGTTGTCTTATTCAGTTGCAGGCAATGCAGTATGGGATGCCATCTATCTGTGCCAGCACAGGTGGGCCTAGTTAATACCATTGTTGATGGTGTCATTGGTTTTCATATAGGGGCCTCCCATGTTGACTGTGATGCCGTGCCCCCCCATCACCCGGCAGTAACATAATCGGTGGGGCACTGCATCACCCGGTGGCAACTCTCTTAAACGGTGGCTCATCTCATATCCGGTGAGGATCTTCAACCAGTGGTAACATAAACGGTGGGGCACGGTAGCAAACGGTGGGGTACTGTAGCACCCAGTGGCTACACTCCCATCCGGTGGCACACTCTCCAATCCGGTGGCACACTCTCTTATCCGGTGGCGAGACTCCTCATCCTATGGCCAGTTTTTGCTGCTCATCCGGTGGCTCTCCAAATGTTCTTTATCCGGTGGCTTGCTGTTAATCTGGTGGCAACGGCAGGAGCTAATGAAAGAAGAAGCAAATTGCCAACGACTGCTGGACATTCCCAGCGACTATGGGTCCCTCCTCTGCATCACCTGGGATCTGCCAAGCCATGCTGTCCACCAACCAACGATCGAAAATTGGCAAGATGTGAGGCCCTCCGTTGACCCAGGCTGGCGACATCGTCCTCGCAAGTGGCCATATAAATAAGACATGCAAAGAAAAAAAGGGGGGGGATGAAGGATGAAAGAAAAAAAATAGAGAGGAGACCTGAAGAGAAGAAGGGAGAAAGGCCTGTTGCTCCGACTACCACCGCCTATGCGAAGAGAAAAAGAAGAAGAAGAAAAAAAGTGAAGAGAGAAGAGAAGAAGAGAAGAGGAATGGTGAGTGAGTGAAAGAGTGAGGCTTGAGAGGGGAGGAGCTGGTTCCCCTTTCCCCTCCCCATTGTATCTTGTTTTCTTTCGTTCTTCTTTGTTTTCTGACTATGATGTATTAGCCCCCCTGAACTACCTTTTTTTGCAAGGAATAGAAAGAAGAGCTCACCACTGTCTCACATTTTCCCTGGTGTCTTTTATCGCTTATTAGTGTAGCAGGCTCTCCCCTTAGGTGGACGCTCTGCTCCATCAACCCAACGACTCCCCTTTCCCTCACGCGAGCTCACGGTGATGCCCAACAGAAGGAGGCCTCTGTATCCTGCAGACGGCATCACCACCTCAAGCTACAGAGGGATTCATGCTTTCAGGTGTTCCCCGATCCCTTCATTTTAATCCTTCTCTTTGAAAGGTTTGTCGTGAGATGCTATCCCTTCATTTTAATCCTTCTCTTTGAAAGGTTTGTCGTGAGATGCTAATGACCGGGCCCTGCCGATATATGGCTGAGGCTCAGGCGTCCCTTGCATCAGAAGCCCTCCCCAGATGAGAACAAACCTCTTCCGCTTAGGTAGCTCCCTTGCTAACCGGTGGCATTTGCATGCCTTAACCATTGGGAGAGGCGGTGCCTCATCCGGTGGTACTTTCAAGCCTCCATCCGGTGGCTCTTTTAAGTCTGTGAACCGGTGGCCCTTTTTCCCTTTGAATCGGTGGCTCCATACAAGCCTCCATCCGGTGGCTCTTTTGAGCCTGTGAGCCGGTGGCCCCTTTTTTCCCTTTGAGCCGGTGGCTGTGGGGATGTTTTTTGTTTGGGGTTTATTTCATTGGGTTTATTAGGCGTGCCAGTCACCGGAGTGACAATTCATTATGCGCTCGACCTGACTCAGTCAGTCGATTATGATATCCATATCGGGACCCGGAGTCCGTCATACCATAAAAGCTATGACGTTAATTACGTCATCCCAAAGAAGGACAACCCTTGATTAGTTGCCAAGAAAGGATGCCTCGGGGGCAAAAAGAGATAAGACTATCATGTCGACTCCGCTGACGGGATGCGAAACATGCATGGAAAACCGTGCTATACGGGATGTGATAACGGTGTTATGGCACAAATCCGGCGTCATATCCCCTTCTTTTGGACCATGCCAAAGGGGAATATAGATCATCCACCCACGAAGTGCCGGGATGGAAGCCAAAAGAGAGGCGGGCGTAGCCCTTGATCCAAGAAGGATCTGAATGTGACGGGACAATGTCCGCTGCCATGGCGTTTATAGATATACCCTTAAGGGACCATTGGAGGACATGCAGTGGCAGAACTCCGAGGGTCAGTGGGGTGACAAAAGAAACATCGTATTTGGTATAATGTAGGGGTAAAAGCCCCCATTAATGTATCTCCCGTGGATCTGGATGAAGAACCATGATTCCCTCGTAAAGCGATGAAGGCTGGCGTGAAGGTTGACAGGAATGGGACATTAAGTTTAGACTGGATTTGGGTTTAATGGAGTTTCTGAGATATCAGATATTTGGGTGGCAGCTGTTATTGAGATGAAACAGCATGGATAGGAGCCGGCGCGAGGGCCAAATGGCGCGGTGGGATCTCGGCGCGACGGGAAGCTCAAGGGTTGTCGGCATGGTGCGCAACCGGCATGGCCGGGTTGAAGAGGAGTCGGCACGATGGCCTCCCGGCGCGCCCTTCACCCGACGCGAGATTGGCGCCGGGAGGAGATGGCGTCAGGAGTCATGTGGCGTCGGTAACTGCGTTTGTTGGTTTTTTTAGGTATTGTGAGGGTTTATTATGAGTTCAAAGGGATCCTTTGTATTCAATGGGGATTTCATGGTAATAATTGGGTGAGATAGGAGATGAGGGTGGATTCATTCACAAGGGGTCCAAGGAGACCATGTAACTATAATGTATATTCCCCTGTGGTGGCCAAGATGTCATGAGATGGTATAGCTCAGCTCCTTGCCACGCAGTTGGGGGTTAAATGCATAATTCCGGTGAAAACATCGTACTATGTGGTCGAGTAAAGTTCTGAATGAATTTTGACGGCACCTCCCCTTATTTTGGGAGTTTGCTAAAAGGGTATTATAGGTTATCCACTCACGAAATGTCAGACTGGAAACCAAAATAAGAGCCGGGCATAGCCCCAGATCCAGGTGATCCAAATCATATGGGACTTCATCCCCCTGTTATGATATCCCTTGTACAGTCAATGGAGAACATGCAGTGGCAGAGCTCCATGACTTGATAGGGTTATAGAATGTGGGGGAATTGACCCCTTTTATATGGCTCCCGTGAGGATAGAGGGAAGGATAGTGCATCTCCATAGGACAGGATATCATGAGCAAGGCTGGCATGGCCTGACGGCATCGGCACGAATGCATCAAAGTGGCCGAAAGGGTTGGAGGTATCGGTGCGAAGAAGAGGATGGGTTTCGGCGTGGCACGAGAAGCTCAGCCGGCACGGCCAGCCCTCGGCACGAGACTTGCACCGAGAGGGGTTCGCGCCGGGAGGCTTCCTGAAGTGGGGTTTTAGGGGGTTTGGAGGCAGAGGCTTTGGGGCATTTTAAAAAGGGGGTTTGTTCAACGTTTGATGACCAGTTTGGACGATCGTAGAGAGGGTGATCCAGGGTAGAGACGACCTTCCTTCTGGGGCCTCACTAGGAGCAGAATCACACACGAAAACTCACGATTCGGATTTGTCCCTCTTCATTTCACAGACAAGAAGCAATGAGATGGACTGTCTCAGGCTCTCGTTGTGAGTATGAGGTTGAAAGAACATATGGTAGAAGAACCTTCAGCAGACTTGGAAAACCAAACGGTAGAACATGTCTAGTTATTAGTATCCACAGCATATAGTGAACCTCGGATGCAGAGGCAGAAAGAAAAGGATAATGCAAGGGCAGAACTCAGCCCATCTTTCATTAACTATTTCATCTAAAACGGCGTACACGAATTCAACTCAGGAGGAAAAATCCCACCAAAAAAAAACATACACACCGACTCTATCCCTGAGAATAGGGTTACATTGGCATCAATGCTACTATAGCAAAGATGCTCGAAAGTAGAGATACAAACAAAAAGGGAGAATAATATTCAGACAGAAGAAAAGGGGGGAGAAGAACTGTAGCCCCTCGGGGCGTCGGACGGCACACCTCACCTTGCTTCTTCCTTCGAGCCTCTGCCTCTCTCTTTTCTTCAGCTTCTATGGAGGGCTCTTGAGCTCCCCCTTTCTTTCAGTGGCTAAAAATGCTCTCCTCCTTTTTCCTTCCTTTTTTTCTATCCCTGTATCTTCTTCTTCTATCTCCCTTCTCTCTCTCTCTCTCTCTCTCTCTCTCTCTCTCTCTTTCTCTCTCTCTCTCTCTCTCTCTCTCTCTCTCTCTCTCTCTCTCTCTCGTTTTCGAAGGGCAGCCTTCTTATAGAGGGATGACGCTCATCCTATCGACCTGAGCTCCCTGGCGCGCCAGCATCTGTCTTCCCGGCGTGGGCAGCCCTCGGCGCGCCTCAGCTCACATTGGGCTTGGCCCATTTTCTGTCATCCGGCACAGGATCCATCTAATGGACTCTTTCAGAAAGTGGGCTTCTTGGCATATGTATTCATCCTTCATGGGGCTTGTTTAACACCTTGCGTTCACAAACACATGTGAGGCACTGTGAATCCCACCTTCGGAGAATCAGAATTGTCCGAGCATCCCTTTTCAGCAGGCAGATGATTGCCTGAATATTGGTATGGTTTTATCAGCCTGACTATCTGAATGATAGCAGTACTGGACAGCGGCCTAGCCAGGGATGGCTTTAGCCGAACAAATTGTTAGGAGTAGTGAGTTTCTTCTATTCTAATTCTCAGAACTTCCAGGGATGGTACAGGAGCCGCAACTCTGATCATCTTTTAGAGCCCCGAGTCTACTTTGGTCTCTCCTGGCATATTTTAGGTGTCAACAAATGCCCCCCACCCGCAGGTGGCGTAAGCGAAGGATGAGTGACATGGGATGTGTGGGTGTACATTACACCGCACCTCGTAATTTCTTCAGGTCTGCTCCTGCTCATTATTCATTTTTTTGTGACTCTGAGTCTTCATTCTATTTGTATAATCCCAGTACTTGGTCGGTATACATGGACAGCTACCAGCATTTTTGATTTGATCTTCTGATTGTAGCACTCCTCTGGGTGAGTCAAACGGCGTCGCATACGATCTCGGGACACGCGTCTCGGCGCGGCCATGGTCTCGGCGCGATGGATTTCGGCGCGGTGGCTCCCGACGCGCCTTCTTCTATTGACGCTCTCGACGTGATGCTGCCTTCGGCACGGGGAGGTTCTCGGCGCACCTTTTGGCGCATTTTCCTCTCGGCGCGCCTTTTGGCCTTGGCCTATTTTAGGCACCGAGAGAGAAGAGAAAGCTCATTCTTCTTTGAGCTTTCTCTCTCTTTGGCCTCCTCTTCTTCCACTACATTGGCAATCGGCGTGGGGAGCCTCTCCCTCTGCGTTTTCTCATTCGGGACTACGTCCCTCTTTATTACGGAGTCATCCCCTCTTGGTGGGTGTTCTCCTATTTGACTTTTGGGCATACCCCGGACAAGGGGAGATGCTGTCAAAATTTTTCTTGGAATCTTCTTTTCTATTTTCCTCTTCATGTTGTCTTATTCCCTTCGATTTTCTGTCTGTAGCTGCTGAAATGGCCTCTTCTTCCAGCCGTGTTGCTTCCGGCGCTGCCGATGTCGACGCTTCTTCCCAGGGTAGGGTGTCTGGCCCTGTTGTGACCTGGAGGAACGTCAGACAACTGGACCGGGGTCTTGGGAGGATTGCCATAGTCGATGAATCCTCCAACTCCGAAACAGACACAGTATCCTCGTCTCGCGTTGTGACCGTCGAGGGAGGGCTAAACTTCAATCGCGATGACGAGTATCGCCCGGACTTCTCGAAGGACCGGCATCTTGCACCGTTCATCTGCACCTTCAGCGTCTCTGGGAAGAGAGACGTCATGCTGGCTCGGATGGTGGAACGGGCCATGTTGTTGGATCGGGACAGCTTGAAAGGTTCTGTGTACCGCGGAGACACCATCTATCTCCCGGGAGAGCGACGCAAACGGAACGTCGTCTTGGGGGTGACAGGGCTGGAGGCAGAGCAGAAAATGCTAACACGGGCTCTAGAATTCACACCAGCTAGGTGGGACACCACTGCAGGTCGGGTCAACAGAGAGAAGCCCGACTATGGTTTATTCTTGGCGCCCATCAAGTGGGGCTATAGAGAAGAGCCTTTCATCCTGAACTGCTTGGCTGTCCAGTTCAAATTCCAGTTGGCTGCTGGGTGGTTTACTGACACGAAAGTGACCGATGCCCATCTCCTCCGTATAGGAGCGGTAGAATTCATAGAATATGTTTTGAAGGAGTATGCGCCATTGCTGGTCAGGGCCGGGGTGTATCACAGTGTGTATGCATCCCGTTTCAGGTACCCCATCTCGAAAGGGTTGTGTTGCGGTATGTTCGAAGTGTTCTGCCCGCAGTTCAATACTTTCTATACAGCGGAGGGCGAAACTTCTCTGGACCTCTGGAGCCTGTCACAGCTATCGGGTCTGCCGATCAATGGAGAGCCCTATGAGGAGGTCTACCTTCATGACTTCATCAAGGACGAGACAGATGGTGAAGGTGAATATTACTTCAGCTACTCATACCGGTATTTAATGAAAGCGTACCGCTCCCTCTGCTTGGCGCTGAATAGGGGATCCTCGAAGGGGTATCGGCCCTGAGAGAAAAGTAGCAAATTGAGAGTCCGGGTAGGACATTGGATTCAATATTTCTTTGGCGGCCCTCTGAAGTACAGTGAGTTCCCCCATGTAGCTCCTATTACGGGTAAGCTTAGCAGACCGCCCAAGTTCAAGTCGGTGTTGTCCTCTTCCCTTCGACGGATTAGTCGCGGAGGACCGAATCCCACTGGGGCGGATCCCCTTACGCATTGTGCGACTTACCTCACTTTCTGGTTGTGCACTTTTGCTCTCCCACAGGGAGATGAGACAGTCATTAGGCCGGAGGCAATATACCCGGCTTGTCAGATGGCTTGGGGCATGCGGCTTGCATTATGCCCAGCAGCACTCTGCCTAATCTACAAATCTCTTGGAGATATTCATAGGCATCGAGTCCCATGCTCTTTCAGAACAGTGGGACCGTTTCATTTCTTCAATGCCTGGGTGTGCAATTTGTTCCCAGAGCTGGCTCCCAGGACTCTGCATACAGTAACATTGTATCCCAGGATGCTGGAGTTTGCTAGTGATGAACCCGGTCCAGTGTCTCATCAGCTTTTCTCCATCCGAGGCCGGCTGATAAGGGTTCCGATGGATTTAGCGGGGACCATCCATTTTTGGAATTTGGCCGCACATTCTTCTCCATTGGTGAACCGCTAGCGTGAATGTAAGCTCGAGGCAGTGGAGACTTTCACACATTTTATTTCTGGCAACACAGTGACCCGACCAATTTTGGAGCCTGAGCTCATTGACTGGGCTTTGTCAATTCGCCCCAGTGTCATAGTGTTCAGAAAGGGGGGCGCGGTTCATTTAGAACCTTACTATCCTTTTAGGTTTGGCCGAAATTTCGGCTATGATCAGCACATCTCGCCTTCAGCTGCCCTGTTTCCCCTGGATAGCAGGTCGAAGCATGGCTCGACTGTTGTAGCTGAGGGTCGCTCTTGGTGGGACTACTTTCACTGCTGGGATGCCAATGTCTTCAAGGTGCCGGTGCCGAACCGCGTTCCCCGGGTCACTCCAGAGTATGTGAAGTGGTGGAATGCTCGAACGGGCTTTTATCGCAATGCCAGGGTGGCATGCTGGGATGTAGTTGAGCGCACCTTCCTGAGCCAGCAGCCTAGGCCAATTTTTGATATTGAAGAAGCCCATTTGAAGAGGCTGTTCTCCCAACATCCGAAGAAGGTAGAGGCATATATAGCAGGCAGAAAAGCCGTAAAAGAGGAAGCAACTGAACCGCTGGTGCCTGTGCTTGCTGACATAGATGAAGATACTTTCACGCAGAATCTAGAACATCTGTATCAGATTGGTGGTTCCCACCTGGAGCTTCAGTAGTACCCGTCCCCATTGAGGAGCCGCTCTCCAAAGCAATTTCATGGAAGTGCGAGGTGTGTTGAGTTATGGTTTTGATGATTGTTGTAATTGTTAAGTTATGGTTTTGATGACAACTAAACTTAATGTGTACTTTAATGATGATAACTAAACCTGTGATGATTACACATGTTCTTGATGATTGTGCTCATTCATCTTATTGTTTATGTTGGGTTTGCAAGAGGCAAGATGTTTCATAATCCCTTTAATGTGAACAAGCATGGTATTAACAATGACTATTTTGCTTGCAGGATCAACTCATGGTAGCCACCTGGTAAACCAAACGTGTGGATAAGCACCATGCTCCTCTGCAATCCAAAATAGGTGGTATATGTCATTTACTGTCAAGAACCATTGGAAAGACTCCTACCTTGTATTAAAACGAAGCTTCATGCCTTAAACCATCAAGATTCACTCCTTTTCAAACTTGTGTTCATGAATCATTCCATGTGTTAAATCGAGTCTAAACAAACTTGCAATCAACTATAACACAAGCCCTTTTCAAGTATTGAACCAATGGATAGTTTCAAGTGAACTAACACTTGACTTTTGCAGGTTTGGAGACTGGCGGTCGACCTGTGGACCCTTGGCGGTCGACCTGAAATCACAGAACTGAAAAATTGGCACCTGTGAACCTGGCGGTCGACCGCCCGGAGCTAGCGGTCGACCTATTTTCCCAGCAGCCACAAAGCTACAGAATGGCCCCTAGCGGTCGACCGCCAGCCCTCCATCGGTCGACCGTCAGCCCCGAGGCCCTCCTTTGTTGACTTTTGTGTCAAGTTCGAAAAGAGGTCCTTCACCCCATTTCTTTAATCCCAATACTCCCAATCACCCCAGATTTTGTGGATCTAGGTCTGGGACCTGTCTCCTAACCTTCCAAGGGTTATAAAACCTCTCTTTGAGGTCATAAACCCTAAGAGGCTCCAAGAGAACAAGAGAGATCAAGTTGGCTCAAGGAAGAGGAGGAATATCACTGTAGCCGTGAACAGTGATTCGAAGATCAAAGTCTCATCATAGTTGAAGATCCAAGATCTATTTTGAAGCCTTCATCTTCCCATGAATTGAAGCAACACCAAATCAACCTAGAGAGATCAAGATAGTAGCTATCAAAGGAAGGTTGCTGCAACGATCATGAACAACATTCCTTCCACCAAGTTCTTCATCCGATCGAAGCCATTCAAGCATCAACTGAAGCCATTCAGTCATCTTCTAAAGCCAGGGAGTTCCAATCAAGCAAGGATCTCAAGAAGAGCTTAAGGGAAGGCTGTCCAAGTGAAGAGAAGAAGAAGTACTGTAGCAGTGAACAGTACTCCGTGCAAGGAAACCTACATCCAATACAAGGCCATTCAAGCTAGGTCTCAAGCCATTCAGGTGAAGAAGGAATCAACGCGAACATCCGGAGCATATACTCAGGGGGAGCCTAAATCAGGAGCATTCTAAACTGTGGTCTATTTACTTTGGTGTCTTGTGCTTTAAGTCTAATATTTGTGTTTCATCATAAACCGCAATAACTTGTGTGTGTGTGGATCGTGTTGGATCCGTGGCTATTTATGTGTGTTGTAATTGATTCGTGTGTGTACGTGGATCTTCCTAGATCTACGTTTGTGTGTGTGAGGGTCTTTTTAGATCCGTTTGATCTTGTGTGTGTGGTTGTGATCCGGTTGTCGGATCGTGTTGGAGTTCATCTCCGTGTGTGTATGTGTGTTGGAGCTTGTCTCCGTGTGTGGGTTGGGGCGCGTCCCCGTGTGTGTGTGTGCAGGTGTCGTCCTGCGTGTGTGGTTGGAGCGTTGTCTCCGTTTGGGGATTTATCCCCGAGTGAAGCCTCACCGGGTTTGGTGAGGGGTGGATGTAGGATTGCCGTCGTTGCATCCGAACCACCTTAAAAATCGCTGTGCATTGTGTGTTATTTGTGTGGTTTGATTGTTTTCGTTGTATGGTCGTGTGGGAACGGTAAGTTTGAGAGAATTGGTTAATTAGTTTTCAATTGCTAATTATTGTTTACCACATATTTTGTAAAAAGTCAAAAGTTTTCTTAAAATTGGTAAACACCCAATTCACCCCCCTCTTGGGTGTCATTGATCGTGGGACTTCAATTGGTATCAGAGCCAAGGCTCTAATTTCATAGATCTAACGATCTAGAGTGATCTAGATCAATGACCACCATTATGTACACCTTGAATTCTCCACCGGTGTTTGATGGTTGCAATTTTGATTTATGGTTAGGAAGGATGTGCAGTCTAGTCAACTCATATGATCCTAAGTTATGGAAGCTTATCTCACATGGTCCTTATGAGTTGCCTAAAGAAAAATCTGTCTGGACCGCAGATTCCAAGCTCAAACATGATCAAAATTGTTTGGTTCTAAAATTACTTATTGCTGCAGTTGATTCTAATCATTTCCCTTTTGTCTCCCATTACAGATCCGCGAAGGATATCTTAGTCGGCTTAACCAAAGTCCGGGAAGAGCATGAAGATCAATGTCTTGTGGCAGACACGAGTGATCAAGAGAGTGATCAGCAAGTTGAATCAAGTTCAAAGGTAAATTCTGATTTTGATAATGAAGATGAATTCAGCTATGAGGAGTTATTGATTGCATATGATGAGCTTGCTGATAAATACGAGAAGGTTAAGTCTGAAAATAAAAAATTAAAAAAGAATGTTGGACAAAATAAATGTGATTCTCCATGTAAAGAATGCTCACACTTGAAGGAATTGATTGATGGTCATGTGTTCGACATTAAAATTCATAAAGATCAAATATCTTCTTTGAGAAATGAAAACAAAGAGCTGAGAGAGAGAGAGTAAGTCTTATGAACAATGGTCAAAATGAGTTTGCTCATGATAAAAATCTTGAAATGGAAAATGAGAAACTGAAGGAATTGAACAATACCATTTCTGAAAGATTGCTTGCTCTTGAAAAAGGAAAATTTGTGAATATTGATGAATCTGAAAAAGTGCATGCTTTGCTGCAAGAAATTGAAAGTCATAAAACCATCAATGCTACTTTACATGAACAAGTCAACTCCTATGAAAATAAGATGGTTTCCTATGAATTTCACATTGCATCTCTTCAATCTGAAATTCTTGACTTGAATGTTTCATTGTCTAGATTTGTGAATGGTCAAGAAAATTTGGACAAATTATTGGGGTCGAAAGTGAATTTTCAAAGGGAAGGGCTGGGTTTTAATCCTGTGAACAAAAAGAAGTTTGAAAATAAAGTTTATACATCTTTTGTGCACAGTTCAAACATAGTCAGTACATCAAATGGGTCCCCAAATCAATCTTCTTCACAGATAATAAAAAGATCAAATGAAAATCTGAAAAAGAAAAATCATGTTGCACACACACATGCATCTACAAAGAAAATCAATTTGCATCAAAAATTCAAAAATGCTGCTAGCACCTCCATGCATGTTGAACATACCTCTTCCACACACACACAACTAATTAGAAAGAAACTCACATGTTTTTATTATGGAAAACATGGACATGCTATGCATAATTGTTTTATTATGAAGAATGATGATTTGAGAGCATGTCGAAACCAAGCTGTTTTAAAAAATGCAAAGAAAGTCTTCACCACAAAACCTTCCATGCATTGTAATCATTGTGGTAAATGGGGTCATACAACCTCACATTGTTGGTTATTGTTGAAGAGAAAGAATTCCCACTCAACACATCATGCTCACGCACATAAATCAGTAGAACCCAAGAGAAGGAAGAATATGATGCCACGTGCCTTCTACCATCACTTTGGCAAATCTGGGAATGTTAAGCATGACTATTTTCTAAAGAAAAATGATGATTTAGATGTTGTCAAAAGTTAGAAACAACATGCCCATGTTGCTGCTAACCCACAAGGACCCAAAAAGATTTGGGTACCTAAGAAGGCCAAATGAGAAATCTATTTTGCAGGTGTGCCTTGGGAATGTAAAGCATGAAATTTATTTTCGCCAAAAAGGTAAGGCACACGAGTCAAGTGACTCAAGAAAGGCTAAAACAGAAAATCAAAAATGGAATTTGGAAACTCAGGTGATATCCCTCTCACTCTCTTCAGTAATGGTGTCATGGCTTTATTCATATTGTGCTGAATAGTCTTGTGATAATGCACATGTCCGTACATGCATTCCATTCATTGTTGTTTGCATACTCGTGCATATATCACTTGTCATATAACATCTTGTGGTAGGAGAGCTTGAAGATTCTTCAGATCATGTTTTCACTACACATATTGAGTTTGCATACACTTTCATACTCTGTCATGCATAAGTTGAACATTGTGTATTCATGTCATAATGCATTACAATTTCCCTGCCTTCATCATCTATGATTACATAGTATATCAAATGGTGACATGTGGAAGGGTAGGTTAAGCCTGTCTGAAAACTATCACTACGCGTGAGGTGATCTTCAGATCTAAGTTACTCGCCTTGTACTATGAGTCATTTACTTAAAAGGCTGCATATGGGATCGGATTGTCACCGAACATCTTGCATTCATGCACACACTAAGGGGGAGCAATCACATTCATCATATAGGCTTAATGTTTAGGTTCACACATGAATCATGCATTGCATCTAGATTTGTCTAGGGGATGCTGGTTGTTAAATTATTTTGGCATGTCACTGTCAATAAACTTAAATCGAAATTGACAACTTAAGTCCTCTTGCCATTGGATGCAGATTACACTCCCCAAGTCCAAATGATGCTGGTCATCCATAGTCAGGCTTGAATCAACTAAACATATACCATTGCAAGGATGAAAAATGATGAAAACCTTCTCAATTGCCACAAGGAGATGAGATACCAGAACTTGAACAACCTCCAGGATCGACTTGAGCATAAGCTGGTGGAAGTCCTAGTACATGCTAAAGCAAGTGCCTAAGGCATGGTATGAAAGGTGGAAAGCTTGAAAATGATGCATGCTCAAGGCACAAGTATTGAAAATAAATTTCTGATCTCTATTTCGGAAAACAAAAAAATTGTTGTTAGAATGCATTACATATTTTTTAATCACCATTGCATCAATGCACTTCATGATTCTAAAAATTCATATGCTTGCTTATCATTGCATGACTACGTGGTATATCAAATGGTGATTTGATGAAGGGCAAGTCATTCTTGTCTGAAGACTATCACCATGCGTGAGAATGTATCTCCGCCTTGTACCACGAGTCACTTGTCCATTTAGGTCATAGGTTGCATATATTTCAAAAATAAAAATGTCATTGTGTATTTTGTGCACATGGAAAGGGGGAGCTTGTCTTTAAATGAATGTGTTCGAATTGTGAGTCTAACTCATCCTTGTGGACATGCATCTCATACTCATTGCCATATCTGAATTGATCATGACATTGCTGTGTGAGTTTCGGGATTTCTATGGCTGCATGAATGTTCAGATAATGTCGAACATGAAATATTCCTCACATATATTGCTTCATCTGAACTACTCAACAATAAATGGCTAGCCTCGCTTTAGGCTACTGTCAAGCTTGCTTCCTTTTAAAGGCATGTGGTGATGCTCATTGAACTCAGGTATGCATTCTGAAAACTTGACACTTTGTTACTCTGGTTTGATAAGTGAAGATCTTGAAAAATGTGTGTGAAATGATTGGTCATTGAATACCTCTCAAACTTGAACTGCATGATTACATCTGAATTGAACTGCCCTTCTGGTATATCAAATGGCGTTTGTGGAAGAGTGGATTATGTCCACTTGGAAGCATTCCCTATGCGTGAGCTGGGTCTTCGGACTAAAATCTCTGCCTTGTACCAGATCTTGACAATTGTAACTGGCTTATGAAAGGTTGATCTGTGAATGGATCCTTGACTTGAGCTAATTATATTCAAGATATGTTTTGATCAAATGATCTAAACATTTGGCTTGTGGATGATTTCTCATTTGAAATTTGTGAAATGCTATTGAAAATCTGATTTTGAACAATTCTGAAAATTGGGTTGCATTGCTTAATTTTTGATCATGTATGCACCCTTATTCATAAAGGTCATGTCATGAAAGTTGATTGTTTGATTCAAGAATAAAATGTGATTGCCATTCATCTCACCAGTTTGAAAAATAAGCACTTGCATCTCATTTTTGCATTGCATTCTTATATCCTCATAGGCTGCATTGCATTAGAACTCATGACATTGCATATCATTAGTCGCACTTGGTTCATTTAGTTGGCATCCATTCCATTGGTATCAAATTGACATCACATTGCTCGCATGCATGTCATAGTGCATTTGCATAAACTCCCAATGTGTGCCTGTGTGCTATTATATGCTATTAAACCCATCCTTTGGCACTTCTATGACCTTATGTCCTCTTGATAAATAATGCTGCATTTGAGTCATTATTGGAGTGTTTCTTGCTGTACACTATGGGGGAGTTCTTATTTCATAAGTGCATCTGTTTAGGGGGAGCTGTCTTGTTATGTGTTCATGATGTTTTCGGTATACATGCTGAATCAAATTCGCACACTTCTTGCACAAAATGTGAAAATGAGTGTTAAAGATAAGGATATATGAATTTCTTTTCAACACTCTTGAGATATTAAACTTGCTGCATGTATAATGAAGAGACAGTTGAGGAAAAAGCTGCCTACCCATCCTTGTTGAAAAATCTGAAATGAAAATGAAAGATAGAGCAATGCTCGGTCTCACTGAGTAAACTGGGCACATGTCACCTAAGACGTGATGTGGTTCATATCTGAAAAGTGTTGACTAGTACCTCTGTTCAAAATGAGGTGAAATGGTTCAGTATTCTGAGTAACCGGGGATTCTGGCATGAGCTCCATGCGTCTACTCGCGTAAAAAGGAATCATCTTGAACCTGATCACTCTTAAAAAATTCTGTCTATCTTGAGTTGAAAAATGATGCTGAAAACTCATTGTGGTAGAGCGTAGTCTCCAATACGCTGTTCTCAAAATTGAAGTGCAGTTTGTAAAATGTCTCCTTGTGTTAATCTGAAAATCTGAATATCCATATTGCAACTATCATTTTTCATGTTTCTCACTTACACATCTGGAAATTTGATTTAATATGTATTCAGAAAGTTGATTGACTACATTAGCAATTGCATGATTCTCCTATATAATTGCACAACCTCCCATGTGCTACACATGTGCATTCCGATTATCATGATTCTCTTGCATCCTTCTTATACCCACTCCCTTCTTCAATTAGTAAGGGAGAGATATACTTGCATGTCTATATATACGTATCTGCCTGACTGCATTGTGTGCTTATCATGTCTCATCAGTTGTTTGTATATAGCCTCATGCACTTCATAAGAAAATTAAAAATTTGCAAATCACTGAAAATCTCACAAATTTGGACTTCAATTTGTTTACACTTGCCATATGGGGTCTTTGCTTTCCATTGGTATCATGCTTGCATTCATAGTGTCATCACATGCTTGCGTTGAGTTCTTATGCATTTCCAGAAATTACAAAAATCAAAAATTTGAAAATAAACGAAAATCTTTTGCTGTGCCATCCTGCTCTTTCATATTGTGAAAATCTGGTATGGGATCTAGTTTTTGAATGCTATCTTGCTGAATGCCTCATCTTGTGAACATCTCCATTGTCTCCCATCCTTGAGGCCAATCATTCCATTCAATTGGCATCAACATATGCTTGATTGAATTTATGTTGGATGGTATCATATTGTCTTGTGAAACTATCACCAATTGATCTCATCTGATTGGAATCATGTGATTTGTTCGTCCATGATTTGCCCTTGCAGCTTGTTCTGATTTGCTAAGATGGGCTCTTGTTGCCTCAAAGGAAGATAAGCTTGTTCGTCCTCTTTTGGATTCTTTCAGCTTGATGATATTGTTGATCATGTCCCAGGGCGAGAAAGTGTTGCATTATCCCACTTTTTGATTATGTCAAAGGGGGAGAAAATTGGTGTTTGTTTGTGACAAGGGGAGCTGTTATATCATCATAAGTTTATCATTAAGTTTGTGACCATCAATAAGTTTGTCATCATCAAAAAGGGGGAGATTGTTGAGTTATGGTTTTGATGATTGTTGTAATTGTTAAGTTATGGTTTTGATGATAACTAAACTTAATGTGTGCTTTAATGATGATAACTAAACCTGTGATGATTACACATGTTCTTGATGATTGTGCTCATTCATCTTATTGTTTATGTTGGGTTTGCAAGAGGCAAGAGGTTTCATAATCTCTTTAATGTGAACAAGCATGGTATTAACCATGACTATTTTGCTTGCAGGATCAACTCATGGTAGCCACCTGGTAAACCAAACGTGTGGATAAGCACCATGCTCCTCTGCAATCCAAAATAGGTGGTATATGTCATTTACTGTCAAGAACCATTGGTAAGACTCCTACCTTGTATTAAAACGAAGCTTCATGCTTTAAACCATCAAGATTCACTCCTTTTCAAACTTGTGTTCATGAATCATTCCATGTGTTAAATCGAGTCTAAACAAACTTGTAATCAACTATAACACAAGCCCTTTTCAAGTATCGAACCAATGGATAGTTTCAAGTGAACTAACACTTGACTTTTGCAGGTTTGGAGACTGGCGGTCGACCTGTGGACCCTTGGCGGTCGACCTGAAATCACAGAACTGAAAAATTGGCACCTGTGAACCTGGCGGTCGACCGCCAGGAGCTAGCGGTCGACCTATTTTCCCAGCAGCCACAAAGCTACAGAATGGCCCCTAGCGGTCGACCGCCAGCCCTCCACCGGTCGACCGCCAGCCCCGAGGCCCTCCTTTGTTGACTTTTGTGTCAAGTTCGAAAAGAGGTCCTTCACCCCATTTCTTTAATCCCAATGCTCCCAATCACCCCAGATTTTGTGGATCTAGGTCTGGGACTTGTCTCCTAACCTTCCAAGGGTTATAAAACCTCTCTTTGAGGTCATAAACCCTAAGAGGCTCCAAGAGAACAAGAGAGATCAAGTTGGCTCAAGGAAGAGGAGGAATATCACTGTAGCCGTGAACAGTGATTCGAAGATCAAAGCCTCATCATAGTTGAAGATCCAAGATCTATTTTGAAGCCTTCATCTTCCCATGAATTGAAGCAACACCAAATCAACCTAGAGAGATCAAGATAGTAGCTATCAAAGGAAGGTTGCTGCAACGATCGTGAACAACATTCCTTCCACCAAGTTCTTCATCCGATCGAAGCCATTCAAGCATCAACTGAAGCCATTCAGTCATCTTCTAAAGCCAGGGAGTTCCAATCAAGCAAGGATCTCAAGAAGAGCTTAAGGGAAGGCTGTCCAAGTGAAGAGAAGAAGAAGTACTGTAGCAGTGAACAGTACTCCGTGCAAGGAAACCTACATCCAATACAAGGCCATTCAAGCTGAGTCTCAAGCCATTCAGGTGAAGAAGGAATCAACGCGAACATCCGGAGCATACACTCAGGGGGAGCCTAAATCAGGAGCATTCTAAACTGTGGTCTATTTACTTTGGTGTCTTGTGCTTTAAGTCTCATATTTGTGTTTCATCATAAACCGCAATAACTTGTGTGTGTGTGGATCGTGTTGGATCCGTGGTTGTTTGTGTGTGTGTTGTAATTGATTCGTGTGTGTACGTGGATCTTCCTAGATCTGCGTTTGTGTGTGTGAGGGTCTTTTTAGATCCGTTCGATCTTGTGTGTGTGGTTGTGATCCGGTTATCGGATCGTGTTGGAGTTCACCTCCGTGTGTGTATGTGTGTTGGAGCTTGTCTCCGTGTGTGGGTTGGGGCGCATCCCCGTGTGTGTGTGCAGGCGTCGTCCTGCGTGTGTGGTTGGAGCGTTGTCTCCGTTTGGGGATTTATCCCCGAGTGAAGCCTCACCGGGTTTGGTGAGGGGTGGACGTAGGATTGCCGTCGTTGCATCCGAACCACCTTAAAACCCGTTGTGCATTATGTGTTATTTATGTGGTTTGATTGTTTTCGTTGTATGGTCGTGTGGGAACGGTAAGTTTGAGAGAATTGGTTAATTAGTTTTCAATTGCTAATTATTGTTCACCACATGTTTTGTAAAAAGCCAAAAGTTTTCTTAAAATTGGTAAACACCCAATTCACCCACCTCTTGGGTGTCATTGATCGCAGGACTTCAAGGTGGACCGCTTTTGCCTGTACCGGGCGTTTGTCAACAAAGAAGACAGAACCCCGACATATTATCAACATACATCTTAACTGTTTGTCTTAATGAACATCCACGGACTGACCCTTGACAGTCCCGTAGCGAGTGTCTTGGACAAGCCTTTGTTTGTATCTTTTCACTATGCCGACGTCTGGGGCTTCGACCACCTCGGCTTATATCATTGCATAGCTTCTCATGGTCATGCGGATTTGGCCGACCTAGTTGAGAAGTGCGAGAAGATTGGCGACGTCTGCTGGCTCGTTCGGGACGTTGCATCCCGATGCAAGGAAGTGGCTTATCAGTATTGGCCACTTTCGTCTTTTTACAGCGGCCGGGCAGGTAAGTCCTCTTCAGTTGACATGTAGAGTGGTTCATTGCTCAGTTCTTTTATAACGGCATGCGCTTCATTTGACAGACCGTCCAGATATAAAGCAGCAGGCACTTTATGGAAAAATCATCTCCCAGGCCCAGAAGTCGAAATATTTTGAGGTTCCCGCACCGGTACCGACCACTACTCCATTGCCACCTGGCAAAAAGAGAGAGGCCTCCGCGATGAAAGTTGCAATAGGCCGAGCGAAGAAAGCTCGAAAAACCTCTTCCAAGCAGCCTTCGACTGGTGCGGCTAAGACTCCTCTGCCTGAAGTGCCATCGTTCGAGCAGTTTGCCGCTCAGAAAGAGGCCACTCAGCAGGCGGCTGAAGGTGACATCACTTTCTCTCGCGGTCTAAAGGAGTGTTCTTTTCATGACGTCTTCATTTTTGACGCCTTCTTTGTTTGACCTCAGCTCAAGGAGCGGTCGAAACCACCCCACATGCTGAAGAAGGTGCCTTGGAGGCGGGAGAGATAGGGTCTTCTGCCATAGCCGCGGCAGGGGCGACCAAAATAGCTGCAGCCATAGGGGAGAGTATCCCCGCTGCTGATGAGGATGTCAGACTCCCTTCTCCTACACCTGCCAGTGAGGCCGAGGGTGAGCCACGTGACTGTCATCCTTCTGACTCTTCTCTCTTATTGATCCTTTTGTCCCACCTTATGTATATGTCTGTTGCAATGGCGGGAGTGGTTAGCACAGTAGTTGAGGCACCTGCCATGGATGCTCCTTCATAGCCCGAAGGACATAAGACTGTGCTAAAGAAAGGTGTTATCCTTTTGCGGCGTGTAGTCACCCGCTCGGCATCCCGCCAGGCGATAGAGGAGGCGGGCCAACCTGAGATCAGCATAGATATTTCCTCCAGTAGCTCCGCCACCCATTCTGACGAAGAAATTGACTATCATTCTTCAGAAAGTGACGAAAAAGCCCCTGCGGAAGCCAGTAAAGGGGCAGCGGCACCCTTCATGCCGTTGAGTGGTTCTGTGATTTTTAGTCCTCCGAGGTTGCCGATGACATCATCGGAGGGAATGATGCAGGAGGAGTTCGCCGGACTGGACATGGAGGTGGAGATAACCCCTCCTTTTGTTGCTTCATCTGCAGAGTTGGAATATTCCATGCAGGCGCTTGAAGAGATGGATGCTGAAGCCATAGTAAGTTCTGCCTGCCCCTCTGCAGAGCCGCATATCTTTTCATTCTTTTCTGCCATCCTGGTGCTTTCTGGGATCTTGTTCCAGCAGCCTAACACTGCCATTCACCCTCCGGTATCGCCTTCTGGTGCTATCGTGGTTTCGTCGGAGGCTTCGGATGTGCTACCGCTGGCCACCGTGTCTTCTTCAGGGGTAGTTTCCATACTTCACCCTGTGCCAGTAAGAGTACACGTAGTTGTCGAAGTATCATCAATGGAGCCGAGCCCGCTGGGAGAGAGTCTCGCCCTGGTGCCGGCAATAGAGTTGAGAGCCGAAGCCGACCCGTCACGGGGTTCTGCCTTTGTCCCGGCGGCCATAATGACCATTGCGCCTGACTCTGCAGCTCCATCTGTGCCAGAAATAGAGTCAGAACCTCTGCCTCTTCCAGCATCTGTGGAAGAAAGTTCTTCAAGGAGCCCGACGGAGCAAGAGCATGCTGCCGTGGTACCTGCTACTTCAGCCCTGGCGGTCGTTCCATCTTCTTCTTTCGTGTCAGATATTGGCTTATGGGCCTCCATCGACAGGGAGGTGACCTTTGAGGTGGCTCCGGCAGCCTCCCTGGGCTTTACTTCATCGGAGGAGTTTGTTTGGCAGTATTTGGGGTTGTTGCGCCAGGTCGTGGAATCTCAGCCGACCCTATCTTACCCCCAGCTGAAGGAAGTGGCCGAGCAACTGACGATCGGGCTGCAGGCATTAGGCTGTCCTTTGGACACCTGGACCCAGCGGGTGTGGTGCAGACACCCGAGCAATTGAGCGGCGTGATACGTCGAGCCACCGGTACCGCACACGGAGCACGACTCGAGCCACCTCAGCATCCATCTGGCTCGGAGACAGCCTGGAGACTCCGCCTTGAGTCTCCCCATTTATCATATTTAGTTAGACTTTATTTGTGTTTAATGTGTGTTTACTTCATTTTATTCGGTATGTAATTTTGATTGTAAGAGGGGCTTATTTGTAAAAATGGGACCCCTCGGCCCCACGGGACCCCAGGCCCCCTCCCATTGATCCACCTCATCCCTAGGGCCCCATGTGGGGTCGGTCAACCATTCAAATGGTGGCTTCTAGAAGGGTGGGCCAAGTGGGGGGACATTGGAATGAAAATGCCAACAATTCCAACCCACCCCCACCTACCATGTCCCCCCCTTGCCTCCCTAGTCAATGGGCTGCCCCCCCTTGTATTTTTAATTTTAATTTTTGTGGATGGTCACATGCAATCCCAGCCCTCCATCTCCCATCCCTAGATCCAACGGTTGAGGATTGATTAGATATGTAACCTATATATGCTTGTAATTTTCATTTTTGAGGGATTAATGCCATTTGAAATTGGAAAATCCTTGGAGCAGCCCTTGGGCACCCCCCTCTCCCTCTCTCCCTCTCCTCCTTGCAGCTGGGAAGGCTGTATTCTAGTGGTGTGACTCCACCCCTATCAGTTCCGGTCACCACCGCCGCCGCCACGAGCCGCCACCGCACCGCCATCGCAACCGTCGGAGTTCTACCTTCCACCTGCAGCCTCCACTTCCACGAATTCTTGCCATCAGCCACAAGCTCAGATCGATTTGGGATTTTTAGGGGATGTTCCAGAGGTGTCAAACACGTCCCACAAAAATTGGTTGGTCATAAATATCCCTTTTGATAATTTTTCATTTTCTCCCAACTTTAATTTCTAGATCTATCTGCTGTCAGTTTCCATTTCCACTCGCCCTATGTTTCTAAGTTTCGGACCTCTTTCTGATTTTTTTTAGAGCTCCCAATTTTACTGGGAGTTTTGTCCACCCACCCCTCCTTCCATGAATTTTTTTGATTTTTGATCAACCCTCCACCTATTTTTAAAAAATTCGTTCTCAGAGCTAGCTACAGTGCTATCCACCTGTCTCTTGATCCGACCTCTGTCTAGTGCACAAATCATAACAATTCGTAGCTACCTCCAATCAGTTCACAAAAAATATTTCCATCTTCCTTGTTCCAAATCCTATAATGTTGATGAAGAGCTCAGAAGCTGAATCGGACGTCTACTAGGCCGTCAATGGCAGTTCTTAGACAAGTTCCCTGCAGATCTGAGATTCCAGGTACTGTACAACAGGAACTTGTAAATTCAATAAAGTTCAAATCCCACCAGATCCAGCAGATCTATCTGAGTCTAGATTGAAGTATTTAAAGAGAGCTTTCCAACGATAGCTCATGCGCCCCAATCCGATGTCGGGATTGATCGCAGCGGCCATTATCGCCGGAGCGCGGGCCGGAAAACAGAACCGGAAATCCGTGGGAAGCTAGTTCAAGAATTGGGAATCTGGGCCGATTGACCCTCGATCGGTGTTTCCGGCTGACCGCCGTCCGTGGAGGCGCACCACCAGGGGTCCCCATCACAGTGGGTCCCACCCCCGTAGATTCGGAGGACAGCGTCACCCGTGGGCCCCACGGACCCGCAGAACCCGCCGTTCGGAAAGCACGAAAACGCGGAGTTCGGCACCGCCGGGCGACATCAAGATGCTGCCCGTCAACCCGATTTGCGTGATTCCCGGGCCCCACATGTGACCTTTTACCTCCCTGCGTGGAGTGGGTCAAATTATTGTATTGCTGTAACATTGTTTAACCGGGAGTCCGTAATTCGGTCGGGGTTGTCTTCGCCACGCCGGGTGCGTGGACGTAAAGGTCTCAACTTCTCGGCATTCGCTTGCTAGTTTAGTATATGGTCTTTTGCCGCTGCCGAGAGCAATAGGTACTAACCCGTGAGTCCATGTCACCGCTGTGAGTGTGAGAGTGACCCGTCCCGTGACTCGATCCGAGTCCGGAAGTGAGTCGACTACCCGTGAACTCTGTCGGTTCTTCAACCGCGCACGATCCGCGTTTCCCTCGCTTGGGACGACGAGTGAGCTTGCATTTCTGTTAGCGACGTATAGCCCATAGGAGCTCTCCGTGTCGGGCCTAGTGTCTCTCCCATCATGTGTTGCTGGTCGTGTCCGCATCTAGAGTCCGAGGTTCATACCACGTAGAGTCGGTCCCCGTGTCCATCCCGCATCAGTTTGGTATCAGAGCGAGTCGAGTCTAGGGTAGTCTTTGCATAGGTCTTGCATGCATCATGGTCTAAGTCGAGTCTAGGATCATCATTATTTTCAAAACAAAAAAAAAGAGTGTTTCAAATTGCATTTCACCCAATAGCTCGGTATATTAAAAGGCGTTGCCCGAACATTAGGTTATGCCTATCGGGAAGGTAGCGTACTTGCGCGAGTGATCTTCGGGTCGCTTATCTCCGCCACGTACCGGATATTGGTTAGGTCTAAGTGCATCCTTTAGTGAGTGTTTGCATTAGTCGGTGTCTTCTAGTTCGTGTGTAGTCCTATAAGAGTCAGTCTGTCTTGTCCAAGTGTCGGCATGTCTAACATGTAGTTCCCCAGTTTCTCATGGAGTCCTAATCACCCGGGCGATATGACCGTTGGCCCACCCATGGGCTTGGCAACCATCCTCTCCGCTTCTGTAGGCCTGAAGCCTCAGATTTTTTTGGCTCCAATGACTCGGGGACCTACCTCAAGTGGGAGGCCACCATGGACACCTACTTTGATTGTTATACTATATTCGAGGCAATGCAATTCTCTTTCTCCAAAGAGCGGCTTCTTCATGAGGCTGCCGAAAAGTGGGATAACATCGAAAGAATGAGAGAGATTAGGGGGCAATGGCCCATCGAGTCATGGTGTGACATGAAGAGAGAGCTTAGGAAGGTCTACGTGCCCCAACCGGTCACCTCCAACCAGCCCCACCCAATCACTTCCAACCAAGTGGGTTCTAGTCGGAGGCAAAGAGTCCCACACGTAGATGAGCCAAGACCCAATCCTAGGACGGTTGACTACGGGCGAGTCCACCATGATATCCCTATTCCAACCCACTCCGTTGCCGAACTTATGCAAATGATTTTGGACCGGTTGGATGGGGTGGATAGGACACGTACTCCTAGTGATGTACTCCTACTCGAGCCGAAGGAGGTCATCGCCGGTAGTCTTAACCTGGCCCCATCAACAGAATCCCCAAGCCCTCTCCCCATCATAGTGGATCCTCTTCTCCCACCCACGAGAGCCCCATTGCCTACACCCCCTATCCGTCAGGAGGATAAGGGTAGGGACCCACTTATCAGGGAGCATAGTGGGTCACGACAGCAGTGTTATCGCTGCCAGGGGTTCGGCCACTACGCCGGACAATGTCCCACTCGGACATCTCTAGCCATAAGGAACAAAAGGGTTGGAGAAGCCCCACTCTCCGATCTTTATTCTAAGCCACCTCAGCCAGAGCCACCCGTGTTTCTAATGGGTATACTTGTCATAGCCGAGCCGCTTCTTAGCTGGCTCAAGAAGGGCTTGGTCCCACTTCCCTTCCCATCTATGGACCCTATCCTACCTCTGGTGCCAATCAATTCATTTCACACCACTTTCCAGTCTAGTCACTATGTGGATACATTGGATGACCTTCTTAAAGGGTTAGACCGGTAGTGGACATTTACGCACTTGTTGGCTCCAGGCTTCGACCGACCCACAGGTCGTAGTTTCACTCATCCCGCTTTAGGGTCCATCACCTCCGTGTACACCGTGGGTCATGTTACCATGGAGGTTCTTCTACTCCTCCCTATGCCGGCCGAGTCCGACTTCATTTCCTTTTACCCAAGGGAGGAATCTTAATTTCTACCTATGACTGTCGTCCCACCTCTCACAATGAATGAAGGTGATCATTTACACCTCCAAGATTTCCAAATGTGGGACAGCGATTTGTGGAAGCCTAGTCTGAGGGGTCATACCTTCTTTGATCCCTTCGACCCATTCTCTTGTGGACCCCATGACCCACCATATTTACTCCACCTTTTTGAGAGAGTCCACCATCATACCCCCACCGTCTCATCTCCCTTCAAGGATGAAGGAGATCAACAACACCTTCTAGACTTCCACACATGGGATCTTGAGATGAGGGAATCCATATCGAGGGGTCACACATTCTTTGATCCCTTCGATCCCTTTCTTCATGGGACCCTTGGCCCACAACCTCCATTCCACCTCTTTAAGGAAGTCCACTATCACACCCCTCCTACTCGGGCCTGGCAACCTTCACATGGCAATAAGTCCGAACCGTCATTTGGGGGTAATGAAGACTTTGGTTCCCCCGGCCCACCTAAACCACCCAAAGCTCCCAGATTTCCCACATCCAAACCCAATGTCCATGATTGATGCATCGTAGGATGTCTAGGAGTCCACCATGACATTAACCTCCGGTTATGTCAAATGCATGCATGGCACACATTCGGATGTCCTGGACCACCTTGCATATGATTGGGTTTGACTAACATTAGGTTTGTGTAGGGTCGTGTGTGCATCTGTGTGTTTTTCTTTTTGTTAAGCATGTTAGGAGTTTGCATGACTACATCCGTCGTCACATTGAGTCCAGCAATGCACGTTACCAAGAGCTAGCCGATGCTCACCGACACCACCGAGAGTTCCAAGAGGGCGAATATGTCATGATCAGGGTAAGGCCTGAACGGTTTCCCTCTGGAACCGTTAAGAAGTTGCAAGCTCGCGGAGCCGGTCCATTTAGAGTGTTGAAATGCGTTGGATCCAATGCGTATGTTGTGGACCTGCCCGAGGAAAATGGTATAAGCTCTACTTTTAATATTTCGGATCTAGTTGCATATAGGGACCCAGCTGTGATCCCTAGTGAGCCTTTTGAGCCATCTCCTCCCATTGAGAGTGAGCCCACACCTGAGTGTCCACCTCCAACCCCCTTATCACGGTAGCGTGAGCATATAGATCATATACTGGATGAGCAGGTGACGGTTACCAGGAGTGGATCCTACCCGCGCTACCTAGTGCGATGGAGAGGACGGCCCGCTACCGAGGACACATGGATCACACATGGCGAGTTGCAGCGGATTGATCCGGACCTTCTGGAGTGATACAGGAGCGATGCAGACCCTTACTCGACAGGGTCGAGTTTCTCCCACCCGGGGAGAATTGGTGCGGACACCCGAGCAGTTGAGCGGCGTGATACGCCGAGCCACCGGTACCGCACACGGAGCACGACTCGAGCCACCTCAGCATCCATCTAGCTTGGAGACAGCCTGGAGACTCCGCCTTGAGTCTCCCCATTTATCATATTTAGTTAGACTTTATTTCTGTTTAATGTGTGTTTACTTTATTTTATTCGGTATGTAATTTTGATTGTAAGAGGGGCTTATTTGTAAAAATGGGACCCCTCGGCCCCACGGGACCCTAGGCCCCCTCCCATTGATCCGCCTCATCCCTAGGGCCCCTTGTGGGGTCGGTCACCATTCAAATGGTGGCTTCTAGAAGGGTGGGCCAAGTGGGGGGACATTGGAATGAAAATGCCAACAATTCCAACCCACCCCCACCTACCATGTCCCCCCCTTGCCTCCCTAATCAATGGGCTACCCCCCCCCCTTGTATTTTTAATTTTAATTTTTGTGGATGGTCACATGCAATCCCAGCCCTCCATCTCCCATCCCTAGATCCAACGGTTGAGGATTGATTAGACATGTAACCTATATATGCTTGTAATTTTCATTTTTGAGGGATTAATGCCATTTGAATTTGGAAAATCCTTGGAGCAGCCCTTGGGCACCCCCCTCTCCCTCTCTCCCTCTCCTCCTTGCAGCTGGGAAGGCTGTATTCTGGTGGTGTGACTCCACCTCTATCAGTTCCGGTCACCGCCGCCTCCGCCACGAGCCGCCACCGCACCGCCATCGCAACCGTCGGAGTTCGGCCTTCCACCTGTAGCCTCGACTTCCACGAATTCTTGCCATCAACCACGAGCTCAGATCGATTTGGAATTTTAAGGGGATGTTCCAGAGGTGTCAATAACATCTCAAAAAAATTGGTTGGTTATAAAGATCCCCTTTGATAATTTTTCATTTTTACCAAACTTTAATTTCTAGATCTGTCTGCTGTCTATTTCCATTTCCACCCGCCCTGTGTTTCCAAGTTTCAGACCTCTTTCTGATTTTTTTAGAGCTCCCAATTTTACTGAGAGTTCTATCCACCCACTCCTCCTTCCACGAATTTTCCTGATTTTTGATCAACCCTCCACCTATTTTTAAAAAAAATTTCTCAGAGCTAGCTACAGTGCTATCCACCTGTCTCCAAATCCGACCTCTGTCCAGTGCACAAATCATATCAATTCTTAGCTACCTCCAATCAGTCCACAAAAACTATTTCCATCTTCATTGTTCAAAATACTATAACTTTGATGAAGAGCTCAGAAGCTGAATCAGACGTCTACTAGGCGGTCAATGGCAGTTCTAAGACAAGTTCCCTGCAGATCTGAGATTCCGGGTACTGTACAATAGGAACTTGTAAATTCAATAAAGTTCAGATCCTACTAGACCCAGAAGATCTATCTGAGTCTAGATTGAAAGATTTAAAGAGAGCTTTCCAACGATAGCTCATGCGCCCCGATCCGATGTCGGGATTGATCGCAGCGGCCATTCTCGCCGGAGCGCGCGCCAGAAAACAGAACCGGAAATCCGTGGGAAGCTAGTTCAAGAATTGGGAATCGGTTCGATTGACCCCCGATCGGTGTTTCCGGCCGACCGCCGTCCGTGGAGGCGCGCCACTAGGGGTCCCCATAACAGTGGGTCCCACCCCCATAGATCCGGAGGACAGCGCCACCCGTGGGCCCCACGGACCCGCAGAACCCGCCGTTCGGAAAGCACGAAAACGCGGAGTTCGGCACCGCCGGGCGGCATCAAGATGCTGCCCGTCAACCCGATTTGCGTGATTCCCGGGCCCCACATGTGACCTTTTACCTCCCTGCATGGAGTGGGTCAAATTATTGTATTGCTGTAACATTATTTAACTGGGAGTCCGTAATTCGGCCGGGGTTGTCTTCACCACACCAGGTGCGTGGACGTAAAGGTCTCAACTTCTCGGCATTCACTTGCTAGTTTAGTATATGGTCTTTTGCCGCTGCCGAGAGTGATAGGTACTAACCCGTGAGTCCATGTCACCGCTGTGAGTGTGAGAGTGACCCGTCCCGTGACTCGATCCGAGTCCGGAAGTGAGTCGACTACTCGTGAACTCTGCCGGTTCTTCAACCGCGCACGATCCGCGTTTCCCTCGCTTGGGACGACGAGTGAGCTTGTGTTTCTGTTAGCGACGTATAGCCCATAGGAGCTCTCCGTGTCGGGCCTAGTGTCTCTCCCATCATGTGTTGCTGGTCGTGTCCGCATCTAGAGTCCGAGGTTCATACCACGTAGAGTCGGTCCCCGTGTCCGTCCCGCATCAGGGTGTTGTTCTTGCTAAAATTTGTAAACCGCCGGGACTTTCTTGGGAGAGTGATGAACGACCGACTAGCATCCCTCAAGCTGCAAAAAGCTGACATCTCTGATCTCCGATCTTCAAAAGAGCAAAGCTCATGTTGAAGCTTCTGCTGGTCGGCCGCATATTCTACGTAGCTGACGAGAAGAACTCCGGGCTGAATTGGCCACCATTGAAGCTGAGATACCACAGTTGGAGGCAGCAGAAGTCCAAGGTATCGAGGAAACTTTTTTATTGGAGGGCCGGGTCGCGTCCCTAGAGACTGAGGTGACTCGCGTTCAGGAGGAAGAAATGCAGCTCCATGAACTAGGAGCGGCTCCACATGTTGGGCTCATTAACTTTGCGGATATTTTCAGGCGGCCTTAACTGATCTGCCTTTGTAATTCACCCCCTTCGAAGGGCCCCTTTTGTATTCATCCCTTCCCTTTTTGTAATGAAATACAAGCTTCCTTCACTGTTTTCGGTGTCCATCTTTGCACTTATATTCTGTCGCATCTGGTGGCAATTTTGGCGACCTGCTTGGAAGCGCACCCATGTCTGTGCCGCAGGAGAGCATCCACCCTTTCAAGGAAAGGATGGGGGCCTCGCTCCACCACGTGACGGGGCTCCAGAGGTTGCCAGATTGGTGCAGACGTAAGTCTTGCCCATAAGAAACGTCAGAAATACGATTGTTGGCTAATGAGAGGTCCATCCAGGATAGGCTTTATCGTTGGTTGGGCAACTGATGGGAGTGCGACTTAGAGGCGCAGCATATATCTTATAGTAATCCCATTATTGACCCTGGTTCGGGGAAATGTTGGCCGACCTTGTCGATGATGACAAGGGTCGAAAAGGTAGCGACTGGTCTTGCCGATGGCGACAAGGGTCGAAAAGGGTAGACGGTCTTGCCGATGGTGACAAGGATCGAAAAGGGTAGCGACCGTGCCGATGGTGACAAGGGTCGAAAAGGGTAGACGGTCTTGCCGATGGTGACAAGGATTGGAAAGGGTAGCGACCGATCTTGCCGATGGTGACAAGGGTCGAAAGGGTAGACGGTCTTGCCGATGGTGACAAGGACCGGAAAGGGTAGCGACCGATCTTGCCGATGGTGACAAGGGTCGAAAGGGGTAGACGGTCTTGCCGATGGTGACAAGGACCGGAAAGGGTAGCGACCGATCTTGCCGATGGTGACAAGGGTCGAAAGGGTAGACGGTCTTACCGATGGTGACAAGGACCGGAAAGGGTAGTGACCGATCTTGTCGATGGTGACAAGGGTCGAAAGGGTAGACGGTCTTGCCGATGGTGACAAGGACCGGAAAGGGTAGCGACCGATCTTGCCGATGGTGACAAGGGTCGAAAGGGTAGACGGTCTTGCCGATGGTGACAAGGACCGGAAAGGGTAGCGGCCGATCTTTCCGATGGTGACAAGGGTCGAAAGGGTAGACGGTCTTGCCGATGGTGACATGTACCGGAAAGGGTAGCGACCGATCTTGCCGATGGTGACAAGGGTCGAAAGGGTAGACGGTCTTGCCGATGGTGACAAGGACCGAAAAGGGTAGCGACCGATCTTGCCGATGGTGACAAGGGTCGAAAGGGTAGACGGTCTTGCCGATGGTGATAGGGACCGGAAAGGGTAGTGACCGATCTTGCCGATGGTGACAAGGGTCGAAAGGGTAGACAGTCTTGCCGATGGTGACAAGGACCGGAAAGGGTAGCGACCGATCTTGTCGATGGTGACAAGGGTCGAAAGGGGTAGACGGTCTTGCCGATGGTGACAAGGACCGGAAAGGGTAGCGACCGATCTTGCCGATGGTGACAAGGGTCGAAAAGGGTAGATGGAAGTGGAATGATGAATGAGGGCAGCCTCGCTACTACATCATCATCATCATTTTTATTTCATCCTCTTTTTTTTCTCTTCTTCCTTTTTTTATCACATTACTGACTCAAGCGCCCTCTCGGGTTTTCGTCGGAATCAGCCCCCTCTTACTTTTGCCCACGCGCCCTTTTCAGGTTTTCACGTGACGGGGTACCCGATTTTGCCTGTAACGCCCTTTCAGGTTTTCGCCACAGCTGGGTTATAGACATTTTTGCCGTTGTCCTAGTTTAGGAACAAGACCGACGGGGTATCTCTATTTTTAACCCCATTTCTATTTCTTTCTCTCTTTCTTTTTTTTTTAATTCCCGGAGGATCCGGAACGCAGGAGAACTTGTTTACTGGGACGCTAACCGGCCTTGTCGATGATGACAAGGGTCGGCTCCTGGTTTGGTTCGTCGACATTGGTCAAATGCCGAAGCAAGGATACATGGTTCTTGCCCGGGACGGAAGGTCCAGGCCAAAGGACAGAGGTTGACCTACCTCACTGATGATGACGAGGGCCGAACCTGGGTTTGTTCATTTGATGCCGGCTACGTGCTGAAGCAGGGGCATATACATTCATAGGGACGAAAGGTTCAAGTCAAGGGTAGAGGTCGACCTGTCTCGCCAATGACGACAAGGGTCGAACACGGGTCTATTCGTTGACATGGGAGACATGCCAAAGCAAAGGATGTATCCATTGACGAGGACGGAAGGTGCAAGTCAAAGGGTAGATGTCAACTTGTCTCGCCAATGACGACGAGGGTCGAACATGGGTCTATTCGTTGACATGGGAGACATGCCAAAGCAAAGGATGTATTCATTGACGAGGACGGAAGGTCCAAGTCAAAGGATGGAGGTAGACCGATCCCGCCGATGATGGTGAGGGCTGGATATAGGTTTGTTAGGGCATATCTGGTGGGACTCCTGATGGTTATCCTTTGGGAATCTCATTGAGAGGAGGATGAAGAGAAACTTTTGGATTACCACTTTACCGACTCAAGCGCCCTTTCGGGTTTTCGCCGGAGTCAGCCCCCTCTTGCTTTTGCCCACGCGCCCTTTCTGGTTTTCACGTGGCGGGGTACTCGATTTTGCCTGTAACGCCCTTTCGGGTTTTCACCACAGCCGGGTTATAGCCATTTTTGCCCTCGTCCCCGTTTAGGAACAAGGCCGACGGGGTATCTCTATTTTTAACCCCATTTCTGTTTCTTTCTCTCTTTTTTTTTTTACCTCATGTAGCGGAAGGATGTTGAGAGGGTCGGCTAGAACGCGTAGTCTTACGCCGAACAAGGGATTCATTCGTTAGCAAGAAGGTAATGCTAACGCAAAGGGTAGATTTATGCCAACTCGGGCATAGGGCCCATAATGGCAATGATGTACAGAGGTCGGCTAAGACACGGACTCTTGCGCCGAACAAGGGGTTCATTCGTTAGCAAGAATGTAATGCTAACGCAAAGGATAGACTTGTGCCGATTCGGGCATAGGGCCCATAATGGCAATGATGTATGGAGGTTGGCTAGGACACGGAGTCTTACACCGAGCAAGGGGTTTATTCGTTAGCAAGAAGGTAATGCTAACGCAAAGGATAGATTTGTGCCGATTCGGGCGTAGGGCCCGTAATGGCAATGATGTATGGAGGTTGGCTAGGACATAGAGTCTTGCGCCGAACAAGGGGTTCATTCGTTAGCAAGAAGGTAATACTAACGCAAAGGATAGACTTGTGCCAATTCGGGCGTAGGGCCCGTAATGGCAATGATGTATGGGTTATGCGAATCTGGCCAGGGCAAAGTGCCACTAGACCAAGGTAAGTGCAGCTCGATCAGGGCTGAGTGCCACTATACCAAGGGCCATTGGACCAAGAGTGGAGGTATCTCGGTCGGGGCGGAGTGCCACTAGACCAAGGGTGAAGGTAGCTCGGTCAGGGCGGAGTGCCACTAGACCAAGGGTAAAGGTAGCTTGGTTAGGGCGGAGTGCCACTAGACTAAGGGTGAAGGTAGCTTGGTTAGGGCGGAGTGCCACTAGACCAGGGGTGAAGGTAGCTTGGTTAGGGCGGAGTGCCACTAGACCAAGGGTGAGGGTGGCTTGGTTAGGGCGGAGTGCCACTAGACCAAGGGTGAGGGTAGTTTGGTTAGGGCGGAGTGCCACTAGACCAAGGGTGAAGGTATCTTGGTTAGAGCGGAGTGCCACTAGACCAAGGGTGAGGGTAGCTTGGTTAGGGCGGAGTGCCACTAGACCAAGGGTGAGGGTAGCTTGGTTAGGGCGGAGTGCCACTAGACCAAGGGTGAGGTAGCTTGGTTAGGGCGGAGTGCCACTAGACCAAGGGTGAAGGTAGCTTGGTTAGGGCGGAGTGCCACTAGACCAAGGGTGAGGGTAGCTTGGTTAGGGCGGAGTGCCACTAGACCAAGGGTGAAGGCAGCTTGGTTAGGGCGGAGTGCCACTAGACCAAGGGTGAGGGTAGCTTGGTTAGGGCGGAGTGCCACTAGACCAAGGGTGAAGGTAGCTTGGTTAGGGCGGCGTGCCACTAGACCAAGGGTGAAGGTAGTTCATTCGGGGAGCGCCGGTTGAACCGTGTGATACAGCTTTAGGTGCTTCCCATTAAGGGGAGAGAATTGGATGACTCCTTTGTGATCCGCAAGGATGTACGCACCCCCTTCATATACTCGGTGGATGACATACGGTCCGACCCAATTTTCAATCAACTTCTCCTTGGGGTTGAAGGCCATCACCTCTCTTCTTTTAACCATCACCAGGTCACCCCTTTTGAACTCCCGTCCTTTGACCAGCTTATCAAAAGCACGGGCCATGCGGGCTTGATAGAGTTGAATATTCTGTTACGCCCGGAGGCGCTTTCCTTCAAGCTCGGCGAGCTCTTCTAATCTTCTTTCTACGTTGACCTGCTCGTTGCCCACCTATCCATGCTGGATGGTGACCCGCAATGAGGGGATCTCCAGCTCAATTGGCACCATGACCTCTGACCCATATACGAGGGAGTAGCGCGAGCAGCCGGTAGGGGTCTTGTAGACCGTGCGGTAAGCCCACAGTGCTTCGTACATTCTTTCTTCCCAATCTCTTCTGTCAGTCTTGACAAGTTTCGCCAGCAGAGTGCATAGCATCTTGTTAAAGGCCTCTGCAAGCCTGTTGGCCTGAGGATAGTAGGGAGACGATGTTCTCCAATCCATCTTGTATTTGTCAGCTAGCCGATAAACCTTCTGATTTCTGAAGTGGCTGCCGTTGTCGAAGATGATTCGGCTGGGAATCCCGAACTGAAATATTACATTCTGCCGGAAGAATCTCGCAACTAATTCTCGCGTGACTTCTTTTAGTGCTACTGCCTCCGCCCATCTGGAGAAGTAATCTGTAGCTGCTAAGATGTATTTGCACCCTGATGAAGATGCTGGTAGTGGCCCCACCACGTTTATACCCTATTGGGCAAACGGCCAACTCGGTAAGGTAGGATGTAGAGGCACTGGAGGTCTTCTTGACACATTGGCGTGCTCTTGACATTTCTGACAAGCCTTGGCGAACTTGCAGCAATCATCAAATATAATGGGCCAATAATAACCCAATTTCTTTATTTCGATTTTCATTTTCGGACCGACCTAGTGCGTCCCGGCTGATCCGGCATGGACTTCTTACATCACCTTCCTGGCTTCCCCTGGAGATAAGCATCAAAGTAATACCTTCTTTTGGGCATCTGCCATTATTCGGAACAATGTCCCATTCCTCATCTCATAAGAATCTTTGACTCTCAGGAGTTTCATTCTCTGTTCTTTCACCTTCGGAAGCTGTTGGTGTTGGAACCAATGCAGCAGGTATTCCCACCAGTCGGGCTGCTGGACTGCTTCAGCAACTACTACTTCATTGGCTTGTTCACCGGCTAGAGCTTCTATCATGCTGGGGACCTGCCACCGGTTGATGACTGTTATATTCAGGCTCGTATCAGGCAGGAATGCCAAGGAACTGGCCAGCTTTGCGAGGGCATCGGCTTGAGCATTCTGCCCGCGGTTGATGTGCTTGATGCTGATGAAGTAGAATCTTGTCATTAGGTGCAAGGCCAGATGGTAGTAAGGGACGAGCTCCTACTTTCGTACCTCAAACTCCCCTTCTAATTGTTTTATAACCAGCATGGAGTCCCCAAATGCCTCTAGCATTTGAATCCCCATGGATAGAGAAATCTGTAGCCTGATTATGAGGGCTTCATATTTTGCTTCATTATTTGTGCAAGGCTTGTTTATTGAGCAGGATGTGTGTATGACTTCCCCTTTCGGGGACTTCAAGAATATGCCTGCTCCTGCGCGGACTCTGGCCGATCCCGTCGCTGTGGTGTCAATTCTGGAGGCACCATCAAAATACAGCTGCCGTAGGGAGGGCCGCACCTGGCTGACCTCTAAAGTCTCATCTTCAGGAAGCTTTAGTTCTAGAGGGCAGTCTTCGGGTACTGGATGTTCAGCAAAGAAGTCTACAATAGCTTGGCCCTTGACGGCCCTTTGCGGTACATAGGAGATGTCATACTCCATAAGAATCACCGCCCATTTGCCCAGGCGGCCTTTGAGGGCCGGCTGAGACATGATGTATCTAAGCGGATCCTCCCTAGAAATCAGCTTAACTTCGTGCGACAGCATGTAGTGCCACAACTTCTTGACCGCGAAGAACAATGCCAGGCAGATCTTCTCGATGTAGGTGTACCTTTCCTCAGTTCTGACCATTCTTTGGCTGAGATAGTAGAGGGCTTGTTCTTTTCCTTCTTCATTATTCTGGGCTAGCATTGCCCCAAGAGAATTGTGTGTGGCTGCTATGTAGAGGATCAGTGGTTGTCCTTTCACCGGCGCAGCCAGCACTGGAGGGGTTTTCAGGTAATCTTTCAGTCTATCGAAGGCTAGCTGGCATTCCTCGTCCCAATAGAAGGGAACGTCCTTCATCATCAGCTTGTGAAAGGGGTGGCACCGCCCCGACAAGTTGGATATAAACCGCCGGACGTATGCCAGGCGGCCCTGAAGAGATCTTAGCTCGGAGAGATTCCTTGGCGAGGGTAACTCCTGAATCGCTTTGATCTTTGCGGGGTCTATTTCAATTCCCTGATACCTGACAATGAAACCCAAGAATTTTCCGCTCGAGACTCCGAACGCGCACTTCATAGGGTTCATTTTTAATTCATACTGCCTTAGCCTCTGGAAAATGACTCGGAGGTCCTGCATATGGTCTTTTTTCTTTTTGATCTTGACTACCAAGTCATCTATGTAGCACTCGACCTTATGGTAAAGCAGCGCATCAAATATTCTAGTCATCGCCCGCTGATAAGTTACGTCGGCATTCTTTAATCTGAACGGCATTCTTTTGTAGTGATAAATGCCTTTGGGTGTTCGGAAGGCAGTGTGGATCTGGTCACGTTCCGCGATCCATATCTGGTTGTAGCCAGATGACCCATCCATGAATGATAAGGCCTCATGACCAGTGGTTGCATCTATCATGACCTCCGTTATCGGCACTGGAAAGTCATCTTTAGGGCAGGCTTTATTCAGATCCCAGAAGTCAACACATATCCGGATCTGTCCATTCTTCTTCTTCACGGGCACGATGTTAGCCAACCACGTGGTATATTGATTTTCCTCGACGAAACCCACATCAATGAGCTTGTCGACCTCTTTGCATATTTGAGTGATGAGCTCTGGCCTCATACGCCTAGGGGGCTATTTCACCGGCTCTACCCTTGGTTTGTGGTCCACTCATGCTGTAAGACCGAGGGGCTTAGTCCCGGCATCTCTCTGTAGGTCCAGGCAAAGCAGTCCCGGTATTCTTGTAGCAGCTGGATATACATTCCCTGTTCTTTGGCAAACAGTTGGGCACTGAGGAAGGTTGGTCTGAGGTCATCTTCATCTCCCAGGTTGACTTCTATCAGTTCATCAACTGTTGCTTGACCTCCGTCTTCTATCTCAGGGGGTGCAGGCTGGAGGTCGACAAAGTCTGGTATATCATCTTGCAGGTCTAGGACCTCGATCCCTTCGTCTTGCTTTATTTGAGCTTTGCCAGAAGTTTCTTGTTCGGCTGATAATGGGTGCATGCACTGTTCTGCCAACAAGTTTACCTTACCAGCAACTTCAAGGGGCGAGTTGATTGCCTCACTCCTTGCTGAGGGGATTGCAGTCACCATGGGCTGGTGATTATTTGTCATTAAGTCAGAGTGGCCTTGCAGCTCTTTGGCAAAGGGTGAAGAGATCTCGGTCCCCTGAGCTACCATGCCCTCAGTTAAGGCAACCATTTCTCTTCTAGCAGCATTTGTCTCTTGATCAGGCTCGGGGGAAGTTTCCCTGATTGGTCTGAGAAGTGCCGACATCATGAGTAGAGGAGGGCCACTGGAGGGAGGCCGCTCTGCTTCTTCCACCTCTTCAGCCTCACTGCTACTAGCTGTGTCAAATTTGGCTTGAAAAGTAGTATCTTCCGGATATATCTGTTCCCAGCAGCGGCAGGGGAACACAGCCCTAGATTCCGGACTTCTTGGCTGGGCTGGTTGAATGCACTCAACTTCTGTCAGGTGTTCATCAATAGCTGCCCCCAGTGGGTTATCCTCCATTGGGTAGAAAGCAGAGATGGTGTCCACTTCATAGCGCCCGCTATAATAGTATTCTTCGAGGGTGAAGCCCAATCTCGGATGCTGAGTGACACGCCTCATTTCTTTGTCTAGGCTCGGAGGGTACCATAGCTTCTGGAATGCTTCTTTCCTCTTGCGAGGCTGGCCGGAAAGGATGTGCTATTTCTGGAACGTCTTGGCCATTTTGTTTGTCATAAATGTCAACCCCTGTATAGGCATTGAGGGGTTCTCTATGTCTTCAGGTAGATGACAATCAGTGTCTTCCTGTGTAGGGTGCTCTTTAGCTGTGTAGAACAGGCTGCTGGGACCATCTATCTGTGTCACCTCCCATGCTTTGAAAGGCTCGACAGTAGCATTGTCGAGGCTGAGAATTGGCTTGGTAAGACCTTCGGAGACTCCGATGTGGTCGTGCTGTTGATCAACCCTGGCTTCATTGGTTTCGGGGTAGATGGCGGGAGGCGCTATCTGGCCCACATCCCCGGTGACAGTGATGTGTGAAACCACCTTGGGATTGATATATCCACGCGGTGGCGGAGGGAACCATTCTTCTTTGAAAGTGTCTTTTATTGTGCTAGAAAAGGTCTTGGCCGCAGGGGCCTTCTGCGACCATTCTGCATATAGAGGGGCGTCTGCCAAGTGGCATTTGAATACTTCGAATGGGTGGAGATCAGCAAATACTCTTTCCTCTCTCCCATCCGTGCTGTATTTGATGCATTGGTGAAGTGTGGAAGGTACCACCATATTCTCATGTAGCCAAGGGCAACCAAGCAGTGCCTTATATGAGGTGCGGGAATCAATGACATGAAACTGCACCTTCGTGACGAAGTTCCCTAGGGTGAGCGTGAACTTTGCTACCCCTAGCGACACTTCGCACTTTTGATTGAAGCCGGCAATACGCATATCCTTGACCTTTTGTAGGTGCATGTTGAAGTAGTACCTCTCATAAATCCTGTAGGGTAGAATGTTGACGGCTGCCCCCGGGTCCACTAGGATTCTGTTCAGCTCTCGGCCATTTAGGTGTCCCCTCATATACAGAGGTCTGTTGTGACTTGTGGTGGGGAGCAACATGTCCTCCTGGGTGAAGGTCATGCTGGCCTCCGATAGTGCCTCAGCTAGGTAAGCTTCATATTGGGCAGGCATCTGGAGAGCAGTAATGATCGCCTGTCGGGTCTCGTCACTGAGAGAGAGAATTTCCCAGACAGTGAATCTCGCTGGGAGCTTCTTCAAGAGCTTGACCACCTGACTTCCAGCTTGGACATTGGATAGTTTAATTTCATCCGCCCACCTGGGCTTGGAAGATTCTTGGACTGTGTCCCCTGATGGACCTACTTCATCAGACTCAGAGGCTGCACCCTTTTGCTCGGGATTACCTCCTGGCTGCTCCTCACTGGCTACTGTCGGGCGAGTTTCTACCTCTTCTGACAATTCGGGAGATTGCTGGAGTTATGGGCAATTGCCCCCGGTTACCGGTTCAACCTCCCAGCATGGCTGCTTCCCTTTTGGCATCTTTATGAACTCCAGAAATGAAGGACCGGGAGTGCCGCCCCCACTTTGGTTGTATAAGCCTGACAGAGGAGGGATTTGAACTCCCCTGACCTCCGGAGGGGGTATCTTGTAGGGTTGCTCTCCTCTGAAGATAATGTTATGGTTGGCGAGCGGCTGACGCCTCCACCTTCGGCCCGACCGGGTCACATGTGCGGTAGTTGCGGCTTCGGCCTGGCTTTCCTTAGCGGCGGGTGTGAAGCAAATCTCTTCTTCATCCTCCTCACCGGGCAAATTGAACAGAACAGAGAGGGTGTTGCAAGAAAGGGTCACTCCCGTTGTAGCCTTGCCGGCCCTTCTCTTCCTTCTTTGTCTCCTTTTCATTTCTTTGGCTGGCGCCTGCCCACAGAACAGGCTGCCATCTTTGTCTGATGCCTTGTCAGCTTCCCCTTCCTACTTCAGTGAAAGCTGTTCCAGCTCCTGCCATGGGAGATAATCCCATACCAGTAAAGGTTCTAGCTCGGGCTGTACATACTCATCTAGCCCATTTATATTGTCCTACAGCCACTGAGCTTCTGGACTGATCTTCTTGACCACCGGAAATGGAGTCTGCCTCCTCCGATTGCGGGTAGGTATCCGGATAACTGCTAGTGGATTGGTCCATATAGGTGTTGTTACTGGTGAAGGGGGTCGTGGTGTGACGCCACGAACATGTGCTTCGGGTGTCGGGCGAGGTAGGGCCTTTTTCTTGGTTCTTGCAGGGACTTGCTGCCATCCCTCCTTTTCTTTTATTGGGGCCAGAAAGCAGGCTTCATATGCATGCTGAGTATTGGCTTCTGCAGTCTCCTCAGGCAAGGCTTGATACAGAGAGACCATATTGACGGTGGCTCTTCTTACGGGCGCCGCATGTGGTTGTGGAGGGTCGACCTTGTACTCCCCCAATTCTATTTCTTCCTTTTTTACCATGCCTTCGATAATATCCTTGAAAACATAACAGTCTTCAATGGGATGCCCCAGCATCTGGCGGTAAGGGCAAAATCTTGGACTGTCTCTTCTCTTCAGGTCCTCCGGCCTCCTTGGCTCAGGCAGGGTGACCTTATCATACTGGGTAACCCAGTCAAATAAGATCTTGGTCTTCTCCTTTGGGAAAGAGTAGGGCTTCTTCATTTTATCCCGGAGGGATGGGCCTTCTTCGCCATCTCCGGTCTTGGCTGGCTGAGGAGCAGTTGTCTTCTTGCCTTTATCTTTTTGCTATTCAAATGCCTTGATATCAAGGGCATTTGCTTCTTTCGGTGCCTGGCGCCGTTCTGTTGCCTTGCCCTTTTGTGCAGTAGGAGTATTTGGTGTGGGGGCTGGTTTTGCTAAGAAAGCCTCCACTTCGGCAACAATATTGTTCAGACGGTCGAATGATCGGATTTCCATGCCAATCGTCTTCTCCAGCACCTCTCTTCTAAGGTTCTATTTGCAGATCTGTACATCGTCCTCCTGGTGCGGGGGCCGCTTGCATCTCATTCCGAGGTTCCTCCACCTCTTGATGTAGTCGAGAGCGGTCTCATCTGCCCTCTGTCTTGTTGAATAGAGTTCAGCCACTGTGACCTCCCTTTCTATAACATGGAATCTTTCTCTGAACTTCCTCTGCATGTCCGACCAATCGCTGATCGACCTGGCCGGGAGGCTGGAGTACCATTCAAAGGCGAGCCCTGTGAGTGAGGACCCGAAGAACTTCAATAAATATGACTCATCGGTGGCTAAGTCACCCATGACGGTCATGTAGTAGGCAACATGTTCCTTCGGGGATCCTGATGCGGGACGGATGACCGACTCGGGCTAAGATGTACGACCGACTCGTTGTGCGGCCAGCACTAACACGCTAAGACAAGCCGGGCGGCTGACCACCGTGGTATTCTCCGGGTGGAGACGTCTCTCAATAGCAACTCTCTTGAGCCCGACGATCATCCCTTGCGAGGGAAACGTGGGGATCGCGGCGATTAAGAAACCACCGTCGCCTAGGGTGCTAATCCGCGCTCGGTGCTCGATTGGAGCTACGGAACAGGCACTCACAACTCACAATCGCGGTGAAATTTAGAACTAGCTAACGGCCCTAATCTCACAAACATAGCAATATAGAAAGCATACTAAACAGCAAATATAAGGATCGGAACGAGCACGTACCTCCACGCCTAGGCGTGGGGAAGACTCCCGGCCGATTTCCGAACAACTCCGATATACAAATGCAATAAGATTACACTTTCAGAAATATTTGCCCACTCCACACAGGGAGGTATAGGGCTACAAATGCCAATTTTGGGGTTGCTGGAACCCGGGTTGACGGGCCACACTCGCAAGAGGCGAGGAGCGCGTGCCGGAGCCGCTTGGGTATGCCGACGGAAAACTGATCCGGTTCTGCCCGCGCTTGTCACCCTGCGCAGCGAGCTTGCGGAGGTTGGTACGACCAGATCCGACGCCCGATCAGAGTGCCGTTTGTTGAATAATGTCGGTGACTGGATGTAGTATCTTCACTCTGAAGGGCGTAATCAGATGCTTTCAGATCTGGGCGCAACGATGACACTTCTCAGGTTCTGGTTTTATGCTCACAGAACCGCACAGCGACACGATAAAAATATGAAATAATGGTTGCCAATGTCAGATTGGGGCGCTCTTTGTGGAAGAACATCAGCGACGCCCTGAGGAAGAAATACTATGAAAACCTTTTACATGGATCTTGGCCGGATGAAGGTGGGGCAGGCTCTGAAAGTCGACTCAGATCTCAGCCGGACCTGCTCTGACCAGCCCGCGTGATCCCACGAGATCTGTCGTCACGATCAGCACCGGTCACAGATCGAGGCGAAACCAGCGGCAACGCGAAGAGGACTTGAAATACTACGATTGCTCATTAGAAACCAACTTCTGATGGCATCGGAGTTGGGCTCCAAGAATTAAAACACAGACATCTTCAATTTTGGGCAGCATTCAGGAATCGATCTGCGTGCCTCCACGAGAAAAATCGCCACTGTTGTTCATGAACTCGGATCAACACGAAACTAAAGCTGAATCCTTGCTAACTCGTAGTAGTATCAAGGATAAATCAAGTGAAGCCAGAAGATAAGAGAAACAGGGGAGTAGATGGTCGAGTCTCATGACCTGAATACTGTCCAGTCACAGGACAGGGTTGGGAGTCACACCCAAGGAAGAAGAAGTGAATCACTCACTTAATGCAATTTCTCACAAAATCTTTTCATTAACCTTTAAACACACATTGTACAAGCCTTTAAATAGCCATTGCAAGAGGTATAGAGGGGAGGGGCTGCGTGGGATACACAATGAGAGAGGGGGAGAACCCATTACAATGTGATAGTGAAAGGGGGGGGGACAAGGGGCAATGGTGGCTCACCTAACTTTGAATTTCTTGTAAAATGTTAGGTGGCAGCCATTGGAAAATTGACCAGCAGCCTTCTAATACCCCATGTGGTAATTGGAGAAGAAAACAAATCAATCATCTAGCCTAATAAGCCAAAAAATGGGGCGCCCCCTTCTTGGGCCTAGAATGGGCCACTTGGTGGTCTTGGCTTAAGCCCACCTATCCACTCTAGCTTAAGGCCCTTTCCATCTTGAGAACCCAAGAGTAAAAGAAGCCCATTCTAGTATGAGGCCTCTCCCACTTAGAGAGCCCATGTAGGAAGGGAGCCCATTTGGGCCTTGCTAGGCTAATGGGTTCTTCATATTGGTCCAAGGCCTTTCCTTTCTTATGGAATGCTTAAGGGCCTTTAACCAATTGGCCTTTTAAGGGTCTAGCAACCAGCCCAATATGAAAACCCATGTATAATCTTCAATACAAGCCCAAATTTAATGCAAAAAGTGTCCAAATGGAAGTCAAATTATCCCCAATTCGATGGGCTTGGCGCTCCGCGTATGGCACCGTCGGTTTGCCGACGTGTCACGTGATCGCCCTGGTGTCCGCACCAATTCTCCCCGGGTGGGAGGAACACGACCCCGTCGAGTAAGGGTCTCGAAGCTTACATTCTCCGCATGTGATCAAGGTGTTGGTCATCGTGGGGCATCCTCGCCAACGCACTAGGACGTGTGGATATGCGCCGTTCCTTGTGGTGATCCCTGCTCATCCAGTATACAATCTATATGCATGCGTTGAGGCTGGAAGAGGTGGACTCTCGGGTGGGGTTTCACTCACAATAGAAGGAGAAGGCGCAAAACTCACGAGGCATCACCGCAGGTTCCAATATGCTACCAGTTGAAACATGGAACGTCGAATTGACACCATTGTCATTCGGTAGTTCAATATCGTACGCTTTCGGACCCACTTGTTTCTTAACCCGAAAAGGGTGGGGATCGTGGACTTAGAGTGGCTTTCGGTCTCCGGGCGGAAACCTGTCAGGTATGACCCTGATCTAGATGTACTCTCCCTTTGAATCCACGGATATGTAGCATGCATTGGCTACCTCCTTATGCGTGCTTTGACTGGCCTTTTATTGACACGACTTAATGCAAACCATATGCATGAAAGAGAACAACGAGGGAGACAAACAAACACACACACATGACCTTAGACAAACCTATGGCTAGTCCGACCTACGCATGGACGATGGCGGACCAGGACACCCAAATGTGTGCCATGCATACACTAGATGCAACCAAAGGTAGGTAGGATGATGTACTCCTAGACACCCAAAAAGACACCATGCATGCAAGGACTTCCTATCAGATGTGGGTGTGGGTGGGCTAAGAGGTTCATCACCACTACATGTAGGTAAGGTATGCCATGCTTCCCAATAATCGGACCTATTGCTATGTGGAATTTGATTGGCCCGAGTGGGAAGAGAGTGGTAGGGGACTTCCTTGACAAAGTAGAGGGGAAGTGGTGGAGCACGAGGCCCACTAGAGAAGGGGTCGAATGGGTCAAAGAATGTGTGACCCCCCGGTTCCTCCATTACATAGTCCCATGTTTGAAATTCATGAAGGTGATGGTCACCTTTATCCATCGTGGTAGATGGGACAGTGTATAGAAGATAGGGCTCCTCCCTCGGGATAAAAGGAGTGAAGTCGGGCTTGACCGGTAGCGGGAGGAGTAGAAGAACCTCCGTGGTAACATGACCCACGGTGTACACGGAGGTGATGGACCCTAAAGCGGGATGAGTGAAACTACGACCTGTGGGTCGGTCAAAGCCTGGAGCCAACAAGTGCGTAAATATCAATTGCCGGTCTAACCCTTTAAGAAGGTCATCCAATGTATCCACATAGTGACTAGACCGGAAAGTGGTGTGAAATGAATTGATTGGCACCAGAGGTTGGATAGGGTCCATAGATGGGAAGGGAAGTGAGACCAAGCCATCCTTGAGCCAACTAACTAGTGGCTCGGCTATGTAAAGTGTACCCGTTAGAAATACGGGTGGCTCGGGCTTTGGTGGCTCCAAATGAGAGGGCTCCGAAATAAGATCGGAAGGTGAGTGTGATGGAGCTCTCATGGGTGGGGAAGGAGGATCCACTATGATGGGGAGAGGGCTTGGGGACTCCGTTGATGGGGCCAGGTTAAGAATACCGGAGATGACCTCCTTAGGCTCGGGTAGGAGTACATCACTAGGAGTACGTGTCCTATCCACCCCATCCAACCGGTCCAAAATCATTTGCATAAGTTCAGCAACGGAGTGGGTTGGAATAGGGATATCATGATGGACTCGCCCGTAGTCAACCGTCCTAGGATTGGGTCTTGGCTCATCTACGTGTGGGACTCTTTGGCTCCGACTAGAACCCACTTGGTTGAAAGTGATTGGGTGGGGCCGGTTGGAGGTGACCGGTTGGGGCACGTAGACCTTCCTAAGCTCTCTCTTCATGTCCCACCATGACTCGATGGGCCATTGCCCCCTAACCTCTCTCATTCTTTCGATGTAGTCCCACTTTTCGGCAGCCTCATGAAGAAGCCGCTCTTTGGCGAAAGAGAATTGCATCGCCTCGGACATAGTATAACACTCAAATTATGCGCCCATGGCGGCTTCCCACTTGAGGTAGTCGCTCGGGACCTTGGTTCCATAGAAGTCCGAGGCTTCGGGCCTACGGATGTGGTGGGGTTGGATTCCCCATCCTTGGTGGTGTCGCCACCATTCATATGAACTGGGCGTTTGGGAACCCATGGGACTCGGGGAACTAATGGATGACCATGCCGACACTTGGACACGACAAGACACTGGACACGACCCAAAATACTAATGCAAAGTTGGCATGAGACTCGACTACACACTTAGACATGACGATGTTGGAATGCACTAACTAGGAACCTAGACTTAACCCACTATTCGGTACGTGGCAGAGCTAATCGATCCGAAGATCACTCGCGCAAGTGTGCGGCCTTCCCGATAGGCATAACCAAACGATCGTGTCACACCTTTTGATATACCGAGTAGAGGAATGTAAATGCAACCTTGAACTTGAATGACCCTAGACTTGAACGACGCTCTGATACCAATTTGATGCGGGACGGATGACCGACTCGGGCTAAGACGTACGACCGACTCGTTGTGTGGCCAGCACTAACATGCTAAGACAAGCCGGGCGGCTGACCACCGTGGTATTCTCCGGGTGGAGACGTCTCTCAACAGAAACTCTCTTGAGCCCGATGATCGTCCCTTGCGAGGGAAACGTGGGGATCGCGGCGATTAAGAAACCACCGTCGCCTAGGGTGCTAATCCGCGCTCGGTGCTCGATTGGAGCTACGGAACGGGCACTCACAACTCACAATCACTGTGAAATTTGGAACTAGCTAACGGCCCTAATCTCACAAACGCAGCAATATAGAAAGCATACTAAACAACAAATGTAAGGATCGGAACGAGCACGTACCTCCACGCCTAGGCGTGGGGAAGACTCCCGGCCGATTTCCGAACAACCCCGATGTACAAATGCAATAAGATTACACTTTCAGAAATATTTGCCCACTCCACGCAGGGAGGTATAGGGCTACAAATGCCAATTTTGGGGTTGCTGGAATCCGGGTTGACGGGCCACACTCGCAGGAGGCGAGGAGCGCGTGCCGGAACCGCTCGGGTACGCCGATGGAAAATTGATCCGGTTCTGCCCGCGCTGGTCACCCTGCGCAGCGAGCTTGCGGAGGTTGGTACGACCAGATCCGACGCCCGATCGGAGCGCCGTTTGTTGGAGAATGTCGGCGACTGGATGTAGTATCTTCACTCTGAAGGGCGCGATCAGATGCTTTCAGATCTGGGCGCAGCGATGACACTTCTCAGGTTCTGGTTTTATGCTCACAGAACCACACAGCGACACGGTAAAAATATGAAATAATGGTTGCCGATGTCGGATCGGGGCGATCTTTGTGGGAGAACGTCGGCGACGCCCTGAGGAAGAAATACTCTGAAGACCTCTCACATGGATCTTGGCCGGATGAAGGTGGGGCTAGCTCTGAAAGTCGACTCAGATCTCAGCCGGACCTGCTCAGACCAGCCCGCGTGATCCCACGAGATCTGTCGTCACGTTCAGCACCAGTCACGGATCGAGGCGAAACTAGCGAAAACGCGAAGAGGACTTGAAATACTACGATTGATTTTTAAAAACCAACTTTGTATGGCATTGGGGTTGGGCTCCAGGAATTAAAACACAGACATCTTCAATTCTGGGCAGCATTCAGGAATCGATCTGCGTGCCTCCACGAGAAAAATCGCCACTGTTGCTCACGAACTCGGATCGACACGAAACCAAGACTGAATCCTTGCTAACTCGTAGTAGTATCAAGGATAAATCAGGTAAAGCCAGAAGATAAGAGAAAGAAGGAGTAGATGGTCGAGTCTCACGACCTGAATACTTTCCAGTCACAGGACAGGGTTGGAAGTCACACCCAAGGAAGAAGAAGTGAATCACTCACTTAATGCAATTTCTCACAAAATCTTTTCATTAACCTTTAAACACACATTGTACAAGCCTTTAAATAGGCATTACAAGAGGTATAGAGGGGAGGGGCTGCGTGGGATACACAATGAGAGAGGGGGAGAACCCATTACAAGGTGATAGTGAAAGGGGGGGACAAGGGGCAATGGTGGCTCACCTAACTTTGAATTTCTTGTAAAATGTTAGGTGGCAGCCATTGGAAAATTGACCAGCAGCCTTCTAATACCCCATGTGGTAATTGGAGAAGAAAACAAATCAACCATCTAGCCTAATAAGCCAAAAAATGGGGCACCCCCTTCTTGGGCCTAGAATGGGCCACTTGGTGGTCTTGGCTTAAGCCCACCTATCCACTCTAGCTTAAGGCCCTTTCCATCTTGAGAACCCAAGAGTAAAAGAAGCCCATTCTAGTATGAGACCTCTCCCACTTAGAGAGCCCATGTAGGAAGGGAGCCCATTTGGGCCTTGCTAGGCTAATGGGTTCTCATATTGGTCCAAGGCCTTTCCTTTCTTATGGAATGCTTAAGGGCCTTTAACCAATTGGCCTTTTAAGGGTCTAGCAACCAGCCCAATATGAAAACCCATGTATAATCTTCAATACAAGCCCAAATTTAATGCAAAAAGTGTCCAAATGGAAGCCAAATTATCCCCAATTCGATGGGAAGCCGATGTAGTCCACTTGGCGCTCCGCGTATGGCACCATCGGTTCGCCGACGTGTCACGTGATCGCCCTGGTGTCCGCACCAATTCTCCCCGGGTGGGAGGAACTCGACCCCGTCGAGTAAGGGTCTCGAAGCTTACATTCTCCGCCCTTTAGAGTGTTGAAACGCGTTGGATCCAATGCGTATGTTGTGGACCTGCCCGAGGAATATGGTATAAGCTCTACCTTCAATGTATCGGATCTTGTTGCATATAGGGACCCAGCGGTGATCCCTAGTGAGCCTTTTGAGCCATCTCCTCCCCTTGAGAGTGATCCCACACCTGAGTGTCCACTTCCACCTCCAGCCCCTTTTTCACGGCAACGTGAGCATATAGATCGTATACTGGATGAGCAAGTGATAGTTACCAGGAGTGGATCTTACCCGCGCTACCTAGTGCGATGGAGAGGACGGCCCGCTACTGAGGACACATGGATCACACATGGCGAGTTGCAGCAGATCGATCCAGACCTTCTGGAGTGATACAGGAGCGATGCAGACCCTTACTCGACAGGGTCGAGTTTCTCCCACCTGGGGAGAATTGGTGCGGACACCCGAGCAGTTGAGCGGCGCGACACGCTGAGCCACCAGTACCGCACACGGAGCACGACTCGAGCCACCTCAGCGTCCATCTGGCTCGGAGACAGCCTGGAGACTCCGCCTTGAGCCTCCCCATTTATCATATTTAGTTACCCTTTATGTGTGTGTAATTTGTGTTTATTTCATTGTATTCGGTATGTAATTATGAGTGTACGAGGGGCTTATTTGTAAAATGGGACCCCTGGGCCCCACGGGACCCCCCAGGCCCCTCCCATTGATCCACCTCAGCCCATGGGCCCCATGTGGGGTCAGTCAACATGTCAAGTGGAGGCATCTAGAAGTTTGAATGGTAAAAGGCACATGGGAGACAAGTGGACTTCAAAGTCCAAGGTGGCTACCAACTTGTCCCCCCCTTGCCACCATAGTCAATAGGCCGCCCCCCTCCCCTTATTTTTTATTTATTTTTGTGTGTGTGTGTCTCATGCCATCCCAGCCCTTCATCTCCCACTCCTAGATCCTACGGTTGTGGATGGATGTGAGATGTAACCTATTTAAGCTTGTATTTTTCATTTTGGAGGATTAATGCCATTTGAATCAAACAATTTCCAAGAGCAAGGGCTGGTGCGCCCCCTCCTCTCTCCTCCCTCTCCCCCTTGAAGCTGTGAAGGCTTCCATTCTGAGGTGTGACGCCTCGTGTATCGGTTCCGACGATCGCCGCCGCCGCCACGAGCCGCCACCGCACCGCCATCGCCATCAAAGGAGTTCTGCCTACGCAGTACCACAGCAGCTTGCTCGAAATTCATAGGTCTTCCCCGAGCTCATTTGGCTACCAAATTTGGAGGAGTTGTTCCTGGGATGTTCCTATCCGCCCACAAAAATCAGGCCAGTATTCAGATCACGTTTGCTAATTCTTGATTTTCATCCACTCTTTCATTTTGGTTCTGCCAGAATTCTGTCCTGGTTCACCTCCATCCTGAGTTTCATGTCTTAGATCCACTTTTTGATTTTTATTAGTTCGCCCAATTTTACTGAGGGTTCCACCCATCCACCCCTTCATCCACAATTTTTCTCAATTTTTGATTCGCCCATCTCATATTTTCTAAAAATCGTTCTCAGACCCATCTACAGTTCTGTCCACCTGTTCCCAGATCCGACCACCAGTCACCCCAAAAATCCTAACAAATCGCATCCACCTCCACATCAAATTCTAAAAATATTCCCAGTTCCTTGGTTTGATTCCCTACAACTCCTAAGAAGAGCTCAAGAGCTTAATCGGAGGTTTACTAGGCGGTCAACGGTGGTTCTCAGACAAGTGCCCTACAGATCTGAGATTTCGGTTACTGTATAATAGGGACTTATAAATTTAATAAAGTTCTGATCCGGCCAGATCCAATAGATCTCTCTGAGTCTAGATCGAAGCATTTGAAGAGAGCTTTCCAACGATAGCTCATGTGTCCCGATCCGACGTCGGGATTGCTCGCAGCGGCCGTTTTTGCCGGAGCGCGCGCCGAAAAATAGAAATCAAAATCCGTGGGCAGCTAGTTCAACAATTGGGAATCGGGGCCGATCGACCCCCGATCGGTGTTCCCGGCCGACCGCCGTCCGTGGAGGTACGCCACCAGGGGTCCCCATCATAGTGGGTCCCACACCCGCAGATCCGAAGGACAGCGCCGTCCGTGGGCCCCGCGGGCCCGTAGAAGCCGCCGTTCGGAAAGCACGAAAACGTGGAGTTCGGCACCGCCGGGCGACATCAAGATGCTGCCCGTCAACCCGAGTTGCGTGATTCTCGGACCCCGCATGTGACCTTTTACCTCCCTGCGTGGAGTGGGTCGACTTAGTGTATTGCTGTAATAATTGTTAACCGGGAGTCCGTGATTCCGCCGGGGTTATCTTCGCCACGCTGGGTGCGTGGAGGTAATGGTCCGAACCTCTTGGCGTTCATTTGCTTAGCTAGTATATGGTCTTTTGCCACTGCCGAGAGTGTAGGTACTAGCCCGTATGTCCATGTCACCGCTGTGAGAGCGAGAGTGACCCGTCCCGCGACTCGATCCGAGTCCGGAAGTTGAGTCGGACTACCCTTGACCTCCGCCGGTTCCTTAACCGCGCACGGTCCGCGCTTTCCCTCGCTTGGGACGACGAGTGAGTTTCCACTTCTGTTAGCGACGTTTCGCCATTAGGAGCTCGTAGTGTCGGGCTTAGTGTCTCCCTGGTGTGTGTTGCTGGTCGTGTCTTCATCTAGAGTCCGAGGGTGGCACCATATAGTGTCGTCTCCCGTGTCCGTCCCGCATCAGATCCCTTCCCGTTGAACTTGTCGAACTTCGGCGGCTTGCTGATCCCGGGAGAGAGCTGCTTAGCAGCATGATGTGGTGGATATGGCACCCTATATGCATCGAATATAACATAGTCACCTTCAGCCCTTTCAGCGAGCTTCATCTCGATCATCCTTTCTACCATCATCTTGCTCATGGTAGTTGGGTCGACCGGTTCCCGGTAGAAATGCGCCGGCTGCAAGTAGGGAGTGACCAGGGTGGTCGCCTGTGGAGGAGGACGCAACAGTGGAGGTGTCTGGTGCACCTGTGGCAGCACCGGGGGAGCCAGTGGTTGTGATGGGCGCTGTTGAGTTGTCGCCAAGTTTGGCTCTGCCTGTAGAGGCGGGGTATAGAGTGGCGGGAAGTCGTTCTTGCTGACGGCTCCCATTGATGATTCGGCCTACACATCAGGCTGCTTGGAGGTGGAGGACTGCTCTGTCCTTTCCGTCAATTGCTTCTTCAGCTGTTCTATCTCCTGGCGGTACCTTTGGAGCATCATTAGTACGGCCGGATCCATAGCTGCTGTGTTGGGGATGGCCTCTGTCGTCTCGCCAGATGCACCCTCAGGTAGGATGTCAAGCAAGACATCTTCTTCTTCATCCGTCGTTATCACATTTGCTATGAGAATAACGGCCTTGTCATGCTGTTGGAGGCGAGGCAGGGTTTGCTTTCCCTTGGTCGATGCCAGCATCTGTTTTACGGCCTCCACTCTTCGAGTGCTCGGCCCCGGTCTTTCGGCTAGCCAGGCCAACTCTTGAGGCTCCTTGGGCAGTTTTCCATAATGGCCATCTACCCCGGCCATATTGCATGTGAAGATCTGCAACCTGCATCTCTGTCTCCGAACCTTCCTCTTGACATTCCCCGGGAAGGTAAGCCTTTCGAACACAGAGATCCGTTTCTTTTCCCCTTGACGGGGGATAGTGTCATCGTCTTGAACATCAGAGCCGTCTTCATATCCATTGTCATCAACCGATGACGTCATCCTCCTATCTTCTTCTTCTCCCGCTGCCATTAATGGACAGTGGTCTTCTTCAGCTGCGGCTGCCTACAACAGCCGTTGTTGGCCCAAAGAGGGGTTGCCCAACCCCCTAAAATAGCTTCTGACCATATTAGTCATTTCTTCTTGCCCTCGGCCCGAGTGCAGGGTCGAGGACAATTGTTGACCTCTCATCGGAGGAATGTAAGCAAACCGAGCCCTCTCGGTAGTCTGCTGTAATCTTCTTCCCACAATGGGGATGTTGGCTTGTCGGGCGCAGGCCCTAAAGCTTTCTCGGCGTGGCGGATCCACGATTGCCTTTTCCTTCCTCGGGATAGGGTTCCTCTTGCTACTCTCTTCTGCTCTGGTGGATCTGGGGTGGTACTGCACCGGAGTTTCTTGCTGGACATGCTGGACCTTTTTGAGGACCCAAACCTGCATGAATCTTCTTGGCTTGGGACCCAACATTCCCTGGCCGTGACGGCCGGCTTCTTCTTCTTCGGCTCTTCTTCCAGCGAGAGCTTGGTAGGAGTTGCGGACTGGCATAGTAGGGATCACCCGGTCCGGCCTCACTCGAGCCTTATGCCCATCCAGAAAGACGCGGAGGCCACCGACCAGCATAGACTTACCGAATGCGGAGAGACGTCCGGTCACAGCAGCATCAACCTTCCTTCGGGGGTTCCGGTGTCGGCACCTCCCGAAGCTCTTGGCAGGGATGGGGCGGGCCCCGTGAGCAATGTGATGCACCATGCAGCTGGCAACTTGGAATGGACTCGCGGACGAGTTGTCACAGTGTCAAGCCTCCGGGGCCTCGACCTTTTCATCAACCATCTCTTCGACGATTTTCAAGGACTCCGTCTGTAACCTGTCAGCGAAGGCCAACCCCAAGAAGTTGGGGAAACCTACAGCTAGTGGGAAGTATCCGAAAACCATGGGCACCGCTAGGTACCCGTGTTCCACGTGGTTGGCGACGATTGCGGGGCCGAAGCCAACACCAGTGAGGCCGGATAACGTCATCGTTCGCCTAAGACAAACAGACAAATAATCAGCATTCTTGGGGTGAGCCCCCAAAAGTATCCTCTCTTATCAAAGAGATGAAGGGAGACTCAAGTCCCACCGGGTGTGCCAGACTTGTGGGGACGTTTTTTGTTTGGGGTTTATTTCATTGGGTTTATTAGGCATACCAGTCACCGGAGTGACAATTCATTGTGCGCTCGACCTGACTCAGTCAGTCGATTGTGATATCCATGTCGGGACCCAGAGTCCGTCATACCATAAAGGCTATGACGTTAATTACGTCCTCCCAAAGAAGGATAACCCTTGATTAGTTGCCAAGAAAGGATGCCTCGGGGGCAAAAAGAGATAAGACTATCATGTCGACTCCGCTGACGGGATGCAAAACATGCATGGAAAACCGTGCTATACGGGATGTGATAACGGTGTTATGGCGCAAATCTGGCAGCATATCCCCTTCTTTTGGACCATGCCAAAGGGGAATATAGATCATCCACCCAAGGAGTGCCGGGATGGAAGCCAAAAGAGAGGCGGGCATAGCCCTGGATCCAAGAAGGATCTGAATGTGACGGGACAGTGTCCGCTGCCATGGCGTTTATAGATATACCCTTACGGGACCATTGGAGGACATGCAGTGGCAGAACTCCGAGGGTTAGCGGGGCGACAAAAGAAACATCGTATTCGATATAATGTAGTGGTAAAAGCCCCCATTAATGTATCTCCCGTGGACCTGGATGAAGAACCATGATTCCCTCGTAAAGCGATGAAGGCTGGCGTGAAGGTTGACAGGAATGGGACATTGAGTTTAGACTGGATTTGGGTTTAATGGAGTTGCTGAGATATCAGATATTTGGGTGGCAGCTGTTATTGAGATGAAACAGCATGGATAGGAGCCGGCGCGAGGGCCAAACGGTGCGGTGGGATCCCGGCGCGACGAGAAGCTCAAGGGTTGTCGGCACAGTGGGCAACCGGCGTGGCTGGGTTGAAGAGGAGTCGGCGCGATGGCCTCCCGGCGGGCCCTTCACCCGGCGCGAGATTGGCGCCGGGAGGAGATGGCGCCGGGAGGAGATGGTGCCGGGAGTCATGTGGCACCGGTAACTGCTTTCGTTGGTTTTTTTAGGTATTGTGAGGGTTTATTATGAGTTCAAAGGGATCCTTTGTATTCAATGGGAATTTCATGGTAATAATTGGGTGAGATAGGAGATGAGGGTGGATTCGTTCACAAGGGGTCCAAGGAGACCATGTAACTGTAATGTATATTCCCCTGTGGTGGCCAAGATGTCATGAGATGGTATAGCTCAACTCCTTGCCACGCAGTTGGGGGTTAAATGCATAATTCCGGTGAAAACATCGTACAATGTGGTCAAGTAAAGTTCTGAACGAATTTTGACAGCACCTCCCCTTATTTTGAGAGTATGCCAAAACGGTATTATAGGTCATCCACTCATGAAATGTCGGAGTGGAAACCAAAATAAGAGCCGGGTGTAGCCCGAGATCTAGGGGATCCAAATCATATGGGACTTTATCCCCCTATTATAATATCCCCTATACAGTCAATGGAGAACATGCAGTGGCAGAGCTCCATGACTTGATAGGGTTATAGAATGTGGGGGAATTGACCCCTTTTATATGGCTCCCGTGAGGATAGAGGGAAGGATAGTGCATCTCCATAGGACAGGATATCATGAGCAAGGCTGGCATGGCCTGACAGCATCGGCACGAACGCATCAAAGTGGCCAAAAGGGGTAGAGGTATCGGCGCGAAGAAGAGGATGGGTTTCGGCGCGGCACGAGAAGCTCAATCGGCACGGCCAGCCCTCGGCGCGAGACTTGCGCCAAGAGGGGTTCGCGCCGGGAGGCTTCCTGAAGTGGGGTTTTAGGGGGTTTGGAGGCAGAGGCTTTGGGGCATTTTAAAAAGGGGGTTTGTTCAACGTTTGACGACCAGTTTGGACTATCGTAGAGAGGGTGATCCAGGGTAGAGACGACCTTCCTTCTGGGGCCTCACTAGGAGCAGAATCACGCACAGAAACTCATGATTCGGATTCGTCCCTCTTCATTTCACAGACGAGAAGCCATGAGATGGACTGTCTCAGGCTCTCATTGTGAGTATGAGGTTGAAAGAACATATGGTAGAAGAACCTTCAACAGACTTGGAAAACCAAATGGTAGAACGTGTCTAGTTATTAGTATCCACATCATATAGTGAACCTCGGATGCTGAGGCAGAAAGAAAAGGATAATGCAAGGGTAGAACTCAGCCCATCTTTCATTAACTATTTCATCTAAAACGGCGTACACGAATTCAACTCAGGAGGAAAAATCCCACCCAAAAAAAACATACACACCGACTCTATCCCTGAGAACAGGGTTACATTGGCATTCAATGCTACTAGAGCAAAGATGCTTGTTGACAGCTAAAATATGAACAAAGATAAAGATGGGACCAGACCAGCAACGAAGACTGGAAGATGCCTACAAAGTCAGGATTGAGGGAGGATCCTCACCACCAACTAATTACTCGGCTAGGACCATCTCAGGCCTGGCTGATGTCCGGTGTTATCGTCATCATTCAGATGGCAATACTGATAAAACCCCAGTTTGTTCACTGATGGAACCTCGAGATGATCTCAACAAAGCTGTGTCACTACTAAAGGGGCCTCTTTCGGTTCTGATAAAAGTCAATACAAAATAACTAAGAGAAGCCAAGGCAATTATGCGGCCTAAAAGCACTAAATGGGCCGGCCGATTGGGCTTCTGACCATGGCGCCGGGAACCTCAACGAAGGGCCGTTGGATGCGCCGGGAGCTATGGCTAAGAAGCTGGCCACGCCGAATACCCTCCACCGAAAGGACAGAAGAAGGAGATCTATATAAACAAACCCCCTTTGAAGAGATCGGAAGCCGGGCCATCGATCGAAAAGAAAGAAAAGAGAAGAAACTAGCAGAAGCAGAAGGGAAGTCTACAGGTGGGCATCCGGGGAGGGAGAGGAGTCAATGCTCCACCCTCCCCCCTTGTTTTCTTTTCTTCTATTTCATGTAATCGTTTCAAGTCTTCATGCAATGTAGCCGAGACATCTCGGCATCTGTTTGTCCCCCTTTCCCTCACTCTCTCCCTGTAATCGGTTTGAGTATTGGAATGGTGTATCGTCTGGGTTTTCTCACCATGTGTCTTCCCTGATGGACATCATCAAACGAATGGATATATATGCATGATGGGCTATAGCTTAAGCCTGATTTTTTGCTTCCTCTGAAGCCCTATTGCCATTCCCCGTGTTATCTGTAAACCAGTAGCATGATGATCCGATTTGTCTGTTTCTTTTCTCTGCTTCGTAGCACCATTAGTGCTCACCCCAGAGCCCGAAACAGACTATTCCTTGGCTGCTGGGATGAAGCCGTGCTATGCAATGATCGAAGCTTGAGAAACTCTGGGGTTCTAAGCGCGCGTGCTTTATCCGTTGATGTCATCGAAGTCGCCTCTGGGGCCGGAGACAGCCATCTCTTGGCTCCCAGGGTGACGAATGACTATATCAAGTGTGTCCCCAAGCTATGCGTGATAATGGCGATGGACAGGGGCATTCAGACTTCGGCTTCCCAGATGCCTCTAGAACCCTAATACTCCTCTGAATTCTAGACCTAATCCAACTCAGAGTGGATGCCTTGAGCAGTCTAGAGCCCATAGAATCCGTCAGTTTCTGCCCAAACCACCATTAAAACCAAAAAATAGAGTACCGTAAACCTCTGTTCGTATCCCGGCGCCCTCACAGCTCTCGGCCCCGCAAACAGTAAAGCTGATGAACAGCCCTCGGCGCAAGCCTTCTTGCGCCGAGATCCCATCTCCCGGGCGCGCCGGGAGCCACCCGTTTCATTTCTCCTCATCGCGCCGGGGCCTACTCATCTTGGCGTCGAGAAGCCCTCCTCTTGGCCAATCTGTAAACCCATGCCAGAAGCCCCTTGGCCAACCGATAATCCCACGCCGAGAGCCATCTTCTGGCCAATGAAAATCATGCCGAGAAGCCCCTCCTTTGTCCACCCCTTTGGCCTCTTCGTCCACTCATCCTGGGGCGTTTTGAGTCATCACATGCACTTCAGGGACGACAACTAGTGGGAGCAACTTCCCTTTTTCTACGCGGTTTCTCGAACTCGATCGGCTTTTATAAACCCTCAGACCAAGGAAGCTCTGCCACTGCATAAGCTTCTACGGTCTCAAAAGGGATATCAAGATATTGCTCCAAGCATACACAGGCGCCAGGGGTTCCATACCCCTCTATTTTTAGCTTTCACCCCGACATTCAGTGGGTGATCGTCTATCATTCCCTGGCAAATGTTCAGTCCAGGGGAGATGCTGTCAAAATTCTCCCAGGATGCCAGAGATGACATGAAACCCATCCCCGGGACCTTATCTATCAGTGGTGACAGAGGCTCCTTATACCCTATTGTTCCCCTCCCAATCTTTTATGTTCCCGGCCTTCCTTGGGAACCTATACCAAAACAGGTCGAAGTCTAGTGAATTGAGCCATTTAATGCCCTAGGGCCCATTTGCCTCAACCCTAACCAATATGAAACCCAAAACAGAGTACCGTAAGCTCTGTTCTGATCCCGGCGCCCTCACAGCTCTCGGCCCCGCGCACAGTAGACGGGATGAACAGCTCTCGGCGCCATCCTTCAGGCGCCGAGACCTGTTTTGGCCTTCTGGCCTTCGCGCCGGGAGCCCTGCAACTTGGCCGCGCCGGGAAGCCAACTACCCTCCGCGCCGGGAAACCCCCCTTGCAGCCTCGTCGCGCCGGGAGGGCCGCGTCGAGAACCCCTCCACGGCCTGCTCAACCCCCCGCGCCGAGACCCCCTTTTTGCAGGAACCTCATCGCGCCGGGAAGCCTGCGCCGTAAACTCCCTGGCTTCCCCCTTTTATCTTTGCGCGCCGGGAGCCCTGGCCTTCTTGGCTCTCTTGCCCTTTGCGCCGGGAACCCTGTCCTTTCATCTCTAGTCGTACCGAGAGCCTAACCTGCCATCATATGAGCCCAAATGTCCAGAGCTAATCCATTCAGGGATATCCATGGATCACCATATATGTCCCGGGGATAAATTTAAAGGGGGTCAGGCTCCCTTATGTTCCACCGTCCCGCATCGGATTTATGAGTAACCCCTTTAGCTCGGGAGGGTTCTGCCACTGCATGAGTTCCGCCGGCTTCCCTAAGGGAATATCAAACATTGCCCCATGGCTGATATATATAGGTCGGGAGGTTTGACCTCTCTCTTTCTCTCGGCTTTCATCCCGACATTCCGTGGGTGATAGCCTATTTCTCTCTGGGCGTAACCCAGATTAAGAGGAAAGGCTGTCGAAATACCGATCGAAGCTTTAAACCTATATCATGGTCATGGCTCTGCCTTTCCATGGTGGACATCTTCTATCTCCTCGTTCCCACCAAGTATAACTGTTTTGAACCGCCAATCACACGATCTAGTCTGTTTCTGTGGTTGATGTTATTATCTTACCTGCCTCCCTGGCCCTGGTAGGAAGTTTAAAATTAAGCATGTGAACATCTGTTCACCTTACGAGGCCTCCTATTTTAGCGTTTAATCAAGGGTTGTCCTTCCCTGGAAGGGCGTAATTAACGTCATAGTGTTTATGGTATGACGGACTCCAGGTCCCGACTCGGACTTCACAATCGACTGACCATGTCAGATCGAGCGCACAATAAGATCGTCCCACATGTGACTGGCACGCCAATGAACCAATAAATAAATAAATCAATAAATGATAAATCAATCCAATAAAAATAAAATAAATAAATAAATAAATATAAATAAAAATCCCGCGTCCACAAGTCTGGCACGCCCGGTGGGACTCAGTCTCCCTTCATCTTTACGCTAAAGTAGGAGGCCCGGCGGGCCCCCCTGAAACTTCTGATTCTGTGTACTTTCCTTATTTTCAGGAATCTACAATGACAGCTGGAATCATGTCCGTTTGCTTCGACCAGCAGCCGATTGACATGCATGTGCCCGAAGGCTACCTGGCGGTACCCCTCGCGTTCGGATCACTGCCGCCTGCCGTTGGGCTGCCCAACTGCTTGGGCGTCGTCTTCACTGACCTTCTACAGGTCGACGATAATGAGCAAGGCACTGCTGCAAGTGCCCCGGTGAAGATCCCCGACCAGAAGAACATCCTACCGGAGAACACGGCCCCCGCGGTCGTCGCCTGCTACGTCCATCATGTCCAGAAAAGGGACATGGTCCCCGCTGCTGCTCAGAAGGGGAGGAGGACCAACCGGAGGAGCTGGTATGTCACTGCTGACCGTTGTCTTTCCAACTCCGGAAAGACCATGATGATCGGAGGGATCCGGACGAACCTCAACGGCCGCCCGAGGGAGGTCAACCCGGACGTGATCGTCCCGATGGTGCCCACTGCCAACAGATTCCAAACTCTGGCCACCAGGCAGGCCAATTGGGAGGCTAATGAAAAGAAGCCGCTGGCGCCCAAGCCAGCAAAATACAAACAGGTCTGGCAGCTGAAAAAGATCCAAAGCTGGGCCCCAGCTCAGGACAGGGAGAACCTTGCTGATATCACTATTGCCCGCCTCAGAGCAGGGGGCAGAAGGGAAGTGAAGAAATATGAAAGAAATGCTACTACCGTCTACCCCAGGACCCGGGGGAGGAGAGATGAGGTTGAGGGTCAGGAAAGAAATATGGCTGCTATTCGCCCCATGATGAGGGGCAGAAAATACCATACAAGGGAAAGCTTCACTACTACCCATCCCATGGCCAGGGGCAGAAGATGGGAAAGGAAGATCTATGATGCTGCTGCCGACTGCTTCCAAGTTGGCGATGTGAGCGAACCAGTCGCTGAGGTCACTGCAAGGAGACCAAGAGCCTGTGCCAGACATGCTGATATCTGCAGATACTCCAAAGTCGAGCATTTGAATGCTCGGATGGCAAGACTGGCTTATCAGCAAAAGAGCCAGGACAGACTGATGCTCCAACCTGAGCCGCAAAGGCGCGACCCAGAGGAGACAAAGCAAGTAGTCCAAGACTACTTCTACTACCTAGGGAGCTCTGCCCTAGGTCAACAAAGACTATCCCGTGCCTTTGGCACCAGGGATGATGAAGAAGAAGAAACCTTCCAAGAAATGATGATCGGAGCCTCCTCCTCCGATTCGAATGACTATGAAGAAGGCCTCAGGGCCAGATATAATGAAGAGGACCTGCACGGGGAAGAAGACAAAGAAAGAATATCGGTCTTTGACCGGCTCAGATATCCTAGCCAAATAAAAAGAAAGGTCTACAGGCGAAAAGGAAAGATGCAAATCTTCGCCTGCAACATGGCTGGACTGGCCAGGAGGCAAGATATACTACCAACTCAGCCAGATGAATTGCTCAGGCTGGTAACTAGACCTGGTCCTGTCACAAGAAGAGGCCAGGCCGCAAAGGATAAAATGAAAATTGATGATGAAGCCCGCAGGATTACCACTATGACAGTTAATGTGGTAACAACAGAAGATGGAGATAACCCCTTCGTTGATGATGCTGAAGGGACTTCTGAAGATATACAAATCCCATCAACCATGGATCCCATGATCCAGATGATGTTCAGAAGATACCAACAGGAGATCAATGCTCTCCGAAGACAGCTCAATGAGAGACAGGAAGCTACATCAGTCTCAAAGCAAACTGAACCTGTGGGGCAGACATCCAGCTCAGCAGAGACGGCTATTCCAGCTAACCCCCTCCTAGCTGATAAGGGCAAAGCACCAAGCCAACCTATTCCACAGCAGACAGTGACTCAGCCCTCCGTGTCCCAGACACAGCCTACCGCGCCCATCTTGCGCGCCACTGTAATGACAACTCCTCACAGCCAGCAACAAGCCCACTTCTTTCCAGAAGATATAGATCCAGCTGTAGCCCACAAACAGATGATTGAAAGAATTGTGGAAATGAAGCTGTCAGAAAAGACTGGTGGTGATGCGGGTACTTATGATGTGTACAGGGTACCCTATCCTCCCCAGTATGCTGCCAAGAAACTACCCCCAGGCGTCAGTAAGCCGCCGAAGTTTGAGAAATTTAATGGCCAAGGCTCCCCTAGGGAGCATATAGCCTACTACACTACAATTATGGGCGACCTAGCAGTCGATGAAGCTTATCTGCTCAAGTTCTTTGGCTCATCCCTCACTGGTTTGGCCTTTGAATGGTACTCAAGCCTGCCAGCTGGGTCAGTGGCTGATTGGCCTGATATGCAGAGAAAATTCCGCGACAGATTTCATGTCACGGAAAGGGAAATCACGATAGCAGAGCTATATGCAACCAGGCAGAAACAAGATGAAACTGCACTAGACTACATCAAAAGGTGGAGGAACTTGGCCATGAGATGCCGAAGACCTCCTCATCAGGAAGATGCAGTGCAGATATGCAAGCAGAGCCTCAGGAGGGAGGTGCTAGAAAAAATGATCGGTGTAGATGTCAGAACATTCGACCGACTGAACAATATAGTGGCAGAGGTCGAGACGTCCTTGTCCAAGCGTCCGACCGCCAATGTCCCCACCATGCCAAAGGGAAAATCCAATGAACGACGGCCATCACACTCTGAGGCCAACACCGTCGATTTCAGAACCTTCGAGCAACAGAAGGGGAAGAAAGGGGCAGATGAAGCTCCCCCGCTGGCAGATACAGTAGAAAGGAAAGATAAAGTCTCTCTGAGAGACAAGATGAGAAAAGCATATTCCTTCCCGAAAGATAAGACGGTCGCACTATTCAACTGGGCATATAAGTTCAATAAGGTAACATTGCCTGAACCCAAAAGGCCAGCAGATGCAACAAAGAAAGATGATCCGTTGTTCTGTCCATTTCACCGCGCGCTGGGGCACGCAATTGAAGATTGTTATGTCTTCAAAGATATCATGGAAGGAATGGCCAAGAAAGGTGAGCTACAGCTGGGAGATTATCAGGTAAAGCCGCCCCATCCACATGAACCTCCACCCTGGAGAATGGCTGCCAATATGATCTCAGTCTACCAACAGCTGCCCAAGGAGGCCGTCGAAGAATGCACCAAGAATACCTATGAAGCTTGCTTCCTCACCCCGCAGAAAGATCAGGAAGGATGGCAGATGATACCCATAAAAAGCAGAAAGAAGACTCCTGCAGCCAATACCAGTGGAGCAGTTATTCGGGGTGTTACACCAAGGCCTGAGCCGCCTCCGATAAAGTCAATATGGCATACAACTGAGACTGGACCAGTCATCCGGATCCCTACTCACAACCGGAGGAGACAAACTCCCCTCCCTACACATAAAGAAGTAAGCCCTGCAGCCAGGCGTCTGCAGCAATATATTAATGAGCTCGATGAGTACGAGCAGAAGAAGCCCAATCATTTGCTGATGAAAGACTGTATACTCTGGGAACAGCTCGAAGAATTGAAAATTAAAGAGCAGCCAGAGGCAGAACAAGAAAAAGCTGAAAATGAGCCCTTCTGGGGGCAGGAGCCAGCAAAGCCAAATTCCCAAAAGAAGAAGAAACGGCCCAAATCCAAGAAAGGAAAGAAGGTCACGACAGTACAATGTAACACTCTGTCAGTACTCTTCTCCTTGCCCAGGGAGGATGATGAGCCGGAAGCATCCAACGCTCCGCTAGAAGCTAACCATGCCGAAGCCTCTACCTCGGCCCATGCAACACGTTCTGGGAGAAGATGGGGGCGCCCACCACCAGCCAACCATAATATCATGTTCAGAGGGGAGAAACCTTATCAAATCCCGGAACCAGAGATACGAGGTGTCCAGGTTCCTCCCCCTGCCAGTCTGTACCAGGACAAAAAGAAGGCAGATGAAGCCCCTTCATTCCTGGAGTTCATGTCCAGCTTAGAAAATGAGCAACCAGCTCATACTACTCCAGATAAAAGCAATAAATGCCAGCAGACAGCGGCTGGAAAGTAGAAATAGCATGAAGAAGATGAAGAAGGTAACCCTCTAGCAAAACCAGGGGCAGTCGCTACAGAAGAAGCCTTCCGGGAGACCGATGAAGAAGATAAAATTGAAAATGGGCAGCAAAGGCCACAGGCACCACATGAACCTCCAAGACCCCGATGGGCATAGGAGATGAGACTATCTAATGTCCGGGTGGGCAGTCGAGTCATGAAAATGCTGAAGAAGCTCCCTACCAGATTCTCCATCTGGGAAATTCTCTCTCTGAGCGAAGAAGCTCGCAAAGCAATCGTGGATGCCCTGTAGTCCCCGGCACAATGTGAAGCACTCCTGGCAGAAGTGAATGCTGGGCCATCAGTCACGTTCACGGAGGATGATATGCTAATCCCAAATTCCGGCCATGATAGATCGCTGTATATGAGGGGTTCCCTGAACTGTCAGCCGATAAGCAGAATACTAATAGATCCAGGGGCTGCTGTGAATATTCTCCCATACCGCATCTATCAGAAATATTACTTTGATTTGCAGCTCACCAAGGTCAGAGATATGAAGATTGCAGGATTCAACCAAAAATGTGAAACACCTCTCGGGGTAGCCGATTTCAACCTCACACTGGGCGACCTCACTACCGTGGTACGATTCTATGTAATCGACTCCAACACCACGTATAAGGCCCTGCTGGGAAGACCATGGCTGCACGAATATCAGATAGTGTCATCCACGCTACACCAATGCATAAAATACTGCCATGAAGGAAAAGAAGAAAGGGTGTTTGTAGACCTACATCCCTTCGAAGTGTTCGAGTGCCATATGCTCGATGCATCCTATTACACCGAGGTGTCACAAAGGGATAAAGGAAAAGAAACTGTGGTCAGCCAAGAAAAGCCGGCGATGAAAGCAAGAAATTGGTCTCCGCCGCCGCCAAAGGGCTACATTAAAAAGCATGGGGTGTCACACATCTCTTATGCTGGTGATTTTGCTCGGATCACTCCTCCTGGCATACACCCAGATGATACTGAAGAAAAGATGAAAGAAAAATACACACAGGTGGAAGTTCCTCAGGGTCTAGTCAAGCCCATAGCCAGCACAGAATACCAGACAGTGCTGCCCCTAAAGACTATGGAAATCCCTCGCTTCGGCGAACCCCCTATCATATTCTACACCGGGGAGGCAGTCGAGGAAGATGATCAAGATTGCATGGCCCCTGAAGAAGCTGCAAACCTGATGGTACCAATTACGGGCCTGGATTATACTACCCAACGGGTTTCACAAATGTTCTCCAAGATGCAAATGCCATCGATACAGCCTGCTGCTCAGAAGAAAGCATTCAAAGAGTTATGGGATCCGCCTCGAGATAGCAAGGAGCTGAGGAAGATCACACAGCACCCGGGACTGGGTTATACCCTGCAAGAATACTATGAAGCCGAGGTGGATGTCATCTCAGCCCTCTACCCGAATGAAGATTCCCCAGAAGTAGGGTATGATCAATACCCCTTTGAAGATGAAGAGATTATGTATCAATCCATAACAGACAATGAAGCCCAAGACAACCAGCCGGAGGCAAGGATGTCTGATGAGACCAAGAAGGGTTGGTGCTGGGAGAATCCATCTTGCAAAGAGGATCTGTTCCAGGCCGAAGCACAATTTGACACGGAAACCCCAGATGAAGATCAAGTAGCCAGAGAGCTGCAGGAGTGCCTGGAGTTTGGGCGCATTCTAGAAGAATTCCGAGCTCTACATAATGATGACCTCTCAGGGGAGCCCACATTAGAAGAGCCTCTAAGCATGGAAGATTCCACTTCGAAGTTTTCCGCTAAGCCTGTCACGTCCTCGGGGCAGACTGAACAGAATCCGGCCGTATTGGCCTTACACGATGCACCAGCATCTGCGGATGACCAATCTGATGAAATAGAAAATCATGAGAGCGAAGAAGATTATATCCCGGGAGGCTTTATTGATTTGCAAGAAGCCCCATCCGAAGTTGAGGACGGAGGCCAGGCCACCGTCGATGAGCTGATAGAAGTGAATCTGGGGTCAACAGATGAGCCAAGGCCTACGTTCCTTAGTGCATTGCTGGAGCCAGCTGTCAAAGAACAGTATATTCAGTTTCTGAAAGAATTCTGAGACTGCTTCGCATGGACATATGATGAGATGCTGGGACTGAGTTCTGATGTGGCACAGCACCGATTGGCGATAAACCCAGAGGCAAGCCCTGTGAAGCAGCCTGCCAGGAGAATGCGTCCCGAACTGATAAATCAGATCAACAAAGAAGTCGACAAGCTGATCGATGTGGGCTTTGTTGAAGAGAACCAATATACTACATGGCTGGCCAATATAGTGCCCGTGAAGAAGAAAAATGGGCAGATCAGAATATGTGTAGATTTCAGGGACCTGAATAAGGCTTGCCCGAAAGATGATTTCCCAGTGCCAATCACTGAAGTAATGATCGATGCAACCACTGGCCATGAAGCCTTGTCATTCATGGATGGGTCATCCGGATATAACCAGATCTGGATTGCTGAAGAAGACAGAGTGCATACTGCATTCCGCACCCCGAAGGGGATATTTCACTACAAAAGGATGCCGTTCGGCCTCAAGAATACCGGTGCTACTTATCAAAGAGCTATGACAAAGATCTTTGATGATTTACTCTTCAAGAAAGTGGAGTGCTACATCGTTGACCTGGTGGTGAAAACCAGCAGAAGAGAGGATCATCTGCAAGATCTGAGGATAGTGTTCCAGAGGCTGCGCAGATATGAACTCAAGATGAATCCTATGAAATGTGCCTTCGGCGTGTCCAGTGGAAAATTCCTTGGGTTCATTGTCCGTCATAGGGGCATTGAGATCGACCCATCCAAGATTAAAGCTATCCAGGAGCTCCCTCCACCAAGGAATCTCCACGAGCTGAGATCTCTACAAGGGCGTTTGGCCTACATCCGACGATTCATATCAAATCTGTCGGGGAGATGCCACCCTTTTCACAAGCTCATGATGAAAGATGTACTGTTCCTCTGGGATGAGGGCTGTCAGGAAGCTTTTGAGAAGCTGAAAGAATATTTCAAGACCCCTCCCGTACTGGGGGCACCTATTAAGGGCAAGCCCCTGATACTATACATTGCAGCCACGCACTGTTCCCTGGGGGCAATGCTAGCACAGATAAATGAAGAAGGCAAAGAGCAGGCTCTATACTACCTGAGTCGGAGGCTGATTAGAACTGAAGAAAGCTACACCTATATAGAAAAGACATGCTTGGCACTAGTCTTTGCCGTTAAAAAGCTCCGGCACTATATGCTGTCACACGAAATCAGATTGATATCTGCAGCAGATCTGCTCAAATACATATTGACTCAGCCAGTACTGAAAGGCCGGTTGGGCAAATGGGCAGTAATTCTGATGGAATTCGATATCACATATATACCCCAGAGGGCAATAAAAGGACAGGCCGTGGCCGATTTCTTCGCAGAGCACCCTGTGCCAGAGAATGATATGTTGGGGACTGAGTTACCCGATGATGAGACATTAGAAGCCTGCCAGGCTCAGTCGACTATGTGGCAGCTATTCTTTGATGGAGCATCTAGAACAGAGACGGACTCCGATGGAAAGACCAGAATACGGGCCGGAGCCGGTATTGTGCTAAGATCGCCAGAGGGGGAGGTTGTGCATACTTCCTGTTCTATAAACAAGCCCTGCACTAATAATGAAGCCGGGTATGAAGCTCTGATAATCGGGTTGCACATCAGCCTCAACATGGGCATCCAGATGCTCTAGGTATTCAGGGATTCAATGTTGATAATAAAGCAAATCCAAGGTGAGTTCGAAGTGCGAAAGCCGGAGTTGAACCCCTACCACCAAAAAGCTGTGCGCCTCATGGCGAAATTCTATCATATTGAGCTCAAGCATGTGGGCCGTGCACACAATGCCCAGGCTGATGCATTGGCAAAGCTAGCCAGCTCAATAGCAGTCCCGCCGGATGAGACACTGAACATTGTTGTTATAAATCGGCGGCAAGTCCCCAGCATGCTAGAAGGCTGCCCCGAAGAAAATGAAGTCGCCACGATCAGTACAGAACAGGCATCTGATTGGAGACAGCACCTGCTACAATGGTTTTTACACCAACAGCTGCCACAGAAAAGAGAAGAAAAGATGAAACTTCTAAGGATCAAAGATTCTTATGAATTCAGAAATGGAACTCTGTTCCGAATAATGGCAGATGCACGCAAGAAGATTTTGCTCCGCTGCCTGTCCACTGAGGAAGCTTGGCAAGCAATGAAAGAAATACATGCTGGGACGGCAAGTGCTCACCAAGCTGGCCCTAAGATGAAGATAGAAATCAAGAAGCTGGGCTACTATTGGCCCACTATGTTTGAAGATTGCTGCAAGTTTGCGAAGTCATGTCAGAAATGCCAGGAGCATGCTGTTGTGCCTAGAAGGCCACCTGCCGTTCTGCACCCTACAGTCCCTAGCTGGCCGTTTACACAATGGGGAACCGATGTAGTCGGCCCACTACCGACCTCCTCAGCCGGACATAAGTACATACTGGCAATAACAGATTACTTCTCTCGATGGGCGGAAGCTATAGCATTACGAGAAGTGACTGGTGAGCTGGTTGCCAGATTCATCAAACAAAACATTATCTTCCGGTTTGGGATCCCCAGCCGAATAATATCTGATAACGGAAGTCATTTCAAAAATCAAAAGATCTATCGGCTTGCCGAGAAGTATAAGATCGAGTGGAGGACTTCCACTCCTTACAATCCACAGGCAAATGGATTGGCAGAAGCCTTCAACAAAACGTTATGCACCTTGTTGGCTAAAGTCGTCAGTTCTAATAAGAAGGACTGGGAAGAAAAGATGTATGAAGCTCTATGGGCATACCGCACTGTCTTCAAGACACCTACAGGGTGCTCGCCATACTCACTGGTATACGGCTCAGAGGCAGTAGTTCCACTGGAGCTGGAAGTCCCGTCACTCAGGGTGGCGGTCCAATATGACCTGTTGTCACGCCCCGAACAAGGCGAAAATATCGGGACGTACAGTTAGGGACACGCTGGCAAGAGAGGGAACTAAATCTAAAATAATACACAAGTGCTACAAGATGGAAATACTAAATGATCATTAATAAATCACAACTGATACAATAACCTCAAGTTCAACTTAATACAACTGGAATAATCAACCACTAAAACTCAAAGACATAACTGAAACTAAATGCTCTCCAAAACACAACTAGAACTGATACACTCAAGACATCACTCCTGCCCTTCCCCATCGGTAAGCGTGTCACCTGAAAAGCCTGGAAAGGGGGGAAAACACAACTATGAGCTGACGCTCAGTAGGAAATAATAGACAGGTATAAGTGATTAACAGTTTAATTACATTTTAAAATGTCATGCTACGAATGATAAAACACTAAAAAGATAACGATGATAACACGAAATAAAATGCGAAGATCTTGCAAGGTTAAGAAATATAATGAATAGAATAGTAAGACAAGAATTTACTACAGGAGATAACGATAAGAAGTTGGCCATATCAAGTCAATTCAAGTCATGTCAAGCACGCATGTAAATTCATTTCCACGTCCAAATAATAAGCCAGTAAAGTAACCACAAGTAGAGTATAGAACAGTGAAGAGTGGAAAGTGAAAAGGTGTAGAAAGTAATGTAGAGAGTAGTGGAGAGAGTAGTGGACAGTCCTAGATTTAACACATGTCATAGTACTGGTGCCAAATGCCACACCTAGTCATTCACCTCCCCGGGGGTACACGTAGTGTTCGGGCGCTCTTCCCAGGACCAGACCGAGCCCTTAATTGTTTGCCAGGCATTGATTTCTTTGGATCAAAGATCCCACGAATCTAGACTTCCACAGTTTATGGCCAGAATTCCAAGGTTTAAGCTAAGTAGCAATAACAACATCAAGTAGGAAAGAGATTCATTTCCAGAATTTCAAGGTAAGTATAATCATCAAGGAGATTGAAATCAAGTCACAACAAGAGTTAATCGTGCTACGTTACTGTAAAACAGCAGCAATCAAATAAGCTAGACAACATATTAATCCTAATCACCAAGTTAAGATATCATGCTTAACCATTATCATTTATATTAGCCAAAGTGCCAACAAGCTAGAACAAGTTATCAAGGTAAAGAACAAACTCTCACAGGAGTGAAAAAGAATGCATTAACAGAGATTTAGTTACACCATTAATCATTAATTAAGTGAATTTTGATTTAATCTTATATGCATTGAAATGAAGATGGTAAACGGTGTGTTTTTACACTAAGTTTGCATGTAGGAACCAATGCAAATTTGAAATTAAGAGGGGTACATGAATAGGTCAAAAGTTCTTCAAAAATATGATTTCAATGGGTCTAAGTTAAATGGGTTGATTTCCCACTGATTCGGATCCATCTTTGGTTCGAAAAACGAAAAAAAAACTGGTTCTCTGGTGTATGGGTCGACCCTTGGGGTCGACCCCTGCAAAACGGGGTTCTGGAACTGCATGGGTCGACCCCTGGGGTCGACCCTCGCATCTGGGCCGAATGGGTCGACCCCAGGGGTCGACCCTCGGGCTGCCTGGGCTGCCAGGTGCATGGGTCGACCCCTGGGGTCGACCCCTGCAAGAACAGATCCGGCTGCTCTTCCGGAAAACATGAAATCTCATCCAAATGGGGTCCAAATGAGTTGAAATTAAAACCACATGCCATAGGAATCTTGCTAGACATATTAGGGTCATAAAACTACAGTTTGGAAACACTAATTTCATCAGAAATCACAAGAATCACAACCTATTCTATGAATAACACAAGTAGACCTCGTTTAGGACATACCTCCACTAAATTGACAAATACTCTCGATATACAAAACCAAATTTAGGGATTTTGGTGTCAAAAGAAAGCTAACTCGATCATGAATCCAACCATATACTATATGCTACATTGAGATCAAGTTTTATGACTCAAAATGAGCCCGTAATCAAGCTCTGACTTAAGGAACACTATATGAATCATGTTCTAGACATGTTTTTACAAAAATCGAAATTCATGATGCATGCTCAATGGAATTTGGGGCTTTCTACGTTAAATGAAAGATAATAACATGCTGATTACTTCATGTAAGTTAATTAGAGTTTGGTTGTTAGATCCTACCTCAAATCGGAGAGAGAAAACTCGAACCCTAGGATGAAGAACACTTGGACAGCACCTCACAAAAAGCTCGATTTCTCCACGGATACCTAATGAAAATTGGGGCTTTTGCCACCAATGGATAGAGCTCGATGAGAGGAATAATTTTCTATACTCATGATCAAGATTTGGTTGAAAATTCCTACCTCAATCGATGGATCAAAGAAGGATGAAGGGAAGCCAACGGCCTACTGACCCACCTTCACAAATCGAACTAGATATCTCCAGATCCGAAATTTCAGCGATCCCCACAGCAGCAAAATGAAAGAAGACCCATAGGGCTTCATTTTGATAGCTCATAGAGCTTCTGGAGCCTTCGGAGTTGGGAGTATTCGCTGCTGCAAGCCGCGTGTTTAGAAACGGCACTGAAATCCTTGACCTGACCAAACTATGTCGGCAGCACGTTTTGGGGCTAAGTTCACCTCAAATTGATTGATGGTAAATGTTCTTTGCATTGTGGCCTTCCATTTGCCCCTGATTTCAGATCATTTGGTTGAGTAATCAGGTCGAATTTCGCGTTTTAATCTAAGGGTTAGGTATGGGTCAAAAGTGTGCACATTTGGGTTTGAATTCTAAATAGATCTTAACACGGATTTACCATGGCTTAAAGCCAGAAGGAAAAGTTGTTATCTACATCAATATTAACATGTTTACTATTTTTACATATTTTTCTGAGATAGTCGAATTATTACTTATACTATTCCGTAATTAATTAAATGTTAAGTTCGGAAGACTAAGTTCACTAATTCCGGCATAATAAATGATTTTCTTAGGCTTAAATGAAGAAGACAAAGTTGCTAAACAAAATTAGTTCTACAAGATGTGATTTTTGGGGATTTTTATAAAATAGTTAAAAATGACTTATTCTATTAATTAATTAATTAATCTAATTAATTTGGATAATTCTCATTAATTCGAATAACTTCAAATAAATTCCAAATAATTACAAATAACTTTCTAAATAAATTTCTAAAGAATTTGGGGTCTTACACCCTCCCCTACTTAAAGGAATTTGGTCCTCCAAATTCACTGCACTAAAACTGAGAGTAGAAAAAGATCGCTCACCTAGAATAGATCAGGATACCGCTTTCGCATAGTCTCTTCAGACTCCCATGTAGCTTCTTCGGTCCCACGCCGACTCCACTGAATCTTGACCATCGGTATCGAACGATTCCGGAGTTGCTATTGCTTCCGGTCCAGAATCTTGACAGGTCTTTCCTCATAGGTCAGATCTTCCTTTAGTTCAAAATCCATCTGCTGAATGATATGAGTGGGATCGTACACATATTTCCGCAACATAGACACATGGAAAATATTGTGTACGCCAGACAAATGCGGTGGTAAAGCCAGTCTGTATGCCACCTCTCCCACTCTATCTAGAATCTCGAATGGACCAATGTACCTCGGACTCAGCTTGCCATGAATGCCAAATCTTCGGATCCCTCTCGTCGGAGAGACCTTTAAGAACACATGCTCGCCAACCTGAAACTCCAATGCTCTTCTCCTGTTGTCGGCATAACTCTTCTGTCTTGACTGGGCTACTAGTAACCGGTCTCGGATAACACGGATGTTCTGTGATGATTCCGAAACAAGATCTGGTCCAAGCCACTATTTCTCACCTACCTCGTCCCAACACAACGGGGAACGACAACTTCTTCCATATAGTGCTTCAAAAGGAGCCATCTGAATACTAGACTGATAGCTGTTATTGTAGGCAAATTCAATTAATGCCAAATGCTCACTCCAATTACCACCGAAATCAATCATGCAAGCTCGCAGCATATCTTCCACTATCTGATTGGTTCTTTCAGTCTGTCCATCTGTCTGTGGATGAAAAGCAGTACTGAAATTCAGACGAGTACCCAAAGACTCTTGCAGTCCCTTCCAGAAATGTGAAGTAAATCTGGGGTCTCGATCAGATACTATATTCACTGGGATACCATGCAATCTCACCACTTCCTTTATATACAAAGCAGCCAATACATCAATCGTCCACTTGGACTTAATTGGTAAGAAATGAGCCGACTTTGTCAAACGATCGACAATCACCCATATCGCATCAAATCCACCACGAGTCCTAGGTAGACCCATAATGAAATCCATGCCAATGCTTTCCCACTTCCATTGGGGTATGTCAAGTGGTTTCAAATTCCCTGCTGGTCTGAAATGTTCGGCCTTAACTTGCTGACATACCAAACATCTGCTCACAAAATCTGCAACTTCTCTTTTCATATTTGGCCACCAAAAGGACCTTTTCAAATCTCGGTACATCTTAGTGCCTCCAGGATGAATGGTATATCTGGATCTATGAGCTTCCTCGAGAATCTTGTTCTTTATTGTAGCCTCATCCGGAACACAAGTTCTGCCTTTAAATAATAATCTACCATCATCGGCCAACATGAAGTCAGGTCTGCTGCTCAAGCTTCCCTTGATCTCTACCAACTCGGGATCATTATTTTGCAAGGACTTGATCTCTATCAATAATTCAGGTTTAAGTTGGATCTGAGCAATCATGACCCGATCATTGTCAATATTGAGATCCAGACTAGATAATTGTTCCAACAATCTCCATTCTTGTAACATGAGACTTGACAATCTCGCTATCGGCTTCCGGCTTAAAGCATCTGTCACAACATTACCTTTGCCAGGATGATACTCAATCGAGAAGTCGAAGTCTTTCAAGTATTCCAACCATCTCCGCTGCCTCATGTTGAGTTCCTTCTGAGAAAATAAATACTTCAAACTCTTATGATCTGAAAACACTGTAAAGGTTTCTCCATACAAGTAATGCCTCCATATCTTCAAAGCAAACACGACTGCAGCAAGTTCCAAATCATGAACAGGATAATTATCTTCGTGCTTCCTCAACTGCCTAGAGGAATAGGCAATCACCTTCCCATGTTGCATGAGTACACAGCCTAAGCCAATACCTGAAGCATCTGTATAAACAACAAATCCTCCTTCACCAGAAGGTAAGGCCAAAACAGGTGCAGTAGTCAAACACTCCTTCAGAGTCTGAAAGCTTCGTTGACAATCATCTGACCAATCAAACTTATTCTCCTTGCGGGTTAATCTTGTCATAGGTACTGCAATCTTAGAGAAGTCTTGAATAAATCTTCGATAATAACCTGCCAGGCCTAGGAAACTTCTGATTTCAGTTGCACTAGTAGGCTGCTCCCAATTCTTCACTGCCTCAATCTTCGAAGGATCAACTGAAACACCTTCCTTGGTGATAATATGTCCGAGAAAGGACACCTCTTGCAGCCAGAATTCACACTTACTGAACTTAGCATATAGTTGATGATCTCTCAACAGCTGCAATGCCATTCTCAGATGTTCAGCATGTTCCTCCTCATTCTTAGAATAAATCAGGATGTCATCAATAAAGACCACGACCCATTGATCAAGATAGGGCCGAAATGCATCGTTCATCAACTGCATGAAAGCTGCTGGAGCATTCGTTAGACCGAAAGGCATAACGACAAATTCAAAATGACCATACCTGCTGCGGAAAGCCGTTTTATAAATATCCTCTTCCTTAATCCGCAACTGGTGATATCCAGATCGAAGATCGATCTTAGAAAAATATTGAGCTCCTACTATCTGGTCAAATAACTCGTCAATTCTCGGCAAGGGATATTTGTTCTTGACAGTCTGCTGGTTTATTTGCCGATAGTCAATGCACAACCTCATCGAACCATCTTTCTTCCTGACAAATAGTACTGGGGCTCCCCACGGAGAAGTACTAGGACGAATAAAACCCTTCTCGAGTAATTCCATCAGTTGCTGCTTCAATTTTCGCAGTTCCGCAGGAGACATACGATAAGGAGCCTTGGAAATAGGAGATGTGCCAGGAATAAGATCAATAGAAAAGATAACTTCCCGCTCAGGCAGAAGTCCTGGTAGTTCCTCTGGAAAGACATCAGGAAAATCTCGGACAACAGGAATGTCCTTAATCTCCATCTGCTGCTCAGGAGTTGTACAGACAAAGGCTAGAAAAGCCTCACACCCATGCCTCAAAAGCTTATCAGCTCGGAGAGCCGAGATGAGCGGTACAGAGTTATGGTGCTTGACTCCCGTAAAAGATAAACCAGAATGTCCAGTAAAAGTCACTGAGCTAGAACTACAATGAACATTGGCCTCATACTTGGCCAACCAATCTGCTCCTAGGATTACATCATAATCCTTCATATCTATGCAGACTAAATCTGCTGGTAAGTTCTGTTCACCAATCATAACCTTACTAGAAGGATAGAAATACTGGATTGTTGATCTAGTGCCAATAGGGGTTGAAATCTCTAACAGAGTATTCATCAAAACAGGTTCCACATCTAATAACTTAGCAAATCTCCGTGAAATAAAAGAATGTGTTGCACCAGTATCAAAGAGAGCAAATGCGGGCTTATCGATTATAGTAAGGGTACCTTCGACGAGTCCGCCATCATCAGAAATCCCAGTTTCCTCTGCATGTAAAGCTTGAAGCTTGCCTTGTGATTTCTTGAAGACTAGAGGTTTTGCCGGTGTAGCTTTCTCCGATATGAGAGGACAATTGGGGATACGGTGCTCCTTGCTTCCACATCGCAAACATGCGCCTTGCTTGCGCCAGCACTCCTCTATCTTGTGACCCGGACGATCACAATAGTTGCACACGCCCTTGAATGGAACAATAGGGCCAGGCTTCTTGTCTTCATGTCTCGGCATCTTGCCCTTCCATGATCCGGACCCGCTCCACGAACCAGGTCCACTAACAGGTCTCTTCTTGGTATACCCGGGTTTGACACTCCCGGAACCCGTAGGTAATTCTTTCTTGGTGCCTTTCCCACGGATTCTCTCCGTCATTTCAAGAGTATCCTCTAGAACTTGCGCTTTCCTTACCATCTCAGAATAAGTGGAAATCTCCATCGGTGCCAATTGGTTGATATAATGAAGCTTCAAACCATTGAGAAAGCGCTTCGCCTTCATCTTCTCGGTGGAAATGAGATGAGTAGCGTAACGAGAAAGCCGTGCAAATTGAGCCTCATACTCTGCCACGGACAAACCTCGCTGTTTCAAGTCCGCGAACTCTGCCGCTTTCTTCTCTTGCACTCTATCAGAAAAATACTTGCTGTTGAAGAATTCCTCGAACTCTTCCCACATAACTTGCCGATCACCGAGAGTTGCCTTGACAGAATCCCACCAAGTACGTGCATCATGTTCCAGTTGAAATGTGGATAAAAGGACACGCTCCTGGTTGGTACATTGCATAACTTCAAAGATTCTCCCCATCTCGTCTAGCCAGTGCTCGGCTTGGTCGGGGTCAGTCGAACCAGCGAATCTAGGCGGGTTCATTCCGCGGAAGTTCCGGTATAGATCACCGGTACCATGTGGTGCCGCTCCTGCCTGAGCTACTTGCTGAAGGGCCTGAGTAAGGCCTTGAAATGTACGCTGCAGGTTCCTCCATTCAGCACGATCAGCTGCCATCTACACGAGAAATAGATTACTTAGGTTTAATCAAGATAAATAATTACACGATTAAGAAACGAACTTAACCCAAGTTCTACCCAATCTCACAGGTCAGGTCTAGACTTTACAAGGTTAGGGATCTAATGCATCTAGACACGACCAAAAACTCGGTACCTGGCGGAGGTAATCGGTCCGAAGACCACTCGCGCAAGTGTGCGACCTTTCCGATAGGTATAGCCTAACGTTCGGACAACACCTTTTGATATACCGATTATTGGGATGCAATGCAAGAAAACCTACAACTTAGGAAAACCTAGGAATGTGAAACCTAGGGCTCTGATACCAACTAAACTGTCACGCCCCGAACAAGGCGGAAATATCGGGACGTACAGTTAGGGACACGCTGGCAAGAGAGGGAACTAAATCTAAAATAATACACAAGTGCTACAAGATGGAAATACTAAATGATCATTAACAAACCACAACTGATACAATAACCTCAAGTTCAACTTAATACAACTGGAATAATCAACCACTAAAACTCAAAGACATAACTGAAACTAAATGCTCTCCAAAACACAACTAGAACTGATACACTCAAGACATCACTCCTGCCCTTCCCCATCGGTAAGCGCGTCACCTGAAAAGCCTGGAAAGGGGGGAAAACACAACTATGAGCTGACGCTCAGTAGGAAATAACAGACAGGTATAAGTGATTAACAGTTTAATTACATTTTAAAATGTCATGCTACGAATGATAAAACACTAAAAAGATAACGATGATAACACGAAATAAAATGCGAAGATCTTGCAAGGTCAAGAAATATAATGAATAGAATAGTAAGACAAGAATTTACTACAGGAGATAACGATAAGAAGTTGGCCATATCAAGTCAATTCAAGTCATGTCAAGCACGCATGTAATTTCATTTCCACGTCCAAGTAATAAGCCAGTAAAGTAACCACAAGTAGAGTATAGAATAGTGAAGAGTGGAAAGTGAAAAGGTGTAGAAAGTAATGTAGAGAGTAGTGGAGAGAGTAGTGGACAGTCCTAGATTTAACACATGTCATAGTACTGGTGCCAAATGCCACACCTAGTCATTCACCTCCCCGGGGGTACACGTAGTGTTCGGGCGCTCTTCCCAGGACCAGACCGAGCCCTTAATTGTTTGCCAGGCATTGATTTCTTTGGATCAAAGATCCCACGAATCTAGACTTCCACAGTTTATGGCCAGAATTCCAAGGTTTAAGCTAAGTAGCAATAACAACATCAAGTAGGAAAGAGATTCATTTCCAGAATTTCAAGGTAAGTATAATCATCAAGGAGATTGAAATCAAGTCACAACAAGAGTTAATCGTGCTGCGTTACTGTAAAACAGCAGCAATCAAATAAGCTAAACAACATATTAATCCTAATCACCAAGTTAAGATATCATGCTTAACCATTATCATTTATATTAGCCAAAGTGCCAACAAGCTAGAACAAGTTATCAAGGTAAAGAACAAACTCTCACAGGAGTGAAAAAGAATGCATTAACAGAGATTTAGTTACACAATTAATCATTAATTAAGTGAGTTTCTATTTAATCTTGTATGCATTGAAATAAAGATGGTAAACGGTGTGTTTTTACACTAAGTTTGCATGTAGGAACCAATGCAAATTTGAAATTAAGAGGGGTACATGAATAGGTCAAAAGTTCTTCAAAAATATGATTTCAATGGGTCTAAGTTAAATGGGTTGATTTCCCACTGATTCGGATCCATCTTTGGTTCGAAAAACGAAAAAAAACTGGTTCTCTGGTGTATGGGTCGACCCTTGGGGTCGACCCCTGCAAAACGGGGTTCTGGAACTGCATGGGTCGACCCCTGGGGTCGACCCTCGCATCTGGGCCGAATGGGTCGACCCCAGGGGTCGACCCTCGGGCTGCCTGGGCTGCCAGGTGCATGGGTCGACCCCTGGGGTCGACCCCTGCAAGAACAGATCCGGCTGCTCTTCCGGAAAACATGAAATCTCATCCAAATGGGGTCCAAATGAGTTGAAATTAAAACCACATGCCATAGGAATCTTGCTAGACATATTAAGGTCATAAAACTACAGTTTGGAAACACTAATTTCATCAGAAATCACAAGAATCACAACATATTCTATGAAGAACACAAGTAGACCTCGTTTAGGACATACCTCCACTAAATTGACAAATACTCTCGATATACAAAACCAAATTTAGGGATTTTGGTGTCAAAAGAAAGCTAACTCGATCATGAATCCAACCATATACTATATGCTACATTGAGATCAAGTTTTATGACTCAAAATGAGCCCGTAATCAAGCTCTGACTTAAGGAACACTATATGAATCATGTTCTAGACATGTTTTTACAAAAATCGAAATTCATGATGCATGCTCAATGGAATTTGGGGCTTTCTACGTTAAATGAAAGATAATAACATGCTGATTACTTCATGTAAGTTAATTAGAGTTTGGTTGTTAGATCCTACCTCAAATCGGAGAGGGAAAACTTGAACCCTAGGATGAAGAACACTTGGACAGCACCTCACAAAAAGCTCGATTTCTCCACGGATACCTAATGAAAATTGGGGCTTTTGCCACCAATGGATAGAGCTCGATGAGAGGAATAATTTTCTATACTCATGATCAAGATTTGGTTGAAAATTCCTACCTCAATCGATGGATCAAAGAAGGATGAAGGGAAGCCAACGGCCTGCTGACCCACCTTCACAAATCGAACTAGATCTCTCCAGATCTGAAATTTCAGCGATCCCCACAGTAGCCAAATGAAAGAAGACCCATAGGGCTTCATTTTGATAGCTCATAGAGCTCCTGGAGCCTTCGGAGTTGGGAGTATTCACTGCTGCAAGCCGCGTGTTTAGAAACGGCGCCGAAATCCTTGACCTGACCAAACTATGTCGGCAGCACGTTTTGGGGCTAAGTTCACCTCAAATTGATTGAGGGTAAATGTTCTTTACATTGTGGCCTTCCATTTACCCTTGATTTCAGATCATTTGGTTGAGTAATCAGGTCGAATTTCGCGTTTTAATCTAAGGGTTAGGTATGGGTCAAAAGTGTGCACATTTGGGTTTGAATTCTAAATAGATCTTAACACGGATTTACCATGGCTTAAAGCCAGAAGGAAAAGTTGTTATCTACATCAATATTAACATGTTTAATATTTTTACAGATTTTTCTGAGGTAGTCGAATTATTACTTATACTATTCCGTAATTAATTAAATGTTAAGTTCGGAAGACTAAGTTCACTAATTCCGGCATAATAAATGATTTTCTTAGGCTTAAATGAAGAAGACAAAGTTGCTAAACAAAATTAGTTCTACAAGATGTGATTTTTGGGGATTTTTATAAAATAGTTAAAAAATGACTTATTCTATTAATTAATTAATTAATCTAATTAATTTGGATAATTCTCATTAATTCGAATAACTTCAAATAAATTCCAAATAATTACAAATAACTTTCTAAATAAATTTCTAAAGAATTTAGGGTCTTACACCTGGCCCGTGGCGAACAAATCAATGCAGAAAGAAGATTACAAGAATTTGCTGAATTGGAAGGGAAGCGCCTCCAAGCTCAGAAGAATATCCAGATGTACCAGGCCCGCATGGCCACTGCATTCAACAAACTCGTAAAAGGATGAGAATTTAAGAAAGGTGACCTCGTCATGGTCAAGAAAAGAGAAGTTATGGCGTCCAACCCAAAAGGAAAGCTGAATCCTAATTGGGAAGGTCCTTATGTGATATATAGGGTCTACGAAGGAGGGGCCTACATGGTTGTTAACCATCGAGGGGAAATCCAATTCTCACCACTCAACGGTAGACACCTAAAGCTGTATCATGCTGCCCAACCAATATTCCCCGAGTAATCAGGCTAAAAGTCACCCTTTTCCTTGGTCTAGCGGCACTCCACCCTAACCAAGCTACCCTGCCCCCTTGGTCTAGCGGCGCTCCGCCCTGACCGAGCTACCCTGCTCCCTTGGTCTAGCGGCACTCCGCCCTAACCAAGCAACCCTTCTTCCTTGGTCTAGCGGCACTCTGCCCTAACCAAGCTACCCTGTTCCTTGGTCTAGCGGCACTCCGCCCTAACCAAGCTACCCTGCTCCCTTGGTCTAGCGGCACTCCGCCCTAACCGAGCTACCCTTTTTCTTGGTCTAGCGGCACTCCGCCCTAACCAAGTTACCCTTTTCCTTGGTCTAGCGGCACTCCGCCCTAACCAAGCTACCCTTCTTCCTTGGTCTAGCGGCACTCTGCCCTAACCGAGCTACCCTTTTTCTTGGTCTAGCGGCACTCCGCCCTAACCAAGCTACCTTTTTCCTTGGTCTAGCGGCACTCCGTCCTAACCAAGCTACCCTTTTCCTTGGTCTAGCGGCACTCCGCCCTAACCAAGCTACCCTGTTCCTTGGTCTAGCGGCACTCCGCCCTAACCGAGCTACCCTTTTTCTTGGTCTAGCGGCACTCCGCCCTAACCAAGCTACCCTTTTCCTTGGTCTAGCGGCACTCCGCCCTAACCAAGCTACCCTGCTCCCTTGGTCTAGCGGCACTCCGCCCTAACCGAGCTACCCTTTTTCTTGGTCTAGCGGCACTCCGCCCTAACCAAGCTACCCTTTTCCTTGGTCTAACGACACTCCGCCCTAACCAAGCTACCCTTCTTCCTTGGTCTAGCAGCACTCTGCCCTAACCGAGCTACCCTTTTTCTTGGTCTAGCGACACTCCGCCCTAACCAAGCTACCTTTTTCCTTGGTCTAGCGGCACTCCGTCCTAACCAAGCTACCCTTTTCCTTGGTCTAGCGGCACTCTGCCCTAACCAAGCTACCCTTCTTCCTTGGTCTAGCGGCACTCTGCCCTAACCGAGCTACCCTTTTCCTTGGTCTAGCGGCACTCCGCCCTAACCAAGCTACCCTTCTTCCTTGGTCTAGCGGCACTCTGCCCTAACCGAGCTACCCTTTTTCTTGGTCTAGCGGCACTCCGCCCTAACCAAGCTACCTTTTTCCTTGGTCTAGCGGCACTCCATCCTAACCAAGCTACCCTTTTCCTTGGTCTAGCGGCACTCCGCCCTAACCAAGCTACCCTTCTTCCTTGGTCTAGCGGCACTCTGCCCTAACCGAGCTACCCTTTTCCTTGGTCTAGCGGCACTCCGCCCTAACCAAGCTACCCTTATTCCTTGGTCTAGCGGCACTCCGCCCTAGCCGAGCCATCCCTTATCATGATCTAATGACAGTCCGACTTGTTACCCTCCCAAAAAGAGAGGAAGAGAGAATAAAAGAATGAAAATAAATAAAAATGGGGTTAAAAATAGAGATACCCTGCCGGTCTTGTTCAGGTTTTCCGAGCAAGGGCAAAAATGGCTAAAACCCAGCTGTGGTGAAAACCCGAAAGGGCACTGCAGGCAAAATCGGGTACCCCGCCACGTGAAAACCCGGAAGGGCGCGTGGGCAAAAGCAAGAGGGGGCTGGCTCCAGTGAAAACCCGAAAGGGCGCTTGGGCCAGTAATATGGTGATCCTAAAGAAACCTCACCTCTTGTCATAAACTTCTCGTCGATCGGCCGGCACCTTGTCCGATCAACGGTCAAATCCACCCAGTACGGACCCTACGTCTGTCCTGATAAAAGCCCTCACACCTTGTCCCAGGTCCCACCGTGATGAAACCTGCTACTGATCAATGGGCACACTCACCCGATCAATAATGAAACCTGTCCGACTTAGACCTTACGTCTATGCCAATAAAACCTATGAAACCCTTTGCACCGATATAGACCCAATATCGATGATGAAACCTGCTGTTGATCGATTGGTACACTGCCCGATCAATGATGAAACCTGTCAGGCTTAGACCTTACGTCTATCCCGATGAAACCCCTGAAACCTTTGCATTGGTATAAACCCAATACCGATGATGAAACCTGCTGTTGATTGATTGGCACACTGCCCGATCAGCGATGAAACATATCCAGTTTAGACCCTACGTCTATCCTGATGAAACCCATGAAATCCTTGCATTGGTATAAACCCAATACCGATGATGAAACCAGCTGCTGATCGATTGGCGCACTGCCCGGTCAATGATGAAACCTATCCAGCTTAGACCTTACGTCTATCCCGATGAAACCTATGAAATCTTTGCATTGGTATAAATCCAATACCAATGATGAAACCAGCTGTTGACCGATTAGGCGCACTGCCCGGTCAATGATGAAATCTATCCGACTTAGACCTTACGTCTATCCCGATGAAACCTATGAAATCTTTGCATTGGTATAAACCCAATACCGATGATGGAACCTGCTTTGATCGATTGGCGCACTGCCCGGTTAATGATGAAACCTATCAGGCTTAGACCTTACGTCTATCCCGATGAAACCTATGAAATCTTTGCATTGGTATAAACCCAATACCGATGATGAAACCAGCTGTTGACCGATTAGGCGCACTGCCCGGTCAATGATGAAATCTATCCGGCTTAGACCTTACATCTATCCCGATGAAACCTATGAAATCTTTGTATTGGTATAAACCCAATACCGATGATGAAACCTGCTGTTGATCGATGGGCACCCTGCCCGATCAACGATAAAACCAGCCCAGTGTAGACCTTACATCTATTCTGATGAGATTCATGAGATCCTTGCATTGGTATGAACCCAATACCGATGATGAGACCCCCCTGTGATCGATGGGCACCCTGCCCGATCGACAAAGAAACCCGTTCTATTAAACTTGCATCTCTTCCTGTCCCACCGTGATGAAACCTACCATTGATTGATCGGCGCCCTGCCCGATCAATGATAAAACCTACCCAGTCTAGACCTTACGTCTATCCTGATGAAGCCTATGAAATCCTTGCATCGGTATAAACCCAATACCGATGATAAGAGCAGTCACTAACAGAGCAGCACATCGCCTGAGCCGTGCTGAAGTCCCAAGTCAGGAAATATATATATGTATATATAAATAGAAAATTGGGGTTAAAAATAGAGATACCCCGCCAGACTTGTTCGGATATCCCGGACAAGGGCAAAAATGGCCAAAACCCAGCTGTGGTGAAAACCCGAAAGGGCACTGTAGGCAAAATCGGGTACCCCGCCACGTGAAAACCCGAAAGGGCGCGTGGGCAAAAGCAAGAGGGGGCTGGCTCCAGTGAAAACCCGAAAGGGCACTTGGGTCAGTAATGTGATAATTCAAAAGTTCCGTGCCAACCGACATGCTACCTTCACCTCTCCTTCATTGATGAAACCTCCCGTCGGTCAGTCGGCTTCATTCCCCACTGATCATAAAACCCTTCCAGGGTAGACCTTACGTTTACCGTGATAAAATCTACATACCCTCTTTCAAATGTCCCACCCGCGATAAAGCCTGTTAGTTTAGACCTTCCGTCTATTCTGATGAAACTTATGAAACCCTTCTTGCGTCGATATAAACCCAATATCGATGATGAAACCAACTATTGATCGACCGGCACCTCGCCCGATCAATGATGAAACCCTCCCAGTTTAGACCTTCCGTCTATTCTGATGAAACTTATAAAACTCTTCTTGCGTTGATATAAACCCAATATTGATGATGAAACCAACTATTGATCGACCGGCACCTCGCCCGATCAATAATGAAACCCTCCCAGTTTAGACCTTCCGTCTATTCTGATGAAACTTATAAAACTCTTCTTGCATCGATATAAACCCAATATCGATGATGAAACCAACTATTGATCGATTGGCACCTCGCCCGATCAATGATGAAACCCTGCCAGTGTAGACCTTTCGTCTATTCTGATGAAATTTATAACACTTTCTTTGCATCGATATAAACCCAATATCGATGATGAAACAAACTATTGATCGATTGGCACCTCGCCCGATCAACAATGAAATCCTACCGGGATAGACCTTCCGTCTGTCCTGATGAAAACTACATATCATTTCATGCCCCACCTGCAATGAACCTACCCAGTTTAGACCTTTCGTCTATTCTGATGAAGCTTAAACTCCTTTACATCGACATGAGCCCAATGTCGACGATGGAACCACGCACTGGACGATCGGCAAATCGCCACAGTCAGCTTTGAGGAACAGACCTCTCGTCTGTTCCAGATGCATGTCTTCCGCTAGCCAACAGGCCCAGCAAAGGCAATCCCATCAGATACCGATACGTGGTGGAGCGAGCCCCCATTCTTTCCCTGAGAGGATGGACGCTCTCCTGCTGCACACAGGTCGTTAGTATAAAGGCTGCTGAGACCATTACTCTTCATACGAAGGAAATAACAACACATGAAGAAGATGTTCAGCCACCCGGAGCTTCAATCCGGCAGATGTTCAGCCACCCGGAGCTTCAATCCGGCAGATGTTCAGTCACCCGGAGCTTCAATCCGGCAGATGTTCAGTCACCCGGAGCTTCAATCCGGCAGATGTTCAGTCACCCGGAGCTTCAATCCGGCAGATGTTCAGCCACCCGGAGCTTCAATCCGGCAGATGTTCAGCCACCCGGAGCTTCAATCCGGCAGATGTTCAGTCACCCGGAGTTTCAATCCGGCAGATGTTCAGCCACCCGGAGCTTCAATCCGGCAGATGTTCAGCCACCCGGAGCTTCAATCCGGCAGATGTTCAGTCACGCGGAGCTTCAATCCGGCAGATGTTCAGTCACCCGGAGCTTCAATCCGGCAGATGTTCAGCCACCCGGAGCTTCAATCCGGCAGATGTTCAGCCACCCGGAGCTTCAATCCGGCAGATGTTCAGCCACCCGGAGCTTCAATCCGGCAGATGTTCAGCCACCCGGAGCTTCAATCCGGCAGATGTTCAGTCACCCGGAGCTTCAATCCGGAAGATGGTCAGCCACCCGGAGCTTCAATCCGGCAGGCGTTCAGCCACCCGGAGCTTCAATCCGGCAGATGTTCAGTCACCCGGAGCTTCAATCCGGCAGGTGTTTAGCCACCCGGAGCTACAATCCGGCAGATGTTCAGCCACCCGAACCTTCAATCCGACAGATGTTCACCCAGCCAGAGCCGCAATCTGGTAGATGTTCAGTCACCCGGAGGTTCAATCCGCGAGATGTTCAGCCAATCAGGGCTTAAAAGTGACAGATGTCAGATGTACAGCCGATCGAGGCTCAAAATCGACAGATGTAAGATGTACAGCCGATCGGGGCTCAAAACCGACAGATGCCAGATGTTCAGCCAATCAGGGCTTAAAACTGACAGATGTCAAATGTACAGCCAATCGGGGCTCAAGACCGATAGATGCAAGATGTACAGCCAATCAGGGCTTAAAACTGACAGATGCAAGATGTACATCCGATCGGGGCTCAAAACCGACAGATGCCAGATGTTCAGCCAATCAGGGCTTAAAATTGACAGATGCAAGATGTACAGCCGATCGGGGCTCAAAACCGATAGATGCAAGATGTACAGCCGATCGGGGCCCAAAACCGACAGATGCCAAATGGTCAGCCAACCAGGGTTTAAAGCCAATAGAAGTCAAATGTGCCATTGATCGGGGCATAAAACCGACAGATGTCAGATGTGCCAGTTGATCAGGGCTCAAGCCGATAGTTGTTCAGCGGATCGAGGCTCAAGCCAAGAAGATCACGCCAGGAGGAAATCCCAGTATGGGGATACTGCCAAGCTATCACCGAAAGAATAAGTCGATAGCATTGAGCCAATGATGCACCTGCAGACACCGTGCCGCACCTTCTGCGCTTACGCCATCTGCAGGTGGGGGGCATTTGTTGACAGCTAAAATATGAACAAAGATAAAGATGGGACCAGACCAGCAACGAAGACTGGAAGATGCCTACAAAGTCAGGATTGAGGGAGGATCCTCACCACCAACTAATTGCCCGGCTAGGACCATCTCAGGCCTGGCTGATGTCCGGTGTTATCGTCATCATTCAGATGGCAATACTGATAAAACCCCAGTTTGTTCACTGATGGAACCTCGAGATGATCTCAACAAAGCTGTGTCACTACTAAAGGGGCCTCTTTCGGTTCTGATAAAAGTCAATACAAAATAACTAAGAGAAGCCAAGGCAATTATGCGGCCTAAAAGCACTAAATGGGCCGGCCGATTGGGCTTCTGACCATGGCGCCGGGAACCTCAACGAAGGGCCGCTGGACGTGCCGGGAGCTGTGGCTAAGAAGCTGGCCATGCCGAATACCCTCCACCGAAAGGATAGAAGAAGGAGATCTATATAAACAAACCCCCTTTGAAGAGATCGGAAGCCGGGCCATCGATCGAAAAGAAAGAAAAGAGAAGAAACTAGCAGAAGCAGAAGGGAAGTCTTCAGGTGGGCATCCGGGGAGGGAGAGGAGTCAATGCTCCGCCCTCCCCCCTTGTTTTCTTTTCTTCTATTTCATGTAATCGTTTCAAGTCTTATCTTGATTCATGCAATGTAGCCGAGACATCTCGGCATCTGTTTGTCCCCCTTTCCCTCACTCTCTCCCTGTAATCAGTTTGAGTATTGGAATGGTGTATCGTCTGGGTTTTCTCACCATGTGTCTTCCCTGATGGACATCATCAAACGAATGGATATATATGCATGATGGGCTATAGCTTAAGCCTGATTTTTTGCTTCCTCTGAAGCCCTATTGCCATTCCCCGTGTTATCTGTAAACCAGTAGCATGATGATCCGATTTGTCTGTTTCTTTTCTCTGCTTCGTAGCACCATTAGTGCTCACCCCAGAGCCTGAAACAGACTATTCCTTGGCTGCTGGGATGAAGCCGTGCTATGCAATGATCGAAGCTTGAGAAACTCTGGGGTTCTAAGCGCGCGTGCTTTATCCGTTGATGTCATCGAAGTCGCCTCTGGGGCCGGAGACAGCCATCTCTTGGCTCCCAGGGTGACGAATGACTATATCAAGTGTGTCCCCAAGCTCTGCGTGATAATGGCGATGGACAGGGGCATTCAGACTTCGGCTTCCCAGATGCCTCTCGAACCCTAGTACTCCTCTGAATTCTAGACCTAATCCAACTCAGAGTGGATGCCTTGAGCAGTCTAGAGCCCATAGAATCCGTCAGTTTCTGCCCAAACCACCATTAAAACCAAAAAACAGAGTACCGTAAACCTCTGTTCGTATCCCGGCGCCCTCACAGCTCTCGGCCCCGCAAACAGTAAAGCTGATGAACAGCCCTCGGCGCAAGCCTTCTTGCGCCGAGATCCCATCTCCCGGGCGCGCCGGGAGCCACCCGTTTCATTTCTCCTCATCGCGCCGGGGCCTACTCGTCTTGGCGCCGAGAAGCCCTCCTCTTGGCCAATCTGTAAACCCATGCCAGAAGCCCCTTGGCCAACCGATAATCCCACGCCGAGAGCCATCTTCTGGCCAATGAAAATCATGCCGAGAAGCCCCTCCTTTGTCCACCCCTTTGGCCTCTTCGTCCACTCATCCTGGGGCGTTTTGAGTCATCACATGCACTTCAGGGACGACAACTAGTGGGAGCAGCTTCCCTTTTTCTACGCGGTTTCTCGAACTCGATCGACTTTTATAAACCCTCAGACCAAGGAAGCTCTGCCATTGCATAAGCTTCTACGGTCTCAAAAGGGATATCAAGATATTGCTCCAAGCATACACAGGCGCCAGGGGTTCCATACCCCTCTATTTTTAGCTTTCACCCCGACATTCAGTGGGTGATCGTCTATCATTCCCTGGCAAATGTTCAGTCCAGGGGAGATGCTATCAAAATTCTCCCAGGATGCCAGAGATGACATGAAACCCATCCCCGGGACCTTATCTATCAGTGGTGACAGAGGCTCCTTATACCCTATTGTTCCCCTCCCAATCTTTTATGTTCTCGGCCTTCCTTGGGAACCTATACCAAAACAGGTCGAAGTCTAGTGAATTGAGCCATTTAATGCCCTAGGGCCCATTTGCCTCAACCCTAACCAATATGAAACCCAAAACAGAGTACCGTAAGCTCTGTTCTGATCCCGGCGCCCTCACAGCTCTCGGCCCCGCGCACAGTAGACGGGATGAACAGCTCTCGGCGCCATCCTTCAGGCGCCGAGACCTGTTTTGGCCTTCTGGCCTTCGCGCCGGGAGCCCTGCAACTTGGCCGCGCCGGGAAGCCAACTACCCTCCGCGCCGGGAAACCCCCCTTGCAGCCTCGTCGCGCCGGGAGGCCCGCGTCGAGAACCCCTCCACGGCTTGCTCAACCCCCCGCGCCGAGACCCCCCTTTTTGCAGGAACCTCATCGCGCCGGGAAGCCTGCGCCGTAAACTCCCTGGCTTCCCCCTTTTATCTTTGCGCGCCGGGAGCCCTGGCCTTCTTGGCTCTCTTGCCCTTTGCGCCCGGGAACCCTGTCCTTTCATCTCTAGTCGTACTGAGAGCCTAACCTGCCATCATATGAGCCCAAATGTCCAGAGCTAATCCATTCAGGGATATCCATGGATCACCATATATGTCCCGGGGATAAATTTAAAGGGGGTCAGGCTCCCTTATGTTCCACCGTCCCGCATCGGATTTATGAGTAACCCCTTTAGCTCGGGAGGGTTCTGCCACTGCATGAGTTCCGCCGGCTTCCCTAAGGGAATATCAAACATTGCCCCATGGCTGATATATATAGGTCGGGAGGTTTGACCTCTCTCTTTCTCTCGGCTTTCATCCCGGCATTCCGTGGGTGATAGCCTATTTCTCTCTGGGCATAACCCAGATTAAGAGGAAAGGCTGTCGAAATACCGATCGAAGCTTTAAACCTATATCATGGTCATGGCTCTGCCTTTCCGTGGTGGACATCTTCTATCTCCTCGTTCCCACCAAGTATAACTGTTTTGAACCGCCAATCACACGATCTAGTCTGTTTCTGTGGTTGATGTTATTATCTTACCCGCCTCCCTGGCCCTGGTAGGAAGTTTAAAATTAAGCATGTGAACATCTGTTCGCCTTACGAGGCCTCCTATTTTAGCGTTTAATCAAGGGTTGTCCTTCCCTGGAAGGGCGTAATTAACATCATAGCGTTTATGGTATGACGGACTCCAGGTCCCGACTCGGACTTCACAATCGACTGACCATGTCAGATCGAGCGCACAATAAGATAGTCACACATGTGACTGGCACGCCAATGAACCAATAAATAAATAAATCAATAAATGATAAATCAATCCAATAAAAATAAAATAAATAAATAAATAAATATAAATAAAAATCCCGCGTCCACAATGCTCGAAAGCAGAGATACAAACGAAAAGGGAGAACAATATTCATACAGAAGAAAAGGGGGGAGAAGAACTGTAGCCACTCGGGGCGTCAGACGGCACACCCCACCTTGCTTCTTCCTTCGAGCCTCTGCCTCTCTCTTTTCTTCAGCTTCTATGGAGGGCTGTCGAGCTCCCCCTTTCTTTCAGTGGCTAAAAATGCTCTCCTCCTTTTTCCTCCTTTTTTTCTATCCTTGTATCTTCTTCTTCTATCTCCCTTCTTCTCTCTCTCTCTCTTTCTCTCTTTCTCTCTTTCTCTCTCTCTCTCTTTCTCTCTCTCTCATTTTCGAAGGGAAGCCTTCTTATAGAGGGATGACGCTCATCCTATCGGCCTGAGATCCCTGGCGCGCCAGCATCTGTCTTCCCGGCGTGGGCAGCCCTCGGCGCGCCTCAGCTCACATTAGGCTTGGCCCATTTTCTGTCATCCGGCGTAGGATCCATCTAATGGGCTCTTTCAGACAGTGGGCTTCTTGGCATATGTATTTATCCTTCATGGGGCTTGTTTAACACCTTGCGTTCAAAAACACGTGTAAGGCACTGTGAATCCCACCTTCGGAGAATCGGAATTGTCTGAGCATCCCTTTTCAGCAGGCAGATGATTGCCTGAATATTGGTATGGTTTTATCAGCCTGACTATCTGAATGATAGCAGTACTGGACAGCGGCCTAGCCAAGGATGGCTTTAGCCGAACAAAGTGTTTGGAGTAGTGAGTCTCTTCTATTCTGATTCTCAGAACTTCCAGGGATGGTACAGGAGCCGCAACTCTGATCATCTTTTAGAGCCCCGAGTCTGCTTTGGTCTCTCCTGGCATATTTTAGGTGCCAACAGTGACCTTTCTGGCCTTGTCATCCGGTGGCTGCCATCTTTCCCCCTTGATCCGATGGCTTTGTCCACCTTCCATCCGGTGGCCCGCCTGCCTACGCTATCCAGTGGCGTCACCCCGATGATCCCGTGGCTCCCTGCCCATCTAATCCGGTGGCTCCTTGCCCACCTTCCTGATCCGATGGCGCCCAAGCCTCCCCGTCCAATGGCTAGCCCTGCTCCCCCATCCGGTGGCTCTCCCCCTTGACCTTCATCCAGTGAAGTTTTGTTCCCTTTGCACCTTGGCTAATGATGTTATGTTTAACCGGTGCATCCATTCACTGGTTTATGGGCTCTCTCTCTTTCGGCTTTCTCAAGGTGTTGGCGCTTCCATGCGCACCTCTATTTTTGGGACACGTCACTCCTTGTGGATGTGTACCCGCTTTACCCCCCCCAACATCTGGGTCCAGGGGAGACGCTGTCGAATTTTTACCAGAATAACACACGTTAAAAGACAAACGGAAGCTACAAACAAATGAAACAAATAATAATGAGACGCCTCTGCTAAGACAATAAGAACCATGGTGATCCCAAAGAATTTAACGTGAACCCCACTGTGACAGACTGCCGAACATGGCTACGAACATAACCTTCATAAATAAAAAGGAGAGAATCAACTAAGGCTTCCTGTGTACACTGCGTGAATAAAAAGAAATCCCTCATACATACTTAATCATTGCATTGCACCCCATTTATGATTGTGTGCCATAACCCTGTGGTATATCAAATGGTGATGCGTGAAAGATCGGGTTACACCCGGGTCGGAAGCCGCCGCTATGCGTCAGTGGGACACTCCGCCTCGTACCGTGGATTAATTCAAAAACCCAACTGAACCACGTACATGCTTGAATTCGTGAGTGCCATTGCTGCATTTAGTGTAAACGAATTGAACCTCATACATGCATTTCATGACTAAACCTAAAACCCCAACCTCAATTCCATCCCGTGCATGCTTGCACCCATGCATATGATTGCTGCACTTAAGTATATGCATGAACCAGGCCTTGTGTAGGCACGCCCTTCAAGTGACATCCTTAATATGAGTTCACCCGTCACACCCTCCTTCGTCGACCTTCCTTCAAGTCAGCCGCTGCCTGCGTCGATCTCAGGCCCTCCTACGTCAACATCCCCTCAACCCAGTTGCTGCCTACGTTGACCTCAGGCCCTCCTGCGTCGACCTTCCTTCAATTCAGTCACTGCCTGCATCGACCTCAGGCCCTCTTGCGTCGATCTCCCCTCGATCCAGTTGCTTCCTGCGTCAACCTTCCTTCAATTTAGTTGCTGCCTGCATCGACCTCAGGCCTTCCTGCGTCGACCTCCTTTCAATTCGGCTACCCCGCTGCATCGACCTCAGGTCCCCCTGCATTGCTACCCAAACAGAGAAATGTTAAAGAACATATAAAAAGAACAAAACCCGCATTCAAATGGCATCAAAATTGAAAGGATAAAAAAATAATAAGAATTTGTACGTATTGGCGAATATCTCTGGAATCTCCTCTCCCCTGGGACTCCGTCGAGGGAACATCAATGCTGCCCCGCAGGTTGACTATGAGCCCCGGTGTCACGTCCCGACGCGGAATATCGAGGGCGCGACAAGTCGTAAACACGCTTGTCGATCAGAGCATGTACAATTTTATTTCTAAAGTCAGAAATGAATGGGAAAATGATACTTTTATTCCATCAAAATGAAGTTACATCACTAATTCATAAGCCATAAAGGCAATTACAAACTTCCAATCCCAAAGTACATCATTCTTGTAAAACACTAATGATCTACATAAACCTAGGTAAAAAGGAAAATCACTCTCTCACTCTTGTCCATTCCCTTGTACATTTTCATTTCCTGCAACAATTAACCAAAACGTAGGGTGAGCTAAAAGCTCAGTAGGATTTTATATCTCTATGAACCAGACAATCTTTAAGTGTTAGTAATTTAAACAATTTTCTAACTTGTATCGGGAAGTGTATAAACATGAATAGAATTTCCAAGTAATTGAGATGATATGATATCAAGATGAATTTCCAAGTAATGACTTTGAACAAGTAAGGAATTTCATGTAATTGGCCATTTTCACGCAAGTCAAGTAATTCATGTAATTTTCAAGTAAACAAGTAACAAGTAAACAAGTACGAATAGTGGAATGCCGTATCAAGTAAATCTATCATGCACTTTGGTGCAATGCCACACCATTGGTCAATCAACTCCCATGGGCACAAGTACTTTCGGGCACTCCCCCTAGGACCAGACCGGGCCCCATTAATGCCAGGTATTGAGTCAGTAGATCATAAGATCCCAAGTACGTTTAGACATCCACTTTATATAATTATGGCCAACGAATTTCAACGATAAGCTAATTTGTAAAAAGTACAGATCTGACAAAAATTTCAGAAGTAGCAAGAGAAGTGAATGATAATTTTAAGGCATAATGTTTAACGACATTAAGTCGTGGAATTCAAGAAAGAATGATAACTAGGAAGAAAATCAAGTAATTAGAGTTTAATAGAATTAATTTGATTTCATGGTTTAATCTTATGTGCATTTGATTTACAAATGTTTAAACATGTTTATAGGAAATTTTTGTACTTTAAAGATGCATTAGTTAGCCAAAATGGTGATTTATTATAATAATCAGAATTTAATTATAAAAATAAGTTTTTAAGTTGAAAACAATTCTAACTTACTGAAAATAATATTAACATGCTGTGAATGATTTTCATATATTACTTTACTGGTAAGATGATAAAAATAAATTTTTCATACTGGATTTAATTTTTACATGCTGAAAATTAATTACTAACATTCTAAAATTAATACTTAACATGCTAAAATAATTAACTTATTCATAGGATGATAAGATAAGTTTACCATGCTGATTACTGAAATTCTCTGATAACCACATAAATTTTATCATGCTGAAAATCATTTTTCTATATTTATTTACTAATTATTTGATAGGAAAATAGAATTATCATGCTGAAAAATAGTTTTAATATACTGAAAATAATTCCAACATGCCAAAAATAATTCTAACATGCTGGAACAATTTTACCATACTGGAAGAAATTTTATCATGTTGGAAGTATTTTTCATGCATCAATTTACTAATTATTTAATAGGAAATTAAGTTTCATATGCACAAAAAATAGCTTTAAATAGATTTTAACATGTTGAAAATAATTTTTATATCTCAGTATGTATAAAATGATTTTATCATATTGGGAGTCATTTTTAACATGCTGGAAATAGTTTTAACATGTTGGAAATGATTTTTAGTATGTATAAACTAATGTGGTGAAAATTAGATTTTTACATGTAAAAATAATTTCATTTTATAAAATAATTTTTTAACATGCTGTAAGAATTAAAACATGCTAATATTACCTTTTCTTACTTTTGGTTACTATATACGTGTAATTAACGTGAATTTTCAAAGGGTATAGTTCCTATTGTATAGTGACTTAAGTTTAGTCCCACATTGGAAGTTATAAAAACCTTGCATGGCATTAAATGTTGGAGAGTTCACCCTTGGGTCAGGACCTAAGGGGCATAGGATGTGGGCTTGAGTTGTGAATTGATACAAAACTAGTAATATATATATATATATATATATTTATTTATTTATTTGTACCGTGCCGAGCCGTGCCGTGCCGAGCCGAGGTGCGGCGAAAGCTAAAGCTTGCGGCTATTTTTCTTTGAACGCGCTGGCCCTGGCCAGCGCGACCTGAAGAACGTGTTAGCCAGTGCTAGCGCGATCATGTCTATATATATATATATATCTTTTCATATTATATTATTTTGACCCCTGAAGACCCGTGGTTAATGGTCTAAACGCGCTAGGGGAGACTAGCGCGTTCATGAAGAACGCGCTAGGTACCTATAGCGCGACTAGGAAAGTATATTTTTTTGAAAATTTGGTCAAAGGGACGGGGTCTGTATGAACGCGCTATATATATATATATATATATATTTATTTATTTATTTATTTATTTGTGCCTTGCCGAGCCGAGCCGAGCCGTGCCGTGCCGTGCCGAGCCGAGCCGAGGTGCGGCGAAAGCTAAAGCTTGCGGCTATTTTTCTTTTAACGCGCTGGCCCTGGCCAGCACGGCCTGAAGAACGTGCTAGCCAGTGCTAGCGCGATCATGTCTATATATATATATATATCTTTTCATATTATATTATTTTGACCCCTGAAGACCCGGGGTTAATGGTCTAAACGCGCTAGGGGAGACTAGCGCGTTCATGAAGAACGCGCTAGGTACCTATAGCGCGACCAGGAAAGTATATTTTTTTTGAAAATTTGGTCAAAGGGACGGGGTCTGTATGAACGCGCTATATCGGGGCAGCACGTTTAGAAGGCGCTACTGAGGTATAGCGCGTTCTGGACCTGATGAAAAAATGGGAATACCCCTCCATTCGAATGACCATAACTTACTCATTTTATAATGGAATTTAACAAATGAGCTATCAATGGAAAGAGGAGAGAAAAATGAACAATATGGCATGATTTAATTAGAGTTTAGCCTAAGAGACACCTACCTTTAGACGGATCTAAAGAAATATCCCCAAATATAGGAAAACCCTTTGATCTTCTAAATCTCCCTTCAAATCTCCACCAATCTTCGCAGCAGCATATACTTAACCTCCAGGGATGGTTTGAGGGTCGAATGAGGTTCTATTTATAGCCAAAACTTGGCCAAATGTGCCAAGATTCCTTGCCTAACAATGCCAAACTTTCCAACTCCGAATTAGAAGAAAAATGCTATTTCTCCTCTTAATCTAGCCCATCTTAGGTGTGAAAACAATGCAATTTCGGCTGGTCTAAGGTGGGCTGTTAGGTAAGGGTCGATTTTTGAGTCAAACTTCTAGAAATGGGGTTATTATAATCCCTTAAATATCATATTAAACACATGTTACGAATTTAAGGTTAATTTAACCTTTATTGAATCCTTTAACCATTAATTCAGCCCATTATGCATTATCCAATGGGCCAATTGTAATCCTAATCCATTACATGGACTTTTATTGGGCTTACTATGATTTATCTAAGGTCTAAAGCATTTAATATCTATTTAATTCTAGTTAATTCAAGTAAATTAATAATCTAGCTTATTTCATATAGTAAAATTAATTTGATTATTACATGAAAATTTTAATTACATAATGAAATTGAAAATTTTATTTCTCATTTTTAAATTTTGGGTTTCTACATCCTCCCCCACTTAAAAGAATTTGGTCCTCCAAATTCACATTATATAACTAAAATTCAAAAATTCGAGTAGAAAGGTCGAATTTCTAACCTGAGAATAAATCCGGGTATTTCTTCTTGATGGATTCTTCCAATTCCCAGGTTGCTTCCTCGAACCCACGCTTGCTCCATTGGACTTTCACCATCGGTATGGCCCGATTTCTCAGTTGGTGTAATTTCGATCCAGTATCTTGATCGGTCTTTCTTCATATGATAAGTCTTTTTGGAGTTTCAATTCTTCAAATTGAATCACATGTGAAGGGTCATAGACGTATTTCCTTAGCATGGATACATGGAATACGTCGTGTACACCGGCCAATTGAGGAGGTAAGGCCAGCTTGTATGCTACCTCGCCGATTCTCTCTAGAATCTCGAAAGGGCCGATAAATCTCGGACTTAGCTTTCCTTTGATGTCGAATCTTCTAATTCCACGGGTGGGTGAGATCTTTAAGAAGACATGCTCCCCCACTTGGAATTCAAGGTCTCTCCTCCGATTGTCGGCGTAGCTCTTTTGCCTTGATTGGGCGACCTTTAGCCTTCCTTGAATTAACTGGATTTTGTCGGTTGTGTCTTGTACAATGTCGGGACCAAGCAATCCCTTGTCACCAACCTCGCTCCAGCATAGAGGCGATCTGCAACTTCGGCCATATAATGCTTCGAATGGTGCCATTTGAATACTCGACTGATAACTATTGTTATAAGCGAACTCAGTCAGCGGTAAGTGTTCATGCCAACTACCACCGAAGTCAATCATGCAGGCTCTCAACATATCTTCAATAATTTGATTCGTCCTCTCGGTTTGTCCATCCGTCTGAGGGTGAAAAGCCGTACTAAACCTTAGTCTAGTACCCATTGACGATTGTAAACCCTTCCAGAAATGAGAGGTGAATCTCGGATCTCGGTCCGAAATAATAGAGCTTGGAATACCATGCAGCCTTACGATCTCCTTGATATATAAGGCGAATAGAACATCCACGGTCCATCTAGTCTTGATAGGTAAAAAGTGAGCGGACTTTGTTAACCGATCCACAATTACCCATATAGCATCAAAACCATTTCGGGTCTTCGGTAATCCAACAATGAAGTCCATACCGATACCATCTCATTTCCATTCCGGTATTTCGAGAGGCTTGAGCTTGCCAGCCGGTTTGAGGTGTTCGGCCTTGACTTGTTGACAAACCAAACATCGGCTTACGAACTCAGCTACCTCTCTCTTCATATTAGGCCACCAGAATGTTCTCTTGATGTCTTGGTACATTTTTGTAGCACCGGGGTGAATAGTGTACCTTGACCGATGTGCTTCCTCTAGGATTTTACCCTTGATCGTAGAACAATCGGGTACACAAGTTCTGCCTTTGAATAATAGCCTTCCATCATTAGCCAGAAGTAAATCCGGTCGTTAATCTAATTTGTCTTTAATTTCCATGATCAACGGATCATCAACTTGCCGTTCCTTGATTTCTGAGAGTAACTCGGGTTGGAGTCGAATATTAGCAATAAAGACTCCGCCTTCCTTCTCCTCCATATTGAGGTTTAAGTTGGCCATTTCTTCAAGTAGATGCCATTCTTTAACCATCATGCTCGATAATAAAGCCATTGGTTTCTGCTAAGTGCATCAGCTACGGCATTGCCTTTTCCTGGGTGATATTATATAGAGAAGTCGAAATCCTTTAAATATTCCAACCACCGTCTTTGTCACATATTGAGCTCCTTTTGAGAGAATAAATATTTGAGACTCTTGTGATCAGAATACACCGTAAAGGCTTCGCCATAGAGATAATGTCGCCAGATCTTAAAGCAAAGACCACAGCTGCCAGCTCTAGGTCATGTACGGGATAATTTTCCTCGTGTTTCTTCAATTGCCGTGAAGAATAAGCTATGACCTTGCCGTGTTGCATTAATACGCAACCTAGGCCAATTCCAGATGCATCAGCATACACTTCGAATCCTCCTCCTTCTGTAGGTAATGTGAGAATAGGAGCAGTCGTTAGACAATCCTTTAAAGTTTGAAAGCTTTTCTCGCATTCCTCGGACCATATAAAAGGATTCTCCTTCCTTGTCAATCTTGTTAAAGATACTGCGATCTTTGAGAAATCCTTGATAAATCTTCGATAATATCCAGCCAATCCCAAAAAGCTTCGGATTTCCATCACACTAGTAGGTCTTTCCCAGTTCTTTACGGCCTCGACCTTTGAAGGATCGACGGCGATACCATTCCGAGAAATTATGTGACCGAGAAAAGAAACTTCCTCCAACCAGAAATCACACTTGCTTAATTTGGCATAAAGCTTGTGATCTCTTAATAATTGAAAGGCCTTCTTGAGATGTTCCTCATGTTCTTCTTTTGACTTGGAGTAGATCAAAATGTCGTCAATGAAGACAACCACAAATTGATCGAGGTACGGCCTGAATACGCTGTTCATCATTTGCATAAATGCGGCAGGCGCATTTGTTAAGCCAAAAGGTATAACGGTGAACTCGTAATGTCCATACCTACTCCGGAATGCCGTCTTGTGAATATCACTTTCTTTGATCTTCAATTGATGATAACCAGATCGAAGGTCGATCTTTGAGAAATATCGCGCTCCAGAAATCTGGTCGAATAATTCATCAATTCTCGGCAATGGATATTTATTCTTTATGGTGAGTTGATTCAATTGCCGATAATCAACACATAGTCTCAATGAACCATCCTTCTTCTTGACAAATAAGACCGGGGCTCCCCAAGGTGAAGTACTTGGTCGGATAAACCCCTTCTCCAGTAATTCCAATAATTGATCCTTTAACTCCTTCATTTCCACGGCAGACATCTGATATGGAGCTTTAGAAACGGGTGCCGCTCCCGGAATTAAATCAATAGAGAAAACCACTTCTCTCTCTGGTGGAATACCAGGCAACTCGTCCGGAAATACATCAGAATAATCCCGAACGATAGGAATGTCCTTTAGAATGGGTTTCGTGTGCTCGGTCATAGTGATAGAAACTAAGAAACCGACACAACCCTTCCTCAATAATTTCTCGGCTTTGAGAGCCGAAATTAGAGGTATGTGCTTGGAATGCCGGGTGCCAGAAAATAGAAGGTCGGGGTAACCCATAAAAGTTACCGTACCCAGCTTGCAATTGACACTAGCACCATGTGTAGATAGCCAATCGGCACCCAAAATAACATCATATCCTTCCATCTCCATGCATACCAAATCAGCGGGTAAGTTATAACCGCTAATTAGAATTTCACTATCAGGATAGAAGTGTTTAATCTCCGTTCCCATTCCAATAGGGGTAGTGATAGTGAGTGTAGAATCTAACGGAACAGGCTTCATAGGTAAAAGACCAGCAAATCTTCTAGATATAAATGAATGCGTAGCTCCAGTGTCAAATAAGACAGAGGCAGGCTTAGAGTATATGAAAAGAGTACCTTCCACGATGCCTCCTTCCTCGGTAGGTTCCTTACCCATAAGGGCTTGAAGTCTTCCTGGCTTCTTGGCAATAATAGGAAGCTTTGCCGGTGATGGAGCTTGCTCGTTGAGAAGAGGGCAATTTGGGATCCTATGCTCCCGACTCCCACATCGAAGACATGCACCGAGCTTTCTCCAACATTCCTCAGCTTTATGTCCGGGCTTCTCGCAGTATTTGCATAATTCCTTTGATGGCGTAGAGAAAGGAACAATTTGCTTATCGAATGTCCTCGATTTCTTGTCCCCTTGAAAATTACGTCCACCTTTGTTGAAATTTCGCCCATCCTTGATGAAATTACGCCCGTCATTGGGCCTTTTCTTCCCGAAGGAAGGTTTGAAACTTCCGGACCCAGTAACTTGCTCTCTCTTGGCTTCCCTTCCTCGGATGCGATCCGATAACTCCGTTGCATCTTCTAGGAGTTGTGCTCTCCGTACCATATCAGAATATGATTGAATATCCATCGGGGCGAGTTGAGTAATATATTGCATCTTAAGGCCATTAAGAAATCTCCGTGCCTTCATTTTGTCAGTACCCACGAGATGTGGAGCGTACCGAGATAATCTCAAAAATTGAGCTTCATATTCCGCAACTGATAAACCCCTTTGCTTCAAAGCGGCAAACTCGGCAGCCTTCCTTTCTTGTACTCGGTCGGAGAAGTATTTACTATTGAAGTGTTCCATGAACTCTTCCCATAAAATTTGATCGTGCGGTAAAGTAGCTTCGACCGATTCCCACCAGGCACGTGCATCCCTTTCCAGTTGGAAAGTAGCGAGTAGGACCTTCTCCTCGTCAGCGCATTGCATGACTCGGAATATCCTCTCGATCTCCTTAATCCAGTGTTCGGCTTCATCCGGATCCGTAGATCCTGCGAACTTGGGAGGGTTCATGCTTCGAAAATTCCTATGCAAATCTCCCGCTCCTCGGTTTGCTCCTCCCTGAGCAACCTGTTGAAGGGCTTGGGTTAAGCCTTGAACCGTGCGCTGCATCTCACGCCATTGAGCTCTCTCCGCGGCCATTTACGAGAATTAGCCTGAAACCATAATTCCAAGGTTTATTATTTTTGTTTTGGTATTTATTTCCTGATAATTCCCTTTTCCTTAAAACTTAACATGTGTTTCTACCCAAATCTTACCGGGAAAGTTCAAGATCTATCAATTTTCTAGATATTGATCTAGAACCTATGTTAGAGGGAAAACTATGTTTAAGAATGAACCTATAATTGTGAAACCTAGGATTTTATGTAACCTAGGCTCTGATACCACAAAGACTGTCACGTCCCGACGCGGAATATCGAGGGCGCGACGAGTCGTAAACACGCGTGTCGATCAGAGCATGTACAATTTTATTTCTAAAGTCAGAAATGAATGAGAAAATGATACTTTTATTCCATCAAAATGAAGTTACATCACTAATTCATAAGCCATAAAGGCAATTACAAACTTCCAATCTCAAAGTACATCATTCTTGTAAAACACTAATGATCTACATAAACCTAGGTAAAAAGGAAAATCACTCTCTCACTCTTGTCCATTCCCTTGTACATTTTCATTTCCTACAACAATTAACCAAAACGTAGGGTGAGCTAAAAGCTCAGTAGGATTTTATATCTCTATGAACCAGGCAATCTTTAAGTGTTAGCAATTTAAACAATTTTCTAACTTGTATCGGGAAGTGTATAAACATGAATAGAATTTCCAAGTAATTGAGATGATATGATATCAAGATGAATTTCCAAGTAATGACTTTGAACAAGTAAGGAATTTCATATAATTGGCCATTTTCACGCAAGTCAAGTAATTCATGTAATTTTCAAGTAAACAAGTAACAAGTAAACAAGTACGAATAGTGGAATGCCGTATCAAGTAAATCTATCATGCACTTTGGTGCAATACCACACCATTGGTCAATCAACTCCCATGGGCACAAGTACTTTCGGGCGCTCCCCCAGGACCAGACCGGGCCCCATTAATGCCAGGCATTGAGTCAGTGGATCATAAGATCCCAAGTACGTTTAGACATCCACTTATATAATTATGGCCAACGAATTTTAAGGATAAGCTAATTTGTAAAAAGTACAGATCTGACAAAAATTTCAGAAGTAGCAAGAGAAGTGAATGATAATTTTAAGGCATAATGTTTAACGACATTAAGTCGTGGAATTCAAGAAAGAATGGTAACTAGGAAGAAAATCAAGTAATTAGAGTTTAATAGAATTAATTTGATTCCATGGTTTAATCTTATGTGCATTTGATTTATAAGTGTTTAGACATGTTTATAGGAAATTTTTGTACTTTAAAGATGCATTAGTTAGCCAAAATGGTGATTTATTATAATAATCAGAATTTAATTATGAAAATAAGTTTTTAAGTTGAAAATAATTCTAACTTACTGAAAATAATATTAACATGCTGGAATGATTTTCATATATTACTTTACTGGTAAGATGATAAAAATAAAATTTTCATACTGGATTTAATTTTTACATACTGAAAATTAATTATTAACATGCTAAAATTAATACTTAACATGCTAAAATAATTAACTTATTGATAGGATGATAAGATAAGTTTACCATGCTGATTACTGAAATTCTCTGATAACCACATAAATTTTATCATGCTGAAAATCATTTTCCTATATTTATTTACTAATTATTTGATAGGAAAATAGAATTATCATGCTGAAAAATAGTTTTAATATACTGAAAATAATTCCAACATGCCAAAAATAATTCTAACATGCTGGAATAATTTTACCATACTGGAAGAAATTTTATCATGCTGGAAGTATTTTTCATGCATCAATTTACTAATTATTTAATAGGAAATTAGGTTTCATATGCACAAAAAATAGCTTTAAATAGATTTTAACATGCTGAAAATAATTTTTATATCTCAGTATGTATAAAATGATTTTATCATATTGGGATTCATTTTTAACATGCTGGAAATAGTTTTAACATGTTGGAAATGATTTTTAGTATGTATAAACTAATGTGGTGAAAATTAGATTTTTACATGTAAAAATAATTTCATTCTATAAAAATAAATTTTTAACATGCTGTAAGAATTAAAACATGCTAATATTACCTTTTCTTACTTTTGGTTACTATATACGTGCAATTAACGTGAATTTTCAAAGGGTATAGTTCCTATTGTATAGTGACTTAAGTTCAGTCCCACATTGGAAGTTACAAAAACCTTGCATGGCTTTAAATGTTGCAGAGCTCACCCTTGGGTCAGGACCTAAGGGGCATAGGATGTGGGCTTGAGTTGTGAATTGATATAAAACTAGTAATATATATATATATATATATATATATATATATTTATGCCGAGCCGTGCCGAGCCGAGCCGAGCCGAGGTGCGGCGAAAGCTAAAGCTTGCGGCTATTTTTCTTTGAACGCGCTGGCCCTGGCCAGCGCGACCTGAAGAATGCGCTAGCCAGTGCTAGCGCGATCATGTCTCTCTCTCTATATATATATATCTTTTCATATTATATTATTTTGACCCCTGAAGACCCGGGGTTAATGGTCTGAATGCGCTAGGGGAGACTAGCGCGTTCATGAAGAACGCGCTAGGTACCTATAGCGCGACCAGGAAAGTATATTTTTTTGAAAATTTGGTCAAAGGGACGGGGTCTGTATGAACGCGCTATATCGGGGCAGCGCGTTCAGAAGGCGCTACTGAGGTATAGCGCGTTCTGGACCTGATGAAAAAACGGGAATACCCCTCCAATCGAATGACCATAACTTACTCATTTTATAACGGAATTTAACAAATGAGCTATCAATGGAAAGAGGACAGAAAAATAAACAACATGGCATGATTTAATTAGAGTTTAGCCTGAGAGACACCTACCTTTAGATGGATCTAAATAAATATCCCCAAATATAGGAAAACCCTTTGATCTTCCAAATCTCCCTTCAAATCTCCACCAATCTTCGCAGCAGCGTATACTTAACCTCCACGGATGGTTTGAGGGTCGAATGTGGTTCTATTTATAGCCAAAACTTGGCCAAATGTGTCAAGATTCCTTGTCTAACAATGCCAAACTTTCCAACTCCGAATTAGAAGAAAAATATCATTTCTCCTCTTAATCTAGCCCATCTTAGGTGTGAAAATAATGTAATTTCGGCTGGTCTAAGGTGGGCTGTTAGGTAAGGGTCGATTTTTGAGTCAAACTTCTAGAAATGGGGTTATTATAATCCCTTAAATATCATATTAAACACATGTTACGAATTTAAGGTTAATTTAACCTTTATTGAATCCTGTAACCATTAATTCAGCCCATTATGCATTATCCAATGGGCCAATTGTAATCCTAATCCACTACATGGACTTTTATTGGGCTTACTATGATTTATCTAAGGTCTAAAGCATTTAATACCTTTTTAATTCTAGTTAATTTAAGTAAATTTAATAATATAATTTGATTATTACATGAAAATTTTAATTACATAATGAAATTGAAAATTTTATTTCTCATTTTTAAATTTTGGGTTTATACACCCGGGGATTATTTACCAGCATGGTCATGAGTCATCCTTGCTCGGGCCCATATGTCTTCGAAACTTGGCACATCCTCATATTAGACATTAAACTTGTCTTGTCTTCGGCAGACATTTGTACGGGTTTATCAGCGTCTTCGTCTCACTTTTAATATGGGCTTCCACTCGAATATGAAATGGTCCATGAGTGACCGACATGATATAGATTTTTTTTTTATACCCTCGATACGGGTTTTAGTATAATCCGAGTGTCCGTTATCATCTTGTCTTGTTGATAATTTCTTCAAGCCGTAGGGCCCTTATTCCTGGCGATTAATCAAGGGTGTTCTCCCCTCCGAGGAGATGTAATTAACGTCGTGACCTTTATGGCACGGTGGATCTTGATCCCGACACGAACCACACAATCGTCTTATCAGTCAGATGGCACGCACCAAGGGCTTCCTCGAAGTCTAAATAAATCATCACTTGTGACTAGCAGGCCCACACACTTAATAAACAAATAAATGCACCAAATAAACCAACAAGAGAACAAACAAAATGTGCGTGTCGAAAAGTGCATCCACAGGCTTACTCTATCGAACCAAAATGTCCTTCCAACTAATCAATCAAGCTCCCCTTATATCTCTAACCCCCAAATTGCCCCCACCTTATAAATATTGGCCGACATCTCAACGATGCTAGACCCGGCCATGATCACTTCATGTAAAGCCAATGAGCCCATCATCCCAGCTCTAGATATCCATCAACCAGCTCCATCCTCTTAATCTTTAGAGTCATCTATGTCTACGGAGAAATGTCAAGATATGGGATGTCAAATACTGTCAAAGATGGGATATTCATCTGGTGCAGGGTTGGGTAAAGATGAATAAGAAATCAAAGAGCCAATTGATGAGAATGGAACCATTGAGAGGTTTGGATTAGGGTGTCAATCGACTAAGATAGGTAAGAGTAAATTAGCAAGGTGGAAATTGCATGATCACTTTGTAAAGGGATCTCGTCAAATGGAAGAGATGATCGTAAGTTTGGAGATAAGCTATGAGAGTGAATATGTGGATCCAAAAGAAAAACTAGAAGATGTGGACATGGAAGACTTGGGTTTATCAACCCTATTCTTAGATGAATCATTTCTTCCTTCTATAACCCATGAGAAAAGCCCTTGAAGTAAAAAGGGAACAAACTTTGTTAGTCCTTCTCTCTTTCCTATTCATCCTGCTCACATCCTTCAAATGTGGTTTCATCTTCAAGGCTGATAAATCCCAAAGAGGGAAAAGCATGAACCTTTAATTGAGAAGCCCACTCTAGGGTTAAAACTTTCAAATCATGATTCCCTAGTTCAGGGATCATTATTCAACATTGACCAAATATGCATGATCAATGGCCCTGCCAGGGGCATCCGTTCCATATATAGTAGATTAGAAATATGTTTAGAAGAATCCAAACTTTCAGCTACTTCACATGACTATTGACACCCGTTTTTAGCCTGCAAGTCGAGTTATTTCTCTTATTCTCCTTTATAATGCTCCGAATTATCCATTATTTTAGAGTCTCCTTTGACCATATTTCGAGCACATTTCTTGACCATTTTTCGAGCACATTGAGCTTCGGAGGCTTTTAGCTTTGATTCCCCAACTTTCAGGACCGTTTCGGGCAGTTCGGGCGGCCGAACGGGCGTCCAGAAGAATTCCGCATAGTTCTCTGAAGGCGGTCTCCTAGGAGACCGCATTCATGAGCACGCGGTCACCTAGGTGACTACCTTCTCAAGTGAATAGTATTTTTTATTTTTTTTATCCGCCATGGTAGCGGTCACCCAGGAGACTGCGTTCATGAGAAGGCGGTCACCTAGGTGACCGCATTCTTCTGGGTATTTTTAATAATTTTATTTTTTATTTATATTTAAATAACAAGTGATGGTCTTCTTGGGACCGCCACCTTCAAGTAGCAGTCTCCTGATGATCATCTTCTCGATTTTTGTCCCAAGAGCCTCCCAGATGCCCTGGCTTGACCGTTGGACCTTTTTTCTGATCCCATCAAGTGAGGGTCCATGCAAGACCGCCATCTTCAAGTTGCGGCCTTACGATAGACCGCTATCTCGTTGCAGAATTCGGATGATTCTGAACTCCATTTTCTTCGGCCGAGGACTCTTTGGAGTCCTTGTTTAATCCATTTTCGAGGGAGATAGGCCTCCACCTCGGTTTCCATCCATCTAGGACTCTTATCCTTGCTATTATCTCAAGGTTTTATCAATCAAAACTCCTATTTCGAGGATGTATCTCCTAATTTCGAGCTAGGGTTTCTACACTCCTATAAATAGTGGCCTGTTCGCATTGCGCAAAAGGGGGCTCTTCTTCTGTTCGAGGCGAAGCCATGCCGCATCTCCGACTCATCTCTTCAACCCCAACCTGCTGAGGGAAGTATTGGCTTCAATTTCCACGCTCAAGGGCTTCTTCTTTCTCATTCTTTTCTTAGTTATTCATTCTCCATTTTCTCAAATCATCACAGATTTCTACTTTTTTGCACTCTGCTACACTTTTTCCCGTTTTATGTCACTTCTCCCCGCAGTTATACTACGTGTTAATTCATTTTATTCATGCATATGCATTCACAATACACACACCTACCTTTTGCACACTTTTCCAGGGGTTAAAAATCTCCCCCCGGTGCGTTCTCCCCCCTTTTCTAACATTGTTTTATGCACTTGGGACAAATTCTACACTTGCATGATCTAATGGGTTTTTGCCTTTGTTTCTTGTTTTTGTTTTCCAGCAGAGCATGAATAGAACGGTTGGCCCTCTTCTTCTCGCCGACTGGAAGGCGAGGAGGTCAGATTCCACAAAAGTTCCCGCAACCCTTTTCTACACGCGATCAGGTTGTGGCGGCCTTCTTTGATCGCGTTCTTCTTTCTCTTTTCCAAGGTACGTGATGCCCTTCCCATCCTTTCCTTAACCCTTTTAGCTTTGTTATACTTGGTGGTGATCATGGTCTATTTGTTCATCTTCATCGCCTCTTAGTCCTTTCATGTTCATGCTTATGCATATATTTGTTTAGCTCGGGGCGAGTAGATATAAACATCTACAACTCTATTTTTTTGGCGATCACGGTGGGACACCTAGTGCCCATCGCGTGGTTCTTACTGTCCTGCAAGTTTGGTGTGTGTGTGTGTCCATCTCTAGGTAATCTTTCCTTAGGGTTTTTTGTTGTTCTGCACGTTTTTCTGCTCTGGGAGACGGTAGTGGTCTTACCAAGACTGTCACAACCATATAGCGGCCCTCTGTGAGCCGCCACTTGCAGGCACATGTCTCTGGGAAAGATAGCGGTTTTCCCGGGACCGCTACCTTCAGGTAGCGGCCATCTGGAGACCTCCTTCTGTTTCTAGCAGATTATACGCACAGGCCCACAGGCGCATCTTTCTTTGACGATTTAATTCACCTCCCGGGGTCTGATCACTTTGTTTTTGGTCCCATCCTGTAGTCCTTTATATTATCTTCATTTTCATATATCATTTGCATTCATTGGGTCGTGTTTGCATAATTTAATCTTGTCTTTATTTTTGAGTTTTCTACAAGAAATCTGCAGGTAGACCCGAGACAGACTCACAGGAGCGTCATTTGTTGATGTTTTAATTTGTTTTCTGAGGTCTGATTGTGCATTTTTTACTCACATCATGTAGTCCTTTATATTATCTTCATTTTCATATATCATTTACATTCATTCTATGGTATTTTCATAATTTAAAGTTGTCTTAATTTTTGAGTTTTATGCTGAAATCTACATGCAGACTCTCAGGTGCGCTGTTCATTGAGGATTTAAATTACTTTCTAGGGTCTGTTTGTGCCATTTTATGGCTCTATCCTGTAGTCCTTTATATTTTCTTCATTTTCATATATCATTTGCATCCATATTGTTGTGTTTGCATAATTTAATCTTGCCTTCATTTTCCTATTTTATGCTAGAATTCTGCATGCACTCTGGTGCACATGGGGCCATGCATTGCACTTTGTAGTTACATTCCTACCTTGGTAAGTGATCCTCTCACCTCCATAGTCCTTGAAGTCGACTAGGTGATCTTATCCGGGACCTCCATAAGTCTTCGTGAGCCGTGGATTCCCACACGGATGCCTGAGCCAATTGTACCTTTCCACCCCTTAGGTTTACATTTTGCATACGTGTGAGGGAGTTAACCTTAGTCAACCCAAAGTTTGGACGATCTTCCCCTATGATTCCTATCTTGAGGGAATTATGCTTAATTCAAATCATTAAAAGGTCCATTAAAACTAATAAAAACTTTCGCATCATAATAACTTGGTTGACTTGGTGAAATTTCTCACATTCATATTGTTTGTTGGGCTTATTCAAGCCCGTTTGTGGTGTTGTGTGTTACATTTTCCCTTCATATAGTCATTTGTGGTTAGGTTCATAGTCTGGTCCCATCGTTGTAGGTCACATTTGCATTGGTCTTTGTGCATTAGTCTGTCTGTCTCCGAGTCAGGAAGCGGTCATCCCTGAGTCACTTCTTGCTAGCCGCAGTCGTCCCAGGACCGCCACTTGCCCTGTGGCCCTGCCTTCTTGCAACCTTACTTCCCTGGCTGTATTCCCTTGATATCCATCTATTAAGTCTCCATTTCCCTCATGGAGCATTACCGTCATCCCTTGTACCCTTCTCCTTCCCAATCTTATTCCTATTCACGTGTGGAATCTTCTTCCCACGCGGGTCCATCTCCTCGTGGTCCCTCTGACCCGTCTGAAGAACAAGCAAATCTCATGGCCCATCTAACAGCCCTTGTTCGCCAAATGGACCCGGCCCGTGCCTAAAGACTCATTGCAAATCACCCTAATGGGCCTTCTTATCTTAATGGGCCTTCTTCGCACCTTAATGGGCCTTTCTCTCTTAATGGGCCTCCTCCTTCTACTCATGTTGCTGTTGGCCCAATGGGTCCCCATATTAATGTCCCTTCTAGGTCCATGTATCCTTCTACTCTTGGAATGGGCCCTACTTCTTCTCAGTCCGGATCTTTTTATCCGGCCCATTATCATACTCTTTGTCCAAACTCACAACCTTTTGTTCAAGCTGGCCCACTTTCTTCTCGGTCTCTCCCTACCTAGCAGATGATTGCTCAAACCCAACGCCAGCTTAATGAACTTCAATGCCGGATCGATCCCAAATCCTCCTTGAGTGTTCCATTCACTTTTCAGAATCTCCGACTCTGCCTCCTTCACAAATTCCGGCATATCGCCAATATGGTGGAGCCGGTGACCCCTATGTGCATGTTAAGGAGTTCGTTTATGAGTAAGCCAAGTTTCGACACAACCAACGCTTGATGGCTTATTTGTTTGGTCTGTCTTTAGAAGGCCCGACTCGGGATTGGTTCTTCGCATTGCCGTAAGAGCATATTGTGAATTTTTAAGCTGTACAAGACAAGTTCATTCAGCAGTTTCAGGACCAGGTTGGGGTTAGGTTTTCCGTTGTGGATTTGGCCCATGCGAAGATGAAGCCCGAAGAGGAATTCTGCGCCTTTGTCGATCGCTGGCGTCGCCTTGACAAGCAAGTCCCGGGGAACATGCTGGAGTAGGAGGAAATCAAGATGCTTATTTCCAATGCAACACCCAAGTACCACTTTGTCTTAGCCTTGAATGACATTACCTCCTGACAACAATTGTATAGTCGAGCCCGCTTCATTCGCCAACAACTCCAAGGTTCCCTTGACCCCGAGTCCTCTTCACCTCCTACGTTCACTTACACCTCACCCCCCACGAGCCAACCATACGCCTCCGCATATCAACCCTCTAGGAGTCAGCCACCCATGTGTACCCCTCACCAACATCCCACGAGTCAACCTTCTGCCACATATTCTTCTGTGAGTCCACCCTCTACATACCAGTCCTCCACCTATCAACCCTTCATCAGTCTGCCATTCACCATCCACAGTCGGCCTCCCACTCCCGTACACCCGCATGTGTCTTCATCTCCACCTTCCGTCAAGGGAACATCAAACCCTGAGCAAGTGGATGCCGTCAATTACATCCCCCCTCATCCCGCTCCTCATGTGCCTTCGCCTAGTCCTTCCGCTAGTCGTCATGTGCCTTTGCCCATGCAACTTCCACAACCCTCTCCACCGTCCCATACCCCTCGGCATCCACCTTGCCCGAAGCGGGCTTCTCACCCTCCATTTCCGGAGTCTTTCACTGACATCTTCAAGGCTTTGATGGCCACTCATGCGTTGCACCTCCCTCTGGTTGTGCCTTGCTGACCCGCAGTCGGGAATATACTTCAGTTTTATGATTTTCACCATCAGCAGGGGCATTTGGTTGAGGATTGCCTCGAGTTCCGAGAGTATGTGTACGACTCGGAAGATCAGAAGAGGATTGATTGGCCCGAGATTCATAAAATTGTTATATATCTTCGCTGCAAGCAGCAGCAGCAGCAGCAGCAGCAGCAGACACTGTCCAAGTAGCCGTCTCCTTCATTACAAGACCAGGGACACCCCTGTGATTCTTTATATAGTGTAGCACCCACTCCATCACCTGTTCCCCCACCTATTCCATCACCTACCCCATCACCATCTCCTATCCCGGCTCCATTGCCTTCACCTACCCAAGCCCTTGCTCAGGCTAGTGCCTTTACTTCCTCCACTTCTTCCGTTCCCGTTGTTCCCACCACTGCTTCCACTCCTAACGCCGTGCGGCGTGTCGTGTTGATACGTCGACGGTGGGCACCGTGACCTTCCTCTTCAACGCTGTCTCCATCTCTACCACTACCCCCATTGCTTGCTTCACCTTCTCCATCACCGTCACCTTCCTCTTCACCTTCTCCATCGCCAACGCCGTCTCCACCTTCCCCATCTTCACCACCTTCACCATCTTCACCTCCTTCACCACACCCATCACCACATAACCCATCTGTTACCCCTATTCCGTCGCCTTCGCCATCTCCTCTCCCAAAACCACCCAATTCATTGTCTCCATTGCCCCCGTTGCCGTCTTCATCTCCCCCATCTCCATTGTTACTCTCTTCGCCCGAGCCTGAGCAAGCTTCGCCTTCACCTTTGCCTTTACCTCCGCCTCCACTTGCATTGCTTTTACCACCACTTGACATCACCATCCCCATTGAAGCCTCCGCGCCATTTGAACCTATTCCAATTCCCTCCACTTCTTCATCCACTTCTACCCCACGGAGTGAGTGTGCGTTGCCTTTTGTGCCCCTTGGGTCTGGTCCCCAGGGAGACAATGAGTCAAGTCAAGATGATTCAGTGCCAATTATACATTTCAAGATTCAAGACTTTATCTGCCGCATGCCAGTCTGTGTCCTGGTCCCTGGCTATTTTAGGGATGAGCCTGCATTTCCCATGATGGTTGCCAAGAAGAGTTCCCTCTCAATAGTGTCGGTTCCTTCTTGAGCGAGACCGGTGGAAATCTCATTGCTCGCCGATGGGTTCCCCATTGATGCTGTTATTTCTTCTCGCTCTGTTGCCATTCAGTTCACTGGCCAAGAAGGGTTCTCCACCAGAATCGTGTTGACACATGCGGCTGCCAGAGCTATTATGGATTCTATGTTCAAGGGGCAATTTGCTGTATTTTCAGCACTCTCGAAGGACATTCTGCACATTCTATGCAATCTCCCTCGATTTATTAGTAAGCCGGCCCCGTCAACGCCGTGTATTGCTCTCCCTCAGTTTCATCCTGCCCTTCTATCAAGGGAGTTATGCTTCATGTCTGATTGTCGAGTGGAGTTGCCGAATCTCAAAGTTCTGGTGCCGAGTTACAAGACTTTGTGGTTTCCTGATATTCATCACTCTGAGGAGTTAGTTGTTCAAGAATGTCTAGTTATTGTTAGCACCGGGTGTCTAGGGGTAACAACCCCAATGAAGCTGCACCTTCATAACCGGACCATGCCGTCTGCCAGATGGGCCCGTTATTTAAGAAGGCATTTCAAGATAAGAAGCCCAAAGGTCCGATCCCGCACCAGGCGGGTCCGTATTCAAGAGATTTTCGCTAAGAAGAGGTGGCGACGCAAGTTCAAAGGCCGTTAGCTGTGCACTCAGGGGTCCACTTCTTCCCCTTCCTCTCATTCATCATTTCTTCTACTCATCTCCCACCCTTGGGTGATGTACCTTCCTTCTCCTAATCATATGTCTATGATTTTCTCCTCTCTTCCTGGGTTCATGAACCCCCACTCCTCTCCTTCTCATCTGGATTCTCTGGATTTTCCTTATTTTCACAACTCTAGGCCTCAGCCTATGTCCTCCTTTCATCCCGATTTTGGAGCACTTTTCGATTCCTCTTCTTTTCATCCGGAGCCTCCGGGTCATCTCCTCCCTCGCTTCAATCCCCAATCTTCACCTGATTCTACTTCTCCGGTATTCCCGGATTCTGCTCCTGATTCTTCTCTGACCCTGTCGGATGACCATTATTCTCCTTCTCCGACCTGGTCGGATGACCACTATTCTCCTTCTCCGACATTGTCGGATGATTACCATTCTCCTTCTCCGACCACGTCGGATGATCATTCTTCTTCCTCACTTTTACAGCAATCTTCTCATTATTTTTTATTCTTTCTTCCTCGCCCTTTCGGGGTCGTCACCCGTTTTCATGCTATTTTTGAGGCTTTAGTCCGCCTTGATCTCAGCTGATCTCTGTTCATTATGTATTTGGTTCCTTGTGATCAAGGTCTCTGTGCCCTAGCCAGAGAGTTCTAGCCCTTGTTTCTCTTCCTTTTGATCCTTCTTCGTCCAGTTTGGTGTCCGTCGCTCCTCCGTGTCGAGGAATTTTGGAACCTTGTTATTCTCTACCTTTTATCCTATCAAGCAAGGAATACAAAGCTCGTGATATGCGAAGTTCGCTGATCAAGAATGCTTCAGGACGCTGTTTTCACGCCATGGATTTGCAAGGTATCTTTATTTTGTGCAAGAATATGCTCTCACTTCCATTATCCTTATTTTTCTGTGCATGCTTATTATAATGGGTTCCTTAACATGCTTGAGTGGCGTTAGGAGGTTTAGTTAGCTTAAGTGTCAAAATCAGTTCGCTTCTGCAGCACTCTCAGGCTGGGTGATAGATCCGTGCTGGGAATCTAGATTCTTTCCCCGATCGTTGAGGGTAACCTTTTTGCATGAGTTTTTCACACACTACACAGCAAGCTATAGCTGATTTCTCTGAGACACACTGTTGCTGCTTTGGCCATACCATGGGTATGCACAAAAGGTCTTTTCTTTTCTCTGCTCAGTCGAGTGCAGGGGCAAGAGATGGATGGATAAGATGCCTAACCTAAGCGCTCCCTAATACGAGAGAGGTCTCAAATAGGGGCAGTCTTCATGACCCTTAAAAATAAGCTTTCATGAGAAATCTAGCCAGTAAGGGCTGTCGAAATCAAAAAGAAATTCAATGAATATGTGCAAAATCATGAAATCAGAGGCATGGCAAGAGTGGCAGTACAGTTCCCCATGGGACGTCATGAGCCCGGTCGCATGCGTGCCTGATAAGTATGGGTCCAAAATCAAAGACACAAAGCCCCGGCGCAACAGACTGTATCTTTGAGGGGTAGTGCCCTCGAAGGAATTCACGTCATGATATCTTCCATCCTGTATGAAAGCTTATCTCCAATTTTTCTTCCGTTTCTCCCTCTTAGGCTGGGTTGTATCCCAGGTATGGCCTTAGTAGGGGCACTGCTCTTTGGAGGCGGTTGGTTGTGGAGAGCCACCCTTACATGCACGCCCTGCTCAAGGGAAATATTTAATGAGAGGGGAGGAACGACGACCCCTAGTAAGTGGTTTGAGCCAGTCTACGTGTTGCAGATTGCTGTCAAAAATTCAAAAAAATCTAAAAAAATCAAATATTTCCAAAATTTCAAAAAAAATCAAATAATTCAAAATTAAAAATCAAATATGTCAAAATCCAAAAAAATCAGGAAATAACAAAAATCCAAAAATATGAGACTTTTGTTCCTTTGTTCACGTCTATTTGTTTTGAGGACAGATATAATCTGTTTATTAAGTGTGCAGGTTGCAGGTACTCAAGCTTTCCTTGCCTTATCATTTGCTTTGAATCCTATCCATACTTTTTTGATCTGTTCATCTCTTCTTCAATCTTATCTCTCGATCTTTCTGAATCCTATGTCCTTCTCAGCTTTTGTTTACAATGATCATATCTCCATGAGAGGACATTGCCTCGTGATTATGAACCTGGCGGTTCTGCTTCATCTGATCTTGGGCTTTTGTTAAAGAGCGTATTTGTTGCGTCTTTTGTCCCTCCATGTCATCCCACATGCGTCTTTCGTCCCTCCGTGCCATCCCACACGTGTCTTTTGTCCCTCTATGTCTTGTCCCACGTGTCTTTATCCCACCATGCCACGTGTCGTCGTCCCACTGTGTGTCTTTTATCCCGCCATGTCCTTGTCCCACTGCGTGTACTGTCCCACCGCGTGTGCTGTCGTACCCCACCGTGTTTTCAAATCCCACGCACACTTATCGTTTGTTCTTGTGATGTTTTGCCTATGTTGCTATGTTGTTATATTTTGTTCACATCCATTAATTTCAGTTCAGGTCATTTTCACTATGTTCATTGTGTTATGTTGCGTTCATACTTGTTCGTGTTTATTTATGTTTCTATCTCAAATCAAAAATTCAGAAAAATACCGTTTCGCCTGCGCAGGTAAGTCAGGTATGACTCTCTATCCCTGCTCATTGTTGTATTACTATATGGTATCTACATTATTATAGCCTCTCAAGGACCGGCTGGTTATCTTTGTGTTCTGGGATCTGATGTTCCCCTTTAACAAAAGCGATGATGATCTAGGAGCATGTAGTTAATGATGCGGGACGGACCACAGACTCGACTCCGAATGGATATGCGACCCTTGGACTCTAAACAAGCTCGTGATTGTCCCTTAACGAGGGAAGCGTCGGACGTGCACGGTTGAGAAACCGGCGAGAGCTAGGGTGGTCAATTCTCTTTTGTGCCCGGATCAGGTCACGGGACGGTCACGCTCTCTCTTTCGCAGCAGCGGTGAAATAAATATTACGAGCTAACGGCCCTACACATGCTCTCTAGCAGCGGCATATAAAGCATATAAGAAAATAAGTGAAATGCCGAGTGTAAGAGCGAATACGATACCTCCACGCTCTCGGCGTGGGGAAGACGGACCCAGCCGAACTCGTACTCCCGGGACGGTTAACACACAAATGTTACAGCAATGAATCACTACCCACTCCATGCAGGGAGGTAAAGGGCTACACAATTTGGCCTGGGAGGACCGATTCCGGGTTGACGGGCGGCTTCACGCGTAGCTTCGGCCGCACCCGTACTCACGACCGTGGGGCCCACGTGCTGTCCGGAGGGGCCGTGTGGGACCCGGTGGCACCGCTGTAGTGGGGACACTTTGGGAAGCGATCCCTGGGATGGCGGCACCCTGGTTCACCGGCTGGAGGCCGGGCGGCTCCGATCGGCACCGGTCGGAGTAACCGGCCACGGATCTGCCGGTTCTGTTTTCAGGCGCGCGCTCCGGCGAGAACGGACGCTGCGATCAGCCCCGATGTCGGATCAACACGAAACTGGCGCCATTAGAAAGCTGCTTCGAAGGGCTTCAACCCTATGGGATTACAGAAAAATAAATAGCTCTATACTTCTTGTTGGCGAATTTTGATAGCTGCTGTTATACAGTGCCTGAATTCTCAGATCAATAGGGAACTTGTCTGAGAACTGGCATTGACTGATAGGTAAACCTCCGATTCAGAAGTTGTGTTCTTCATCAAAGTTGTAGGAAATTGAACAAGGAAGATAGAAATATTTTTTGTGATAGGTTTGGAGGTGGCTACGAATTGTTATGATTTGTTTACTAGCAGTGAGTCGGATCTGGAAACTGGCTGATATCACTGTAGATGGCTCTAAAAATGAATTTTGAAAAATGGATGGATGGCAGATCAAAAATTAGGAAACATCATGGAGTGAGGAGACGGTGGTTAAAACATCCAATAAAATTGGGGGTTCTTGTACAAATCAAAAAGATGGGCGGAGGGGGGGATTACATGGGTGCTGTCACACAGATCTGAAACTGGACAGAACTGGGAAACAGAAACACACGAAATTTGAAAAATAGTAAATGATGGAATTTAGACGGGATTTTTTTTTGTGGTGGTGGGGATTGAAGATAGAAACACACCATAAAATTTTCAGATCAAGAAGAGCTCGGGGCAGACTGCAGAATTTCGTGGAAGGGGCTGCTGTTGGTTGAAGACAGAACTTCGACGGTGGCTCGATGGCGGTCCGATTGCGGCATGAATGGCGGTGACGGCGGCACAGATCACAACCAGAGATTGAGGGGAGGGGATAGAGATGAAACCACTCTATAATTGGGGGTTGGAGGAGATGAACACCAGGGGAGAGGGGAGGGGCACAAGAAGCACTCTTGATTTTCCAACAAAGGGAACCCAGGTCACAGTGGCGGTGGCGGCTGCTTCAGGGATGGTAATGGGGGGCTTGTCCTCGCTTTTATGCACTCCTATGGCATTGGCACTAGCTTGACTGCGGAGGCCCGTGCTATGTGTGACGGAATCAGGCTTGCGATTGAGCGTGGTCTCCCTATCTCTGAAATTCGCACGGACTCAGAAGTTCTGGTCTCTTCCCTATCAGTTGGGACTGGCCCAGCTTGGGATGCTTGAGATGGTGGCGGGAGATTGGACATAATGTCAATTCCCTTGGCATGAATATTTTGCATGTATACTGAGAAGCTAACCATGTCGCGGATGCTTTGGCTTCCCAAGCTTGTATCCACCGTGTCAACACAATTTTTTTATCCAATACTGAGCTTCCTAGGCCTTGTCGTGGCTTCCTGGAGGTTGATAGATTAGGCTTAGCCTCTTTCCGGCAGCATTAGTATTCCTCCTTTGGCCTTCAGTGTGTCTGTACCTCAGGGGTATGCCCCGGTGATTCTGTACTCATTCTATTGGAATAAAATATTTCATGGGTTATAGAGATCGCCTGGAGGAGTGATCCCACTTCCCCCCCCCCCCCGGGGGGGGGGGGGGTAGTGCACTCGACCGGTGCAATTTCTATCGCCCCTTTTATTAAAAAAAACAATTTTCTCTTCATTAATGCCAACAAATGGAAAATACAACCTTTTATATGCTATGTATCTAATCAAATGTAGACCCTTAGATCTAGGGATGGGGAATGGAGGGCTGGGATGAAGTGTGAATAACACACACAAAAACAATAAAATAATAAGGGGAGGGGCGCCCCCTTGACCAAGAGGGGACAAGTTGGAAGGGTAGGTAACCTACCTTGGAAAATTTACCCCCTTTGTCTCCCATGTGGTCAATTGGCATTCAACCCTTCTAGATGGCCACCTAGGATGGTTGACCAGCCCCACATGAATGACATGGACCAATGGGAAAGGGCTGAGGGCCCCCTTGCTGGTCCTACTGGTAAATTACATAGAAACCCATACAATTCGTGGGAATGACGCATTGACTTACAAAGCCGTACAATTGCGCATATACTTTCCCATGGATATACAAATAAACTAAAGGATATAAATGCAAAATAAAATATACATGCTCGGCGTCGATTCCCATCAGTTAATCATTGGATAAGCCGTTAGTTTGAGTCGGGTGGGGGACGATGGACTCTATCTCACACACCGTGGTTGCAAGAAGACTCTTGACCCCGTCTTGGCTCGGTCTAGCAATAGTATCCTTGAGTACTTTCTATTTTATGCTTTCTTTGCATTCGTTTTGATGATTTCTTTATTTTAGATCAGCATGCATCATGTCATTTTTAAGAACTCACGTCTTGTTATTCTCTCAAGGTCGTTCCTCAAGCAATGGTTTATTGCTCTTCAGTTCTCTTGGATAAGAGATCATCATTCCACTCTGAATTTGAACATTTTCTCTTATCTTCCCACTTGGTCTGGTTGGCCAACGTGATTCCTGTCTAAATTTTTATATCAGTTTCAATTCTCCTTTTCTAACTTTTTAGTTGTGTTCTTCCGATCCCCTCATTGGCTCAGGATTGTGTCCCCTAATGAGGTTGGTCATGTTTCCTTTTCCTCCCTTTGTTAGTTTAGTTCTCCAGACATTTCTCATCCGTGCCATCCATTCTTGGTGGTTAGTTCGGAGTTTTCGAGAGAATTCCTATCGCTTATTGGTTGTGTCGGGTGTCTTTTGCCTTGATGCCCACTTTTCAGTTCTTTCCGCTTCATCTCTACATCATCTCCATTTCTCGTCGCCAACGCTTTCGCTCCATCTCCATTCCATTCCGCCTTCGCGCCGCTTTCGCTCATTCTCTTGCAAAGCGGACATCAAGGAGGGGCATCTGTTGACACCTATTTTTAGCCTGCAAGTCGAGTTATTTCTCTTATTCTCCTTTATAATGCTCCAAATTATCCATTAGTTTGGAGTCTCCTTTGACCGTATATTAAGCCCATTTCTTGACCAATTTTCGAGCCCATTGAGCTTTGAAGGCTTTTAGCTTTGATTCCCCAACTTTCGGTACCGTTTCGGGCAGTTTGGGAGGCCGAACGGGCGTCTGGAAAAATTTTGCGCAGTTCTCTGAAGGCAGTCTCCTAGGAGACCGCGTTCATGAGCATGCGGTCACCTAGGTGACTGCCTTCTCAAGTGAACAATATTTTTTATTATTTTTTATTTTTTTATCTGCCATGGTAGCGGTCTCCCAGCAGACTGCGTTCATGAGAAGGCGGTCACCTAGGTGATCGCGTTCTTTCGGGTATTTTTAAAAATTTTATTTTTTATTTATATTTATATTTAAATATCAAGTGATGGTCTTCTTGGGACCGCCACCTTCAGGTAGCGGTCTCCTAAAGGTCGTCTTCTCGATTTTTGTCCCAAGAGCCTCCCGGACGCCCCGGCTCAGCCGTTGGACCTTTTTTCTGATCCCATCAAGCGACGGTCCATGCATGACCGCCATCTTCAAGTTGCGGCCTTGCGATAGACCGCTATCTCGTTGCAGAATTTGGATGATTTTGAACTCTGTTTTCTTCAACCGAGGACTCTTTGGAGTCCTTGTTTGATCCATTTTTGAGGGAGATAGGCCTCCACCTCGGTTTCTATCCATCTAGGTCTCTTATCCTTGCTATTATCTCAAGGTTTTATCAATCAAAACTCCTATTTCGAGGATTTATCTCCTAATTTCGAGCTAGGGTTTCTCCACTCCTACAAATAGTGGCATGTTCGCAGTGCTCGAAAGGGGGCTCTTCTTCGGTTCGACACGAAGCCATGCCGCATCTCCGACTCATCTCTTCGACCCCAACCTGTTGAGGGAAGTATAGGCTTCAATTTCCACGCACAAGGGCTTCTTCTTTCTTATTCTTTTCTTAGTTATTTGTCCTCCATTTTCTCAAATCATCACAGATTTTTGCATTTCTGCACTCTGCTGAACTTTTTCCTATTTTACGTCACTTCTCTCCGCAGTTATACTGCATGTTAATTCATTTTCTTCATGCATATACATTCACAATACACACCTCTACCTTTTGCACCCTTTTACAGAGGTTAAACCCCCCCGGTGCATTCTTCCCCCTTTTCTAACATTGTTTTATGCACTTGGGATAGATTCTACACTTGCATGATCTAATGGGGTTTTGCCTTTGTTTCTTGTTTTTGTTTTACAGGAGAGCATGAATAGAACGTGAGGCCCTCTTCTTCTAGCCGGTTGGAAGGCGAGGAGGTCAGATTCCACGAAAGTTCTCGCATCCCTTTTCTACACGCGATCATGTTGTGGCGGCCTTCTTTGGCCGCGTTCTTCTTTCTCTTTTCCAAGGTATGCGGTGCCCTTTCCATCCTTTCCTTAACCCCTTTAGCGCTGTTATACTTGGTGGCGATCACGGTCTATTTGTTCATCTTCATCGCCTTTTAGTCCTTTCATGTTCATGCTTATGCATATATTTGTTTAGCTCGGGGCGGGTAGATATAAACATCTACAACGACAAGGTTAGTGGCATACAAATTCCTTATCAACTCATGTCAAGTATATCCGAGAGTTGTAACTTGTTAAGTCAAGCCCGAGTGTTTAGTCTAATAAGATCTATAAATCTTTTATAAGATGAGGAACAATCCAACAAACCACTTAAGGCCACGCACGTTCAAGTGAGAGCACCCACTCATGCCAGTACGCATAGGGGCGATGCACAGGGCCGTGTGCTTGCTCACAAATCACTCGAACCTTATTTCTAGCCTTCTAAGGAAGAGGACTACTCTTCCTCCATCCAGCTGTCTGCAGAATACCCGGACAATGCTCTCAAGATCTGCAAGAACCATTATATATAGCCAATAAACTGAAATCCAAAGAAATAGAAATTCAAAACCAAAATAGGAAAATTTCAAAAGAATTCAAAAGTTTTGTTGAGTACAGAGGGTGGTCAAGCTAGAGGGGGAGGGGGTGAATAGATTGACCTTATAAAAATTATAGTGGGGCAATTCGCAGCAGATGCAAAACAACTAGATAGTTAATTGAAAGACTTAGCTAAATCAATCAGAGAGCGCGCCTATCCATGCATCTAGCGAAGAACAAATTAAGAGAATTAGACCAAACCACAGGAGGACACAGAATTTTAAGGTGGTTCGGTCTCCCAGCGGAGGCCTACGTCCACCTCCCCACTAAACCAGTGAGGAACCCTGCTGAGCTTTACAGCTTGGCTTCAACGAGGGTCAGTCTCCTCAACACAGCTGAGCAATACATCTTAGCTACGCCCTGATCTAAACCCTGAACAGCTGACAAACAGCTTACAGGCACCCTGGCCTATTTACCCCTGATCACAACACAGCTCGCTGGATCAGATTACCCCTCTCTCAGCAGAACAATCCGAGAGAGAACAAACAAGGTCTGAGTTCAGATCAGAAACAAAAAGACAAAAACAAGGAAATCACACAATGGTGAAAAGAAAAACTAATCCTCAGATCAAAGGCGCTGCAGACTCTGATAGTGAACTCAAATCTCTGGAAGAGATTTCTTCTCAGCAGATCAGTCTGCTTCTTGTCTGATGAGCTTGATCAGCTTCACCTTCTTCACAATCTTCAGGTCTTCTCAAAATGATCTTCAGAGCAGTAGAAACATGTTCTTCGTCTTCAAGCTCTTCTACTCTCGTCCCCTTGCTCTTACCTCTTTCTTCTATATACTCGATATTTTTCCCTCTTCAATTCTATCTCTTTTTATAGCTATGCCCAAGCCTGGAGCACAAATCTTTCCCGCGTTCACCACGACCCACGTGCAGCAAGTGGACCCCACCTGATTTACTTGTTGGCTCAATGATTGCTCACCCCACGGATCTTCGTAAGTATATTCAGATGGCGTCAACTCAGTGAATCCAAAGGGTTGACGCAGCCTATCTTCCATCTTCTAGCTTCATGTTTCATGCGGAGTGCGTTGACACATGGTGCAACTGCGTCCACGCATCTGGTCACCTAATGTTGCACTTTAGACTGCAGTGTCAATCCATCGAACTGTAACGTCGACCCATCGAACTGCAGTGTCAGCGCTGCCTGGGTACTCCAGAGGCTGCAATAAGGAATGCTTGAACTGCTGCGTCCACGCTACTTGATCAATGCGTTGACGCATCAGAGTAATCCAGAAGCTGCTTTCTTGATTGGTTGAACTTCTGCGTCCACGCTACTTGATCAATGCGTTGACGAATGGTGCCACTTTAATCTTTATGACCTGTTTTGTAGACATCTTAGCCGTCCAGCTTCAACCCTGTTCAAATCTTAATTTAGAAAAGGAATACATGTGTGATTGATACAGATTTAACATGGCATTTTAGAGTATAGTTTAGCATGCATCCAATACATGATTGTCATCATCAAAATCAGGAGGACAACAATCTCCCCCTTTTTGATGATGGCAACTCTGAAATGATTTAAGGATGAGACATCAAGCAAACACATAGCTATCGTCAATCAGAAGCACATGTATCTATAATTCTTGAAGCTTCATTGGATTGCATCACAAAGAAGTCACAAAAAAATTACTTCATGTATGCTTAATTACAAAAAGAGACATATGCAGTCATTCATCAATGCGTTTAACATTCGATTTGAACTCATGCTCTCCCCCTTTGACATCATAATGAAGGGGGCAAGTGAAAGACTTCTGTCATGAAACCTCAATTGAAAAAATGGCCTAGTCTGACAGATGGTAAAAATCTATTAGCTTTCAGACTAGATAGGTATGTCTATTTCACGTCAGAAGGGTCTTTGTTGTTCCCAGTCAAAACAGCAAACGCCTCATGCTCATCAAGCATAAATGAATGAAGCTATGCTCCACCCATTGGTATTTTCCAAACACGAGCAAGCAGGTCACTAGTTAACTCAAAATAAACATTTCTAACTGTGGAGGACATTTTGGGAATCTGCGGTCCATATTTCAAGTTCTGATAAAATTCCCTAACGAGAGTAGGATAAAAAACTTTGTGTTTCGTCACAAACTCCCACCAACCTTGAAATTCTAATGCAGGCCGTACCTTAGGAAATGCAGCAAGTAGCTCTTCATCAGAACTCACAACGTATCTGGGGATAAGAACCTTGAGAGGTTCTTCTATATTAATAACAACAGAAGGTTCAGAAGACCTGGATTTCTTTTCCCCCATTGTGCCAGAAGAGGTGCGCGGTTCAGCTGATTTTGATTTTGATTTTGAGGGTTTCCTTCTCTTGACCGGCGGACTAGGACTCTGAATACGTCTCACCGTCTTCTTTCCTTTGCGCTTCCTGGAAATAGTTGGAGATGGTGTCTCTTCAGGAGGGCTGGCCACTGGTACATCATGCGTACCCTTTGTGCGTGACTCAGTCGTCAACTGTGCCGCACTAGAATCCCTCAAGCTCTGCTCCATCAACTTCTTTCCCTTCTGAGCACCCTTTGGCGAAGATGATCGGAGACAAGAAATGGAGTGGAAGGCAAATGCACGAGGGTTTTGATAGGAAAGATAGAAACCCCTTTTAGTGAGCGGCTCAACCGGTTCAAGTCAATGAACCGGATTGTGAAAAAAAATATTACTCGAAGCATTGCGTTGACGCCAAGGGATATTGCGTCTACGCAGTGAAGCAGATATGAACGAACATTGCAAGAAAAAATATCCAGAAAGACATCCGTACAAGGAATTTTCTTAAGATACTAAGATAATGAGTAGGCATGCTTATATTCAAGGATTTTTAATTATTGTAGATCAAGTTCCCATGAAAAGGATATACTGAGATGGACACCAATCCATTTAATGGTGAAGATATAAAATATTCTTTAAGATATTAAATTAAAACCATGAACACTAAAAATCCATGTCAGGAGTAAAAATTGAACTCTTTTCACACCAGGAGCATTTTCATTTCTGTCCCCTACATTTTTCAATTTCAAGAAGCCATTACTGAGAGAGAGAGAAATTTAACCAGTATTGAGGATAAACTCTAGGGAACAAATATTTTTTAGATCAATCACACCCACAATATTCATTTATGGAAGAATGTGAATTTTTAATTCTTATTTTCAACATTCTCAGTGGCAGTCAAGTGCAGCTAGCCTTTTTACACAGGTACACAAGTTTATCAGACATCAGAGTCCCTGGTTACTTAGCATGACTGACTATTCTGCTTGATGCATCAGAGTTGATAACCAACCTCATGACACGCCTTTCAGCACTTCATAGGTGCATGAAGGTGGTTTCTCAGTTGACAGTCACCATTGCTCTGTAATGAGTTGACTTTTGTTTGATACCAGAGATAGCAGTCAACCTCATGACTTCCTCTTTAGCACTTTTTTGGTGCATAGAGTTAGTTTCTCAGTGTATCTCTGCCATTGCTCTGAATTTTATAACACATATGTGGGGTGTATTTCTCTAGCATGTATTAGACCCTTTGTGAGTTTAAAGCCAATACCGATATTAAATTCCTTTACTCATAGTGGTTTCTTTACTTTTTTAAAAAATAAGGTTCGATACATGAAAAGATCCCAGTTTTATTAAATTGTTCAGTATTTATTCCATACACAAGGCATTATTAGGTTCAAGAGTTTTAGAATTCAATCATCATAAGAACAATAGATCTCCAATCATTAGCACTTCATGGAGCCAATTAGAATATGTCTTATGCCCATTAGGAACTGTCACTTTAACAACCCCTGAATTTAGGACATTATCCACATATCTCAGTGCTCTAGAGGTTTTCCCTCATACTAGGATGTCAAAGAGGCTTTATTGTGGGATAAGAACGGAAGGAACGAGATAGATGGACATAGCAAGTTGATTTGAGATAGGGAAGTCTCCAAAAGGAAGATATAACACAAAAATTCCAACATGGCACAGCTGCGTTAACCCTGCCTCATTACTGCGTCAACTCCTCCATCTAGACAGCTCAACCATTAGTTCAGTTTTCGAAAACAATTGCCCACAGCGTTAACCCAGTCTCATCACAGCGTCAACTCAGCCTTGTTGACAGAACAGCAAACCATTCCACAAGATGGGTTGCAAACAGAACTCTCAGCACATTTTACTGACCAATCAAATCTTAGGAAGAGTAAATGAAATCACTCCCCCTCAAACTATGCATGATTGAATATTTGGGAGAAGATTAGTTTCTTTTACATGCAGGAATTTTATTTATGTTGTGGTTTATTTGAACGAGAGAAAGATGTTCTTATACTCTAACTAAACTCCCCCTGAATATGAGACTCATTCAACCATATGCACTTTTCAATTAATGCAGGGCAAAGATAATTCAATCCAAGACAAGGTAAATCAAGCAAATTTCATAGGAAAACATGTTATCATGTTAGGCATTCAGATGAGAGTTACACAAACCAAGCTCTCTTCTGAGAAAAGAAAATCTTTCATTGTTCAGAGGCTTGGTGAAAATATCAGCTAATTGATGTTGAGATTCAACAAACACCAATTTAAAGCTACCCTTATTCACTTCATCTCGTAGGAAATGATGCCTTATTTCAATATGTTTGGTCCTAGAGTGCTGGATGGGATTCTTGGCCAGATTTATGGCACTAGTGTTATCACACAATATTCGACACATCCAAGATCAGTTTGATAATCCTGGAGCTGGTGCTTGATCCACAACACTTGAGTGCCACAACTCCCTGCAGCGACATATTCTGCCTCTGCAGTGGATAGTGCCACTGAGTGTTGTTTCTTGGATGCCCAAGAGACCAAACAACCTCCCAAAAATTGGCAATAGCCACTTGTGCTTTTCCTGTCAAGTTTGCATCCAGCATAGTCTGCATCTGAATAGGATATAAGATCAAAGGAGCAAGATGCAGGATACCAAATCCCTAAATCTCGAGTTCCAGCAAGGTATCGAAAGATACGTTTTACAGAACTTAAGTGGGATTCTCTAGGATCAGATTGAAAACGAGCACACATGCACACACAGAATTGAATATCTGGCCTAGATGCTGTAAGATAGAGGAGTGATCCGATCATACCTCGATAAGTCTTTGCATCTACTTGGTTACCTGTCAGATCTGCATCCAAATTTGTGCTGGTGCTCATGGGAGTGCTTATGGCTTTCAAATTTTCCATTTTGTATTTCTTTAACAATTCAGATATGTACTTTGCCTGATTGATAAAGCATCCCTCCTTGTTTTGGGTGATTTGTAGACCTAGAAAGAACTGAAGCTCACCCATTAGACTCATTTCAAATTCATTAGTCATCAAGCTAGAAAATTCCTCACACATACTCGTTTTAGTGGATCCAAATACTATATCATCAACATAGATCTGAACCAGAATTATATCTGAGTTTCTTACCTTGGTGAAGAGAGTTTGATCCACTTTACCTCTTGAGTACCCTTTTTCAGTAAGGAATGAGCTGAGTCTGTCATACCATGCTCGAGGTGCCTGTTTGAGTCCATAGAGGGCTTTATCCAACCTGTACACATGGTTAGGACAGTCTATACATTCAAACCCGGGGGGTTGTTCCACATACACTTCTTCTTTTATTAAGCCATTAAGAAAGGCACTTTTCACATCCATTTGATGCAATTTTATTCCATGACAGCAAGCATAAGCGAGAAGCAACCTAATAGCTTCTAGTCTAGCTACTGGAGCAAAGGATTCTTCAAAATCAATCCCAAATTCTTGATTGTAACCTTGTGCTACCAATCTAGCTTTATTCCTTATAACAACACCATTTTCATTTTGTTTGTTTCTAAAGACCCACTTAGTTCCAATCACAGTATGTTCTTTGGGTCTTGGGACAAGGTGCCACACTTTATTTCTTTCAAATTGATTTAGTTCTTCATGCATGGCATTTATCCAATATTCATCTTTCAAAGCTTCATTTACATTCTTTGGTTCAATGTGCGAGACAAGAGCTAAATTGTCCATTTCCTCAATTTCTCTAAGTTGAGATCTTGTTCTAATGGGTTCATGCAGATTTCCAATGATGCTAGATAAAGGGTGATCCCTTAATGTTATAACATTAATTGGAGGATTACCTTCATTTATACCTGCATTACCTCGACTGCTTGATTCTGCTTGGACTTCATTTGCCCTTGTCTCTTCCTCTTGAGAATTTTGATCTTCTTTTTCTTCAATGAATTTCCCATCATCCTTGTCCCTGCAGGATTGCTCAATCTCAGATTTTTCATTCAATTCGTCAAATACAACATGAGGGGATTCTTCAACAGCTTGTGTTTTTAGATTAAAATTCTATAGGCCCTAGAGTGACTAGAGTATCCTAGAAAAATGGCAGGTTCACTCTTGGGTTCAAATTTTTCCAAAACTCGTTTGTCATTGTTTTGAACAAAGCATTTTGATCCAAAGACTCTGAAATGAGCAACCGAATGTCTCTTACCTTTCATTAGCTCATATGGAGTCTTTTTGGACTTAGGTCTTACCATTGCCCTGTTTATAATGTAACAAGCTGTATTCACTGCCTCTGCCTAGAACTTCCTTGGGAGTTCTCCTTCGATCAGCATGGTTCTGGCCATCTCCACAAGGGTTCTATTTCTCCTTTCCATGACTCCATTCTGTTCAGGAGTTCTTGGAGAGGAAAACTTGCGTGACATACCGGTTGCTCTGCAGAAATCATCAAATTCAGAGTTATCAAATTCTCCTCCATGATCTGACATGATTGATGAAATGATAAACTTACCCTCCTGCTTTACTTTCTTAAAGAAGGCCTGAAATTCTTCAAATGCATCATTCTTGTGAATTAGAAAGAACACCCAAGTAAACCTAGAAAAGTCATCCACTAAAACGAATCCATATTTGCATCCACTTACACTTGCTGTTCTAGGGGGTCCAAACAAATCCATATGAATGAGTTCAAAAGGTTTAGAGGATTGATTTTCAAGTCTGGACTTAAATGACTTTCTAGTATGCTTACCTTGAGTGCATGCATTGCAGACTTTGTCATTTTGTTTAAAGGATGCATCTGGCAGACCATTCACCATGCTAAACTTTACTAACTTATGCATGACACTATAGCTAGCATGCCCTAGCCTACGGCGCCAAAGCCAAGCTAGTTCATTTTTATTCACAGCAAGACAAAGATTATTATGTGCAGGATCATCTAAGTCCACCATGTACATGTTGTTTATTCTTTTTCCAATGAACTTAACTTTTTCAGACTTCATATCAAGAATAGTGCAAGCATGGGATTCAAACACAACTTTGTTTCCTTTATCACACAGTTGGCTGATACTTAGAAGATTGTATTCTAGCCCTTCAACAAGTAACACATCATCAATAGAATTCAGAGGATTATTGCCAACTTTACCTTTTCCGATGATTTTACCTTTATTGTTCCCCCCAAAGGTGACATGACCTCCATCTTTTTCAACCAAGAAATAGAATTTAGCTTTGTCGCCCGTCATGTGCCTTGAACAGCCACTGTCGAGATACCACCGGTTATGTACAGCTGCAAGGCATTCCTGCAATGTATTTCAAACAAGAGATTTTGGAGCCCAAATACGCTTGGGTCCCATCAAACCACATGATTGTTCTAGATAATACAACAAACTTTTAGGAATCCAGACCTGTTTGTGTGGAGGTTCTTGATGTTTAGAATTCAATGGTTTGTAAACTTTCTGATTAACTTGAGGTTTTATTTGAGATGGATTTATCGAACCTTTTCTATTTTTATAGAAACGTGAGTTGTTATTTCTGTTCTTATTCCACTGATTGCAACAGGTCCATGAAACATTAGACAATCTAGGCGAAGTGACCCTGGATATGTATTGACTTTTCAGAGGAACGTAGGCTCTCAGCGTAGACTCTCCTTGACCGCTGCGTCGACTCCAACCATCTCTAAGACCATATGTATTCTGATGCATGGGACGTGTAGACGCACTATGGTGACTGCGTCGACTCCACCATTCAACATTTCTAACGGGATGCCCTTTCTGGAAGACGTTATGCGTTGACGCCGCGTAGTAGGTGCGTTGACGCGATCGACTTCCACCAAACCTCTGGCTTTCAGACTTCCTATATGCATGTTGTTGTGCTGATGAACTGATTGATGAACTGTAGTTGGGGTCCTTGAATTTACTTGTAGAAGCACACCTGACCCTAGGCACGCTCTCGAGATTATTATCATTCATGATAGCTTTCATTTTCTCCTTGCCTTTTCCCTTATTAATTTCACCAAGCTGTATAGATTTGCCTTGACTTTTCTCATTATCTTCCTTTTCAGATGTTTGGCTCTTTTTAGATGTGTTCTGTTCTGAGACAAATGTGACAAGTCTAGTTCCCAGAGCCTTTTTCTTCGTTGGATTAAACCCAAGACCCTCTTTTCCAAAATTACCTTTTATCCCCATGATAGCTTCAAGATTGTCCTTTCCTTGGGTTAATTTCTCAAGAGAGGCTTGCTTATTTTGGTTTTCATTTTCAAGTTTCTTTATGTTTTCTTGGAGTTCCAGGTTTACTCCACAAATAGCTTCATATTTTTCCTCAGCAATTTTTACTTCGCTTTCCAATTTTTGCATTCTCATTTTCAATTCATCATGTTCATTCAGTAAGAAATCATTTTCTCTTTTCATCTCAATCAATTGGGCCTTGCTTTCATCGTTTTCTTCTAGGGATTTTTTTAAATGAGCAATTTCAGCTTCAAGAGTTTTAACTTTCTCATTCAATGAACTTTCCTGATTAGTCTGATTTTTCTTTTTCTTCAGAGATTTATTTTCTTTCTTCACATTATCATATTTATCTAAAAGTTCATTGAAAGCAACTTCCCAATCACTACAAGTGAAATCTTCAAATGAAGAGATTACCTCATCTTGATCATCTCCCTTGGCCATGAAGCATAACTTTATTTCACTTTCATCTTCTGATGAACTATTTTCTTCATCTTCGTCCTTTTCCTCGTCGCTCCAAGTGCTTATCATAGCCTTGGGCTTCCTGTTTCTCCATTTCGGTTGAGTCTTCTTCAAGTTCTCAGGGCATTCAGATTTGATATGCCCCTGTTTCCTGCATTTGTAGCACACCACTTTATCAGATTTTTTAGAGTTTTCTGATTTGAATCTTGAACTATTCCTTACCGGAGGTCTGCTACTCCTTACGGCCTTACCTTCCTTTCTTAAAAATTTCTTGAACTTCCTGGTGAGCATGGCGATTTCACTTGAGTCATCTTCAGATGTAGAAGATTGACTGTCATCTGAGCTCTCCATGCTGCTGGGACCTGCCTTGAGAGCAAGAGGCTTCTTCTTCTTGAAATCCTCATCAGTCTTTCTAAAGTTTAACTCATAGGCCATTAGTGACCCGATAAGCGCATCGGGGGTTGTTGTAGGAAGGTTCCTAGATTCCTCTACAACAGTGGCCTTTGTATGCCAGATTGGTGTAAGGGATCTAAGAATCTTCCTCACCAATTCATAATCACTATAGACCTTGCCTAGACCTTTAAGACCATTTACCAAGAGGGTTAATCTAGCATACATTTCTGATATATTCTCATCAGGTTTCATTCGAAATGCCTCATATTCAGAAATCAGCATGTTGGCTTTAGTCTCTCTTACCTCTGAGGTACCTTCGTAGATAACCTCAAGTCTATCCCACATCTCCTTGGCACTGGCGCATGAAGATACTCGAGAGAACTCCTTAGGATGCAATGAACACTGCATGATATTCATGGCTTGCCAGTTGACATTGGATTTGCGGATCTGCTCCTTCACCCACAGCTCTTCGTCTCCTTCAATCTGATACGGTCCCTTACTCACGACCCTCCAAATTTCATGATCCTGCGCTCTCAAAAATACTTGCATACGATTTTTCCAGTAAGAATAGTTAGTTCCATCAAAGAATGGTGGCCTATTAACTGCATACCCCTCTGGCATGAGACCTCTGTTCTCCATTAGTTCTCTCTAGGTTGTGAAACCTTTACAAGAGAGCCTGGCGCTCTGATACCACTTGTTGAGTACAGAGGGTGGTCAAGCTAGAGGGGGAGGGGGTGAATAGATTGACCTTATAAAAATTATAGTGGGGCAATTCGCAGCAGATGCAAAACAGCTAGATAATTAATTGAAAGACTTAGCTAAATCAATCAGAGAGCGCGCCTATCCATGCATCTAGCGAAGAACAAATTAAGAGAATTAGACCAAACCACAGGAGGACACAGAATTTTAAGGTGGTTCGGTCTCCCAGCGGAGGCCTACGTCCACCTCCCCACTAAACCAGTGAGGAACCCTGCTGAGCTTTACAGCTTGGCTTCAACGAGGGACAGTCTCCTCAACACAGCTGAGCAATACAGCTTAGCTACGCCAGGATCTAAACCCTGAACAGCTGACAAACAGCTTACAGGCACCCTGGCCTATTTACCCCTGATCACAGCACAGCTCGCTGGATCAGATTACCCCTCTCTCAGCAGAACAATCCGAGAGAGAACAAACAAGGTCTGAGTTCAGATCAGAAACAAAAAGACAAAAACAAGGAAATCACACAATGGTGAAAAGAAAAACTAATCCTCAGATCGAAGGCGCTGCAGACTCTGATAGCGAACTCAAATCTCTGGAAGAGATTTCTTCTCAGCAGATCAGTCTGCTTCTTGTCTGATGAGCTTGATCAGCTTCACCTTCTTCACGATCTTCAGGTCTTCTCAAAATGATCTTCAGAGCAGTAGAAACATGTTCTTCGTCTTCAAGCTCTTCTACTCTCGTCCCCTTGCTCTTACCTCTTTCTTCTATATACTCGATATTTTTCCCTCTTCAATTCTATCTCTTTTTATAGCTATGCCCAAGCCTGGAGCACACATCTTTCCCGCGTTCACCACGACCCACGTGCAGCAAGTGGACCCCACCTGATTTACTTGTTGGCTCAATGATTGCTCACCCCACGGATCTTCGTAAGTATATTCAGATGGCGTCAACTCAGTGAATCCAAAGGGTTGACGCAGCCTATCTTCCATCTTCTAGCTTCATGTTTCATGCGGAGTGCGTTGACGCATGGTGCAACTGCGTCCACGCATCTGGTCACCTAATGTTGCACTTTAGACTGCAGTGTCAATCCATCGAACTGCAACGTCGACCCATCGAACTGCAGCGTCGGCGCTGCCTGGGTACTCCAGAGGCTGCAATAAGGAATACTTGAACTGCTGCGTCCACGCTACTTGATCAATGCGTTGACGCATCAGAGTAATCCAGAAGCTGCTTTCTTGATTGGTTGAACTTCTGCGTCCACGCTACTTGATCAATGCGTTGACGCATGGTGCCACTTTAATCTTTATGACATGTTTTGTAGACATCTTAGCCGTCCAGCTTCAACCCTGTTCAAATCTTAATTTAGAAAAGGAATACATGTGTGATTGATACAGATTTAACATGGCATTTTAGAGTATAGTTTAGCATGCATCCAATACATGATTGTCATCATCAAAACCAGGAGGACAACAAGTTTAACCAAAAAAATAATCCAAAATCAAAGAAAAACCGACAGTTTGGCAACTGCCTTGTATTTCAGTCTCCATTCCATCATGCATGATAAGGTTAGGTCGCATTAAAGCCTCAGTGGGTTAGGACTTTGATATACCAGAACTGGGGAGCATTCTGCCGGGCTAAACAGTTGATGTTCTGAAGGGCAGACAATATGCACACACTCACATGAATTCAAAATTTGGCAACGGCCTAAAACAGATGTCTATCCCAAAGATTTCTTGAAGATGCCAAAATCCTTCTTTTCTTTCCTATTTGACAGATCAAGACAGTCGGTGCCCTTAAGGCATTGAGCAGAATAGCTAAAACACAATACCCTTAGGTGAGAGTAGGACTTGCCTTCCCTGTGAAATAAGACCACAACACATGAAGAGGGCAGTGTCCCCGTAGGCAACAAAAACAATTCAAAAGGAGAGCAAACTCCCAAATTCCAAACCTGTCAAAAAAAGTTGGATGTGACTGTGCCTGGTCAGAATTAAGAAAAACCCATCAAGTTACAAGTTCCCAACAAAATTATAGGGGCAATATAAAAACAACAACGTTCTGAAGGTGGTCCAAAATCACTGAAAGGGTGAGTGAATTAGGACCGCTCATAGCTCATCATTTTAACGGTTTTGCCTATCCTCTTGAGAAGTTTACCCCCCTATATTCTTTTTTTTTTAGAACTCAGAGTCTAATAGAAACTCCAAAGGATAGATCTATGTTGATGGCATGTAGCCTTTTTTGAAAACACACTATAGGGTTGTCTACCTCCAAAAGAACAAAAGCTATTTCTACAAAGAAATCTCGGCGTTTTTGGTAGGTCAATGTCTTTATCCCCCTTTAATGTTCTTTTATCAACCTCGGGCTTAGGTCAATGCATGCGTATCACCTGTCAGTGCGATGGCGTCTGATTCTAGGTCAGTGTCGCGCAGTTGGCCATTAGAGTTTCAAGGTGTTCCATCTTACATCGTCTATGGTTGTGAGGAAATAGACCCGGTCGGGCAAATCATTTACCTTGAACACTTTTTTATGTATCTCTGTGGTCGGAAGCAACTGGGAGCCTAAGTTTGGCATGACGGTATTGTCATCATGATAAGTCTTAACCGGCGAGACCATAATTTTAGGAGTCTAGAGATCTAAATCAACCTAGATGTGTGCTTGGGATACTTGAGAGGTTGTAGAAGAAGCATATCCTTCCATCATTATTGTGATGTTTCATGGGCATTTGCTAGACATTGGCCAAAAAAAATCCAAAATATCAATAAAAAGGGACATCTCCCCGAAACATGCATCTCATATCACCATCACACCATCCCTTTCCCTACATCACTATCCCACAATCACGAACCCCAAAGGCTACTCCTCTTACCTCATCCCATCCCACCAGGGGATTTTTACCTACACATTTGCTACAAACAGACAAAGTAAAGGAAACTTGCACACCTATCTGCCCATCCAAGCTAGTCAAATCCTTGGCTACCCCTAGGGGCTAGGGAAGAGTACTCCTCGCTTCTCCGCTTTCCACAAATCCTAATGACAAATCAAATTCTGGCGCTAGCTTGGCACTTCAACTTGAGTACTAAGCATATGAAACCTTCATTTCACTTGATTTTTGGCAGATGCCTAGTTGCATTACAAGCACTCTTTTCCCGATCTAACTATGAATCCATACCCCCCTGATTGGACAAACGTCCTAGTTATATCAACAGGTCCAAAACAGACTTTGGCAAGGGTACACGGTAGATCTTTCTTACTCTCTATACTCTATATCCCCCTTTTTGGACAAACATCCTACCTATATCAACGGGTCCAAAACGGATGTCGGCTATGTAGACGGCAAAAGAGTGTCGTCCACCCTCATCCAAAAAGGTGTAGACGGCGAAAGAGTGTCGTCCACCCTCGTCTGTCCTAAGAGATGGAAATGACGAAATCAACTCAAGAAGAGAAAGAAAATAAAGGAGAGAAAGGAAAGAAGGATGTGAAACGAACTCCGGTACGTGACGGAGATAGGGGTCGGAAGACCCTCTCGCGCAAACTGACCCCTTCCCGGTAAGCGTGACTTACCGTTCCACGAGCAGTTTTTCATATACCGGAAAATCCGAGCATCTAAGTAACAGAAATGGGGAGGCACGAAGACTCAGAAATTGCAACGGAATATCATTCTCCAGACAATTACAAGGACAATACGAACCAAGACGCACCACTACAGGACATTGGTCTTTGTGGGGTTCTAACAGCAATATAATACTATCAGTAATAATGAATGAATATGTACATATTAAGACCACCGCAAGACATTGGCCTTACGGGATTTTTATTGCAGCATAAATAATAAATATTATATGTACATACGTAAGACCACCGCGAGGTATTACTCTCCGTGGGGTTTTGATAGAAATTAAAGGAATAAAACGACAGAATGAAAAGGCTTCGCGAGGAATTACTTCTGTCACGTGCACCTTCGCGAGGAATTACTTTCGTCGTAGGGTTTAGACAGAAATTGAAAGAATAGAATGACAGAATGAAAAAGGCTTCGCGAGGAATGACTTCTGTCACGTACACCTTCGTGAGGAATTACTTCCGTCGCAGGGTTTAGACAGAAATTGAAAGAATAAAATGACAGAATGAAAAAGACTTCGCGAGGAATGACTTCCGTCACGTACACCTTCGCGAGGAATTACTTCCGTCGCAGGGTTTAGACAGAAATCAAAGGAAAAAAAATGACAGAATAAAAAGGCTTCGCGAGGAATGACTTCCGTCACGTACACCTTCGCGAGGAATGACTTCCGTCGCAGGGTTTAGACAGGAATTAAAGGAATGAAATGACAGAATAAAAAAAAGGCTTCGCGAGGAATGACTTCCGTCACGTACACCTTCGCGAGGAATGACTTCCGTCGCAGGATTTAAACAAAAAGGAAAATTGACAGGAAAGAAAAGGGGAAGGGGATGTGATCGCCAGGGGCTGAGAACCCCACAGAAAGTGTTCTGATCGCGTTTGCCGTCAGGGCGGGAGCAGAGCGGGTTCTCTCTTCCTCTTCTGTCGGTCGGCCGACGAAGAGGGCTTCCTTCGGTTACCCTTGGACAAAGAACAAACAGAGTAGAACTGGTTGGTGAGAACGACGGTGGTGTAGTACCGATTCTTTAGAAAATGACACTGAAAATAGCATAGACGAGTACGCACCTGGTTGGTGGTATTTAAAACCCCTTTTAGACACGAAATGGTAGATAAACAATAAGATGGATGAATAATTAAGATTCTATCTCGGAGAGAAATGTTCTGGGGATGGCAAATGATGCATGCATGCAGCTAACTGAATGAAAATGAGACAGCAAAGAGGGGGAGAAACTTATTCAGATATAGATGATGGGCTCGAGGGTGAGCTCCTTTGGCAAGGTGGGAGTGAAGCAGGCATGTAGCGTAGCAGAACGACTGTCCTAGTACCCTCGAACGGCCAGGAATTCAACCTTCTTTATTTCACGGACTTCAACACCGACCAGACCGGAGCATCTCTTTCCATTCCGTACGGACACATACAAGCATTGACACACGCACCTGCAAGAACACTCACACATACACACCTATATACATGTACGGGAATACATCTATAAAGGGGGGATCGAAAGAGAGAGGGTTGGAGAGAAAGGAAGAAAGGGAGAAAGAGGAGAAGAACTCTTTTTTATAGAGATTTTTATTTTAGTTTTACATATATAGAATATATATAGAGAGAGAGAGAATATGAACTATATAAGATATATATATATAGTATATGTATATATGTTATATATACATAAGAGAGGGAGAGTGACCCGAGAGTGAGGGATGAAGAGAGTTGGGGAGAGAAAAAAAAGATAATAAAAAAAATGAAAGAAAGGGGGTGGCGAAGGCAGAGAGGGGAAGAGAAAGTGAGAGGGAGAGAGAGAGAGGAAGAGAACGGAGAGAGAGAGAATCGAGAGGGAGAGATGTGAGAGGAAGAGAGAGAGAGGATAATAATAAAAAAATTAATTAATTAAAAGAGAGAGAGAGAGGTAGGAGGAGAGGGAGATCGGAAGAGAGAGAGGGGAGAGAAACAGGGAGAGAGAAGAGAGACGGGGTGAGAGGAGAGAGAGAGAGAGAGAGAGAGAGAGGGCGGGGGAGAGAGGGAGGAGCAAGTGGGAGAGAGAAGGGGGGTCCGACGGCGGCGTCGGGAGCGGCGGCCGGAGGCGGCCAGAGGCAGAGGCAACAGCGGCGGCAGGGAGAGGCCGGAGGTTGGAGCGACGGGCGAGGTGGCCGGTGCAGAGGCGGGAGGCGGCGTCGGGCGTGCAGGTGAGCAGTGGCCGCGGGGGGTGCGTGCAGGCGGCCCTGGGGCGAGCGGGGCAGAGGCGGTTGGAGCGGCGGCCGGAGCAGGGGGCAGAGCGGCGCAGGCGGGGCCGAAGGCGGCCGCGGGTGGAGACAGAGCCGGAGGCGGGAGCGACCGGAGGCGGTGGCAGTGGGGGGTGCGTGCAGGCGGCCGGAGGCGAGCGGGGTGTCGGCGGGCGGCGTGGTCGGCAGGGGCGGCGTGTGGCCGGAGGGACTGTCGAAGGCGCTCGGGGACGCCGTGGGCTTCACGGCATCATGGTGCAGGTGGAGGTTGAGGATGATGACATCGGCGGCTGGACTTAGAAGAGGAGAGGGTGAGAGGGGTCGCGGAGGACGTTGCCGGCGTGACGACGGGTGAGCTAGCGGGCTTCACGTCGAGGTGGACGGCAACGGGCTCACGGCGTGCGAAGGTGGGAGGCGGAGGCCGGAGGTGGCAACGTGGGCAAACCATGCAGAGAGAGGGTGGCTTCGTGGTGGCGTGGTGAGCGGCGACAGTGGCTATGACGACAACGGTAGCCGGGGGCGGCGACAGTAGAGCGATGGTGTCAGTCGGAGGGGAGAAGACGGCGGCTGGGTGTCCCGAGGTTGGCCACGGCGGTTGAGGGGGTGCAGTGGGTTGCTACCGTGGGCGTTCGCAAGAGAGAGGGTTGGGCGAGATCAACGGCGAGGGCAGCTCTGGTGTGGGAAGAGAGAGGGGAGTTGGAGGTTGGGTATGGTTCGGAGGTGGCAGGTGAGGTCCGCAGCGGGAGAAAGAAGAGGGAGCGGAGAGGGAAAAAGAGAAGCGAGAAGGTGAATGAGAGGTGGGAAGTCAGATCGAGAGAGAGATCACAGGGGGTGGCTTCCGGCTGGGTTGTGTGTGGAGGAGGTGGTGAGATGTCAGGGGAGATGAGGTTCAGATCGAGAATACAGAAGAGAGTGGGTGGTTTAAGTGTGTGGGGTTGAGAGAGGGAGCAATATCCGTGAG